>JAPQVY010000100.1:59137727-60380227 GCA_028535165.1 Quercus tomentella
GAAAAAAAAGTGGGTAAATTGCATCAGGTGCAATACTCTAAATATTGCACCTGATCTTAAGTGCTTTTGATAATGTAATACAACCTCTATGGGACGAAAAACTCTATCATGTTTCCGGTGCATGTTACTTCTCCCTCACATGAGGGTAGACCCCACAAGTAGGGTCCTCACATGGGTCCACCCTCATGTGAGGGAGAAGTACATACACCGGAAACATAATATAACTTCTCTTGTAGGACACTTACAGGATTATGAAAGAAACGTTTTGGCATAACAACATTACATTTATAATAATCAAACAAATCATATAGATGACTAATGAAATGAATCCCATGCAATCACGCAAGTGACTATGTTTGCTTATAGCAGTCAACTTCAAGTCAATTTGGTTGATATCTAAGCTTGTGTTTTTTTTTTTTTTCCATGTGAATGCATAAACAAATGCCATGGATCAACCAAAATATTCGTATCAATCTAATAAATTAATAATCATATAACTTGGGTTTGGGAAACAAGAGGAAGAATAGAATTTTGATTGTCAAAAGTTATGAAAAAAGAAAAGAAAAAAAAGCAAATGACCATTGTCATTTTTATTCCAAATTAACCTGATTGCATCTTTCTGAGGAGTGCACTCCTCAAAAAGCATTTCTCTTTTTCTTTTTTCTTTTTTTCCTTTGTTCACATGAGCTTGAATTAAATTTAAGAAAGATAATAATAATTGAGCATTCAGGAGGAAGAATAGGATTTTGATTGTCAAAAGTTATGAAAAAAGAAAAAAAAACAAATGACCATTATCATTTTTTTTTCAAATTAACCTGATTGCATCTTTCTGAGGAGTGCACTCCTCAAAAAGCATTTCTCTCTTTTTTTTCTTTTTCTTTTTTTCCTATGTTCACGTGAGCTTGAATTAAATTTAAGAAAGATAATAATAATTGAGGATTCGGGAGGAAGAATAGGATTTTGATTGTCAAAAGTTATGAAAAAAGAAAAAAAAGCAAATGATCATTATCATTTTTTTTCCAAATTAACCTGATTGCATCTTTCTTTTTTTCCTATGTTCACATGAGTTTGAGTTTGAATTTAATTTAAGAAAGATAATAATAATTGAGGAAGACTTTGTGACGTGAGCTACCATAATAGGTTCTGTCCCACTTTTCCTGCTCCACTCTATACTTCACCAATAAAAACTTGTCATGTGTTCGCCTAATTAATTAAATACTACTATTAATTAATAATGGTAGTATTAATAAGTCAATAATGATAGTATTTAATTAGTTAGGTGAACACGTGACAAGTTTTTATTGGTGAAGTATAGAGTGGAGCAGGAAAAGTGGGACAGAAGATTTGGACTCAATAGGTGATCAGGAGTTTTTTTCTTGAAAACATGAACCTTCATCTTGATCCTAATTCTGATCCTACATAGTACTTCAAATAGAAGTTAATGTTGTAAGAGTTTTAATACCATTTAAGGAAATTTTGTTTTGAAAAAGTGATTAATTTTTTTTGACAATTTTTTAAAATTTTCATAAATAATTTCAAAAAATAAATAGTTAATGGTTTACTAATGTATGACATATACTATTAGTAAACTATTTTAAGAAATTTTTTATAAAAAAACAAAAAAATGATTAACTTTTTTGATAATTTTTTATAAATTTTTTTAAAAACCGATACTGACAGAACTCTTAATTTTTTTTTGATAACTTTTCAAATTTCTATAAATAATTTTAAAAAATGAATGGTTAATGGATGCATGGGCCTGCCAAACCTTGTTGTAATTGTCGAAAATCTTCCTATGTTGTCAGATAGCACCATCAATCCGTGATATGCATGGCACCTTTCACTTTGATTTTTTCCTATGTGCACATTCTCCGCAGAAGTTATCGGACGGAACGCTAGTAAATTGATTGAAAATTTGAAGAAATCTCTTTCATTTGGCCCACCCCTTCAATAAAACTTCATACATAAGGAAACGCGTCGTGGAACGTCGGCTACTAAAAGCTTCACAGTCCAGTCCACACAAACCATTTCAAACACAAAGAGTCAGAGTCATACCGCAACTGAAGCTAAATTCTATTTTATCAGGACAATTTTCTCAGGACAATTTTCTCATGGCTCTTTCGCGGAGCCTTCCTATGCCAATAGATAGATTTTCATTTTTCTATGCAAATTAAGGAGGTGTTTGGTAGAGTAGTTTGAAAATTGTTGTTTGGAGTTTTTTGAAATACGTATAGGTGAAAAAGTGTATAATGTTGTTTAAAATGTGAAAATGTGAGTTTGAATTCACTTACCAAATAGGCCCTAAATTGATAGCTTCTATCGTTCTTGCTAAAAAAAAAAATTGATAGTTAAATTCCGTGAACTTAGAGCAAATTCAAATACTATTCTAATCATAGGCGGAGTTAGGGGTGTTAAGGGGGGCATTAATCTTCTTTAACATTTGGTAATAAATTTAAAAATTACACCAAAATGTATTCACCGGTCCCCCCAGAAAACTTCTTGACTTTACCAGTTATTTGAATGCCCAAATACCAAAAAACAATCAACATCCTGTGTCTTATTGTTATAGCTTAAAAAAAAAAAAAAAAAAAAACTTGTCACAACAGTAAACTGCTAGCAACAAGTCAAACACAAGAAATTGTGTGTGTGTGTTTTTTTTTAATATTCAATTCTCTTTTTCCATGAATAAAGAAAAAAGAAAAAATTAAAGAAAGAATATTTAATTGAAGTAGTACAATAATAGAGTATGGATGTAAGGTATATTGTTAGGCAGTATGCTAAAATTGATAAAGTAATTTTTTGGTATGCTAAATGCTAAATTTTTTAGCAAACCAAATATGAATGCTCTAAAGAAATTTATTATTATTATTTTTTTTAAAATGGGAATAAGTTCTTCTATGACCATAATTTTTGTGTCATGATTTTTTTTTTTTTTTTTTTAATAATTTTGACGTGGTAGATTATAAGTGGTTACATACTATTTTCATATAGAACCACAACTTTTTCATCACCACTCAAAATCAACCACATTAGATTGATAACAAAAGCTGTGACTTGTGTGACTGTGCACAATTGACATTTTCTACTTGTTACTAACTTATACAACTCACCACTTTTTGTTAATAAATTATAATTGCACAAATTAATAAGTTGTGAAATGAAGTGTGAAAATGATTATATTTGTATTATTGTTGCAAAAGTTGTATCCATATTTTCTCTTCTCAAATTTCTAATTCCCAACTCTCGACGGAAATCTAAAGCTTTTTATGCTTGATTAGAAAAAGAATCACATTTTAGCCAATTAATCTCAAAATTCACTTACATCAAACTATTAAAAGTTGTATAAAAATACATGATTACTATAAAAACTCTGTATTTTTACACTGTCACTATTAATTTTGTACTTATTTTTTAGAATGAAGAAAAAGAGTAGATGATAGTTTTTATGTATGAAGAATGAAAAAAATAATTTAAAAATTAAGAAAATTTAATATTTTAATAAAATATAGTATAAAATAAATAATCTGATTTGGAGTGTTTTAAAAAGTGAGTATTTATAATAAAAAACATAAATTTTTATACTAAAATAGATATAAATTTTTGCATTAACCAAGCAAACAATCTTTCCACCTTTGTCAATTTTTTTTTTGAGAGGCCCACCTTTGTCAATTTAAACGACAAAATATTTGGTAGAACACAAATCCCAATAAATAATTTAGAAGCACCGGAATCCCTGAATAGTGATTAGTTTGATCATAATCACATAAGACATAACACAGGCTGTCGTATAGAAATGTAATTTTGTTTCATCATCAAATTTTTATTTTATTTTATAAAAATGTCATTATCAACTTTGCAAATTAGTTTCAGTAAATTTTTTTTTTGGAAATTAGTAAGTACGGAACGCGTTGACTCGGTCTTCGTCTTCGTCTTCGTCTTCGTGAAGACTTTTCCACTTCCATTTATTTATTACTGTCTTACAAAAATTTTCTCATTTTTTTCGTTGGCTTTCGGTGGTGTGTAGCTTTCTGATGAAGGAAATAATTAAAGTGGTTTTTTTCTGTCTGTTTTTCTGTTTTTATCGAGCAACTCGTTGGCGCTTTAAGAAAGCTCTTTGTTACTTGTTCCGTCCCACTTTTTTTTGTTCAGTTTGAAAAGTCAAACTTTTTAGGAAACATCATTTATTATCTTGTTTATCTTTTAAAAATGTATAAGTTTTCAAAATTACCCTTAAAAAAATTTATCAAAAAATTGAATTAGTAAATTAATAAGGATATAATAAGAACATTAGTAAATTAATGTTTTTTTATTTTTAAAAACAGGATAATATTTTGGAACATTTCAAAATGGAATAGAGGACAAAAAAAATGGGACGGAGGGAGTATCATATTAAGACACTAATTAATTTTTAGTATAAACGAACGAGACTCGTTAATGTGATAAAATTTAAAATAAACTATTCACGTTTTTTTAGAGATGTGGAAAAAACTGAATATGTATTAAATGTGTGTTAATTTAGATGGAGAAAGTCAAATTATTTTGTGATAAATCACATTTAAAAATTACTCCATCCGTCTCACTTTTTTTGTCCTGTTTAAAAAGTCAAACTTTTTAAGGGAACATTATTTATTGTCTTGCCTACCTTTTAAAAATGTATAAGTTTCCAAAACTACCCTTAAAAAAATTTATCAAAAAATTGAATTAGTAAATTAATATGGGTATAATAGAAATATTAGTAAATTAATGACTTTTATTTTTAGAAACAGGATAATATTTTAGGACATCTCAAAATGGAATAAAAGACAAAAAAAATGGGACAGAGGGAGTAAAATTTTGCCAATTTTCTATACAATGAGATTTGTGATAGATCATAAATAAACCACAGCTGGTTCATTCCTCAACGAATATCTTATAGGTCTGTTTTTTGTTTTGGGCGAAAGAAAAGAACACAAAAAGTTGAACAAAAATTGCCAGAGGTCCGTCACTTTTGTGCTGCCACTTGAGTTACAAGCTCGCATGAGTCATAATTGAGCTCTGCAAAAGTTGAACAGATGCAACTGAATGATGAAGAAAACGAATAACATATGGAACTATTTATTGCGTCTTGGTGCTAGGAACCTTTTTTTTTCTTAAAAAAAATATCGATAACTTCTTATGAGAGAGATTTTTTGTACTTATCTAATTATCTAGTTATTATGTATACTGATTCTATATATATATATATATATAAGTTGCGTATACTGATATATATATATATATATATTTTGAAAGGGCGTATACTGACATTGAGGCCTATATAGAGCCATAGCGGACATAAGTTCCAGTTACTTGTTTTCTCAACAAAAAATATAAAAAAAGTGTTCCTGTCACAGTCGTTTGGAAGGGGTCAAAATTCTAAGTTTAAGTCCTAGGTGCATACAGTTGGTTCGAAGGGGTCATCTAGACTTTCAATTAGTTGAAGCCGTAAAATTCATGTGTTTGGGACTAGCTTATAAGCTAGCTTTTTAATTTTTAATAATTTTTTATGTATAATTTTTTAAAAGTACAGTTTTATTAAGTTTTTATTAGCAAAAATCTAAATAAGTTGTTCCTAAAAACGAAAAAAGTTTGGAGCAAATTTTTCTTTGAGCTGGTTGTCCTTACAATCTTTTTTTTTTTTTTTTTTTTAAATTTTTTAAAGAAGAGTACATAAATTGGTAATGGTCATTCTTCTCAAAAAAGAAAAAAGAAAAAAGAAAAAAAAGGTCATGGTCAATGGTCATACTAAAAAAATTTGTTTCTAATTGTATTTATTTTTAAATTTGTCCAGGTGCTAATTATAATTTAATAATTAAACTTAATGTTGTTTATTTGTCTTCCACATTTTCAATTTCATTGGGGCTGTACAGGCATCTAATCTTAGAGTGCGACTAATCCAAATTCATCCTAAGAGAAATTTCAGTGAAAATTACTGCTTTACTTTAGTAAAAATGATGTTAAGTTTCAGGCAAGAATAAAATGCGGGACATTCAAGGAAATTTCTAGGGGCAACTAGTACAAATAGACCCCTAAGATCTTAATTCAAGCTCAAGCTCTCCAACAAGCAAAGCAACAACACCCTATCCCTCTCCCAGTCTTATCTTCTTCTCACTTCGCGGCTATGCCACCACCACCTCTTCCCACCATTGGCTGCCATTAATTATTCCCACGCACCCTGAGCCATTTCCTGTTAGCTCACCAAAAACATTTTTTAAGCACAATTGCTCTGGCCACAGCATCACCATAAATCAAGGTAAAACTTTTGGTTTTCCATAAATTCTTGGTTTTTATATATATACTTGGAGCTATGACTATAATGAGGATTAATTAAGGGTTACAATGGTGTTTTGATGGGCGCTTGAGTTTTAATTTAACTGAAGCATTTTGTGCAGATGTTTACAATGGCAGGCAAAACCTCAAGTCTCTCAATGCTGCTCCTCCTCGGCTTTGCCTCCACTCTGCTTATTGGTCACGCAACTTCTCAGAATGACAAAAAGGCAAATATCTCTCTATCTCTGATCTCTGATCTCTGATCTCTTATGTTTTTTCCTGGAAACGAGCTTTCCACTTAATTTACAGTTCCAGCAATTACCGAATGGAATGTATTTGATTTTTTTTTTTTCCTATTTTAAATTTGATTAAAAAAGAAAAGAAAATAAAATAAAATATGCAACAAATTGAGATTAGTAGAGAATAAAGTGCAACACACAGAGTGTGATAGAAATTTTTTTTGGTGAAATTGGCCTTTTAATTCACGCGGCACAATAAACAGACTTTATTATACACAGAAGGAGAAGGGACCCACATATTCATACACGAAACACCATATACTGTTTTTTCCTACTTAACAGGCTTATTAATGTTCTTCCTATGATATGATATTGTGCATGCAGGCATATATTGTGTATATGGGCAAGAAGAGAGATGAGGTTTCCACATCATCCCTTTACACAAGCATGCTACAAGATGTCGTTGGCAGGTTATAAAAGTAGCATAATGGCACCACCAGAAACTTGCTTTTATGATGCTTGAATTTATTTGTTATAACAAGATTTTGACAATTTTCAAGATAAGTTTTTGTCATGTTATATTTAGAATTTAAAAAAAGAAAAGAAAAGTGGGGTCTAGGTCTCACATGTTGTATTTAGATGATATGACTTGAAGCAGAGATGGAGCCAGAATTCTTGGTTTAAGGGGGCAGTAGTTTAAACAAAAAAAATTGTAAAAATCCAAATAAGTATCTATTTAGTATTTTTAACAAATAAAACTATCGTTTCTTATATATTATATTTCAATCATCTATGAAAATGGAACTAGACATTCTTTTAAATCTAAAAAATCAATTATCAAAAAAAAAAAAAAATTCTAAAAAATCATCAATGATTGTCATAGAAGGAATATAAGAACTATGCATAATTCATTAAGTATCAAATTTTTTATTTTTCTAAAGGTAAGTTCATTACTTATCAATTTATAATTAATTAGTTTGCAATTTTATTTAGTTAAGTTTGTGTGACATTTTATGCAATTGTTCTGTCTTTGTTTTTGTCTAATTATTCAGCCACACTTGCCCATTGCCCCACACCAACTGTTACCCCACTACCAATAGTGTTATCCAATTAACTGCTTCAACCAACTTCCCACAGTCCCACTATTGATACCACACAATTTTACAGCATATCTCAATAGAAAAATATAGTCACCCATAAAAGACAGTCTCTTAGACAAAGAGATACAAAAGTCAAAACACATAAATCAGTATGTAAAAAGATTCCAAGAGATAGACAAAACACATAAATGCGTATGGAGGAAGAGAGAAAAATCAGATGAGTCACTGACTCATTGGCCAGAGAGTCAGGTGTTGCAAAATGCAAAGAGAGAAGAAATACTTGCAATGATAATGGAGATCTGACTAGCAACGGTGAATGAGCGAAGTGTAAATGTGTGGCTGTTGGCGATGGCGATGAGGCATCAGCCTGCAGATTCTCTTTGAAGCTGAAATGCTTTTTATTTTGTTATCACAGTCTAAAAATGGGCTTACTTATTTTGTCAAAATTTTTAATATTGTTTAGGATGAAATGGATTTTATTTGAGCTAATTTATGGTGTTGTTTGGACCATTTTTGGGTTTAGGGTGCAAGAGTTTAGGGCTGATCTGTGTTATTGTTTGAGCATTTTTTTTGTTTTAAAGGGTCAAGATTTTGGAGGGGGTCAGGTTTAATTTTTTTGGGGCCTAACTTTTAAATCAAGCTCATTATATATATAATATATATTTTTTTTCAAAATATTAGGGGGGGCCATTGCCCCCCAATGTCAAACTGTAGCTCCGTCCCTGACTTGAAGTGTTACGAATATCGCATTATATTCAATATATTAAAGGGATAGTAAGTTTCAGTTAACTCAACTAATAAAATCTTTTGTTGTTGAATAATAGATATTGAGTTTGAACTCCACCTACACCAAAAGCGGATTGGTGTCAAGTTGAAATCCCCATTTACACCAAAAGTCGATTGGTGTCTTAACTTGAATATAAGAGCAATTATTATGGAGTGAGCGTCATAAGTTGAAATTTATATTATGTGATTTAATAGCAATGTTATGCATATGACATATTTTTGTCACCTCATTCTATCTTAAAATTATTAATATAGTTTTTTTATATATAAAACTTTATTTCAAAATTCTTAAAAAGTTTAAAACACTACCCTGATTAAAATTCTATTTTCTACTGTCTTTTTCTCTTTTAATAAAATATTAATCTCAAACAATGAACTTCTTGTAATACAAGTTAATTTTTCCATTTTATTTTTATTAGCTATTTTATTATTAATGTCAATGATTTCTTAGTAAATTTTAATTTAAATGAATATGATTTTTTAATTAATCTGTGCAAACCTAATTTCTTCACAAATTACAAAATTAAATATACTTTTCTAGATTCTAGTCAAGAGTAACTCAATGACATTACTAAGTCTTTTTTTTTTAAATGACAATTCAAAGCCCCTCTCTCCTTGACTTTTTGTATCAGCCATTTAATTCAAAAGGTTAAAAAAGTTATAAAAAAAATGTGAACTTTTTTATATTTACCTTTTTGCATTTGATCCAATGGCTGATACAAAAATTTACAATACTATCTCAATTCACGTGAATTTACATTAGAAAATTATGGATAAAGTTATTAGGCGTTGAAATGCTTCTAGACCTTGACTTGTCAAATTGCATATGCTTGCTTTTAGTCATATTGGAGCAGAATCTTTACTCTATAGCTACAAAAGGAGTTTCCATGGATTTGCAGTGGAGCTAACTGAGCAAGAAGCTCAAAAAATGGCTGGTGGGTGAACCTGATCACAATTCCCCCCCCCCCCCCAAAAAAAAAATCTGGAATTCATAATAAAATGTTGTAACAATGAATATGTAGGAATGGATGGGGTGGTGTCAGTATTCCCTAACCAAAAAAAAGAGCTCCATACAACAAGGTCATGGGACTTCCTTGGCCTTCCGAAGCAAGTGGATAAACCAACAACTGAAAGCGATGCCATTATAGGAGTATTCGACACTGGAATTTGGCCAGAGTCTGCTAGCTTTAATGACAAAGGATTTGGTCCACCACCTAGCAAATGGAAGGGCAAGTGCCAAGCCTCAACCAATTTCACTTGCAACAAGTATATCTTTAACATCCAACCAAACTATTTTGTATATATTAAGCTACGTTATATTTTTTATGACATTTTTTATAATTACTAACATGGCTTGTTCATTTTTTGTGATTGATGCACTATAAAAGTGGTGTCAATAATACACTAAAGTGAAAGTGATGTTATTCTAATCACAAAAGCCACGCTAGTAGCTGTGAAAAACGTTGTGCCAAGCGTAGAAATTTAGAATCAAAAGTACAACTAACAAATATGGTTACACTTAACGCAGTAAAATCATTGGAGCAAAATATTACCGTAGCGATAAATTATTTATAGAGGGTGATATTAAATCTCCAAGAGATTCAGACGGCCATGGGACACATGTTGCATCAATTGCAGCTGGGAACTTAGTTAGTGCGGCCAGCTTAGAAGGCATTGGTTTTGGAACAGCACGAGGAGGGCTTCCATCAGCACGAATTGCTGTGTACAAAATATGTTGGTCTTTGGGCTGTAATGATGCTGATATTCTTGCAGCATTCGATGATGCCATTGCTGATGGGGTTGACATAATATCTATATCACTTGGTGGATCTTCTAAGAACTATTTTACAGATGCAATTGCCATTGGTGCCTTTCATGCTATGAGACATGGAATATTGACATCAACTTCTGCTGGTAACCGGGGTCCAGATCTAGCAACCCTCTCAAGCTTCGCCCCATGGTCTCTTTCTGTGGCTGCAAGCACCACAGACCGAAAGTTCTTCACCGAGGTCCAATTAGGTAACAACAAGAAATTTGAGGTAATTAAAATGTCTAGCCCCTGTTTTGGAATAAAATTCATTTATCCTACGCATAGAGTCATAGTAGAGCATAGGAATTTTATTATGTTTTGTTCTCAAGGATGCAATAAAGGATTCTATGCAATTTTTCAGAAAAAAATAACTTCAACAAAATGTTAATACATCAGGAAAAATCTTTTGTTCCATCCTAAGTGTTTCATTTTATATTCCACAAATTACAATCTGTCACATGTACCTCATTTTGTTTCCTCATAAAGTAACAAAAATTTAAAATAGAAAAGTATACACAAACAGTCAAGGTATGATTTTTATTTAGTTTGAAAGTGTCAAGCTAACCATTTTCCTTAATCGTGTGGAATTGCGCGTGTAAATCATACGGTATAAAATTTATACTACAAAGTAACTTGAAGAATTTATTTATTTCATGTGTAGGGAGTTTCAATTAATCCATTCGACCTCAAGAATGGAACATATCCAATAATTTATGGTGGAGATGCACCTAACAAGACATCAGAAACTGGTTCTCCCTACTATGCCAGGTAACTGAAAAATAAAAATAAAATCTATATAAGCTTGAACTATTTTTTGATATGCATATAAGCAAAAGGAACAAGTTTAACCATTTGCCAGTTGTGTATACATAAATCTATCAAACCAGCAGGTGAAATATTCCTTGTGCTTCAAAATAGAAGTACCAATTATAGACACTCTTCAAACATGGTAGTTAAAAAAAAAAGGAACTTATTGCAAAAATGCAGGACTTGCAACGATGATTCTCTGGACAAGAATTTGGTGAAAGGTAAAATTGTACTTTGTGATGGTGAGAATGATGGTACTGGGCAACTTTTGGCCGGTGCAGCCGGTACTGTGATGCAAGGCCGACGCCCCGATTCCTCTGCTTTCGCATTTCCCTTGCCTGCAGCTTACCTTAGCTTGGAGGATGGTGCCAACATTTACTCGTACATAAATTCGACAAGGTATTCATCTAAAATACCTTAGACAATTAAGGAATTCACAAGACATACTAATCCTAATGAAGATGCACAATTTTACAGTAACCCAACTGCGACTATTCTCAAGACTAATGCCCGTAAAGATACATTTGCCCCTTACATAGCTGCCTTCTCATCCAGAGGTCCAAATCCAGCTGCACACAACATTCTCAAGGTAACATCCAAATAATCACTTGTTCACATTTGCATCTTTTTATTATTTGAGTAATGTTAGGGAAACAACATTTTTCACAATTTTCTTTGAAAACTTTTGCTATGATATTTGTTGTAATAAGAGTAATATCACTTTTATGTGGATCAAGTTCTATTACCATTTTGATTATACATCAATCACAACTTGTCATGTCATTATTTGTGAAAAATGTTATCCCCCTAGAGTTAATGGTATTATTCATCTTACTGAATTTTCATGTTGTTGCAGCCAGATTTGGCTGCACCTGGAGTTGACATTCTAGCTGCATGGTCCCCAATTTCCCCAATTTCTGAAGTTTCTTTAGATGAGAGAAAATTTTCATATAATATAATCTCAGGGACATCAATGGCCTGCCCACATGCTTCAGGGGTGGCTGCCTACATAAAATCCTTTCACCCCACATGGTCACCTGCTGCTATCATATCCGCTCTCAAGACTACTGGTAATAGCTATATTAAGTTCCCACTCTTGGCAATTTTAAGGCTAAAGTATACAGTTTGGTCTAAACTTTAGTGTATGAGCAATTTTAGTTCTTTTAAGTTTAAAGTGATTGCTTTAAAAAAAAGTGATTGCTTTAGTCCCTAACAAACTCAAAATTGATCGCCTTTTATCTCTAAAATTTAAAGTGATCGCCTTTTGTCTTTAACATGTGTAAAGTACGATGACGTGTCACTTTTTAGTTTTGCCACGCCATCATTCTTTTATAAATATTATGGATGTTGACGAAAGGAAAAAAAAATACTATAAGTTTGTTAGGGATTAAAATATTTTCTCCTACTTTTAATTCAGACCATAACCCTTGACCAATTTGGTGTATTACTTGCAGCTGTCCCTATGGATGCTGAAAAGAGCTCCGGAGCTGAATTTGCATATGGTGCAGGCAATATAAATCCTCTTAAGGCTTCAAATCCTGGTTTAATATATGATATTGATGCACCCGACTACATAAATTTTTTGTGTGGACAAGGATATAGTACCAAGTTATTACAATCTGTTACTGGGGACAATAGTCGCTGTCCAGAAGGTTCTGATAGAACAGTCTTTGATCTAAACTATCCTTCTTTTGCTCTATCCATACAACCCTCAAATTCTATAAGTCATGTTTTCAATCGGACTGTCACTAATGTTGGAACATCACCATCTACATACAAAGCTAATGTGACTGCCCCAACTGGACTTAGTATCAAAGTGAACCCTAGTGTTCTATCATTTACATCTTCTGGACAAAAGCAATCGTTTGCACTCACAATTGAAGGAACATTAGATAAACAAATGGTCTCTACTTCTTTAATTTGGGATGATGGTACTAACAAAGTGAGGAGCCCCATTGTTGTGTATGAAGCATTTTGATATTTTATAGATGGTACATGTATTACCAATATTAATAAATCAAAAGCTTTGAGCTAATAGGCGCAGAAAAATGATGTAGTAAGTGATGAAACACAGAAAAATTATTGTAATTTGAACCTTTGCTCAATTGCAATTAGTTATAAAGATTATGTTTTTCTAACCAAACTAGTAGCCAATAAATGCAATGTACAAGAAAGTTCGACTAATATGTGTGTATATATATGATTACATATTTAATTAATAAGTATTATTAAATAAATTTTCAATTTAGAGAATTTCAAATGACTCAGTGTTAGATATCATTTCAAATCCATAATATCACAAGAGTTTCTGTTGGAGTAAAATCTCCAAATTAAGTTTATATCATTAAGTCTTGTTAAATTTATATCAACCAATATATATCAGTAATTGTTCTTCAAATCATGTGATATTAAATTCTAAAATCCAACCACTAACTAAGAAAACAAACATAATTAATATAATAAGAAATTGCTTGGTATAGGCCCTATTGGGTTGCTTTATCGAAAAAGACTAACTTTTATTTAGTTTAAACCAACCTAATTTAGTATCATTTGTAACTCTAAAAATCAAATAACAAACATACTAGAAAATCTAGAATAATGGCGTGAAAAAAAGAAGAAGCGAAGTTTCAAAAATTTACGTGACAACGTTAAAAACTCAAGACTAAATCAGAGCCAACAATAATTTTTTATGCACAATCGAATAATTTGTGTAGTATATGATGCCAAATTATGATGCTAGAGAAGTTGATTACGTAACTTTCTTGTGTGGGGAAGGATATATAAAGAATTTTCATTGGGAGATAACAATAACTGCTAATTATTAAGCCACAGTTATATCTGCTTGGGACCCAATCCTTCTTTTTCATTATCTTCAGGATAAAAAAATGTGATCACTTTCTTGTTCCCTAGGATCGTGACAATGTTGGTTCACCAGTGTCCATGGCCACTTACATTGCCATTGTGAATGCTCTAGCGGGTCCAAAAATTCAAGTCATACCAAAGGTCCTTAATTTCATTTGGGTCTCTTGGTAATTAAAAATAAATTCTTTTTGGTGAAGGTCACAACAGAGATGAATCGTAATATAATCTTTGACCCCTTTGTTTGGTATGATAGGGTGCATCAAGTCACGAGCCTTGTTATTCCTTGTTTCCTCTTGAATTTTATTATTATTATTATTATTATTATTTTTACATGCATAATTCTTTTCGTTTCTGACTGAAGTGTTGAAAGATAGAGAAAAGAACACAAATATTCTGAACAAGAGCCTCTAGTTCTCTTTGTTAGATATAATACGAGCATATATTATATTGTAATTTTTTTTTTTCGGGGTTTCAAAGGTCCTATATTATAATGTTAAGTGATAGAATACAATAGGCTAACCATAAATAGAGTAGAGTCTGTACTCCATAGACCATGATTTTGTAGAATATCATGAACCATCATGGTTTTGTAAATTTGTAATACCGTGGATTACTATTGTTTTAGTTTTTAGGACTAAGATACGTACTAAGCCTAACGCATTCTTTTATAGACCTTACGTTGGGTTATCGTAAAATTTTGTTATTGTTTTAGTTTTAAGTTTTAATAAAAGGTTAAAAATGGTAAAATATTGTTTAATATAGTAAAGATGTATTTGCTAATTAAAACTTTCTGCCGTGGAAGAAGACCATTCGGCCAAGTCTCGTTAATTCTCTTACTTCAACTTTCTGCTGTGGTTTGGTAAAATTATTTCACTTTTCATTTTGTCACATCCCCTTTTACATTTCTCGAAAGGCCCTTTAAAATCTTCTTTTCCTTCACTTTTTTTTTTTTTTTTGGTTGATGGATCTTTTCCTTCACTTAAAAAAAGCAAGTCTTATCTTATAATATATTCCAGATAAGAATCCAAAAATAAAAAGAAAAGCATGTCTCCTCCTTTCTCTTTACTGGAAAAAAGGTATACATTATCCTTTCTTTTCACATTATTGACGAAACCAAACGTGAAACACATATGAGAGTTTGTTTAGCAATTAATCAAGATGGTCAAGTCTATCAACTGAGTTGCCAGTAAGTTACATAGCATATATGGATGCCACTTTTGAGATGAAAATCAAAAGACATGAATGATTCTCTAATATTTTATTCATGCAACACAGACACAAGTGAGACACTTGTAAAATTGTTTACATGTAAAGTGCCAATTTTTTAATTTTATTTTATTTATAGACTATATAATTTTTAATTGCATTGAAATAAAACTGTTTTTGAGAAGAAAATAACCTGAAAAATTTATTAATGAAGACTGGCTATATTAGCCTGAAAAACATAATAAAACTGTGGTAGAACATTCTCCATCCATGCAAAACAATTTGTAATATTAAGAGAATGCTTAGTTAGACTATGAGCAAGTTTATTATTATCTCTCCTAACATGAGAGTATAGTATAGTATTGAAATAAGATTGATAGAAGTTTAGAGCTAAATTTGTAAAAGTATATATGACAGCAATATATTTTTAATAATCAAACAAATCATATAGCTGCAGAATGAAATGCATTATTAAAAAAAAAAAAAAATTTATCGCATAATCAAATACCGTGGATCTATAAAGGAAAGAAAGCATGCAAAAAGTGGCTCTTTCATATGATCCACGGCCCACTCTCAAAACGATTTCATGATTGTTTTTTCTATGTCCACATCCTCCGTAATGGGCCCAGAACAAAAAGCTCTTTCTTTGGCCCACCCTGTAAGAAAATTAGAATAGGAAGCAGTCAAACACGTGGAGGGTCGGCTACCGTACGGTCTAGAAAAGACCTAACAAATCAGTCGGGTCGGACCAGTTTGTGAAATCAGTTTGTGGAATAGTGAAAGAGAAGAATATCTGAAGAGAAAGAGATAGGCACAGAAAGAAATAGGCTCAGAAGAGAGGGCAACCTTACATTCAAGCCTTTCAAACTTTCTTTTTCGCTTTAGGGAAAATTATTAGGTAGTTCAGAAGAATCGCTTCTTCTTTTTACATGAGGAATAAGCTTTATACATGGGCACCACCTCACCACTAGTGTAACAACTTTATCTTGATCTCAAACACAATCCTCAACTTATTAAAAAAAAGAAAAGAAAAATTACAGTGGTTACCACCCTATGCATGAAATCATTGAAATGTATTTTTTTGTCAACCAAACTCATCACGAGTCCATTAATCCAACTTAAGAACAATTTTCCTACTATTTTGAGCACCCCAAAAATATTCTTGATAGATTCTCATCTTTTTATTTAACCAAAGTAATCATACATATATAAGAACACTAACCCCACGTAAGAACAATTTTCCCAATATTTTGAGCACCCCAAAAAGTGTGTCCATAAAGTAACAACTTACAAGAACCGCTCTTTCCCTGGGGAAGCACAATCTTTCTCCTCCAATTACTCATCCTAGAATCAAAATGAACCGATTCCATAATTTGAAAAAAAAAAAAAAAAACTAAAAGGGAATAAATAAATACAAGAATATATTTTCTCTCCCTCACACACACACCTATTATTTATGCAAGTCCATAAATCTACAATTCAGAGGGTTCATAGCTCAACAAAAATAAGAAGAATCATACACCCCACCAAACAATGAACAAATAGCCATGTTTTCAGGAGCTAAGTGTGGCTACAGGACGCGTTTTTTGTAGTGAGAACATTTTGAGTCAATTTCCTTTAATTAGACTAATAGAGTAAGAAACATAACTTCTCATGTATTGGCCAATTATTGATCTCTCAATAGCGGTGAGGTTGTCTTTTTTGGGCGTAGTTTTTGTCCCCACATGTTTTGTCAATGTTATCTATGGGGATAAAAGTTTTTTCTTCATTAAAAAAAAAAAAAATCAACTTGTTCCAAATTTTCACACACACATCTTCAGAGCTCGTTTTAGATAGCTAACCAACTCATAGATATCTACTTGTCTTTTGATAAAGGAATTAACCCAAATCCTTATACAAAAGTCTCCAATTTTTTCCCCTCAATAGAAAACGGGGGAGGTTATTGACTAACCTTGGGGAAGAACTTAGGTTCTGTAAAGAAGTTCACAATACATGCATATTCCTCTAAATGAAGATAGAAAAAGAGCATTTTTAAAGTTTAAGGGTGTGTTTGGATACCGCTTATTGCTGAAAACTGAAAACTTATATATTGCTGAAAATTCTGTAGCAAAATAATTTTTAAATGTGTAAATAATGCCATGAGACTCAAAAATGTATTTGTATGCACGTTTTTGTGTTTTTGGCTGGGTTGTGAATAATGCCGTGGGACCCAGCCAAAAACGCAAACGCTGGAAACGCACATTGGCCGCTATCCAAACTTACACTAAGAACAAAAAACAAATTTTATGCAAATTTTAGGGTGAAAACATTATTTTGGTATAATATATAGAAACCAAATTGTTCACAAACAGTAGTGAGTTAAAAAATATGACCCTAAGTCCATTAAAAAAATTCCCAAATCTTACTTTAATTTTAAAATCAGGTTAGATCATAAAACCCACTAAACCCAACCCATTGCAATCTCCAATTACATGTCAATATTTTAAGTAGAATTTTTGTATCACTGTAATTATTATTTAAATTGCAAGTTATTGTTGCTTATTTATCTCACACAATTTGTGGCTGAAAACTCATCTAACTTTAGTATCATGTGAGAATTTTTAGTTTTAGAAAGTTAGTAGTATTATTGCTCTGCATTAGTACATGATTAACTCAAATGTATAGCAGCATTAGTAACAGTACAGTGAGGATTTTTTGGTCAATTTGAAGCCCAATCTCTCAAACATCATTCCCAATTCCCCAGCTATATAAAGTGGCTATGCAACCACCTCTTCCCATCATTGGATGCCACTTCAAGGCACCATCAACCTCCTTCAGGAAATTGTTTTCCATTTAGCTTACAGTAAAAATTAAGAACACTTCCTCTGGGCTCAGCATCTCTAGAAACTAAGGTAAAACTCTTTAGTTTTCCTTAAATTCTTGATTTTTTAAATACTATACTAGACTCATTTGGATAATATTGCATGAGAATAATAGTGTTTTGAAGGGGCTGGAGTTACAGTTGAGCTGAAATCTTGTTCCAATGGCAAGCAAAACCACTAGTCTTTCATGGCTTCTCCTTCTCAGCCTCGCCGCCTCCACTCTGCTTATTGGTCACTCAGCTTCTCAGAATGAGCGAAAGGCAAATATTTCTATAGCTGATCTCTATTAATTTTTTATGGAAGCCAGTTTAGCAACCTAATTAATGGCCTAATAGCCATGAAATTTGCCTTCTATTTTATGTGGACGACTTAAACTGTTAAACATGCTTTATATTTTCTACCTTGTATGTATGATATTGTGTGTGCAGGCTTATATTGTGTATATGGGCAACAGGAGGGACGAGATTTCCACATCACCCCTTTACACAAACATGCTACAAGAAGTCATTGGCAGGTTATAAAAGTAGTATAATGACTTTATAAGATACTTACATTTTCCTTTGTTTGGAAGCAAAATATATCTCAAAAATTTTGAGATAAATTTATTTATTTTATTGTGGCTGGTTGCGTTTTTAAAATATTATGATGTTTAACTCTTTTTTTTTTTTTTTTGAGGGAAATTATGATGTTTGACTCGTACTTAACTAATTCAAAAGAGTCATTTTTTTTTTTTTTTTTGTTAAAATGCAAAACTGACCCTCTAACTTTTTTCATATTTTATTTCAATTCTCTAACTTTGCTTACGTTCATTTCAGTCCTTTAAGTTTCAGATTTATTCAATTAAGGCATTTCCATTAACTTTTGTTAAAATTTTTTGAAAAAAAAAATCTAGAAAATATTTTTCAATCATTAATTGATTTTTTTAATTTAAAAAAATTGAAGAAAAATTTATAAAATTGAAAAATTAACCACAACATATAACAAAAGTTAATGGAAAAGCCTTAATTGAATAAATTTGAAAGTTAGAGGACTGATATAAACAAAAGCAAAGGTAGAGAACTGAAATGAAATTTGAAAAAATTTAGAGGGTCAGTTTTGCATTTTACCTTTTTATTTTATTTTATTTTTATTTATAAACATCATCACCTTTTTCCAAAAAAATCCTTATCAAGTACATAGAAGTCTCAATCAAGTACGATTTGATTTACATTTTTTCCTCAAAAAAAGAAGAAGTACGATTTACATTTCAACCATCCAATTGAATATCACAAATCATGCCAACACAGATGCAACAATAAATTCACATAAATATTTCATAGTTACTCTTCCAATTCATAAAAGAAAAAGAAATTAATGAGATTAAGAGAGAGAGAGAGGTGGCTTAATTTAATTTAATTTTTTTTAAAAGGTAGGCAGTGACACGGGTCGATTAGGCCTAAATTCTAATCGGCCCAATTATCGTTGTTGCTCATGACCCCCCCCCCCAAAAAAAACCCTAAACCTTTTTTTTTTATTAGGCTCAATCTTTATTATTAATTAAGCTTGACACAGCAAATTGTGATTAGTTCACGTCGCAAAACATGGAATTAGAAATTTAAAATTCTCTGATAATGAAACTGTATGGTTAGAGGAGGATCCTCCACCAGCAGTTGATGCTCTGTATTTGGATTCTAGTATTCTTCATTAATGATATTCTTTTGGTTCCGGCTTCAAAAAAAAAAAAAAAATTCTCTGTTATGAAGAGTGCCATGGCCTAATAATGTGAAGGTAAGTCATGAATGTTTAGTGACAAATAATTCTTATTGATGTGAGAGAATCATGAATTTTTGTTTATAGAGACAAGGAGATGCATTTGGCTTAATGTGAGTAATAATTTATTGAGTTGGCTTTGAATTGTTTACTTGAAATTTGTAATTGTTGTGCCTTTTATTGGCCACCTTTAACACATTGTAGGGATTACATATTCACCAATTATAAGTGATATTCTCCCTATGACACTATACCGATCGGAGCATATTCCCTAAAATGTCCCAATAATAACAAGCCACGTCAATTAAAAGTGCTGGCTCAATTATTAAAGGCAGCCCAAAATCAGCTTAACAAGTCCATTACAACCTGCCATCATAATGTTCCAAAACTATAGCGCCTCTAAAGAAAAATTCCTCCAACTTACTATGTGACAATTGATAAAATTGTCAACATATTTTTAGTAACATGACCTATTTATTAGATCAGGTGACTTTTTAAATAATACAAGTAGATAGTTTTATGAGTCACTAAATAATAAGTAAAATTAGATTCATTTGGAAGAAAGGAAAAGAATGTAAAATACTTTTCTTTTTTTTTTAAGTGGGTTTTTGCGAGATGTTTATGGAATGCAATGGTTTTGAGGGATTGGTCATTCTATTCCCTTCTAAATATTTATGGAATGCAATGGTTTAAAGAAATGAAGACAGAATACCAATTTTATTCATGCTTTAAAAAAAGATAAATAGAAGGTGAATGGCATATTAGTAATTACATATTTATTTCTATTATAAACTCCCGAACGCAAAAAAAAAAAAAAAAAAAAAAAAATGCAAAGAATCTTATAGTTTACCTAGTTAGCACCTGTTATTAGTGTTTCCAACACAGACACCTATAATTTAGATCCCATTATATTTGAATTATTTAAAAAAAAAAAACACAAAAATATACCATATTTATTCCATTCTATTCCAACCCCCCCTTTTTAATAAACTTTTAAATATAGTGTTATTCTATTCCATCCCCCTTTTCTTTTTTTTTTAATAATAAAATTCCAAATATTTTGTTAGTTTTTTCTTAATACAAGGAATTGGTGGTGGTGAATGCACAATAATGTAAAGACAGTGTCAACAAAAGAATGAGTATGAGAACTTGAGGATAACACTTCTATGTATATCTAAAATGGATTAGGAGGCACCAATGATGACGATGATATGGGTGAAGACTGAGGAGGGTGTATATGGACTTGATGGTTAACCAGTAATAGATTTGCTGAGTTTACCTTTTTAAATGCAGAGGTGGCTTTTTTTTTTTAATTATTTTTTTAAAGAAAGCCAAATTGGCCTTTCAATTGTTAAGTCAACATTATAATTGATGTGGCTTGTTATGATCATGCGATTGATGGTTCATTAGTTACTTCCTCTATTAAGCTTTATCAATGTTAACTATTAAGTATTAATCTTTACTATGAAATAGATTCTATTCAGTGCAAAGTATATTGAAGAATTCAATATCCTAAATATGGTTCACCTTTCTCTCCCTCTCTCTCTCTCTCTCTCTCTGTGTAAAATAACTATTTTTTAACTACCCAAATGGAAGTATTAAATTTGAAGAAAAGAGGCCAATTCTTTACTGTTCTTTTTCAAGAGAACAAGGAAGAATACCTTGCCTAAATTGAACTGCTTCTACACTTTTAACCATTTAAATGAATATGCCCGCATGCAGTCATATTGGACCAGAATCTTTACTCTATAGCTACAAGAGGAGTTTCCATGGATTTGTAGTGGAGCTAACTGAGCAAGAAGCCCAAAAAATGTCAGGTGGGTAATTTAATCTCCCCCCCGCCCCCTCACACACACACACACAAAGAGAAAGATTGTGGCAATCCATAACAAAGTGTTGTAACAATGAATATGTAGCAATGGATGGTGTAGTGTCAGTGTTCCCTAACAAACAAAATGAGCTACATACAACAAGGTCATGGGACTTCATTGGCTTCGCAAAGCAAGTGGATAGAACAACAATCGAAAGCAACATCATTATCGGTGTTCTGGACTCAGGAATTTGGCCAGAGGCTGATAGCTTTAGCGACAAAGGATTTGGTCCACCACCTCGCAAATGGAAGGGCACCTGTAAAGGCTTAACCAATTTTACTTGCAACAAGTATATCTCTAACATCCAACCAATGGTATTTTGTTATCAGCAAGTTCACTGGTGCACTTCACTCACACTTACACACATTGAAATTAGGAGTGAAAAGCAAGGTCAAAATTCAATTTGATCACTAGCTTTATTTACTTTCATTTTTAAATTAGTTGTTAAGGTTTAAGCTTTATCAATGATAAAATCCCTAGCAAATGAAGTCGTTTGTATATTTTTTTTATTTTAAAAATATATATAATACTCATTAAACAATGAAATCTATAAAATGACACATCTCTGAATATTTTCAATTATATTTTTAATGAAAATATTGCTTAAATGGCATCATTTGCTAACAAATTTTATGAAGTAAGGGACTAAATTGACAAAAAATAGAATTTAAAAACTAATTTGTCAATTGAACTAAAAGTGAAGGGGAGTATGTGTTTGGCATCAACATATTTAGGTTTTTACTGAAAAATACTAAAATATACTAATTTGACCTGTATATTAAGAGCATAAAAAACATGTAATTTAACGGTTAGATTTTCAAAATATATAGTAATATTTATTTTATTAACTAAGTTTGTATCCTAAGGTTACAACCTTACTTAATATCTTTTTATTGGATGTGAATTTTGACAAATCCACCATTGGATTACATATTTTTCTTATATCCTTCATGCTTGCAAAATTTATAAAAAATTAAAGATCAATAGTTATGGCATTAATAAATTGTTTAAATTGTAAATTTTTGTAGTTTAAAATTATGCATAAAATATAAGTATATAGATAACATAGTAAATAATATTTGATTGATATAAAATTTGACATGTATATTAAGAGCATAAAGAACATGTAATTCAACAGTTAAATTTTCAATATATGTAATAATATTTATTTTATTAAGTAAATTTGTAATTTTAAGTTACAACTAATCTTGTAACTAAATTTTTTCATTGAAACAAAAGTTAATAGATTAAATTGAATTTTAACAAAAAATAATAAATAAGAAATATTGTGACGCTGAACACAGTAAAATCATTGGAGCAAAATATTACCGAAGCGATGGAATATTTGAAGAAGAAGATATTAAATCTCCAAGAGATTCGGATGGCCATGGGACACATGTTGCATCAACAGCAGCTGGGAACATAGTTAGCATGGCAAGCCTAGAAGGGTTTGGGTTGGGAACAGCACGAGGAGGTGTTCCATCAGCACGAATTGCCATGTACAAAGTGTGTTGGTTGAATGGGTGTTTTGATGCTGACATTCTTGCAGCATTTGATGATGCCATTGCTGATGGGGTTGACATTATATCTATTTCCATTGGAGGATATCCTAAGAACTATTTCACAGATCCAATTGCCATTGGAGCCTTTCATGCTATGAGAAATGGAATATTGACATCAACTTCTGCTGGTAACTCGGGTCCTGGTCCAGCAACCATCTTAAACTTCTCCCCATGGTCTCTTTCTGTAGCTGCAAGCACCATTGATCGAAAGTTCTCCACTGAGGTCCGATTAGGCAACAACAAGATCTATGAGGTATTTTTTTTTTGTCTTCTCATTTTGCCGAATGATGTATGAGGTAAATAATTAAAATCTATACTCCCTTGTTTTTGGGTGAAATTATCAAGTGCATTTGATTTACTAAGCCTTGCTTTCACATATAGATAATATGTCTTCATACTTGAGTCTTTTTTTTTTTTTTTTGAGAGAGTTTCAACCTATGACGTCCGCTCCTGATAATAACTCTTTATCATCAGACCAAGACACTAATTAATTTTTGATATAGGCAAGAATTGAACTCCAAAACTCTTAACTAAAACCTACACATAAATCTCCAAAAAAAAAGTCTCAAATTTATATAAAAGAAGAGTGTACTATATTCCTGTACTGTACGATTTCTTCTTGTCTCCAAAAATGATATCACTAATAAATAAAGAAAAGGTGCTATGAATATTCATTTATGATTCTTTTGTTCATATTTCTCTTTTCTCTTTTCTTTTTTGGGTTTAAAACTTAAACGTGTGGAATCGCAAGTGTAGAGTGTATGTTATAATCTAGCATAAAAAGTGTATTCAATAAAATTTAAACTATTAAACTAGTTTTCTATCAAAAAAACTATTAAACTAATTTGGAGAATATTTTTTCTCTGTGTAGGGAACTTCAGTTAATACATTTAATCTCAAGAATGATATGTATCCAATAATTTATAGTGGGGATGCACCAAACACCACATCAGAGTTCAACTCCAGGTAACTGAAAAGTAAAAATAAAAAATCTCTATGGACTCTATGCTATAGACAATGAAAATAAGTTTAACTATTACCTGTGTCTGCACAACTCTATCAATCTAGCAGTTGAAATATTTTTGTGCTTCAACTTGGTAGTTAAAAAAAGGAAACTTTTTTGTAAAAATGAAGGTATTGCCAGAAATATTCATTGGACCAAAATTTGGTGAAAGGTAAAATTGTACTTTGTGATGCCCTGAGTGATGGGTCTGGGCCATTCTTAGCCGGTGCAGTTGGTGCTGTGATGCAAGGCCGAAACCCCAATTCTCAAACCATGGCTTTTCCCTTGCCTGCATCTTACCTTAGCTTTGAGAATGGTGGCAAGATTCGCACGTACCTAAATTCGACAAGGTATTATCTAAAATACCTTAGACAATTAAGGACTTCACAAGAAATACTAATCCTAAGTTCCTAATAAACATCCACAATTTACAGGAGCCCAACTGCGACTATTCTTAGGAGTAATGAAAGTAAAGATACATTGGCCCCTTACATAGCCCCCTTCTCATCAAGAGGCCCAAATCCAGCTGCACACAACATTCTCAAGGTAACTTGCTATTAATCTTTCTTCAATTTTTTCTAATAATCAGCTAGCTAATAATAAAAACTTAGGCAAAATTCCTTGTAAGATGTTATACCTTAAGTTCTCCAATAAATTTAACCATGTAACAACATTGATCAATGCTGTATAAAATGCGCATGTCACGTGATTGAATTTAATTGGGGAAAATAAGGTTTAGTTTCTAAGGAATTAAATTGAACTTTTGTGCCTTACTAATAATTTTATTTACATTTGTGCTTTTGCACTATTTATTTCATTGATACCTTTATCATGATTTTGGGTTGTTGTAGCCGGATTTAGCTGCTCCTGGAGTTAACATTCTCGCTGCATGGTCTCCAATTTCCCCAATTTCCGATGTTGATGTGGATAAGAGATCAAGGTCATATAATATAATCTCAGGGACATCAATGGCTTGCCCACATGCTACAGCAGTAGCTGCCTACATCAAATCATTTCACCCCACATGGTCACCAACCTCAATTAGATCTGCTCTCATGACTACTGGTAATAACCTTATACAGTCCCCAATCTTGGTAATTTTAATCAATAAGTGTAAAGACAACATTGTGCTTTTTAGTGATGAACATAAGTGTAAATGATATTACTTCAATTTTATGTGAAACAATAGTTCTAAAAAATATTGTTCTCCTAGCATTACTCAATTTTGATGTAGACCATAATCTTTAATCATTTTCAACTCACTCCAATTTGGTGTATAACTTGCAGCTAATCCCATGAGTGCTGGAAAGAACCCCGATGTTGAATTTGCGTATGGTGCAGGCAATATTAATCCTCTTAAGGCTCCAAATCCTGGCTTAGTATATGACATTGATGCACTTGACTACATAAAATTTTTGTGTGCACAAGGATATAATACCAAGTTATTACAATATGTTACTGGGGACAAAAGTAGCTGTTCTAAAGAAATTGATGAAAAAAGTTTGGATTTAAACTATCCTTCTTTTGCTCTATCCACACCACCCTCGAATTCAATAAGTCACGTTTTCAATCGGACCGTCACCAATGTTGGATCATCAACATCTACGTATAAAGCTATCGTGACCTCCCCACATGGACTTAGTATCAAAGTGAACCCTAGTGTTCTATCATTCACATCTCTCAAACAAAAGCTATCGTTTGCGCTCACAATTGAAGGAACAATAAAAAAACAAATAGTCTCTGCTTCTTTAATATGGGATGATGGTACATTCCAAGTGAGGAGCCCCATTGTTGTGTATGGAGCCTTTTGAAATTGAAGTTCTATTTAGCATGTATTAGCTATATAAATAAATCAAAAGCTTTGAAGTGATATGCGCAAAAGAATGGGATGAAAGGCAGTGGTGAAATATGGAGACAAAATTGTTGTAATCTGAACCTTTGATCTAGTTCTACAATGAATTGTAATATCCTGGTTAAAGATTCTATCTTTCTAAATAAATGGACTATTCTACTTTAATTTTGAGAAACCTTCTTGATTAGACTCTTGTCCGGGCAAATCTATGTAATAAAAAAAAAATTGTTATAATAATATATGCTGATTGGGTAAGTTTTCCCTTTCACAAGAAGAACATTGTAATGTAAGTGCTGGCTTTGGACAATTTAGTCTATTGGTAGACTTAGCAATTGTTGTTTGAGAATCCAAAGACTTAAAAGCTTAACTTCAATCTCATCCTTTACAAAGCCCATTTCTTTTCACAAAAAGAACATTGCTAGTGCCGGCTTTGGACTGTTTTGTTTTGTTGGCCGTGCTTCACAAATGCTGTTTGAGAACCCAAACTCAGCTTTCAATTCCTTCCTTTACATAAGCCCATTTCTCTCACGCTTTGAGTGAACAACCTTAACAATTAACTAGATCACAGGCTCTTGGTAGAGTTCTTTGATGGAAAGCCGAAAGTCTCCCTTTGTATTGCTAAAATGCAAAATTGACCCTCTAAGTTTCAGCTTTTGTCATTTCAGTCCTTTAAGTTTCAGTTTTGTCATTTCAGTCTTCTAAGTTTCAAATTTTGTCAATTCAGTCATCTGTTACCCTTCAGTTAAGTGCTGTCGTTAGCTAAACCAAAACAACGTCGTTTCGGTTTTTTATTTTTTTTTAACTTCTTAATTTTACTAAAATACTATAATTAAAAAAAAAAGAAAAAAGTATCTAATGGGAATGATGTCGTTCCCCTACCTCTGAAAACCAAAAACATCACTGATATTAAATATATCACTGATACATTCTCACATGGAGAGTAATCATTGAATGATATCCCAAAAACCAAAACCAAAACTGCATAATTAAACCAAAACCATTTAATTAATTTTATAGATCTATTTGAAAACCAAAAAACATCACCGATACCCTATCCCAAACAACTTGACTAGCTAAGAAATTAACATATATATGACCACGACGATGACAATCAAGACAATAAAGGAGCTGAAGATGACTCCATGACATCCTCCGCCTCCGCCGTCGCCTCCGCCATTCCCAGAGGTTCCACGTCCCCCGTAGACTTCGTCTATAGATCGAAAAGGACAACGCTAATAGAACCCACCACATCGTCCTCCCTAGCCTTGATTTTCAATGCCTCTGTATCGAGCAACTTCATCTCTTCCGCTGAATTGTCCATCCCCACGCTCTTCTCTCTCGGTCTAGATCTCGCAGTCTCTCTCTCTCTCCCCCTTTTTCTCTCCCCCAAAATTTCTTAGCTAGTCGGATTGTTAGGGATAGCCGAATAGGGTATCAGCGATGTTTTTGATTTTCAGAGGCAAGGGAACATCGTCGTTCCCTTCAAATTTTTTTTTTTTTTTTTTTTTTTTTTGTAATTAAAGTATTTTAGTAAAAAAAAAAAAAACGATGTCGTTTTGGTTTAATTAATGGCAACACTTAACTGAAGAGTAACGGAGAACTAAATTGACAAAATTTGAAACTTAAAGGACTGAAACGACAAAACTAAAATATAGAGGACTGAAATGACAAAAGCTGAAACTTAGAGGGTCAATTTTGCATTTTAGCCTATATTATACTATTCATGTAAACTAATAATTGTCCAAATGTTGTCATTTTAAAGCTGAAATATAATGCGTATCCAAACAAACCAATATGCATTTCTGAAGAGTTAGTGAAAAGTGATAAAATATACCTAATCACCGGTGTAATGGAATGCATTGTACAGTGATGTGGATTCTTTGCTATATAGCTACACGAAGAGCTTTGATGGGTTTGTGGCGAAGCTAACCAAGGAGGAGGCACAAAAATTAGCAGGTTGGTGAGTCTTCTAGAGATTGTTATCAACCATTCCTTGTTTTAGTTATCATGAAGTCATATATGAACTTGAAAAAAATTTTGGATTTTAGGCATGGAGGGAATAGTCTCTGTATTCCTTAACGAAAAGAAACTACTCCTCACAACAAGGTCATGGGACTTCATGGGCTTCCCCAAGACTGTCAAAAGAACAACTTTTAAAAGCGAGGTTGTCATTGGAATGATTGACACAAGAATTTCGCCAAAGTGTGAGAGTTTCAATGATGAAGGATTTGGTCCACCTCCAAAAAGATGGAGGGGCATTTGTCAAGAATCATCCCATTTCACTTGCAACAAGTAAAACCTCTACATCATTAAGACATATAAACGTGGATAAGTTACATATTTGCTACTCAAATTTTAAAATAGTTTTTTTACAATTTTTTAAAATAGTCATTACCATCATCCAATAGATGAAAAATATTGACGCATCAAACAAAAATCATAAAACTAAAGTTACTTTGATAATGTTGACAGTGGCGGCTCCAAGAATTTTTCTCAGGGTGTTCCTTAAGAAGTATAAATTACACAATCTAATAAAAAGAGAAATTCATATATTGACAACAACAACAACGATAAAAAAACATGCAAATACATAAAGTTTACAATTGCCTTCTTCAAGTTTTCATATTTTAAAATTGTTGCATGGTAGTCTCATTATCAATGCTACAAGCTACATCTCTTTTAATATACATAACCAAGCAATCATTTATCCACTGATCTCCCATTCGATTGCGCAGTTCATTCTTTATATATTTCATTGCTGAAAAACTTCTTTCTACTGTTGCAGTAGTGACAGGAATGCTCAAAACTAACTTTACAAGCAAATAGACTAATGGATAAGTCTCATGCTTCCCTGTGCTCACTAACTTTTTAGCAAGTTCACTAACTCCTTGAAGCTCTAAAAACAAGTCATTGCTGCGCATATCAAAAATGTAATTCTGAAGTTGAGAGTCAAGTGCTAAGATATCTATCCCAAGAAAATTAGATGGATAAAACTTTGCTAGACATATCAATTTTTCCTTATCAAAAACCACAAATGAATTACTTGGATTCAAGCAAGCCATACAAAGTAGCAAATCGGTATTCACCTCTGAAAAACGGTTGTTAAGCTCTTGAAGTTGTATATCTATGACTGTGTAGAATAGCTCAACACGATAATGATGTAAATTTGTATTTTGTTGGGTGTTGCGTCGCGGCCTCCCACTAACTACAAATATTTCATCCATGTTAAAGATAGAAATATCATGTGTGGTACAAAATGAAGACACTTCAGTCAATAAAGATATCCACTCATCATCTCTCATCACTTGCAATTGTTGCTTAGACACTTTAATAAGATCCATAGCATTTACTATATCTTGAATTTTTTTTTTTTGTTGCAATGCTATTGACAACTCATTTGTGATCCCTAAAATGTTTTTCATCAAGTGTAGAGCAAAGAAAAATTCAAAAGATTGAATTGATCTCATAATAGATCGAGCTTCAACTTTTTAGTTGGAGAGGCCATCTTCTTCAATAATTTCAAGTATATCAACAACAGCAGAGAACATCAAAATCAAGTTGAGAATAGTCTCATAATATGATCCCCAATGTGTATCACTAGGACGTTTAAGATTTATCTCTTGATTCATACCTTGCCTACTTCTACATACACCATTTTCTAATTCTTCTTTAATTTTGGCAAATTGTGCATCTCGTCTCTTACAAGAACCTCCAACAACAGTTACTAAATTACTAATCGCATAAAAAAATTCAGCAATGTTAATATGATCCACAACGTGTATCACCAGGACGTTTAAGATTTGTCTCTTGATTCATACCTTGCCTACTTCTACGTACAACAGTTACTAAATTACTAACCGCATAAAAAAATTCAGCAATGTTAATATGATCCACAACGTGTATCACTAGGACGTTTAAGATTTGTCTCTTGATTCATACCTTGCCTACTTCTACGTACACCATTTTCTAATTCTTCTTTAATTTGGCAAATTGTGCATCTCGAAGAGCATCTCGTTTCTTACAAAAGCCTCCAACAACAGTTACTAAATTACTAATCACATAAAAAAATTCAGCAATGTTAATGTGATTTTTGTAACGGCAACAAGTGTTAATTGAAGTTGATGAGCAAAACAATGGATATAAAATGCTAACTTATTCTCTTTCAAAATTAAAGTTTTGAGACCATTGATAACACCTTGCGTATTACTAGCCCCGTCATAACCTTGCCCACATAGTTTTGATAAACTCAAATTATGTTCACAAAGTAAACATTCAATAGCATATTTGAGTGACAAAGCGGTGGTACTTGCTACATGTACAATACCAAGGAACCGCTCTATAATAATTCATTTTTTGTTTGCATAACGAAGAATGAGGGCCATTTGCTCTTTCACTGAGATATCACGTGACTCATCAACTAATATTGAAAACAACCCATTGTCAAGATCTTTAATGATGGCTTTGGATGTTTCACGTGCAATGGCATTCACAATGTCTTTTTGAATTTCATGGTGGGTAAGCTTGCAATTTTTCAGAGCTTTTTGCAACACTTCATTGATAGATTCATTGTGATCCCCCAAAAATTGTAGAAGCTCAAAAAAATTTCCTTTATCACTTGAACCTTGAGATTCATCGTGACCACGAAAAGCTAATCCCCGGCATAAAAGGAACTTATGCAATCAACTATTGCATTTAATTGAACCCGATATTCAATTTTATCTTGATTTGATTGCTTAACTAAAACACTTTGAATGTGTTGCTTTTCCTCCGTTAGATCTTCACTCTTCTTGACAGCTTGGTTATGAGCACTATTAACTCCTCCAACATGGGAATTTAATTTCTCTTTCTGATTCCAAAGTTTGAATCCTTTCGTTACAAAAGTCTCACCTCCTCCTTGCTTACCAACATCTTGCCCAAATAGGTAGCAATATAAACAAAATACTGCATCCATGTCTATACTATATTCCAACCACTTTCTATTTACATACCATTTGGATCTAAATCGACAGGGCTTTCCAAAAAAATCTGTTAAAGGGTAATCATGGTTTTGGAAAACAGGTTGACATGGGCCTTTTTGTAAATAATATCTTCTTATTTCATCATGATTATTAGGACGATAAGATGATATCTTTTCTCGTAGCCCAAGATCAAAAGAAAGATTTTCTAAGTTAAAGTCAACACGAATTCGCTTAGAAGATGAAGATGAATCTTGCATAGGAGATGAATCTTGGGTACGTGGTTTTCTTATCAAATATTTGTCCATAATTCTAGCAAAAGAATAAACAATAAACTATAAGTTTATTTGAAATATTAATAAAATTATTAATTATTGTTGTTTAGTTGTTTCATTAATTTGTTTGTCTTTTATAAACTATAATTTATTGTATTGTTGTTTCATTAATTATAAAATTATTAATTGTTGTTTAGTTTAACATAATTTAATTTGTTTGTCTTTTATAATGTATGGGTTAATTAAATTATTAATTATTGTTGTTTAGTTGCTTCATTATTTTTCTTTACTAACTATTAGCACACACCCCACTGTGCACTAGCACACACCCCATGTGCATTATCTACGGCTCAACCCACTGCCTACCTAATGTCTAAGTCCTAACATAATTTAATTTTGTCTTTTATTGGTAAGTTAGGCTAACTGCCTCTGCATGCCTTTATATCCCCCAATTCAAATATCCCAATCCGGCCCCATGGCCCCCATCCACCCCCCACTCAACAGACAAGTCCCATAGCCCCCAATCATAAGAGCCAATCAGATAAATTCACAATACACTAAAAGACAAACTTAGTAACTTGCCAACGGATAAAGTCAAAACAAGGGCAAATAAAGTTATAAAGTAAAGCTAAGCCAATTACAATTCAAACTTCAAAGAGAAAGAGAGAGAATCAGATAAAGAGAGAGAGAGAGAGTCTCATTTTAGTCTTCAGATAAAGAGAGAGAGAGAGATAGAGAATCTCAGACCATTGCAAATCCATTAACCCAAAGATGTAAGAGAGAAAAAGAGAGAGAAGTAAAGTGTTAAGATGAAATACCTTGAGGGAGAAGCGAGGCCTGAGGGGCAACGCTGTCGGGCAGCACGTCGAGGCAAGGAAGGAATCGAGGCCAAGCGTGACAAATCTCCGATCCGATCAGACCGATCTCCAATGCCCGACGTGCTTTGGAGCTCGAGTTTGAGGCTTGATGCGATGATCAATGTGCTCTGTTGCTCGAGTTTGAGGCAAAGGCGCCATTGCGCCGATGTGCTTGGTTTGTTGGTCATTGTCGTTGATGAGGTTTTTTTTCTTTAGGTTAGGTTTTTTATTTCAATTTTTGCTTTACCATTTGATGAATTGGCGAACACGTATCGGGTTTTGGTTTTTTTTTTTTTTTTTGAGAATCCATGGGTTTGCTTTACCATTTGTTGTTCTTTTCTTTAGATTAGGTTTGCTTTACCATCTGTTGTTTAGGACTGATGTTGGGCTTTTTTTTCCTTGGGTGGGCTTGCTCTGTTACAATTTTTTTTTTTTTTTTTGGCTTGAAAGTAGAACAAATAAATTTTATTTTTTATTTTTTATTTGAGGGTGTTCCTAATTTTGCTTGAGGGTGTTCCTAATATTTTTTTAAAGGGTAAACAAGTAAAAAATTTTAAATTATTATATATAATTTTTTTTTCAGGTCAGGGTGGTCCTGGGAACACCCTGGCCTGAACGTGGTGCCGCCACTGAATGTAGAACCTATGGTGTGGCTAGGAATTCTTTCCTACATTAGAATTTTCAATAATATCCAATGATGGTAAAGACTTTTTGGAACAATTTTGAAAGTCTAGAAATTAAAGTATAACATCTTGAAGTAGACAATTTTAAATCTACGATTAAAAAACTTGGGATATGCAATTTAACCTATAAACATGCATGTATGCATGCACACATGCCAAAACACTTATAAATGATTTTAATAAATGTAACTTTAATACCTGACAGTCAAATTATTGGAGCTCGATACAATCATAGCGGAAGAAAATTAGGTGCAAGTGAGTTTGCTTCACCAAGAGCCTCTAAAGGCCATGGTTCCCATACTGCATCAACAGTAGCGGGAAATGTAGTTAGTGGGGCAAGCCTTTTAGGCCTTGGGACAAGGACAGCCCGAGGAGGAGTTCCTTCTGCTTGCATTGCCGTTTACAAGATATGTTGGTCTGATGGGTGTTTTGCTGCTGACATTCTTGTAGCATTTGATGATGCAATTAACGATGGAGTAGATATAATCTCACTTTCAGTTAGAGGGTTTAGTCCTCTAGATTACTTTAAGGACTCAATTGCTATAGGAGCCTTCCATGCAATGAGGAATGGTATACTCACATCTAGTTTTGCTGGCAATTCTGGTCCTTCTCCTGTAACAATCACGAATTTTTCACCTTGGTCATTGTCAGTGGCTGCTAGTACCATAGAAAGGAAAGTTTGTGGGCAAATGTGAAGTTGGGTGACGGTGAGCTTTATGAGGTAAGTTGGTTTCCCTCTCTCTATGTTACTATGTAGAATAATGTTTAACGGTGTCTTTTCTATTCAAAATTGAAAGTTCAAATAGTGTATAAAACACCCTTGAACATTTAGACCACCAATTTATAAATTACCAATTCACGCTTAACAACAAACAATTAATGTGCAGAATATGAACGTAAGCTTAATACAGAATTGATAAACAATCTAAACCAAATAATATCACATCTACAGCAGAAATTAAATGGGAAAGATAAAGGGAAGAGAGATGCAAATACAAGGACAACACACGATGTGTTATCGAAGAGAAAACCGAAGCCCTTGGCGTAAAACCTCTCTGCCGCCCTCCAAGCGGACAATAATCCACTAGAAAATGAAGTTGGGATACATGAACAGCAATAGACCCTCCAAGCCTAATCTACCCAGTGTACCTAAGCCCTCCAATCTTCTTGCTCCAACGAGGTTGCGTCGAACCTTTGTCTTTTCTAGCTTACCGGATTCCGCTATAGCCCATAGCATCAACCAATATCAATTGCTCTCTTCCTAACTGCTTCCCAAACACCTAATAGCCTTCTCACAGATATGGGTATGGTGAGAAAAGGATTTGGGTAATGAACCTCTCAAGGATTTGACAATGGAGAGGGAGAGAATAGAGGAATTTGAAGAGTCCCTATGTGAAGATTGTGGATGAGTCAATCTTGTTTTTCTCTAGGGTTTCTCTCTTAATATTCTCTCTGGAAGCTCTCTTTCTTTCGTGGGTATAAGGGGTATTTATACTAGGGTGAGAATGGAATGTGAAGAGTCAGGTTTTTCAAAACAGGGCTGTCTTGTGCCTTAGCCTCGCGGCTTGACTGAGTCGCGAGATCCAGCCGCGAGATAACAGAACGGCCAGTTGTCCTATTTTGTCATGTAGTGCTCCAGCTAGCAAGACGCTTCAATTTCTGGCATGCTTGGCACATGTGCTGCTTCTGGCGGCTTGCAGCCGCGAGTCACCCGCGAGATCCAGCCGCGAGACTCTGTTTTCTTGCACACTCTTGAGCATTTTAACACTCTATCTCACTCACTACCCTTACAACAAACCCACCTAAATACAGGGTTACTAAATGCTGAAATACAAGCAAATTTGGCACGGAATAAAGCCAACAAGATGGTTGATTAAATTCAACCTTACAAAAATTAAAGGGTTGGCCAATGAAATTTTTCATACTAACATTGACATTTAATCATAAACCTTTTTTGTACACAGGGGCCCTCTATAAACACGTTTGAGCTACAGAACAAAAAATTCCCTATTGTTTATGGTGGAGACGCTCCAAACACCAAAGAAGGTTTCAATCGGTCCCAATCCAGGTTATTAAAAATAGAATGCTTCATTTGAATGAATCTAAGATTTGCTTATGTGCTCTTTATTATAGGACATAGAATGGACAAAGTTTTCCTCCAAACTGAATTGGAGAAATCTCCTCTAACTCATTAATTGGTGATTTATGAGACCATTCATGTGTATAAAATCAAATGATTCACTAAATTTTTTAAACAGATCACATTACTATTAGGTAGGTCATGACTAAAAATATACGTGGATAATCTTTTGAGTTATCACATGGCAATGGGTTAAAGGAACTTCCCTCCAAACTAATTCGAAAAAAAAAATTATGTCAACTTAGTACTTGCCGTGATATAATGTTTTCTTGTTAGCTTAGGTCAAAATCGTATCAAGACTTAGGACAAAATAATATTAAGACTTATGTATGCATTTTATTTAAGAGACTCATTGATAAAAAATAAAAAAAATGTTATTGGAGATAATTTGAATCTGTTTGGCTTCATGTTTAGCTGCACCATAAAGCATTTTGTGCTAAGAAGCATTTTAAGTTGAAAACTGGGGATTTTAGCAACCCACTTAAAAGGTTTTTTTTAAAAGTGTTCTTAAAGCTAAAAATAGCTTTAAGCAAGTTAAAGTTGAAATTTGGAGTTTTTAAGGCGGAAAAACTATATTATGCATTTATTTTCCAAAAGCTCTAATACTAAAGCACTAGTTAAAACTCTGTTCGCTACAGTAACGTGAAACATGTATTGATTATTAATTGTAGATTATGCTTGATAGACTCCTTGGACAAGAAATTGGTGAAAGGAAAAATTGTTCTTTGTGATGAGATTACTGATGGAGAGGGGACATTGGATGCTAGTGCAGTTGATACTATAATGCAAGGTGTAGATTTTGGAGATGTTGCCTTCTCTTTCCCTTTACCTACTTCCTGATTGAGCTTGAAAGATGGAAGCAAAGTAAAAAATTACTTTGACTCATCTAGATATTTTATTAAACCACTATTGTGAGTTACTAATGAGAGTGCCCCACATGCTATATATCAAATATTGTTGCATACCACTCTGTTCTAGTAAGACACAGTAGTAAATTAATTGCATCCTTTTGATGTTTTGTTAATTACTAATAGAATACCCAAGGCTACCATACACAAAGAGTATTGAGGAAAGGGATGAGTTGGCCCCATATGTAGTATCATTTTCGTCAAGGGCGCCTAACCCAATCACAAGTGACATTCTCAAGGTAATTTAAGTAATTCTCTATTTTCTACATAATATACCTCCCATTTTCTGAATTTTGACTTATATAATTTGTTACAGCTTGATTTAGTAGCCCCTGGAGTAGATATTTTAGCTGCATGGACAGAGGCTGCAACTATGACATCAATAGATGGAGATAAAAGAGTAATTCCATACAATATAATCTCTGGGACGTCCATGGCTTGCCCACATGCAACTGCAACAGCTGTTTATGTTAAATCGTTTCATCCAACATGGTCCCCTACTGCAATTAAGTCCGCTCTAATGACAACAGGTAATATTAAATTCGGAACCAATAAGTACCAATGAAAGCAACATTGACTACGAGTAACCACCAAGGGATGTCAATAGCTTTGTAGCTCAATGACGTTGTTTGGGTCTCCCTTATGGGGACAACCGAGTTCAAATCCCTCCTCTCTACTTCTAGTAATATAAAATCACAAGCATGTCTAGTCCTAGAAGCCATTTTATAGTAAAGAAGATAGAAACTAGATTGGCTTTGTAAAGTTAGTCTTTAATATTTAGTGAATTCAAAACTTTGTGATTAATGAAATAAAGTAAACAAACTTGCTTCTCTTTAAAACCCACCAAAGTTGACATTTGGAACATGTACCAAATGTGATTAGAACCTAGTTTCATGTATAGTAGTCCTCTTATGCTATTTACAACTTATCCCATGAGTGTTGACACGAACACAGATGCAGAGTTTGCTTACGGGGCAGGTCATATAAATCCTATAAGGGCCATTAATACCGGTTTAGTATATGATGCGGAAGAGGTTGATTATGTAAATTTCTTGTGTAGGCAAGGCTATAGCAGCAAGTCTTTAAGACTTGTCACAGGAGATAATAGTAGCTGCTCTCAAGCCACTAAGATACTTGCTTGGAATCTAAACTATCCTTCCTTTACATTATCTTCAAGGTCAAAATTTGTGATCACCCGCTTATACACTAGGACTGTGACAAATGTTGGGTAGCCAGTATCCACATACAAGGCCATTATGAGTGCTCCAACGGCACTAAAAATTGAAGTGATACCAAATGTACTTTCATTTGAGTCTTTTGGGTGAAGGTCACAACAAAGATGGATCGTGATATAATCTCTGGCTCCTTCATTTGGTATGATGACGTGCTTCAAGTGAGAAGTCCTGTTGTTGCTTATGTTTTTTCTTAGAGATTTTTCATTCATGCATTCTTTGTTTTTTTTTGGAGAGATATGCATTCTTATATTGATTCTTCACCGAATAATGGAAGGGCTTATGATGGATGCAATAAGCAAATTAATAAATATGGCAATTTATTTTGTTAAGGCAATAATACTTGCACATAAGCGCTGCTCTTGCTGTCATCTCTTCACTTAATTCTTTGTTCAAGATCGAGAGAAAAATGCGGCTTGGCTGAACTTTAAAAAAAAAAAAAAAAAAAAAGAAACAATAGTAGACTCATTTATTCAATATCATGTTGTACAATTGGAAAGAGAAAAGAGAGATATTCTTCTATCCAAATAATGATTTCCTTATTCTCTTTTACAGCATTAGCAAAAACATCTCAAAGGAACAGAAACAAGGATATGCTAACAAATTGTTCACAAATAAGCTTAATAACTACCAAAATCCAAGCCACTTCAAAGACATGGCTGAATGTTTGTTTTCGATTTAACTCTCACGGTCAAAACAAAGATAAATGGGAATAGTAAATAATGTTATTGTTACATACTTAACTTAAAAGAGGTGATTGTCTTCACTAAGCTTTTTAGTTATCACACAAAACGCTTGGCGGGTATGTCATAAACGCCCTTATTTTAGTTACAATATCATTCGTTGAGTTAAATGGGTAATAAGTCCTTTTAATTTCTATTGACCATCCATTTCCCTTTTTATGCAGCGTTATGCTGTGTTGTCGTTTCTGCTCTTTTTTTTCTTTTTTCTTTTGATGTGTTGTTTTTAACTTTTGATAGATAGGATATAATTTCAATCTATAGCGTCACTTCATAATTATTGTTATTATTATCAAGTTAAGAAACTAATCTATTTTTATTTTAAGCATTAAGTAGGACTTGAATCTCAAATATTTTTTCCAATGACAAAAAACGTTACAAGCATAAATGTTTGTGGGATGTAAGGGGCAAGGGACGGAGTTCAAGTCTCCAAGAAAGAGTTTCTCACACATATACACTTAGATTAGATTGGAGTAGATTTTCTATCTTGTAAAAAAATAATAAAAAAGTTAAAAAAAAAAAAAAAAAAAAAAAAAAAAAAAAAAAAACTTTACTAGTTGAACTAACTAAAATCAAAATATTGTTTTTAACTTTTGGAGCAAACTAAATGCATGTCATGAATACCATTAAAAAAGACCATTTAAGGAAATGGTTAGTTTCAAAAGGCTAGTTTTGATGTTCAAAAGTGTAACATATAACACAAAACCAACTTATTAAACACCTGCTGAAACGTGTGAACAAATCTGTATACTTGAAACGCCAACTTAAAGATTGCTATTAACAACAGGCAAGGTTGCCTACATTGTGATTGTGAGCCAATTAACATGTTGGGTTGGGACTTGGATCTCTACATTATAAATAGAAAAAGCAGAAGGGCAAGAAGAATATATTCTAACATAACTATATTCTTGTTCTAAATGCCACTTTAACCCGAAAATAATTTTTGAAAAAGAAAAAAGAAAAAAAAAGACTCATACAATGGGGGGCTCTCTTCGTTGCCTATTCTTGATAATGTTAGTCTTCTTTGCCAATAATGCAAGTGCCAAGGGTGCTAGAAAGGTAAAAATTTTGTTACATTCCAAATTATTTACGAAAGTAATTAAGAACTTCCTTTTTCCTTAGATATTGGGCTGTAATTACATAATTTGTTTTTTTTACTTGTAGAACTATATAGTGATGTTGGATTCGAAATTATGTACAAACAAACATGCAACAAATTCAGCAATCAATCGTGTGCTGGGGAAAGTTCTTGAGGGCAGGTGAATTTCACATCATTAACTTATTAGCTTAATGTCCTGAGGCTAATCAAGTGTTGAACTCTCTTTCTCTCTCTCTCATTGTTCTTCACACACACATACATGTATTTCTTCTCTTATTCATTTATGTAGGATAATTTTTTGAGTGACATTATGAGTATTACAAATTTTGTTATATAAAATTATGTTATTAGCTTCAGGGTTCAAGTCTCACTCTCCTCTTGTAATTTTGTTATTAGATTCATGAACATTAACCACATTTTTTTGTCACCTTTATTTCTAAAAAAATATGTAAAAAAATTAGAACTAGCTTTGTATTATCACTATGAGTGCCTTTATAAAGTGTGTTTGTGTGTCTATATATAAAAAGGAAACTAAGCATGTTAAGGAATTCAATAAAGGGGGGAGAGAGGGGTGTTTCCATTAGAAAACCAGAGTAATGGTTTCAATGTAATATAGAATTAGTTCTAATTAGTAATTTCAACAGGTTTTGAATTTTGATTTTTAATTTGTTTTCCTAATCACAAGAATATCATTTTTGACTTTTGAGTTTTGACGGAAATATGTTATCATCTAGACTAATTTTAGGATACAAAATTTAGAATCAGTAATATCCTCTTTTGTTATACTTTTGTAGTTTGCTAAATGCCTACTAGCATTCGGCATAAGTCCCAATTTTCATAATTTATTTAGTTAAAATAGTTAATACTACAAGTAATTTCCATTTTCTTTTTCTTTTTCACTCTGTTTTAATCCTTTCAATGGCCCCCTAATCTTGAATAATAATTTGATTGGCATGTTGTAGTAGCACATTAACTAAATCTGTGATTTACCGCTACTATCTCGCCTGTGGGTTTGCAGCCTCACTCACAAGTAAAGAGATGAAAAAATTATCATGTAAGACTACTATAAACCCACCTCTCTCTCTCTCTCTCTCTCTCTCTCTCTCTCTCTATGTGTATATATATATATATATATAAAGGTTGTTTTCATTGTAATCCTTTAAATTTGAAATTTTCTTTTTGATCTAGCAAGTTTGATTATACTTTCAAAATGGTCTTTGTGTCAAAGTTTGTAGATAGAAGGACCAATTTAAATAAAAAAAAAAAAAATCAAGGTTGGTAAATCAAGTGAAAGATCTCAAATTTAAGGAACCAAAATAAAAGCAGCCCAAAATTGTAATTTGGTATGAAGAGAGAGAGAGAGAGATTATAATCATTTATTTATATGATATATACAATACTAAATTACTCTAATTTTAAAAAATGAACAACAGATTTCCACGAGGTTGCATCAGTTGAGCTAGAGCAAATCTATCATATTGATGATAGCATTGTTAGGCCACATGGAGTCCATCATATTATTGATAGATCTAGATTGGAGACTGAGGCCCCACTTGCGAGCAATGTCAATAATCACAAAATTAAAATATTGCCTTGATAACTTATTATTAAGTTTGAAAAAAAAAAAAAAAAAACTCTGTATTACAATAAGATGTTTCATTTACATTTGAAACAAATTATAAAACTTGGTGTTTCAAGAAAAGAGCCTTATATCTGGGTGATTATATTATGTCGAATTTTTTCTGTGGGTACATCTTCAACTAGTGATTTCCACTAAAAATTGAAGTTGCACTTTTACCCAAAAAAAAATTGAAGTTTTAATATATTAGTTCCTAAAGTCTTAGAACTTAACACATTTGAGTCTCTTGGTAATTAAAAATAAATTCTTTTTGGTCAAGGTCACAACAGAAATGGATCATAATATAATCTTTCACCCCTTTGTTTGTTACATCAAGTCAAGAGCCCTGTTATTCCTTGTTTCCTCTTGAATTATTATTATTATTATTATTATTTTTTAATTTTTACATGCATAATTATTTTCGTTTCTGACTGAAGTGTTGAAAGATAGAGAAAAGAACACAAATATTCTGAACAAGAGTCTCTAGTTCTCTTTGTTAGATGTAATACAAGCCTATATTACACTGTATTTTTTTTTTTTTGGGGTTTCAAAGGTCCTATATTATAATGTTAAGTGATAGAATACAATAGGCTAACCATAAATAGAGTAGAGTCTGTACTCCATAGACCATGATTTTGTAGAATATCATGAACCATCATGGTTTTGTAAATTTGTAATACCATGGATTTTTATTGTTTTAGCTTTTAGGACTAAGATACTAAGCCTAACACATTCTTTTATAGACCTTACGTTGGGTTATTGTATAATTTTGTTATTGTTTTAGTTTTAAGTTTTAATAAAAGGTTAAAAATGGTAAAATATTGTTTAGTATAGTAAAGATATAGTTGCTAATTAAAACTTTCTGCTGTGGAAGAAGACCATTCGGCCAAGTCGCGGTAATTCTCTTACTTCAACTTTCTGCCGTGGTTTGGTAAAATTATTTCACTTTTCATTTGTCACATCCCCTTTTACATTTCTCGAAAGGCCCTTTAAAATCTTCTTTTCCTTCACTATTTTTTTTTTTATTATTATTATATATTCCATAAGAATCCAAAAATAAAAGCAAAAGCCTGTCTCCTCCTTTCTCTTTACTGGAAAAAGGAGTACATTATCCTTTCGCTTCACATTGTTGACGAAACCAAACGTGAAACACATATGAGAGTTGTTTAGCAATTACTCAAGATGGTCAAGTCTATCGACTGAGTTGCCAGTAAGTTACATAGCATATATGGATGCCACTTTTGAGATGAAATTCAAAAGACATGAATGATTCTCTAATATTTTATACACGTAACACAGCCACAGTGAGACACTTGTAAAATTGTTTACATGTAAAGTGCCCATTTTTAATTTAATTTAATTTATAATAAATTGCCGAAAATTTGGTCATTCACACTTGGGATAAAAACAAGGCAAAGTATATTTATAAACTATATAATTTTTAATTGTATGGAAATAAAACTTTTTTTGAGAAGAGAATAACCTGAAAACTTTTTTAATGAGGACAGGCTATATCAACCTGAAAAACATAATAAAACTGTATTGGAACATCCTCCATTCACACAAGACAATTTGTAATATTAAAAAATTGCCTAACCAGACTACAATCAAGTTTATTATTCTCTTTTAACATGAGAGTATAGTATAGTATTGAAATAAGATTGATAGAAGTTTAAAGCTTAATTTATAAAAGTATATATGACAGCAATATATTTTTAATAATCAAACAAATCATATAGCTGCAGAGTGAAATGTTATTTAAAAATAATAATAATAAAAAAATTATTGCATAATCAAATACCGTGGACGGTGGATCTATAAAGGACAAAAAATATGCAAAAAGTGGCTCTTTTATATGGCCCACGGCCCACTCTCAAAATGATTTCATGTTTCATTTTTATATGTCCACATCCTCCGTAGTGGGCCCAGAACAAAAAGCTCTTTCTTTGGCCCACCCTGTAAGAAAATGAGGAAACATTCAAACACGTGGAGGGTCCACTACCGTACGGTCTAGAAAAGACCTAACAAATCAGTCGGGTCAGATCAGTTTGTGAAATAGTGAAAGAGAAGAATATCTGAAGAGAAAGAGAGGGCAACCTTCCATTCAAGCCTTTCAAACTTCTCTTTTCGCGTTAGGGGAAATTATTAGATTCTCTAGTTCGGAAGCAATACTTTTTCTCTTTACACGAGGGATAGGCTCCACAACTTTATCTTGATCACAAACAAGATCCTCAAATTATTTAAAAAAAAAAAAAATTACAGTGGTTACCACCCTAAGCATGAAATCATTGAAATGTAATTTTTTGTCAACCAAACTCATCATGAGTCCATTAACCCAACCTAAGAACAATTTTCCTACTATTTTGAGCACCCCAAAAATATTCTTGATAGATTCTCATCTTTTAAGTCAACCAAAGTCATCATACATATAAGACACTAAGCGCATCTCTAGCGATGTATGCAAATTTTTGTACTGTTTAGACAGTAAATAGTTACTTTTTATCTACCTATTTTTTTAAGTAAATAGTTATTTTTTATCTACCTACTTTTTCAAATACATTTTTTAACAAATTTTCTATATTTTCTTTATTCTATTTAAATATTCTTTCTTCATTCTTTCTTTAATATTTAAATTTTTTTGTGATATTTTTTTAACAAATCTAGTGTAACACTTGTGGCAATGATATAGTGGGTTGTATGATCAATTCATTTTAACGAGAAGTGTTATGTTCTTATGTGGTAAGTTGTTACAGGTTCTAATTTGAACTCACCACTAAAATTATTTTTTCTTAACCATAATAGCCAATAACAACTTGCTACTTAAAATTTATTGTGAAAATGTTGCAGTAACATTTCTCAATTTTAATTTATTTTTTCTTATCTCTTCATTTTTTTCCATCCATACGTTTGTTCTTTTTCTTTTCTTTTTTCTCTTGTTTTTCTCCTCCACGCACGTTATGTATTCCGTTCCGTTCCGGCCAGAACGGCCGGAATATCTCGTACCGGTGTGTAAAACGGAATGGTAATACCCTCCATTCCACCTCGGATTAAATTTCGCCCCATTTTGGCCTGTTCCGGGCGTTCTGGTAAATTTCGGCCAATTTCGGCCGAAATTCATTTTCCGGCCGGTATGAATTTTGTCTTCATATTTTCCCTTTCTGAACTTGATCAGCATCTTTTTTGCTAGATCACCAAAAATCCTTCTCATTCTCTCATCTATATCCCATTTTCACACTTGTAACTCCTTGTCTCTCTATCATCTCTCACTATCTAACCACTCAACCGTGACAGAGAAGTTGAAAAGAACATTGAAGAGCAAGATGAAGCAAAAAAAGTGACTTGCGAAACAAAAAGGGAGAAGAAGAAGATGAGAAGAGGAGAAAATAGCTCAGAAGGTGAAATGATGAAGAAAGAGTAGCAATAATGAAAGAAGTAGCTTTTGAGCAGCTAATAGTGTTGTCACCAGTCACATGGGTGGGTTGGGAAATGGGAAAAACTGAAAAAGTAGTCAATACAAAGCAACACTAGTCACATGGGTGGGTTGGGAAATGGGAGAAGCTGAAAAAGTAGATAATAGGACGCTTCTTGGAAGCTTACTTGTGTACAGTTATATAAAATATGAGTTTTTTTTTTTTTTTTTTTTAAAGCATAAATAAATGTTTTTTTAAAAATAATAATCCCACTTCTTTTAATAGAAAACTATATTAAATTTATTGTTTTATATAATAGTAATAATAATATATAAATATATATTTCAACAGTAATTCTGAAACGATTTTCGAAACGGTATCCGAAATTGATCAGTACCAAAATATCTCATTCCAATTAACAAACTGAAACGGGTTTCGAAACAGTATTCATAATACTTAAATACTAAAACATGCCATTCATCTTCTCGTCACATAGAGGGGAAATCACCTTTGTGCTCCACCAAGGAAGAGAAAAACAGTTTTCATCCTCTGTCCTCTATCTCCATATATATTGTGGGTCAGATTTTTTTTTGTTTGTTTAATTTGTTATAATTTTATTAGTTTTATGAGAAAGACTATGTTTCACGATTAGATTGTGTTTTGTATTTTGTTCATATTGTGTTTTGGTGTCTTTGTAGCCGCTGAGGTTGAGATAAATGCTGAAATTTTAATTTACTGTGCTAAACTTTTTATTTGGATTTATTCAAGTGTGGATTATTTTAAATGAGAAAAATGGTTTAGAGTTGCTACTGTGTTCTCTAGATCAGGAGAACTACGGTAGCAACTTCAAAAAAAATTTTGGAAAAGTTTTATTTTTAGAGAATCTATGGAGTTGAATTTTTTGGGTTTGCTCTCCAAAAAATGACTTTGATTAATCTATTGGAGATGCTCTAACCCCACCTAAAAAAAATTTTCCCAGTATTTTGAGCACCCCAAAATACTTGAATCAAAATGAACTGACTCGATAATTTGAAAAAAAAAAAAAAAAAAAACTAAAAGGGAATAAATAAATACAAGAATATATTTTCTCTCCCTCTCACACACACACCTATTATTTATGCAAGTCCATAAATCCACAATTCAGAGTGTTCATAGCTCAACAATAAATAAATAACCGCGCTTTTAAAACGCGACTATAGGACACTTTTTTTTAGGGAGAACATTTTGAGTCAATTTCCTTTAATTAGACTAATAGAGTAGGAAACATAACTTCTCATGTAATGGCCAATTAGTGATCTCTCAATAGCCGTGGGGTTGTTTTTTTGGATGTAGTTTTTGGCCCCACATGTTTTGTCAATGTTATTCACGGGGATAAAAGTGTTCTTTCATTAAATTAAAAAAAAAAAGAAAAAAAAATTCAACTTGTTCCAAATTTTCACACACACATCTTCGGAGCTCGTTTTAGATAGCTAACCAACTCATAGCTATCTACTTGTCTTTTGACGAAGGAATTAACTCAAATACTTAACAAAAATCCCCAAATTTTTCCCCTCAATAGAAAACGGGGAAGGTTTTTGACTGACCTTAGGGAAGAACTTAGGTTCTGAAAAGAAGTTCATAATACATGTATATTCCTCTAAACGAAGATGAAAAAAGAACATTTTTAAAGTTTAAGAACAAAAAACAAATTTTATGCAAATTTTAGGGCGAAAACATTATTTTGGTATAATATATAGAAACCAAATTGTTCACAAACAGTAGTGAGTTAAAATATATAACCCTAAATCCATTAATAAAATTCCCAAACCTTACTTCAATTTTAAAATCAGGATAGATCATAAAACCCACTAAACCCAACTCATTGCAATCTCCAATTACATGTCAATATTTTAAGTAGAATTTTTGTGACACTGTAATTATTATTTAAATTACAAGTTAATGTTGCTTATTTATCTCACACATTCTTGGGCTGAAAACTCATCTAACTTTAGTATCATGTGAGAATTTATAGTTTTAGAAAATTAGTAGTATTATTGCTTTGCATTAGTACATGATTAACTCAAATGTATAGCAGCATTCAGTACAGTGAGGATTTTTTGGTCAATTTGAAGCCTAAGCTCTCAAACATCACTCCCAATTCCACAGCTTATAAAGTGGCTATGCAACCACTTCTTCCCATCATTGGATGCCACTTCAAGGTACCATCAACCTCCTTCAGGAAATTGTTTTCCATTTAGCTTACAGTAAAAATTAAGAACACTTCCTCTGGGCTCAGCATCTCTAGAAACTAAGGTAAAAACTCTTTAGTTTTCCTTAAATTCTTGATTTTTAAATACTATACTTGACTCATTTGGATAATATTGCATGAGAATAATAGTGTTTTGAAGGGGCTGGAGGGGCTGGAGTTACAGTTTAGCTGAAATCTTGTTTGAAGATATTTGCTACATGCTAGCCAAGTTTATAGCTAGCATAGCAAACCATCCAATTCCAATGGCAAGCAAAACCACTAGTCTTTCATGGCTTCTCCTTCTCAGCCTCGCCGCCTCTACTGTGCTTATTGGTCACTCAGCTTCTCAGAATGAGCGAAAGGCAAATATTTCTATAGCTGATCTCTATTAATTTTTTATGGAAGCCAGTTTAGCCACCTAACTAATGGCCTAATAGCCATGAAATTTGCCTTCTATTTTATGTGGGACGACCTAAACTGTTAAACATGCTTTATATTTTCTACCTTGTATATATGATATTGTGTGTGCAGGCTTATATTGTGTATATGGGCAACAGGAGGGACGAGATTTCCACATCATCCCTTTACTCAAACATGCTACAAGAAGTCATTGGCAGGTTATAAAAGTAGTATAATGACTTTATAAAATACTTACATTTTCCTTTGTTTTGAAGTAAAATATGTCTCAAAAATTTTGAGAAAAATTTATTTATTTTATTGTGGCTGGTTGCGTTTTTTAAATATTATGAAGTTTAACCTTTTTTTTTTTTTTTTTTGAGGGAAATTATGATGTTTAACTTGTACTTAACTAATACAAAAGAGTTGGGGGTGTTTGGTGTATGTGTTTGAAAACATGTGTGAAAATATGTGTTAATGAAAAAGTGTATAAAAATACGTGTAATGTTATTTAAAAATTGAAAATGTGTGCTTGAGTGGGTGTACCAAACACCCTCTTGGTTTCTAAAAAAATAATAATAATAATACAATAGAGTCATTTTTTTTTTTACATCATCACCTTTTCCAAAAAAATCCTTACCAAGTACATAAAAGCATTGTTATTAATACCGTTTCGGACCCCGTTTCGATTTGTCCAGTGGAATGGAATATTTTGGTACCGGCCGATTTCGGCGTACCATTTCAGGGTGTTTCGGGGTTCTTAAAAAATAATTTATATATATTCTTGTAGAACATAAAATTGTCAATTCTAAAAATAAATAACTAAATATCAAATAATACAAATCATTTAATCTTAACTCTTAAGTCTTAAACATCAATAACTTGAAATATAACATCAATTTAACATCACACAATAAGAAGATTACAAGACAATAGCTAAATATCAAATAATACAATATTTACTCCTCCTCCTCATCATCATCCATGAGAGAAGGATCAAATTCATCATCAAAAAAACTCCCAAATATAACCTTTTTTATTTTTTTTTTAATAACAAGCCAAATCTAGTACTGGCCGAAATTTACATCTCAGTCGAAATTGGCCGGAATGACCGGAATGGACTGAAATGGCCCGAAATTTGACTTGAGATGGAACGTGGGATATTCCGGTACCGGTTTGCATACCGGTACGAAAAATTTCGACCGTTCCGATCAGAACGAAACGGAATAGAATCAATAACAATGCATAGAAGTCTCAATCAAGTACAATTACATTTCAGCCATCCAATTGAATATCACAAATCATGCCAACATAGATGCAATAATAAATTCACATAAATATTTCATAGTTACTCTTCCAATTCATAAAAGAAAAAGAAAAGGATAAATTACACTAACTTACCCTGAGAATTTGGGTAATACCAAGCACATCCAAAGATTTTAGAAAATGACCAATTTGATCCTTAAACATTAACGCCGTTTGAGCACTGTTTATTAAATCCTTTTATTTAGGTTTTAGTTTTCCTTTTCTTTGCTTTTCCCTTCGATCTTCACACCAGAAAATCTCTCTTCACGCTAGAGCCAGAAAATTTCTCTCTCTCTCAAGCCCAAGCCACAAGGGTTTCATACTCAAGTAAATGACCAACAACTCTGCCACCAGAAATATTTCAGAGCCGATTCACCCACAAAACTCACGCCATACGAGGATGTGGCGGCGATTAGGTCGAGATCTACAAGGATGATAGCGGCGGTTGCTGGGTTGAGACAAGTGGTGGGCGGCAGTGGTAAGGTCACAATTTGGAGCTTGCCGTCATGGGTATGAGTTTTTATTTTTAAGATTTGATTTGGGTTTGAACAGTAAATCATGTGATGTTGGATGGTTGAAATTGTTTGGGTTTGAGGAGGATGGATGGGCAGTGATGGGTGGTGCCGTGGTGGACGGCGATTGTGGGTCTCACGATTCTTGCCATTGTGGGTATGGGTTTTTATTTTGAAATTTTTTTGATTTGGATCAGTTTGAGGAGTGATGTTGGATGGTTGATTGGTTGAATTGATCTATGTTTCCTTTTGAAAAAAAAAAATAGAGTCAGCAATTTTCGATCTCAGTTCTAGCAAAATAGATGCAAAGGGTGCCTTTTGTTTTCAGTTTTTTGGGTCTTTCTGGGGATAAGAAGTTTGCGTCTTATTGGGATTGAAGGGTGGTTTTCATTACAAGAAGGGAGCTTCGTTGCGAAATGATAGAGAGAAAGAGTGAAAGAAATTTATCGGAACAAAAAAGTAGATTTTTTGTTTTTATTTTTGAATGCTCTGTATTTTGTTTTTATTTTTGAATGCTCTGTAAATTTTTTCCCCAAATGAGACTAGGTTTGGTTTTGGAAAATGAATACAGATTTCATTTCATTTTTCTGTATGTTTCTTAAATACATGGTCATGTATATCCTTTGATACTGGTTTGAGCTTGAGAGTGAGTGAATGAGGTGGTGTTTATGTTCTGGGCAAAGAAGATAGAAAATGAAGAAATAGAGAACAAGATGAACTAGAAAATTGTTTGGATGAGTCATGAGAGTCAACAAACGGCATAACACGGTGTTAGTGTTTAAGGACCAAATTGGTCATTTTTTAAAACCTTTGGATGTGCTTGGTAGTTGGTATTGCCTTAAACCTCAGGTAGGTTAGCGTAATTTACCCAAAAGCAAAAGAAATTAATGAGATTAAGAGAGAGAGAGAGAGAGAGAGAGAGAGGTGGCTTGATTTAATTTAATTTTTTTTAGAAAAGGCAGGCAGTGACACGGATCGATTAAGCCTTAATTCTAATCAGCCCAATCATCGTTGTCACTCATGACCCCCCCTTGTTGTTTGCCTCAACCACCTAGTCAAGATCATCTAAATCCAAATCCTCAACCTTAATCTCATCCCCCTCTCACCGCCCCCCCCCCCAAAAAGAAAAATCCAAACCTTTTTTTTAATTAGGCTCAATCTTTATTATTAGTTAAGCTTGACACAGCAAATTGTGATTAGTTCACGTCACAAAACATGGAATTAGAAATTCAAAATTCTCTATAATGAAGAGTGCCATGGCCTAATAATGTGAAGGTATAGTCATGGATGTTTAGTGACAAATAATTCTTATCAATGTGAGAGAATCAGGAATTTTTGGTTATAGAGACAAGGAGATGCGTTTGGCTTAGGGTGTGTTTGTTTGGAGGGATTTTAGGGAGAATGAAAAACTCAGGAGAAAAAAGTAGAGAAAAAGAAAATTGAAAAGGTGTTTGGTTGGGAGGGGTAATGGAAAATTTTGTGGTAGGACTCGACTATTTTCTCCCCGGACTCGCTAAAAAGTTTTCTCCTTCAAAGGGGGAAATTGAAGGGAGAAAACATGGGTTCTACCAAAAACCAAATTTGTCCCTCTAAAGCATTGAGTTACGTTTTCCAGTTTTCCTTTTTGTGTTTTTTTTTTTTTTATAAAAGCTCTTTGAACTTATGTTTACATTGCTTTTATTTTTTTTCAACGTTTTAATCGAACAGTGGATTTTTCTTTTTTTGTTTTTTCTTATTTGATAAACGGTGGGTTACCTGGTGGTTTTCACCTCTTTTTTTATCAACATTTTTTTTTAACGTTTTCCACCTTTCACCTCTTTATATATATATAACAAAGAAAAATAAAATAAAATAATAATATTAATATTAATGATGTGTTAAATTTTATAAGATTTATATATATATATATATATATTGTTTTAATTTTAATTGATAATAAGTTTATTTTTAATGATAGTAAGGAATTTATTCCTTATATTATGCAATAGGGGCAATAGGGGCATGAGAGTAATTTTATACAAATTATATTTTCTATCCCCTCACTTTTCTTCTCAATCAAACAAATTAGTTTTCCATCCCTACATTTTTTCACCCCTCCAACCAAACACAAATGAGAGAAACTAAAATCTCTTATATCCTCCATCTTTTCTATCTCCTCCTTATTTTCTATCTGCTCTTTTTTCCATCTCCCCAACTAAACGGACCTTTAGAGTGTGTTTGTTTGGAGGTGAAATAGGGTGGATAGAAAACTTTGGAGAAAAAATGATAAGTGAAACTTTTTTGGAGTGTGTTTGGTTTGGTGGAGAGAAAGGAAAATAAACGGTGTTTTCTCCTTGGGCACACTAAAAAATTTTCTCCCAAAAATGGGGAGAAAACTAGAAGGGGGAATCTCATGAAATAAGCTTCCAAAAATACCCCTTACGTTGGACTTCACCTTCAATGTGTTGGTTTTTAAATAAAAAATAAAAAATTTCCTGTACAAAGGTGTTGGCCCTTTTTTTTTTTTTTTGGACGTGTTAGCTTTCTTCTTTTTCTTTTTCTTTTTTTTTTTTTTTTTTGGTTGCTCATATGTTTATTTTTTCATTAATTTTGGTTGGTTTTTGTTTTTCTTCTTTTTTTTTTTTTTTAGAAAACAGTTTTGGGCTAATTTCTTATGCTATTTTTTTTTTTTAATACTTTAATGGAGTGTCTATCTATACATTTAAAAAAAAAAGTATAATGTGTTACCTTTTATTTTATTTAGAATCTGTTCGGAAACAACTTATTTAGTGGAAACTAAAAACTTTTTGTTGAAAATGTTGTAAATAAAGTTTAAAGGTAGATGAAATAGTACAATGAGGCTCATAAATAGTATCAAAAAGTGCATTGGGACCCATGAATAGTAACAAAAATAAGCTGAATAGTAAAAAAAAAAACTGCCTTTTTAAGCTAATGGCAAACACAACCTTAATAGGGACATGATAATAAATTTATACAAACTTTATTTTCAACCAAACAAAAAAGTTTTTCATCCCTCCACTTTTCCACCCTCTCAACCAAATACAAATAAGGGAAACTAAAATCTTTTTTATCCTCCTACTTTTCCAACCTCTCTCTATTTTCTATCCTCTCCCTTTTTCATCATCTCTTCATTAAAAACTTGTGAGTTATAACTTATTGAGTTAGCTTTGAATTGTTTGCTTGAAATTTGTAATTGTCGCGCCTTTTATTGGCCACCTTTAACACATTGTTGGGATTACATATTCACCAATTATAAGTGATATTCTCCCTATGACACTATATTGATCGGAGCATATTCCCTACAATGGCCCAATAATAACAAGCCACACCAATTAAAAGTGCTAGCTCAATGATTAAAGGCAGCCCAAAATCAGCTCAACAAGTCCATTACAACCTGCCATCATAATGTTCCAAAACTACCACCTCTATTGTCTATCACAAAAAGTTAACCTTTAACCAGTTTAAAGAAAAATTCCTCCAACTTACTATGTGGCAATTGATAAAACTTTTAACATGTATGTTTAGTAACATAACCTATTTATTAAATTATGTGACTTTTTAAATAATATAGGTAGATAGTTTTATGAGTCACCAAATAATAAGTAAAATTAGATTCCTTTGGAAGAAAGGAAAAGAGTGGAAAATACTTTTATTTTTTTTAAGTGGGTATTTGAGAGATGTTTATGGAATGCAATGGTTTTGAGAGAATGCTCATTTTATTCCCTTCTAAATATTTATGGAATGCACTGGTTTAATGAAATGAAGGTGGAATACCAATTTTATTTATGTTTTAAAAAAAGTTAAATAGAAGGAGAATGACATATTATTAATTATATATTTATTTCTTTTATAAACTCCCAAACACACAAAAAAATGCAAAGAATCTTATAGTTTACCTAGTTAGCACTTGTTATTAGTGTTTCCAACATAGACATCCATAATTTGGATCCCATTATATTTGAATTATTTAAAAAAAAAAAATATATATATATACCATATTTATTCCATTCTATTCCAACCCTCCTTTTTTAATAAACTTTTAAATATAGTGATATTCTATTCCATCCCGATTTTTTTTTATAAAATTCCAAATATTGTGTTAGTTTTTTCTTAATATGAGGAATTGGTGGGGGTGAATGCACAATAACGTAAAGACACTGTCAATAAAAGAATTAGTATGAGAACTTAGGATAAGACTTGTGTGAATATCTAACATGGATTAGGAGGCACCAATGATGACGATGACATGGGTGAAGACTGAGGAGGGTGTATATGGACTAGATGGTTAACCAGTAATAGATTTGCTAAGTTTACCTTTCTAAACGCCGAGTTGGCCGTTTTTTTTTTTTTCTATTCTTTTTTAAATTATTTTTTTAAAGGAAAGCCAAATTGGCCTTTCAATTGTTAAATCAACATTATAATTGATATGACTTGTTATGATTGAGGGATGGATGGTTCATTAGTTACTTCCTCTATTAAGCTTTACCTATGTTAACTATTAAGTATTAATCTTTATTATGAAATAGATTCTATTCATTGCAAAGTATATCGAAGAATTCAATATCCTAAATATGGTCCTCTCTCTCTCTCATAGCTATTTTTTAACTACCCAAATGGAAATATTAAATTTAAAGAAAAGAGAGGTCAATTCTTTACTGTTCTTTTTCAAGAGAACAAGGAAGAATACCTTGCGTGAATTGAACTGCTTTTACACTTTTAACCTTTTAAATGAATATGGCTGCATGCAGTCATATTGGACCAGAATCTTTACTCTATAGCTACAAGAGGAGTTTCCATGGATTTGTAGTGGAGCTAACTGAGCAAGAAGCCCAGAAAATGGCAGGTGGGTGAATTTAATCCCCCCCCCCCCCCCCCCCCCCACACACACACACACACACACAAAAAGAAAGATTGTGACAATCCATAACAAAGTGTTGTAACAATGAATATGTAGCAATGGATGGCGTAGTGTCAGTGTTCCCTAACAAACAAAATGAGCTACATACAACAAGGTCATGGGACTTCATTGGCTTCTCAAAGCAAGTGGATAGAACAACAATTGAAAGCAATATCATTATCGGTGTTCTGGACTCAGGAATTTGGCCAGAGGCTGATAGCTTTAGTGACAAAGGATTTGGTCCACCACCTCGCAAATGGAAGGGCACCTGTAAAGGCTTAACCAATTTTACTTGCAACAAGTATATCTCTAACATCCAACCAATGGTATTTTGTTATCAGCAGGTTCACTGATGCACTTCACTCACACTTACACATTGAAATTATGAGTGAAAAGCAAGGTCAAAATTCAATTTGATGACTAGCTTTATTTACTTTCATTTTTGAATTAGTTTTTAAGGTTTAAACTTTATCAATGATAAAGTCCCTAGCAAATGCAGTCGTTTGTATATTTTTTATTTAAAAAAAAATATTTAATACTCATTAAAAAAATGACACATCTCTGAATATTTTCAATTAGATTTTTAATGAAAATAATGCTTAAATGGCATCATTTGCTAACAAATTTTATGAAGGGACTAAATTGACAAAAAAAAAATTAAAAAACTAATTTGACAATTGAACTAAAAGTGAAGGGAAGTATGTGTTTGGGGCCTTTTTTGCCAAACAACATGATTTTTGGAAATATTTAGGAAAAAAGCACCAGGTCAATCTTATTTATTTATATAGCATGTTTTCTAAAATTCGAGTTTGTCAAACTTAAATTCCAAGTGAAACTCGAGTTCTAAGCATTATTGCAATATGATCAAACATAATGTTTAAAACTAGAGTTTGGTAAACTCAAGTTTTACTTGAAACTCGAGTTTGTGAGTTCCAAAAATGTACTACATAACTAAATAAGTTTAGTTAGGTACTATTTAGCAAATTTTCCTAAAATTATACCATTTAACAAATTTTTCCTGTGTTTTTTTTTTTTTTTTGATAGGAAAATTTTTCCTGTGTTTGTCATTAACATATTTAGATTTTTATTGAAAATGTACTAAAATATACTAATTTGACAATTGAAATAAAAGTCAGTAGACTAAATTGAATTTTAACAAAAAATAATAGCTAAGAAATGTGGTGACGCTTAACGCAGTAAAATCGTTGGAGCAAAATATTACCGAAGCGATGGAATATTTGAAGAAGGAGATATTAAATCTCCAAGAGATTCGGAGGGCCATGGGACACATGTTGCATCAACAGCAGCTGGGAACATAGTTAGCAAGGCAAGCCTGGAAGGGTTTAGGTTGGGAACAGCACGAGGAGGTGTTCCATCAGCACGAATTGCCATGTACAAAGTGTGTTGGTTGAATGGGTGTTTTGATGCTGACATTCTTGCAGCATTTGATGATGCCATTGCTGATGGGGTTGACATTATATCTATTTCCATTGGAGGATATCCTAAGAACTATTTCACAGATCCAATTGCCATTGGAGCCTTTCATGCTATGAGAAATGGAATATTGACATCAACTTCTGCTGGTAACTCGGGTCCTGGTCCAGCAACCATCTTAAACTTCTCCCCATGGTCTCTTTCTGTAGCTGCAAGCACCATTGATCGAAAGTTCTCCACTGAGGTCCGATTAGGCAACAACAAGATCTATGAGGTATTTTTTTTTGTCTTCTCATTTTGCCGAATGATCTATGAGGTAAATAATTAAAATCTATACTCCCTTGTTTTTGGGTGAAATTATCAAGTGCATTTGATTTACTAAGCCTTGCTTTCACATATAGATAATGTCTTCATACTTGAGTTTTTTTTTTTTTTTTTTAAGAGAGTTTCAACTTATGACGTCCGCTCCTGATAATAACTCTTTATCATCAAACCAAGACACTAATTAATTTTTGATATAGACAAGAATTGAACTCTAAATCTCTTAACTGAAACCTACACATAAGTCTCCAAAAAAAAAAAGTCTCAAATTTATATAAAAGAAGAGTGTACTATATTCCTGTACTGTACGATTTCTTCTTGTCTCCAAAAATGATATCACTAATAAATAAAGAAAAGGTGCTATGAATATTCATTTATGATTCTTTTGTTCATATTTCTCTTTTCTCTTTTCTTTTTTGGGTTTAAAACTTAAACGTGTGGAATCGCAAGCGTAGAGTGTATGTTATAATCTAGCATAAAAAGTGTATTCAATAAAATTTAAACTATTAAACTAGTTTTCTATCAAAAAAACTATTAAACTAATTTGGAGAATATTTTTTCTCTGTGTAGGGAACTTCAGTTAATACATTTAATCTCAAGAATGATATGTATCCAATAATTTATAGTGGGGATGCACCAAACACCACATCAGAGTTCAACTCCAGGTAACTGAAAAGTAAAAATAAAAAATCTATATGGACTCTATACTATAGACAATGAAAATAAGTTTAACTATTACCTGTGTCTGCACAACTCTATCAAACTAGCAGTTGAAATATTTTTGTGCTTCAACTTGGTAGTTAAAAAAAGGAAACCTTTTTGTAAAAATGAAGGTATTGCCAGAAATATTCACTGGACCAAAATTTGGTGAAAGGTAAAATAGTACTTTGTGATGCCCTTAGTGATGGGTCTGGGCCATTCTTAGCCGGTGCAGTTGGTGCTGTGATGCAAGGCCGAAACCCCAATTCTCAAACCATGGCTTTTCCCTTGCCTGCATCTTACCTTAGCTTTGAGAATGGTGGCAAGATTCGCACGTACCTAAATTCGACAAGGTATTAATCTAAAATACCTTAGACAATTAAGGACTTCACAAGACATACTAATCCTAAGTTCCTAATAAACATCCACAATTTACAGGAGCCCAACTGCGACTATTCTTAGGAGTAATGAAAGTAAAGATACATTGGCCCCTTACATAGCCCCCTTCTCATCAAGAGGCCCAAATCCAGCTGCACACAACATTCTCAAGGTAACTTGCTATTAATCTTTCTTCAATTTTTTCTAATGATCAGCTTGCTAATAATAAAAAAATTAGGTAAAATTCCTTGTAAGGTGTTATACCTTAGGTTCTCCAATAAATTTAACCATGTAACAACATTGATCAATGCTGTATAAAATGTGTCACGTGGTTGAATTTAATTGGGGAACGTAAGGTTTAGTTTCTAAGGAATTAAATTGAACTTTTGTGCCTTACTAATAATTTTATTTACATTTGCACTCTTGCACTTTTCATTGATACCTTTATCATGATTTTGGGTTATTGTAGCCAGATTTAGCTGCTCCTGGAGTTAACATTCTAGCTGCATGGTCTCCAATTTCCCCAATTTCCGGTGTTGAATCTGATAAGAGATCAAACTCATATAATATAATCTCAGGGACATCAATGGCTTGCCCACATGCTACAGCAGTAGCTGCCTACATCAAATCATTTCACCCCACATGGTCACCAGCCTCTATTAGATCTGCTCTTATGACTACTGGTAATAACCATATATAGTCCCCAATCTTGGTAATTTTAATCAATAAGTGTAAAGGCAACATTGTGCTTGTTAGTGATAAACATAAGTGTAAATGATGCTACTTCAATTTTATGTGAAACAATAGTCCTAAAAAATATTGTGCTCCTAGCATTACTCAATTTTGATGTAGACCATAATCTTTAATCATTATCAACTCACTCCAATTTGGTGTATAACTTGCAGCTAATCCCATGAGTGCTGAAAAGAACCCCGATGCTGAATTTGCATATGGTGCAGGCAATATTAATCCTCTTAAGGCTCCAAATCCTGGCTTAATATATGATATTGATGCACTTGACTACATAAAATTTTTGTGTGCTCAAGGATATAATACCAAGTTATTACAACATGTTACTGGGGACAAAAGTAGTTGTTCTAAAGAAACTGATGAAAAAAGTTTGGATTTAAACTATCCTTCTTTTGCTCTATCCACACCACTCTCGAATTCAATAAGTCACGTTTTCAATCGGACCGCCACCAATGTTGGATCATCAACATCTACGTATAAAGCTATCGTGACCTCCCCACATGGACTTAGTATCAAAGTGAACCCTAGTATTCTATCATTCACATCTCTCAAACAAAAGCTATCGTTTGCGCTCACAATTGAAGGAACAATAGAAAGACAAATAGTCTCTGCTTCTTTAATATGGGATGATGGTACATTCCAAGTGAGGAGCCCCATTGTCGTGTATGGAGACTTTTGAAATTGAAGTTCTATTTAGCATGTATTATCTATATAAATAAATCAAAAGCTTTGAAGTGATATGCGCAAAAGAATGGGATGAAAGGCAGTGGTGAAATATGGAGACAAAATTGTTATAATCTGAACCTTTGATCTAGTTCTACAATGAATTGTAATATCATGGTTAAAGATTCTGTCTTTCTAATTAAATGGACTATTCTACTTTAATTTTGAGAAACCTTCTTGATTAGACTCTTGTCCGGGCAAATCTAAGTAATAAAAAAAAAAAAAAAATTGTTATAATAATATATGCTGACTGGGTAAGTTTTCCCTTTCACAAGAAGAACATTGTAATGTAAGTGCTGGCTTTAGACAATTTAGTCTATTGGCAGACTTAGCAATTGCTGTTTGAGAATCCAAAGACTTATAGCTTAATTTCAATCCCATCCATTACAAAGCCCATTTCTTTTTTCAACAAGAACACTGCTAGTGCCGACTCTGGACTGTTTTGTTTTGTTGGCCGTGCTTCACAAATGCTGTTTGAGAACCCATAGACAGCTTTCAATTCATTCCTTTATATAAGCCCATTTCTCTCACGCTTTGAGTGAACAACCTTAATAGTTAACTAGACCACAGGCTCTTGGGAGAGTTATCTAATGGAAAGCCGAAAGTCTCCCTTTGATCTTAACTTGCCCTGTTATGGGGCGATTAATGATGATCGGAAGGCATGATATCTCTTTAATAGGCCCTGTTGCCTTTTTTCTTTTCTTTTTTGGATACAATGATAGTTGGGGTTGGGGGTTTAAATTGTGAATATTTTTGTTAAAAATATAAAAAAATGTTAGTTGTGATAGAAAATTCTTGACTAGGCCTAGTTGCTTTTAGTACTATTATTGTTGCCTTTATTTTTAGTCATTTTTAATCTAATAAGTCATGGGCCAGCATTGTGATAAAAAACAGGTTGCAATCAACTCATTTATTTTGCAAGAATTAAAATTATTTTGGGCTTAGACTTGGGCTTGGGGTTTACTTTGAATGGGCGAAGCCTTTACATAAGTTCCATGCGTATTAATATTGGTGCTTTTTTATATTAATTTATTTTTTCGGCAAAATTTTGTGAATACAGATATACATTGTGTACATGGGTGACCTACCAAAGGGGGAAATCTTTGCATCATCTATTCATACCAGCATTCTCCAAGAAGTTACTGGCAGGTTATTAATAAAAATGGGGTTGATTTTGAATGACAATTTAGATAAGACTTGTGAGTAATTTGTTTGTTTGGTTTTTTTTTTTTTTTTAAATTAGATGATGGGTATGTACTTCGTACATCAGGAAAGTGAACCCTAGTGTTCTATCATTTTCATCTTCTGGACAAAAGCAATCGTTTGCACTCACAATTGAAGGAATGTTAGATAAACAAATAGAAACTGCTTCTTTAATTTGGGATGATGGTACTAACAAAGTGAGGAGCCCCATTGTTGTGTATGAAGCATTTTGAAATTCTGTAGATGGTACATGTATTACCAATATTATTACCAATATTAATAAATCAAAACTTTGAGGTAATATGCGCAGAAAAATGATGTAGTAAGTGATGAAACACAGAAAAATTATTGTAATTTGAACCTTTGCTCAATTGCAATTAGTTATAAAGATTATGTTTTTCTAATCAAACTAGTAGCCAATAAATGCAATGTGCAAGAAAGTTCAACTAATATGTGTATATATATATGATTACATATTTAATTAATAAGTATTATTAAATAAATTTTCAATTTAAAGAATTTCAAATGACTCAGTGTTATATATCATTTCAAATCCATGACATCATAAGAGTTTCTGTTCGAGTAAAATCTCCAAATTAAGTTCATATCATTAAGTCTTGTTAAATTTATATCAACCATAAATTAGTAATTGTTCTTCAAATCATGTGATATTAAATTCTAAAATCCAACCACTAACTAAGAAAACAAACATAATATAATAAGAAATTGCTTGGTATAGGCCCTATTGGGTTGCTTTATCGAAAAAGACAATAACTTTTATTTAGTTTAAACCAACCTAATTTAGTATCATTTGTAACTCTAAAAATCAAATAACAAACATACTAGAAAATCTAGAATAATGGCGTGAAAAGAAGAAGAAGCAAAGTTTCAAAAATTTACGTGACAGCGTTAAAAACTCAAGACTAAATCAGAGCCAACAAAATTTTTTTTATGCACAATAGAATAATTTGGTAGAGTTGTTTAATAATTCATTTTCAGTTTTTAAATAACATTTTACACATTTCCACACACTTTTTCAACTACATGTATTTTAAAAAAATACAAACAATATTATTCAAACTGCTCTACCAAACGGGCTCATACGATGCCAAATTATGATGCTAGAGAAGTTGATTACTTAACTTTCTTGTGTGGGGAAGGATATATAAAGAATTTTCATAGGCAGATAACAATAACTTCTAATAATTAAGCCACAATTATATCTGCTTGGGACCCAATCCTTCTTTTTCATTATCTTCAGGATAAAAAAATGTGATCACTTTCTTGTTCCCTAGGATCGTGACAATGTTGATTCACCAGTGTCCATGGCCATTTACATTGCCATTGTGAATGCTCTAGCGGGACTAAAAATTCTAGTCATACCAAAGGTCCTTTCATTTGAGTCTCTTGGTAATTAAAAATAAATTCTTTTTGGTGAAGGTCACAACAGAGATGGATCGTAATATAATCTTACGAAAAAGTCTTGTGTCACATAAAGTGGCACAAAAAAAGCCACAACTTGCCCATATGGCGAGTTGTGGTTGGTGGAGGGGTGTCCCGCCACCACCCCTCCACTAACCACAACTCGTCACATGGACGAGTTGTGGCTTTTTCTGTGCCACTTTATGTGGCACTAGAAGGACTCTAATCTTATACCCCTTTGTTTGGTATGATGGGTTGCATCAAGTCAAGAGTCTCGTTATTCCTTGTGTTCTATTGAATTTTATTATTATTATTTTTTTAAATGCATAATTATTTTCATTTCTAACTGAAGTGTTGAAAGATAGAGAAAATAACACAAATATTCTGAACAAGAGCCTCTATTTCTCTTTGTTAGATATAATACAAGCCTATATTATATTTTAATTTAATTTAATTTTTTTTTTTTTGGGTTTTAAAGGTCCTATATTATAATGTTAAGTGATAGAATACAATAGGCTAACCATAAATAGAGTAGTCGATTCTCAAAAAAAAAAAAAAAAAAATAGAGTAGTCTGTACTCCATAGACCATGATTTGTAGAATATCATGAACCATCATGGTTTTGTAAATTTGTAATACCATGGATTACTATTGTTTTAACTTTTGGGACTAAGATACAAAGCCTAATGCATTCCTTTATAGACCTTACATTGGGTTATTGTAAAATTTTGTTATTGTTTTAGTTTTAAGTTTTACTAGAAGGTTAAAAATGTGTAAAATATTGTTTAATATAGTAAAGATGTAGCTGCTCTTTACCAAAAAAAAAAAAAAAGATGTAGCTGCTAATTAAAACTTTCTGCTGTAGAAGAAGACCATTCCGCCAAGTCGCGTTAATTCTCTTGCTTCAACATTCTGCTGTGGTTTGGTAAAATTATTTCACTTTTCATTTGTCATATCCTCCTTTTACATTTCCCGAAATGCCCTTTAAAATCTTCTTTTGCTTCACTTTTTCTTCTTTTTTTTTTTTTTTTTTTTTTTAATGGATCTTTTCCTTCACTTAAAAAAAGCAAGTTTTATCTTATAATATATTCCAGATAAGAATCCAAAATAAAAACAAAAGCATGTCTCCTCCTTTCTTTTTACTGGAAAAAGGGTATACATTATCCTTTCGTTTCACATTATTGGCGAAGCCAAACGTGAAACCAGAGCCGGTTCAACAATTTTGCAGGCTTTAGATGAAAATTTTAAGTAAAATTTTTTTTATGTTTAAATAGTAATTAAATAATATTAATTAAATTTTTTATTCTTATTTAAAATCTATTTTTTATTTTTATTTATTATGTGATTTCATAAATTAGTATTACTAAAATATAAATAAGTTAATATAATATACATCAAATTATTAATTTTTATAATAATTAATAAAGTAAAAATTTGCATAAAAAATATATATATTAATTTGAGTGGGTATATATTGGGTGTGGCCCGTGTGGGTGGATTAGGGAGTTTGTTGCTGTGTTGGTGGGGGCCTAAAATTGTTTTGCACTTTTTTAGATTATAAAATATTACATACTTAACAACTGCACTGTGCCTGTGCAGTGCTAAGTCCTGTCGTTTTATCAAGTACCAAGCTTTGTGCAGTGTGCATTGTCACTGTGCAGTGGCATCAGTGCCGTGGAGTGTGAGAATATTGTGCAAGTGTAAGAGCAAACTCAGCGTGTTGTCCTTGTCCTGTCAATCAAGTAGATTAAAATGTATAACTTAAAATGAATGACTAAGCTTATAGAAAAAGATCAAGAATCAAGACTCAGCGTGTTGTCTTGTTGTCCTTGTCCTTTCAATTAAGGAGATTAAAAAATATAACTTAAAATGAATGACTGAGCTTATAGAAAAAGATCAGAATCAAGACGAAGAAAAGAAAGAAAAGAATACAGACAGAGAGATAGAAAGATGAGAGATTTTTTCTTTTGATTTAAAAATTTATAATCTCAATTTTAGTATATTTTAAGATAATTATGTTATATTATTAATAAATTTTTTTATAGTATTAATTTTGATTTTAACATATTTTAAGAATGAGTTAATAAATGTTTCTTAAAATTTAATTTTGTTAGTTAAAGTTTAGCTATTTTTGTTTTTTTCCTATTTAATCTTCTGCATTTTAGGATACAATAGAGTTTTTTTAATGTATTTTATTGACCAATAAAAAGACTAAAATATTTTTTTTGTAATTAAAATATATAAATAAATATTACACACGTGTATATATATATATTTTAAGTTGGAGCCTTCTTTTATTTGAGAGTTTTAGACAATTACATTAATTGCATCTATGGTTTAACCGGCCCAACGTGAAACACATATGAGAGTTGTTTGGCAATAAATCAAGATGGTTAAGTCTATCCATTGAGAGCAAAGCAAAATATTCTCTATAATAGAGAATGAGACCAAAAAAAGCCATTCCAATGGATTCTCTATACCTAAAAAAAATTTTGGCTCATGAACAGTAGCGAACAGTAGCTCATCAGGTCTGATGGGCTACTGTTTATTCTTCAAAAAAAAATTCTATTATAATAATTAGAAGTTAAATAAAAAAATATTGGAAGACGTGTAATTGTTAAAAAAAGAATAAATAATGAATGAAGAAATAATATTTAAATGAGATAGAGAATGAGATAGAGAATCTGTTGAAAGTGTATTTGAAAAAGTGAGTAGATATAATTAAAAGTCACTGTTCTCCAAACAATACAAAAATTTGATGAAGATGCATTGAGTTGCCAGTAAATGGACGCCACTTTTGAGATGAAATTCAAAAGATATGAATGATTCTCTAATATTTTATTCATGCAACACAGCCACAGTGAGACACTTGTAAAATTGTTTACATGTAAAGTGCCAATTTTTTAATTTTATTTTATTTATAATAATTTGCCGAAAATTCAGGCCTGTTTGGTCCTCTATTCAAACTCACATTTTTACATTTTAAACAACATTACACACATTTTTACATACTTTTTCATCCACACGTATTTTAAAAAACTCTAAAATTTTTCATCCACACGTATTTTAAAAAACTCTAAAAAAAAACTCCAAATAACAATTCCCAAACTCACTCAACAATTCACACTTGGGATAAAAGCAAGGCAAAGTATATTTATCGACTATATAATTTTTAATTGTTTAAAATAAAAAATAAAATTAAGAAGAAAACCTGAAAACTTTATTTATGAAGGCCAGCTATATCATCTTGAAAAATATAATAAAATTGTGGCGGAACATCTTTAATTCACACAAAACAATTTATAACATTAAGAAAATGTTTAGTCAGACTAGGAGCAAGTTTATTCTTTTCTTCTAACATGAGAGTATAGTATAGTATTAAAATAAGATTGATAGAAGTTTAAAGCTTAATTTGTAAAAGTATATATGACAGCAATATATTTTTAATAATCAAACAAATCATATAGCTGCAGAATGAAATGCATTATTTAAAAAAAAAAAAAAATTGTCACATAATCAAATACCGTGGACGGTGGATCTATAAGGGAAAGAAAACATGCAAAAAGTGGCTCTTTCTTCGGCCCACCCTTTAAGAAAATTAGAAGAGGAAACATTCAAACACCACACGTGGAGGGTCCACTACCGTACGTTCTAGAAAAGACCTAACAAATCAGTCGGGTCGGACCAGTTTATGGAATAGTGAAAGAGAAGAATATCTTTTTTTTTTTTTTTTGAGAAGATAAAGAGAAGAATATCTTTCATAAAGAGATAGGCTCAGAAAGACAGAGGCTCAGAAGAGAGGGCCACCTTACATTCAAGCCTTTCAAACTTCCTTTCCCGCGTTAGGAAAAATGATTAGGTAGTCCGGAAGCCATACTTTTTCTTTTTATACGAGGGATAGGCTCCACAACTTTATCTCGATCACAAACACAATCCTCAAATTATTATTAAAAAAAAAAAAAAAAACAAAATTACAATGGTTACCGCAAGTCTTTTGGCTAAAAATTGCAAAAAATAGAGTTTATTATTGTTATAGGTACTGTTCAAAGTTATTTGGCAAAATAAGAAGAGAGATTGAATTTTGGCAACGCTGTTGCCGGAATTGCAAGAAAAAGTACAATGTGCCAGGGGAGAGAGAAAATTGAATTTCGATAATGAGATTATCGAAATTCTTGTCCTACCCGCACTGCCCGAAATGGAAACCAATTATGACAATAGCATTGCCGAAAATGGGAGAAAAAAAAAAAGAAAAAAAAGAATTGTGGCAACTAAGTTGCCGAAAATGGAGGAAAAAAAAAAATGCTACGTCCACAACATTTTTCATAACAAATTCCTGGTGGTTAGTTGTTATTGATTCAAATTTGAATCTAACACTAAGATTACTTTTTTACCTCAATAATAATAATCGGTAACAACCTGCCACTTAGAATTTGTTGTAAAAATGTTATGGATGCATCATTTCTAAAAAAAAAATCGTGGGGCCGAAATAGAAGGGAAAAAAAAAAAAGTGGCAAATTGTTTTTTTTTTCCCTCTATTTCGGCAATGCCATTGCCACAAAACAATTTGCCACTTTTTTTTTTTTTTTTCCTTCTCTTTTGGCACCACAATTTTTTTTTAGAAATGATACGTCCATAACATTTTCACAACATTTTTACAACAAATTCTAAGTGGCAGGTTGTTATTGATTGTTATTATTGGGGCAAAAAAGTAATCTTAGTGTTAGGTTCAAATTTGAATCAATAACAACTAATCACCTGTAATTTATTGTGAAAAATGTTGTGAACAAAGGATCTTTTTTTTTTTTTTCCCCTCCATTTTCGGCAACTTAGTTGCCACAATTCTTTTTTTTTTTTTTTCTCCCATTTTCGGCAATGCCATTGCACAATTGGTTTCCATTTTGGGCAGTACGGGCAGGACAAGAATTTCAGTAATTTCATTACCGAAATTCAATTTTCTCTCTCTCCTGACACATTGTACTTTTTCTTGCAATTTCGGCAACACCATTGCCGAAATTCAGTCTCTCTCCTTATTTTACCAAATAACTTTGAACAGTACCTATAACAACAATTAACTCCATTTTTTTGCAATTTTTAGCCAAAAAGACTTGATTACCACCCTATGCATGAAATCATTGAAATGTAATTTTTTGTCAACCAAACTCATCATGAGTCCATTAACCCAACCTAAGAACAATTTTCCTACTATTTTGAGCACCCCAAAAATATTCTTGATAGATTTTCGTCTTTTAGATAGCTAACCAACTCATAGCTATCTACTTGTCTTTTGACGAAGGAATTAACTGAAATACTTAACAAAAATCCCCAAATTTTTTCCCTCAATAGAAAACGGGGAGGTTTTTGACTGACCTTGGGGAAGAACTTAGGTTCTGAAAAGAAGTTCATAATACATGTATATTCCTCTAAACGAAGATGAAAAAAGAACAATTTTAAAGTTTAAAAACAAAAAAAAAAAACAAATTTTATGCAAATTCTAGGACGAAAACATTATTTTGGTATAATATATAGAAACCAAATTGTTCACAAACAGTAGTGAGTTAAAATATATAACCCTAAATCCATTAATAAAATTCCCAAACCTTACTTTAATTTTAAAATAAGGATAGATCATAAAACCCACTAAACCCAACCCATTGCAATCTCCAATTACATGTCAATATTTTAAGTAGAATTTTTGTAACACTGTAATTATTATTTAAATTACAAGTTATTGTTGCTTATTTATCTCACACAATTTGTGGCTGAAAACTCATCTAACTTTAGTATCATGTAAGAATTTTTAGTTTTAGAAAATTAGTAGAGTATTATTGCTTTGCATTAGTACATGATTAACTCAAATGTATAGCAGCATTAGTAACAGTACAGTGAGGATTTTTTGGTCAATTTGAAGCCCAAGCTCTCAAACATCATTCCCAATTCCCCAGCTATATAAGGTGGCCATGCAACCACCTCTTCCCATCATTGGATGCCACTTCGAGGCACCATCAACCCCCTTCAGGAAATTGTTTTCCATTTAGTAAAAATTAAGAACACTTCCTCTGGGCTCAGCATCTCTAGAAACTAAGGTAAAACTCTTTAGTTTTCCTTAAATTCTTGATTTTTTAAATACTATACTTGACTCATTTGGATAATATTGCATGAGAATAATAGTGTTTTGAAGTGACTGGAGTTACAGTTGAGCTGAAATCTTGTTCCAATGGCAAGCAAAACCACTAGTCTTTCATGGCTTCTCCTTCTCAGCCTCGCCGCCTCCACTCTGCTTATTGGTCACTCAGCTTCTCAGAATGAGCGAAAGGCAAATATTTCTATAGCTGATCTCTATTAATTTTTTATGGAGGCCAGTTTAGCAACCTAATTAATGGCCTAATAGCCATGAAATTTGCCTTCTATTTTATGTGGACGACCTAAACTGTTAAACATGCTTTATATTCTCTACTTGGTATATATGATATTGTGCGTGCAGGCTTATATTGTGTATATGGGCAACAGGAGGGACGAGATTTCCACATCATCTCTTTACACAAACATGTTACAAGAAGTCATTGGCAGGTTATAAAAGTAGTATAATGACTCTATAAGATACTTACATTTTCCTTTGTTTGGAAGCAAAATATATCTCAAAAATTTTGAGAAAAATTTATTTATTTTATTGTGGCTGGTTGTGTTTTTAAAATATTATGATGTTTAACTTTTTTTTTTTTTTTTTTTTTTGGTGTGTTTTGTAAAATAACTACTTTTTAACTACCCAAATGGAAGTACTAAATTTGAAGAAAAGTGACGCCAATTCTTTACTGTTCTTTTTTAAGAGAACAAGGAAGAATACCTTTCCTGAATTGAACTGCTTCTACACTTTTAACCTTTTAAATGAATATGCCTGCATACAGTCATATTGGACCAGAATCTTTACTCTATAGCTACAAGAGGAGCTTCCATGGATTTGTAGTGGAGCTAACTGAGCAAGAAGCCCAAAAAATGGCAGGTGGGTGAATTTAATCTCCCCCCCCCCCCCCCCCCCCCCCCCACACACAAAGAGAAAGATTGTGGCAATCCATAACAAAGTGTTGTAACAATGAATATGTAGCAATGGATGGCGTAGTGTCAGTGTTCCCTAACAAACAAAACGAGCTACATACAACAAGGTCATGGGACTTCATTGGCTTCCCAAAGCAAGTGGATAGAACAACAATCGAAAGCAACGTCATTATCGGTGTTCTGGACTCAGGAATTTGGCCAGAGGCTGATAGCTTTAGTGACAAAGGATGTGGTCCACCACCTCGCAAATGGAGGGGCACCTGTAAAGGCTTAACCAATTTTACTTGCAACAAGTATATCTCTAACATCCAACCAATGGTATTTTGTTATCTGTAGGTTTACCGGTGCACTTCACTCACACTCACACACATTGAAATTAGGAGTGAAAAGCAAGGTCAAAATTCAATTTGATCACTAGCTTTATTTACTTTCATTTTTAAACTAGTTGTTAAGGTTTAAGCTTTATCAATGATAAAGTCCCTAGCAAATGAAGTCGTATATATATTTTTTATATTGAAATATATATATAATACTCATTAAACAATGAAATCTTTAAAATGACACATCTCTGAATATTTTCAATTATATTTTTAATGAAAATAATGCCTAAATGCCGTCATTTGCCAACAAATTTTATGACGTAAGGGACTAAATTGACAAAAAATAAAATTTAAAAACTAATTTGACAATTGAACTAAAAGTGAAGGGAAGTATGTGTTCGGCATCAACATATTTAGGTTTTTTCTGAAAAATACTAAAGTATGCTAATTTGACATGTATATTAAAAGCATAAAGAATATGTAATTCAACGATTAGATTTTTAAAATATGTAGTAATATTTATTTTGTTAAGTATGTTTGTAGTCTATGGCTACAACTTTATTTAAAATTTTTTTATTAGAAGTGAATTTTGACAAATTAACTATTAGATTACATCTTTTTTTTATATCTCCTTACTTACAAAATTTTAAAAAAATTAAAGATCAATAATCATGGCATTAATAAATTGTTTAAACTGCAAGTTTTTGTAATTTAAAATTATGCATAAAATATTAACTTATAGATCATATAGTAAATAATATTCAATTGACACAAAATTTGACATATATATTAAGATCATAAAGAACATGTAATTTAACCGTTAGATTTTCAAAAAATATAGTAATATTTATTTTATTAAATAAGGTTGTAGTTTTAGACTATAACTAATTTTGTAGCAAAACTTTGTCATTAAAATAAAAGTCAATAGTTTAAATTGAATTTTAACAAAAAATAATTAATAAGAAATATTGTGACGCTTAACGCAGTAAAATCATTGGAGCAAAACATTACCGAACCGATGGAAAATTTGATGAAGAAGATATTAAATCTCCAAGAGATTCGGATGGCCATGGGACACATGTTGCATCAACAGCAGCTGGGAACATAGTTAGCATGGCAAGCCTAGATGGGTTTGGGTTGGGAACAGCACGAGGAGGTGTTCCATCAGCACGAATTGCCGTGTACAAAGTGTGTTGGTTGAATGGGTGTCATGATGCTGACATTCTTGCAGCATTTGATGATGCCATTGCTGATGGGGTTGACATTATATCTATTTCCGTTGGATTCCCATATCCTAGGAACTATTTCACAGATTCAATTGCCATTGGAGCATTTCATGCTATGAGAAATGGAATATTGACATCAGCTTCTGCTGGTAACGACGGTCCTGGTCCAGTAACCATCACAAACTTCTCCCCATGGTCTCTTTCTGTAGCTGCAAGCACCATTGATCGAAAGTTCTCCACTGAGGTCCAATTAGGCAACAACAAAATCTATGAGGTATTTTTTTTTTTCATTTTGCTGAATGATCTAAGAGGTAATTAATTAAAATTTATACTCCCTTGTTTTTGGGTGAAATTATCCAGTGCATTTGATTTACTAGGCTTTGCTTTCACATAAAGATAATATGTCTTCATGCATGAGAGTGTATGTTATAATCTAGCATAAAAAATGTATGCAATAAAATTTAAACTATTAAACTAATTTTCTATCAAAAAAACTATTAAACTAATTTGTAGAATATTTTTTCTCTGTGTAGGGAACTTCAGTTAATACATTTAATCTCAAGAATGATATGTATCCAATAATTTATAGTGGGGATGCACCAAACACCACATCAGAGTTCAACTCCAGGTAACTGAAAAGTAAAAATAAAAAATCTCTATGGACTCTATACTATAGACAATGAAAATAAGTTTAACTGTTACCTGTGTCTGCACAACTCTATCAAACTAGCAGTTGAAATATTTTTGTGCTTCAACTTGGTAGTTAAAAAAATGAAACTTTTTTGTAAAAATGAAGGTATTGCCACAAATATTCACTGGACCAAAATTTGGTGAAAGGTAAAATTGTACTTTGCGATGCCCTGAGTGATGGGTCTGGGCCATTCTTAGCCGGTGCAGTTGGTGCTGTGATGCAAGGCCGAAACCCCAATTCTCAAACCATGGCTTTTCCATTACCTGCATCTTACCTTAGCTTTGAGAATGGTGGCAAGATTCGCACGTACCTAAATTCGACAAGGTATTAATCTAAACTACCTTAGACAATTAAGTACTTCACAAGACATACTAATCCTAAGTTCCTAATAAACATCCACAATTTACAGGAGCCCAACTGCGACTATTCTTAGGAGTAATGAAAGTAAAGATACATTGGCCCCTTACATAGCCCCCTCCTCATCAAGAGGCCCAAATCCAGCTGCACACAACATTCTCAAGGTAACTTGCTATTAATCTTTCTTCAATTTTTTTTTTCTAATAATCAGCTTGCTAATAATAAAAAATTTGGTAAAATTCCTTGTATGGTGTTATAACTTAGGTTCTCCAACAAATTTAACCATGTAATAACATTGATCAATGCTATATAAAATGTGTCACGTGGTTGAATTTAATTGGGGAATGTAAGGTTTAGTTTATAATTAGGAATTAAATTGGACTTTTGTGCCTTACTAATAATTTTATTTACATTTGCACTCTTGCACTATTTATTTCATTGATACCTTTATCATGATTTTGGGTTGTCGTAGCCGGATTTAGCTGCTCCTGGAGTTAACATTCTAGCTGCATGGTCTCCAATTTCCCCAATTTCCAGTGTTGAATTTGATAAGAGATCAAGCTCATATAATATAATCTCAGGGACATCAATGGCTTGCCCACATGCTACAGCAGTAGCTGCCTACATCAAATCATTTCACCCCACATGGTCACCAGCCTCTATTAGATCTGCTCTTATGACTACTGGTACTAACCTTATACAGTCCCCAATCTTGGTAATTTTAATCAATAAGTGTAAAGACAACATTGTGCTTGTTAGTGATGAACATAAGTGTAAATGATGTTACTTCAATTTTATGTGAAACTATAGTTCTAAAAAATATTGTGCTCCAACATTACTCAATCTTGATGTAGACCATAATCTTTAATCATTATCAACTCATTCCAATTTGGTGTATAACTTGCAGCTGATCCCATGAGTGCTGAAAAGAACCCCGATGCTGAATTTGCATATGGTGCAGGCAATATTAATCCTCTTAAGGCTCCAAATCCTGGCTTAATATATGATATTGATGCACTGGACTACATAAAATTTTTGTGTGCACAAGGATATAATACCAAGCTATTACAAGATGTTACTTGGGACAAAAGTAGCTGTTTTAAACAACCTGATGAAAAAAGTTTGGATTTAAACTATCCTTCTTTTGCTCTATCCACACCACCCTCGAATTCAATAAGTCATGTTTTCAATCGGACCGTCACCAATGTTGGATCATCAACATCTACGTATAAAGCTATCGTGACCTCCTCACATGGACTTAGTATCAAAGTGAGCCCTAGTGTTCTATCATTCACATCTCTCAAACAAAAGTTATCGTTTGCGCTCACAATTGAAGGAACAATAGAAAAACAAATAGTCTCTGCTTCTTTAATATGGGATGATGGTACATTCAAAGTGAGGAGCCCCATTGTCGTGTATGGAGACTTTTGAAATTGAAGTTCTATTTAGCATGTATTAGCTATATAAATAAACCAAAAGCTTTGAAGTGATATGCGCAAAAGAATGGGATGAAAGGCAGTGGTGAAATATGGAGACAATTGTTGTAATATGAACCTTTGATCTAGTTCTACAATGAATTGTAATATCCTGGTTAAAGATTCTGTCTTTCTAATTAAATGGACTATTCTACTTTAATTTTTAGAAACCTTCTTGATTGGACTCTTGTCCGGGCGAATCTAAGTTGTAAAAAAAAATTTATAATAATAATATATGTTGATTGGGTAAGTTTTCCCTTTCACAAGAAGAACATTGTAATGTAAGTGCTCGCTTTGGACAATTTAGTCTATTGGCAGACTTAGCAATTGCTGATTGAGAATCCAAAGACTTAAAGCTTAATTTCAATCCCAACCATTACAAAGACCATTTCTTTTTTCAACAAGAACATTGCTAGTGCCGGCTTTGGACTATTTTGTTTTGTTGGCTGTGCTTCACAAATGCTGTTTGAGAACCCAAAGACAGCTTTCAATTCATTCCTTTATATAAGCCCATTTCTCTCATGCTTTGAGTGAACAACCTTAACAGTTAACTAGACCACAGGCTCTTGGGAGAGTTATCTAATGGAAAGCCTAAAGTCTCCCTTTGTATGGCTGATTTTAACTTGCCCTGTTATGGGGGCGATTAATGATGATTGAAAGGCATGATATCTCTTTAATAGACCCTGTTGCCTTCTTCTTCTTCTTTTCTTTTTTCTTTTTTTTGGTACAATGATAGTTGGGGTTGGGGGGTTTAAATTGTGAATATTTCGTTGAAAATATAAAGAAATGTTAGTTGTGAAACAAAAGTCTTGACTAGGCCCAGTTGCTTTTAGTACTATTATTGTTGCCTTTATTTTTAGTCATTTTTAATCTAATAAGTCATCGGCCAGCATTGTGATAAAAGAAGGTTGCAATCAACTCATATATTTTGCAAGAATCAAAATTATTTTGGGCTTAGACTTGGGCTTGGGGTTTACTTTGAGTGAGCGAAGACTTTACATAAGTTCCATGCGTATATATTTGTGCTTTTTATATTAATTTATTTTTTCGGCAAAATTTTGTGAATACAGGTATACATTGTGTACATGGGTGACCTACCAAAGGGGGAAATCTTTGCATCATCTATTATTACCAGCATTCTCCAAGAAGTTACTGGCAGGTTATTAATAAAAATGGGGTTGATTTTGAATGACAATTTAGATAAGACTTGTGAGTAATTGGTTTGTTTGTTTTTTTTTCTTTTTCAAATTAGATGATGAGTAGGTACTCCGTACTTGGGCAGATGGTTGATTGCATTAAAATACCATAACTTTAACAGTAAATTAAAGTTTATATTAAATTAGACCTGATAAATGTTGTTCGAATAGTATCATGTAAAGTGTACATTGTAGCCAAAATATTAGTCATTTTAGGAGAAAATGACTAAAATTTGTTATATTTTTTATCGTATATTTTACTTTATACCGGTGTCTTGGTCTAATAATAAAAGAAAAACCAATATGCATTTATGAAGAGTTAGTGAAAAGTGATAAAATATACCTAACCAGCTGTGTAATGGAATGCATTGTACAGTGATGTGGATTCTTTGCTATATAGCTACACGAAGAGCTTCAATGGGTTTGTGGCGAAGCTAACCAAGGAGGAGGCACAAAAATTAGCAGGTTGGGGAACTATAGTCTTCAAGAGATTGTTATCAACCATTCCTTGTTTTACTTATCATGAAGTCATATATGAACTTGAACGAAATTATGGATTTTAGGCATGGAGGGAATAGTCTCTGTATTCCCTAATGAAAAGAAACTACTCCACACAATAAGGTCATGGGACTTCATGGGCTTCCCCAAGACTGTCAAAAGAACAACTTTTGAAAGCGAGGTTATCATCGAAATGATTGACACAGGGATTTGGCCAGAGTCCGAGAGTTTCAATGATGAAGGATTCGGTCCACCTCCAAAAAGATGGAAGGGCATTTGTCAAGAATCATCCCATTTCACTTGCAACAAGTAAAACCTCTACATCATCAAGACAAATATATAAACATGGATAAGTTACATATTTGCTGCTCAAATTTTAAAATAGTTCTTTTTCAATTTTTTTAAAAAGTCATTACCATCATAGAATAGATGAAAAATACTAATGCATCAAACAAAAATCATAAAACTAAAGTCACTATGATAATGTAGAACCTATGGCGTGGCTAGGAATTCTTTGCTAGATTAGAATTTTCAATAATATCCAATGATGGCAAAGACTTTTTGGAACAATTTTGAAAGTCTAGAAATTAAAGTATAACATCTTGAAGTAGACAATTTTAAATCTACAATTAAAAAAGTTGAGATATGCAATTTAACCTATAAACATGCATGCATGCATACATGCCAAAACACTTACAAATAATTTTAATAAATGTAGCTTTAATACCTGACAGTAAAATTATCGGAGCTCGATACTATCATAGCGGAAGAAAATTAGGTGCAAGTGAGTTTGCTTCACCAAGAGACTCTGAAGGCCATGGTTCCCATACTGCATCAGTAGCAGCGGGGAACATAGTTAGTGGGGCAAGCCTTTTCGGCCTTGGGACAGGGACAGCCCGAGGAGGAGTTCCCTCTGCTCGCATTGCTGTTTACAAGATATGTTGGTCTGATGGGTGTTTTGCTGCTGACATTCTTGCAGCATTTGATGATGCAATTAATGATGGAGTAGATATAATCTCTCTTTCAGTTGGAGGGTTTAGTCCTCTAGATTACTTTAAGGACTCAATTGCTATAGGAGCCTTCCATGCAATGAGGAATGGTATACTCACATCTACTTCTGCTGGCAATTCTGGTCCTTCTCCTGCAACAATCACGAATTTTTCACCTTGGTCATTGTCAGTGGCTGCTAGCACCATAGATAGAAAGTTTGTGGCCAAGGTGAAGTTGGGTGACGGTGAGCTTTATGAGGTAAGTTGGTTTGCCTCTCTCTATGTTACTATGTAGAATAATGTTAATGATATCTTTTTTATTCAAAATTAAAGGGTTCGCCAATGAAATTTTTCATACTAACATTGACATTTAATCATAAACCTTTTTTTTATGCAGGGGCTCTCTATAAACACGTTTGAGCTACAGAACAAAAAATTCCCTGTTGTTTATGGTGGAGACGCTCCAAACACGAAAGAAGGTTTCAACTGGTCCCAATCCAAGTTATTAAAAATAGAATGCTTCATTTGAATGAATCTAAGATTTGCTTATGTGCTCTTTATCATAGGACATAGAATGGACAAAGTTTTCCTCTAAACTGAATTGGAGAAATCTCCTCTAACTCATTAATTGGTGATTTATGAGACCATTTGATTCACTAAAATTTTTAAACAGATCACATTACTATTAGGTAGGTCATGACTAAAAATATACGTGGATAATATTCTGAGTTATCACATGGTAGTGGGTTAAAGGAATTTTCCTCCAAACTAATTGGAAAAATAATTATGTCAACTTAGTACTTCCTGTGATATAATGTTTTCTCGTTAGCCTAGGTCAAAATCATATCAAGACTTAGGACAAAATAATATTAAGACTTATGTATGCATTTTATTTAAGAGACTCATTGATTAAAAAAAAAAAATGTTATTGAGGATAATTTGGATCTATTTGGCTTCATGTTTAGCTGCACCATAAATCATTTTGTGCTAAAAAGCATTGTAAGTTGAAAACTGGGGTTTTTGGCAACCCACTAAAAAGGTTTATTAAAGTGTTCTTAAAGCTAAAAATAGCTTTAAGTTAAAGTTGAAATTTGGAGTTTTTAAGGGGGAAAAACTATATTATGCATTTATTTTCCAAAAGCTCTAATACTAAAGCACTAGTTAAAACTTTATTCCCTACAGTAACGTGAAACATGTATTGATTATTGATTGCATCCTTTTGATGTTTTGTTAATTACTAATAGAATACCCAAGGCTACCATACAAAACAGTATTGAGGAAAGGGATGAGTTGGCCCCATATGTAGCATCATTTTCGTCAAGGAGGCCTAACCCAATCACAAGTGACATTCTCAAGGTAATTTAAGTAATTCTCTATTTTCTACATAATATACCTCCCATTTTCTGAATTTTGACTTATATAATTTGTTATAGCCCAATTTAGCAGCCCCTGGAGCAGATATTTTAGCTGCATGGTCAGAGGCTGCAACTATGACATCAATAGATGGAGATAAAAGAGTAGTTCCATACAATATAATCTCTGGGACGTCCATGGCTTGCCCACATGCAACTGCAACAGCTGTTTATGTTAAATCGTTTCATCTAACATGGTCCCCTACTGCAATTAAGTCCGCTCTAATGACAACAGGGTAATATTAAATTTGGAACCAATAAGTACCAATGAAAGCAACATTGACTACGAGTAACCATCAAGGGATGTCAATAGCTTTGTAGCTCAATGACGTTGTCTGGGTCTCCCTTATGAGGACAACCGAGTTCAAATCCCTCCTCTCTACTTCTAGTAATATAAAATCACAAGCATGTCTAGTCCTAGAAGCCATTTTATAGTAAAGTAGAAAGAAACTAGGTTGGCTTTGTAAAGTTAGTCTTTAATATTTAGTGAATTCAAAACTTTGTGATTAAAGAAATAAATTAAACAAACTTGCTTCTCTTTAAAACCCACCAAAGTTGACATTTGGAACATGTACCAAATGTGATTAGAACCTAGTTTCATGTATAACAGTCCTCTTATGTTGTTTGCAGCTTATCCCATGAGTGTTGACACGAACACAGATGCAGAGTTTGCTTACGGGGCAAGTCATATAAATCCTATAAGGGCCATTAATCCCAGTTTTGTATATGATGCGGAAGAGGTTGATTATGTAAATTTCTTGTGTGGACAAGGCTATAGCAGCAAGTCTTTAAGACTTGTTACAGGAGATAATAGTAGCTGCTCTCAAGCCACTAAGATACTTGATTGGAATCTAAACTATCCTTCCTTTACATTATCTTCAAGGTCAAAATCTGTGATCACCCGCTTATTCACTAGGACTATGACAAATGTTGGGTCGCCAGTATCCACATACACGGCCATTGTGAATGCTCCAACGGGACTAAAAATTGAAGTGATACCAAATGTACTTTCATTTGAGTCTTTTGGGCAAAATAAAGTCTTTTGGGTGAAGGTCACAACAAAGATGGATCATGATATAATCTCTGGCTCGTTCATTTGGTATGATGGCATGCATCAAGTGAGAAGTCCTGTTGTTGCTTATGTTTCCTCTTAGAGATTTTTCATTCATGCATTCTTTTTTTTTTTGGAGAGATATGCACTCTTATATTGATTCTTCACCGAATAATGAAAGGGCTTCTTTATGATGGATGCAATAAGCAAATTAATAAATATGGCGATTTATTTTGTTAAGGCAATAATACTTGCACATAAGCGCTGCTCTTGTTGTCATCTCTTCACTTAATTCTTTGTTCAAGATCGAGAGAAAAATGCTGCTTGGCTAAACTTTTTTTTTTTTGAAATGAAACAATAGTAGACTCTATTTATTCAATATCATGTTGTACAATTGGAAAGAGAAAAGAGAGATATTCTTCTATCCAAATAATGATCTCCTTATTCTCTTTTACAACATTAGCAAAAACATCTTAAAGGAACATAAACAAGGATATGCTAACAAATTGTTCACAAATAAGCTTAATATCTACCAAAATCCAAGCCACTTCTAAGACATGGCTGAATGTTTGTTTCCGATTTAACTCTCACGGCCAAAACAAAGATAAATGGGAATTGTAAATAATGTTATTGTTACACACTTAACTAAAAAGAGGTGATTGTTTTCACTAAGCTTTTTAGTTATCACCCAAAACGCTTGGCGGTTATGTCATAAACGCCCTTATTTTAGTTACAATATCATTTGTTGAGTTAAATGGGTAATAAGTCCTTTAATTTCTATTAACCATCCATTTCCCTTTTTGTGCAACGTTATGCTGTTGTTGTCTAAATAAATAGTGTTGTCGTTTCTGCTTTTTTTTTTTTTTTTGATGTGTTGTTTTTAACTTTTGATAGATAGGATATAATTTCAACCTATAACTTCCACTTCATAATAATTGTTATTATTATCAAGTTAAGAAACTAATCGATTTTTATTTTAAGCATTAAGCAGGACTTGAATCTCAAATATTTTTTCCAATGACAAAAAACTTTACAAGTATAAGTGTTTGTGGGATGTGGGGGGTAAGGGTCGGAGTTTAAGTCTCTAGGAAGGAGCTTCTCACACATATACACTTAGATCATATTAGAGTAGATTTTCTATCTCGTAAAAAAAAAATTAAAAAAAATTTTTAAAAAAAAACTTTACTAGTTGAACTTACTAAAATTAAAATATTGTTTTTAAATTTTGGAGCAAACTAAATGCATGTCATGAATACCATTAAAAAAGACCATTTAAGGAAATGGTTAGTTTCAAAAGGCTAGTTTTGATGTTCAAAAGTGTAACGTATAACACAAAACCAACTTATTAAACACCTGCTGAAACGTGTGAACAAATTTGTATACTTGAAACGCCAACTTAAAGATTGCTATTAACAACAGGCAAGATTGCCCACATGGTGATTGTGAACCGATTAACAGGTTGGTTTGGGACTTGGATCTCTACATTATAAATAGAGAAGCAGAAGGGCAAGAAGAATATATTCTAACATAACTATATTCTTGTTCAAAGTGCCACTTTAACCCCAAAATAATTTTTGAAAAAGAAAAAAGAAAAAAAAGACTCATACAATGGGGGGCTCTCTTCATTGCCTATTCTTGATAATGTTAGTCTTCTTCGCCAATAATGCAAGTGCCAAGGGTGCTAGAAAGGTCAAAATTTTGTTACATTCCAATTTATTTACGAAAGTAATTAAGAACTTCCTTTTTCCTTAGATATTGGGCTGTAATTACATAATTTGTTTTTTTTACTTGTAGTCCTATATAGTGATGTTGGATTCGAAATTATGCACAAACAAACATGCAACAAATTCAGCAATCAATCGTGTGCTGGGGAAAGTTCTTGAGGGCAGGTGAATTTCACATCATTAAATTATTAGCTTAAAATGTCCCGAGGCTAATCAAGGGTTGAACTCTCTCTCATTGTTCTTCACACACACACACATGTATTTCTTCTCTTATTCATTTATGTGGGATGATTTTTCGAGTGACATTATGAGTATTACTAATTTTGTTATATAAAATTGTGTTATTATATTCAGGGTTCAAATCTCACTCTACTCTTGTAATTTTGTTATTAGATTCATGAACGTTAACCACATTTTTTTGTCACCTTTATTTGCAAAAAATTTGTAAAAAAAATTGGAACTAGCTTTGTATTATCGCTATGTGTGCCTTTATAAAGTGTGTTTTTGTGTCTATATATATAAAAAGGAAACTAAGCATGTTAAGGAATTCAATAAAGGGAGAAGAGGGGGGGTGTTTCCATTAGAAAACCAGTGTAATGGTTTCAATGTAATATAGAATTAGTTCTAATTAGTAATTTCAACAGGTTTTGAATTTTGATTTTTAATTTGTTTTCCTAATCACAAGATTATCATTTTTGACTTTTGAGTTTTGACAGAAATATGTTATCATCTAGACTAATTTTAGGAAACAAAAATTAGAATCAGTATTATTCTCTTTTGTTGTACTTTTGTAGTTTGCTAAACGCCTATTAGAATTCAGCATAAGTCCCAATTTTCATAATTTATAGAGAATTAACTAGTTTTCTTTTTTGCTGCATGATTTATTTAGTTAAAATAGTTAATACTATAAAGTTATTTCCATTTTCTTTTTCCTTTTCACTCTATTTTAATCCTTTCAATGGCCCCCGGATCTTGAATAATAATTTGATTGGCATGTTGTAGTAGCACGTTAACTGAATCTGTGATTTACCGCTACTATCTCTCCTGCGGGTTTGCAGCCTCACTCACAAGTAAAGAGGTGAAAAAATTATCACGTAAGACTACTATAAACCTACCTCCCTCTCTCTCTCTCTCTCTCTCTCTCTCTCTCTCTCTCTCTATATATATATATATATAGGTTGTTTTCATTTTAATCCTTTAAATTTGAAAAAATTTCTTTTTGATCTAGCAAGTTTGATTATACTTTCAAAATGGTCTTTGTGTCAAAGTTTGTAGATAGAAGGACCAATTTAAAAAAGAAAAAAAAAAGAATCAAGGTTGGTGGATCAAATGAAAGATCTCAAATTTAAGGAACCAAAATAAAAACAGCCCAAAATTGTAAGGTCCAAAATTGTAATTTGGTATGAAGAGAGAGATTATAATCATTTATTTATATGATATATACAATACTAAATTACTCTGATTTCAAAGAATGAACTACAGGTTTCCACGAGGTTGCATTAGTTGAGCCAGAGCAAATCTATCATATTGATGATAACATTGTTAGGCCACATGGAGTCCAACATATTATTGATAGATCTAGATTGGAGACTGAGGCCCCACTTGCAAGCAATGTCAATAATCACAGAATTAGAATATTGCCTTGATAACTTATTATTAAGTTTGAAAAAAAAAAAAAAAAAAAAAAAACTCTGTATTACAATAAGATGTTTCATTTACATTTGAAACAAATTATAAACTTGGTGTTTCAAGGAAAGAGCCATATATCTGGATGATTATACTATGTCAGTTTTTTTCTGTAAGTACGTCTTCAATTAGTGATTTCCACTAAAAATTGAAATTTCACTTTTACCCCCAAAAAAAAAAAAAAAATGAGATTGCACAAATTTTATGCAGCCAAACTAACCTTAATCAGCACTTCTCCAAACACTTTGTATATAGAGAGATGCTAATTAAGCTATAAAACTCTCAACAACAAAAATAATAAAAAGGTACAAAATATGGAATTTGTAGGGGTTAAATCACAATATGGGGTGAGGGTATAACGTTAATAAGTTATAATTGAGGCCTTAGGATCAGTCTCATGCCATGATGGGTCTTATAAACGGGCTAAGATGAGCTTAGCAAATATAACAGGCCCACTCTACCCAAGATAGCTCGAATGGGACCTGAAACATATAACTGGGTCATCGAATTAAATGGGTTCAAACCCAAGTCGGGATCCGAGTGGAGTCATCCCTAATTGGGCTAGGTCCACATTGAGAATGTTTATTGACATTCCTAGACAGATTGGAATTAGATTGACAACTACGTTTAAATTTCCAGCTGTAGAAGCTCAATCAATCATCTCCCACTTCGTCATCATCTGTCATTGCCATCGTCATCATATAATTATTATTTTCAAGTTGTTCATACTTCATATTCTATTTAGGGCCATTTTCATGGTCACTGACTTTCATTGCATTTATTTGATGGTCGGGCCCAGCTTGATGCATTTGGGGGTCAAGGTGAATATTGAAATTAAAGCCTTTTATATATTTAAATATAATTTTAAAAAAATTAAATATTATTTAAACTTTATTATCTTGTTTGAAGGTAAAATTATTACTAATTAACAAGAATCACGTAGATTTTTTTTTTTTTTTAAGAAAGTCTATAAACATAAAAATTTTGATAATTTTTCACACATGTTGATATCGTAAATTGATAGTGGTAAGTAAAAGAGTGATATTAGTAATGGACCTAGGTGAGAACTAGTAAAAGTTTGCCAACTCAATTATTGTAAAAAATATTGTGAATTTTTTTGTGTAATACTCTTATTATTTTTTCTTTCGAGAAGTGCTACATTCACAATATTTTTCACAACAAATCATAAGTGTTAAGTTGTTACCGGTTCTAATTTGAACCCATCATTGAAATTTTTTTTTGTTATCAATAACAGCTCACTACTTAGGATTGGTTGTAAAAGTGTTGTGAACGTGACATTTCTACTTTTTTTTTCTTTGTTTTTCATTTGAAAAAAAATATTATTTTATTTATTTGTTAATATTTGGGCTTAATTAAATTAAAATTTGGAGTATTTTTTTCTACTTGGGACCTTAGGCGACTGCATCAACTGCTTATAATGTGGAGATGGCACTGTTTATGGGAAATATTAACATTTTGTTAGGAGTTATTTTTAGAAACATTTTGTTAAAAGAATGATAAAATAATAAATATTGTTGACAGTTTTTTACATTTCTCATGAAAATGATGTAAAAACTTTTTTATTATGTTTTATTAACAATTACCCTTACCACATATATATATATATATATATATATATATATATATATATATATATATAAACTTTAAAAGCATCCGTTAACATGACCTTATTAAGAAAAATAAAAATGTTATGATATTATATAGCTCCATCTATTTGGTAGTGAATGAGTCGTTTTATTAAATTTAAATTAAAGAGTGAGGAACAAGGCAAATAAGTTAATCTAAGAAAACAAATAAAACAAGAAGAGCTTTTTAATTTTTTAGTCTTAATTCTTCGCCCTATAATCTTCAATTCTAGATCCAAGTGACCTGCCAGGGGTCAAAGGCGGAGCCAGCAGGGGGGCAATTGCCCCCCTGACCCGCCAAAAAAAAGAAAAAGAAAAATAGTTATCATATAACATTTGTCTCCTTCTCTGGTTATAAATTGATTTTTTTTTTTTTGTTATTTTCTTATATTTTAATATATTAAAAAAATTTCTATTTTACTTATAAATTTATAATCAATATACTATTCTCTCTTTGAATATGTCAAAGTTCTTTTTTTTTAAAAGAAAGAAACATATTTTCTATTTTATCAAGGTTAAGGTCCAAAACCTGTAAAAATAAAACATTATTGTTATCTTTCAAAAAAAAAAAAAGTAACATTTTAAAAAAAAAAGATAAAAAAGAAAATTAAGAGGACCTTATATTATTATGTAATTTTTTTCTTCTCAAAATACTACTTAGTGTCTGTCAAACTATTAAAAATATTTTCATTCATAAATATTTTATCAAGGTTAAGGTCCAAAACCTGTAAAAAGAATACTATCAAAAAAAAAAAAAAAAACCTGTAAAAAGAATAACAGCATTGTTATCTTTCAAAAGTGATATTAAAAAAAAAAATGGAAAAAAAAAAAAAAACCTAATAGGACCTCAAATTATTTACGTAATTTTTTCTTCTCAAAATAATATTTAGTGTATGTTAAACTATTAAAAATGATTTCATTCATAAATGGAATTTTGATTTTGAAAACAGCTTATTAATAGAAAAAAAAATACTTAGTATATAAATAAAATCCTTAATAGATAAATAAAATATAGTAGATATGCTATCATTTTGTGGATCTTTTTGTATTAAAATATCACATAATATACACATGAATGATATTTTATATTTTGCATTCGCCTCAAATGCAGTCTATAGTCTATATATATGTAGTGCGCGCAAATATATATACATAAATTGTCTTCTTTATAGTCAAATCATGACTCAGTCACTTTTAGGAGTTTTGTAATTTACTCTCATTATCCTTATATATTGAAATACCATTAATAATATATGAAATTGGAGATCATCAATTAGGAGTTGTTCTTTTTTTTTTTTTTGGAGGAGGAGAATTAGGAGTAAATTGATTATATCACACAACTTGTTTGTCGCATCTCATATTATTTCTGTCTTATTTCTCGAATATTTAAAGAATTTGTTAGATCCCTTTCTACATCCAATTTCTATCATTTATATGTTGTAAGAGATTAAGTTGCATGAGATAATTATCACTCTCCCTCCATACTAAGTATACAACCACTTATCATGTTGAAAAGAAATTTTGATAATAGCTTTGGTCGGATAATATTGGGATCAATTCAAATGAGAAATTATTTTTCTCTTAATTTTTTTCCTTGATCAAACTGAAGAAAATATCAATTTACACTTCATTTGTCAGATCTTCCTCTCGTTTTCTACTCTATGATCAAACGTAGGTCTTTCTTTCGGTGCCTAAGTCTTTCCATGACTTAGAAGAAAAATCTCCTTTCCCTTGACTGAATAAGGATCAGGTTCTTGTTCTTTTCTCGTTTTTGGCGATTCCATGACTTAGAAGAAATATCTCCTTTCCCTTGACTGAAAAAGGATCAGATTCTTGTTCTTTTCGCGTTTTTGGCGAGACCAAAACATGTAATAAGATAGTCCAGTCTATGCCCCCAGATCCAGTAATCTTCACAGTATAAAAAAGAATTTTTGAGATGAAATCTTGAAAAGAAAAGGACTTGAACGGTAGTCGAAATAATTTAATCATGCAAGACAGCTGGAGTGAGACACTAGTAGAAATCATTACATACGTGAACAAAGGAGCCAAAAATAAACTTAGTCATTCACACTTGGGACAATTATGGAGCAAACTATACGTTTCATATTTGTGAGTTTCAGTTAACTCAACTGGTAAAGATTATTGTCGTCGAATAAGAAATGTAGGGCTCAGTCTCCGCTTACACCAAAAAGTAATTAAGATTCTTAGTATGATAATAAAGGACAATTATTAAGAGTGGACGTTATAAATTGAAACTCTTTAAAAGAAAAAATTATAAAATATTTAATTGTATTTTAAATTGATAAAGTAGTTTATAGGATTGTGAATGAAGTTTATTAGATACTAAACTGAACGCTATTTATTTACGTTTCAATTTTGAACCCATCATTTATATTATTTTATTTTTCATTATTTATAATATGCTACTTTAACAAGTTGTGAACATAATTGTAGAAAAAGTTACATCCCTATATCTATTCTTAGGCATAATAACAGTAGAGAAAATTATTTTTATTTTAGGGAGCAATGCTGAGGTGCCCCTAGTAGAATTTCATAAGTGACTAAGCTGGTTCAGTAGTCAACTTTCAGTTTACACACAAGTAACTCATTTTTAGATTTAAGGTTGTGTTTTTTCCAAGTACTAACACAAAATGAAAATGGTTCACGAGCTTGAATTAAATATTTACAACTTCAAAGATAAGTTATGTTGTCAGTTTCAAATAAGCCTTAAGATTTCAATGCTAACTTAACTAACTAATTCCTCTCAAAAAAAAAAAAAAAAAAAAAAAGCCTTAAGATGTAAAAAGATATCAATCAAAGGAAAGAAAACATGCAAAAGTAGCCAAAAAAATCCATAATTGGGCCTGTATTTTTCCTAATGTCCACATTCACCAGGGTGGGACCCTAAACAAAACTTGATGGATTGGAAACCTCTCTCTCTCTCTCTCTCTCTCTCTCTCTCTCTAGAAACTTTTTTAAGAAGTCCCCCTCTAGAAACTTAAGAGAAAGGGTAACGCGTGGTGTGTCGGCTATTTTGATTTCTAGATCGAATTCCCACACCATTCAAAAAGAAAAAGCCATGCCCCCACAATATTAGTATATATATATATATATACTATATAGAGCTCTTTTGTGACTAACTTCCTATGTGCGTATAGAATTTATTAGTTCAAATTAGAAGTGGAAATGGCTATGCCCAAGTGTTTTTGGCTCTTTTTCTGGTTCTGTATGATCGTTGCCATGCTTCAACAGCCAAGAGAGTTAGAAGCCAGGCCATTGACACTTCAAAAAGGTAAGCAGAAGAACAACCACGCACCTAGTCAACATATAGAATAGCATATCATTATTAAGTCTTGTGGTCATAACGTGTTGTTTTCATTTAGAGCTAATAGAGTTGATGATTGGCCATTTTTTTCTATTATTAAGGGAATAACAAACTTGTGATTAAATTTACAGGGCGCTTAAATAACTTTGTTGCAACACTTGGGATTGAGTGCAAGTGTTGTGATGGAATAAAAGGTGAATGCAGGAGCACCTGGGACTCTTCTTGCCCCAAGCTTCAATGCCTTCCATGGAAGCACCAGTAATTAAATGTATAAGGATTAAGGAATATACTTTTATGCCTGTTGTACTATATGTATTGTAATCTCTTTTTTTTTTGCTAAAGGTATTGTAATCTCTTTTATTCCTATGCTATATTATTTATGTTGACTACTTTTGACTTTGCCTTCTTACTAATAAAAGGCGTTCTGTAATATATTTACTCCGCATGGATTACTAGTTTTATCTTGAACACTTCGATAGGCATGGGTGGAAGAGCCAAAAGCTTTTTTTTTAGTTGAATGGAAGAGCAAAAAGCTCAATCAAGAAATTTCCAAGTACAACTAGCTTGTTATAGCAGTCACCTATAGCTACGTTTGAACTAAACAGATGGTGATACGTAGATTATGTTTGTAACCAATGGTCCAAGACTACTCCTTAGTCCTTACCAACTAGCGAAGGCACCGTCGTGCTTCGTTTGTTTCAACAAAAAATATTTGTCGCATTTTCTAGAATTATACTATGGAAAACAAGAATTAACAAAAAAAAATATTTTGTTTTTATACTCGATGATGAACAAGACAAAACAGATAGAAAACAGGATCTGTTTTTAGGAAATAAAAAATATTTGGTCATTGCTTTATGCCCTCTCCATTAATTCCATCCAAACTCTCATTGACACCACCTTCACTGCTGCAAACACCATAGATGTCGCCCTCATCACCGTCACCTCTGTAATCATTGTGCCTATTTGAAATATAAATGATTTTTTATGTGAATCAAATGACAATAAATTTTTTTAGGGATAATTTTCGAAGTTACAATTAAATACAGAAAAAAAAAAAAAAAAAAAAAACTTTTTTTTTTCTTTAAAAAAGCTCTCTCCAAAAAAAAACTTTTCTTTGGGTGCTAAAATGAACCAAAGGTTGATAACCAAAGTTGTCTTATATAGATATTTGGTGGAACAAGGATATATAATATCTTTCTCATATGGAGGCAACATCCACACTTATGAGATCCATCTCCATGTAAGAAGGATATTGTATATATACCCGATACATATAATAAAAATTCCTTACATAGGGATCATTCATGATCTACTATCAAAAGCATCTAAACCACCACCGCACACCCTTAGTGTGATGGTCACTCCACAAGTGTAAGTGTTTGTGGGATGTGGGGAGTAAAGACCAAAGTTCAAGTCTCCAGATGGGAGATTCACACACATATACACTTAAATTAGGTTAGAGTAGAATTTCTTAAAAAAAAAAAAAAAAGCATCTAGACCAATTTGGTGCGACTAATGGTATGGCCAACTCTTTTACCAATTATGCATATGCCTACTTCAAGGAAATTCTAATTTAGGACTTTTGGACAATTATACCAATAATTTCCATGCCGCTGATGGATAAGTATACACTTCCTTTATTGAACTCTATACTTAGTATATATGAAATCATTAAATTAGAACTCCTCCCCCTCTAGATTTTCCCAAATTGGGGCAATTAAAAATAAAAGGGTTTGAACTGTCTCAAATCCTTCCCCCTTTCTTAAAAAAAATTAAATATTTATAAAGAAAAAATTAAATGAGAGAACTTCCATGTCTCCCCCCCCCCCCCCCCCCAAATCCAAACACATTGTTAGAGTGCAAATAATCCTAATCTTACTTATAGTTCAAGTATTAGAACCATTGTTTGTTTATTATTAGTCTAGAAATTTTAGTCTACTATATATACCTTTCATTGGGCTTAGTGCAACACATAGAGCTTAATATAGTAAACATGTAGTAATTAAGGACATTTACCTTTTAAAGGATGCCTCTAAAACTGAACCACGTTAATCTCTCTCTCTTCATTTTTTCTAATAGGAAAATGTTAATAGATACTCTAAGGGTATTGGTTTAGAAATATTTTTTAAAATTTTTTTTGAGAAAAATAAAAAGTAATTGATTTTTTTTTTTTTACAGTTTTTTATATTTTCTATAAAAGTGATATCAAAATTTTCCTAAAATGATTCATTAACAAATGCTCTAAGAACACTCGTTAACTAGACCCTTTTTCATATACATGATCATTATATAATAAATTAATAACTTTATCTTTGATATGTTATCATAATTATGTCTTAACTATTTCTAACATAGTATAGAGTTATATTTTATCTTTTCTAATAATTATATTTAAATTCCTTCCCTTAAAACATAAATAAGACAAAGGCATTCATAACCCTTGCCTTTCCAAACTCTGTACTCTTGAATTCAAAGGTAGTTTGCCAGTCAATGGTTATGTTGTGCCGGCAGAGCCATTTCCACGATGGGATTAATGAAATAAATCACATAAAAAACACACACACACAAAACATGTTTGTGGAGTTCAAAGAACCTTGGCTATATCCATGAACGCAAGAAAGATAAAGAACATTTCCTATAAACTCAGTTTCCTTTTCTTGTTCTTTTATATTTTACCCCCTTTTTGTTGGCAAGAAAGAACAATTTTCAAATTCTAATACAACTCCTCATTACATTCGAAGTTTCGAACTCCACCATCCAAAAAAAAAAGAGAGAAAAAAATACATGGATTTGACTTTTTTTTTTTTTTTTTTGAAGAATAATTTTTCGATGCATCTGAACAAGTCTTTTCTTGTTAGTTGTTAGGACTTAAGTCATTAAATCTTTTGACATGAACAAATCAAAGGCTTATTTCATTGGTGCATATTGAGCCACGCGAGGCAGAGGGTGCTTATTCTCGAACATATTTTCTTTTAGCGAACGGTACAAATTGTCAACCAAAATTTATGACAAAAAAGAAATCCCATCGTGATTAATTCCTCCTCTCATGGGCAAAGTCAAGTATAATTTTGATGCAACTATTAACCAAATAAAGTCGACTCTTGCTGCCATTTGCTGATACGAAAATAGTACTAGTAAGGTTTTGAAGGCATGGATCAAAGAGAAAAATGCTGGTAATCCTCTTTGGAAGAAAGTTTGATGACATTTTGTAGTCCTTTTTTTTCCCCCCTAGAATGTGGAGAATCATTAAGTCCATCAAAGGATTGCTGAAGTGGTCCTCCTTATCCTTCTAAGTTCTAACCAATAAAACACTGTTATTTGTATAAATGTGACATCACTTAGTGGTTTTTAATTTCATCTTTAATTGTTGTGTTGATTAGGAATTTAACTCACACATTTGCATAAGTGGGATTATTTCATTGGTTGGAATGACCATTTCAACAATCCTCTTGATAGACCTAATAATTTCTTGTAAAATATGCCCATGCTGGTTTTGAAAGAATTATAGTAGAAGGAGATGTTTTGTTTCTCAAATAAAAAAAAAAAAGAAAAAAAAAAGAAAAAGAAAAGAAAAGAAGGAGACGTTTTATATATTAGCTTTGAAGCAGTACTCCAAAAGGCCCATCTCATTAAGCTATTAGGCCCATCATTGAAGACACTATTTGTCCCTTGATAATTTTATTTATTTGTTGGGATGTTAATTTAGTGTAGAGAGAATATAATAGAGTTGTACTTGTCCATAATGTTAGCCATTAGTTCCTTATCTCCAATCTTCTCCTTTCGGTACTTGCTAGCGAAGATGGAGATGGTTTAGATCCCATACCTTATCTTTGATCAATAAAACTCAAGGCTGTAAATTTGGCTATACCAGGAGAATTGCCACTAGTAGTAAGATCCAAGCTTCCAGAATATTTGGCTCTAAGTCAAGTCAAATCAAGACTCTACTTCGTTTTCTTTCAAATTTTGAATTATTCCTCTAGAAATTAAATTCGCTGAGCATGGTCTAATTTTAATTACTATTTTATTTGCATAGGAGAACAGTCATATAATTACGAGAAATGAAATGTCCACAATTTTTCATAACAAATATTAAGTTTCAGGTTGTTATTGGCTGTTATAGGTGAAAAAAAAAAAAAAAAAAGAGTAATTTAAGTTTTGAATTCAAATTAGAACCAATAACAACTTACCACATATAACTTATTGAAAAAGTGTAAAGAAAATATTGTAGATGTAACATTTTTCTATAATTAATAACTTATCTGTAATTACGGTTAACACGTGATGTTTTAAAATCTCCAAAACCAAAACCAAATCCCTATCACCATTCACTCTACAAGTGAAAGTGACATGGCAAATTGGCTTTAGATGCCAGGGTAGAAGGATCAACGAATATGTATGATTGCTTCAAGTAATTCGCTTTTGGATAGTGGTTATCTAACCGACCCAGCACCATGATGAGAAACTTCCGTGAAATCCCTCAAGTAATTGCAGTGATTATTCAGTGGGGGAAAAATTACAGCAGTAAATTGGTAATTTATAACTTACGTAAGTGAATTCAGGAAATTTTGGGCCATCTAATGTTTTTTATGCTAGAGATACTTTCTCTTTGGTAACATGTGTGGTATATAGGTTATTCATTTATCAAGTTGGATTATTTTTTGATAGAAACAATAGAAAATATACGCATTATCTCTTTTATTGTATGTGAGACCACACACCTAGAGAGAGATGTTGGTATTGAATGGTGTAAATATGGGCTTTTACACTAAATTCTTATAGAATTTAATATCGTTAAAGAATGTTTTATCACTTGAAAAAGATTGTGGTTGATTAATTGTTGAGATTCCAGTCAAGAAGGAAGGCATGAAGGAAGGCAACTCAGTAAAGAAGAAACAACAAGAAAGCAGTTGCAGTGATGTAAAACTAGACCAAAACGACAAAGTTTATGAGAAAATGAAGAAAGGGAAGTTAAAACCAAACGGTGTCGTTGCACTTAAGTGACTGGCACATGTGATTGATTAAGTGCTGTACAACTGTCAATTACTGATTGCTTAGGAAGTTAGTTTGTTAGAGTTAGTTATAATTGTTTTCTTTCCCTCTTTTCTCTGTAGCATGTATACAAGGCAGAGCCTTAGTGTAAATTAAACAATCTTTTCCATTTTAATCAATTCAAGAGAATCAGTTTTCTCAGTAGCTATCAGTTTTCTCAATAGTTTCTAGAATCTTTTCTTTAACATTAATTTTGATTTTTTTTGGGGGTTAATGTTTATTTCAATTCGTAAATTTGAATTACTGTAGAATAAACCTTGTTGCTTATAGAATTGCTTACATGCATCACAGGTTGCATGTTTCATTACATCTATTGAGTTCTTCATATCAGTTTTGCAAGTTGCAACTAATTTGATGGAGGAATTCTTTCTTCTAAATTCTAAATGAATAAGGTCGATTGAGGAATTAGCACCATTCACAAGAGTCAATGAAAAAGTCAAATTATAGTATTAGGGACCTCTTGGAAGCTCAATCAAAAACAATTCATTAATTGAAGAAACGAGTTTCCAAATAAAAATTATTGTATGTAAAACAATTGTATACAACATGTATTCATAAACTAATTCAAGTTGGGGATAATGATGTTTGATCAACCCTAGTATAGGCAGGACTAAAACTAGGGTAACATGATACAATATGTCTTATTGGACTTTGGGCTTATATTTCTAACCCCAAGTTTATCGGTTCAGTGAACACTTTGGAGATTGGAATCCTCCCATGTAGAGAATCCAAGTTCGAAACATGGATTTCCCACATGAGTATGTCTCAATTTACCAATAGCAAAAGGCATATGCTGTATGCTAAGTCGGTAACCCCAAGGTGATTTCAAGGGAAAAGTTTTGCTTTGTGCTCTAGAAAAAGTCACATTCAATGAATGATTCAGTTGCATGCACTTATCCAATAATCCAAGAGGAAGTGGAATTATATGAAAGAAAATTCTTGAACAATCGTATCATCATCATTCATGTCAATATACTCTTTTTGTATGCCTTCACGTGTTGAGGCCCTGAGGGCCTGTGGGATTAGATTTTGTTCCAAGGTTCACAAATAAAAGAGCTTTCGATGGAACACTCTAGAACAAAACAAAGGGTACATCATTCACGGGCCACGGCTAGTCGGCTAAATGCTATCTTTCTCGAAAATTTACAATTTGACAAAATATACTCCTACTTCAGCCTTGTCATCATTAATACGTGTTTAAGTAATCTCTTTAACTAGGATAAGGACTCGATCATCATCTTTTTCTATTTTAATTCTTTGCTTTCTGGTTGAGAACCTTATCATCAAATCATGTTTATAAAAATTATACTATGTAGTATTAAGTATGTTCTTGTCAACACCAAAAACGCCAATATATAAAAAACTGATTGGGCTTAGCTTTACCCAAGATTTGACATTAATGCTTGGGATGCTGCCATTAACCACTAATTTAAAAATAGCACCTTTATAATCATGAGGTCCCCCCGAGATATTCTCAATTATAACTGATTCATTAGTGATAATAATCCAGTTTTTGTTGACTATGTAGCGACAAGTGGCAACTCATCCTTGCTCCTATTTGCCACAAAAACTGATAGGCTTATGTCTGTCTAGTCCGAATTTGGTAAGGATAAAGTATAAAACTCATATTATACATCATCCACAAAGAAATTATCACATCAATTTTTACTTTAAACTTGATACATTCTATCACACCTAATAATATCACATCAATCTTTTACTTAAAACTTAAAATATGTTATTTATTGAGATGTAATCCTTTGTAATCAAATCTATTTATGTTTTAACAATATGATAATGTGGCATGTCCTTATTGTTTTGGTTTACACCAAGTCCTCATTGAATTTAATCTCATGTCATTATAATATCTCCCTTTTTATTTTCTTTATCTATTCTCTTTGGTAATTGATATAATTTAGGTATAATTATTTAGATATTATATCATATCTTAAAAATTCCAATTAAATTCTATCATCGGACTTTAGAAATTGTAACTATACACAAACATGTGTATTGGCTAATAAATCAAATGATTGTGCTATACATTGTTCTATAGTTAATTCACATCTTAAAAATTCCAATTAAATTCTATCATCTGACTTTAGAAATTGTAACTATACGCAAACATAGGCCAAAATTGGGTTTTACCCATTTCAGCCAAACTTTTCAACAAAATGCCCCTGTTTTGAAACTCGATTTTCTAAAAATAGAGTTCCAAATGTAAAACTCAATTTTTGGACAATCAAGTTATAGTGAAATGAGACTTAAAAAAAAAAAAAAAAATTTGGAACTCGAGTTCCACTTGAATATTTTCAAGGAACTCGAGTTCCACAATTTTTTTTTTTTTTTTTTTAAATTTCAATTCGCTATAACTTGATTGTCCAAAAATCGAGTTTTAAATTGAAACTCGATTCTTAGAAAATCGAGTTTTAAATTGAAACTCAATTCTTAGAAAATCGAGTTTCAAAACATGGGCATTTCCTTAAATAATTTCAGACAGGGGGCATTTTGCTGAAAAATTTTGACGAGAGGGGCAAATGCCCATTTTGGCCCGCAAACATGTGTATTGGTCAATAAATCAAATGATTGTGCTATGCATTGTTCTATAGTTAATTCACATAATTCCATTTAATTAGAGAATATTAGGTCCAATATCTAAAAATTAAATCTAAGTTTTTCCATTTCCATGGACCGTTGTTCTTGCTCATTATACTTATTTGCTTTAACTTCTCTGTTATTGCTGATGCCTTTCTAGTTTCTAGACGTCAAAAAGCTAAAGTTTTCTTTCTCAAAAAAAAAAAAAAAAAAGCTAAAGTTTCACCGACTCTTATAGTATTGGACAATAGTTACGGAATCAGGCCATATTATTATTATTATTTTTTTTTTGGAGAATCAAATCAGGCCATATTATTGGACTTTATTTTTTTAAAACAAAATTCTAAAAGAAATGGGTAAATGATAATGAACCACTTATATAATACTGTGATGATATTATTCCCTTGGAAGTTGGAACGGTGATTTAAACTCTCCTTTCGCAAGAGGATTTTCTATGTGAAGAATATTCTGAAGATTAATTAATAGATTAATTAAAGATGACAAAACATCTTTTTTTTTTCTTTTTTCTTTTTTTTTTTCAGAATACTAAATATTTTTAACACACACACAAGGAGATAACAAAATGTCTTTGCCGGCCTATCTTAGACGGATCTTCCTTTATCCATCTTGCATTGAATCGGATATATATATATATATATATAGGTTGGAGTTGAACCAATAAATTTTTTTTTTTTTTTTTAAAGTTCAAGTTAAAGCTAGTGTAATTTTAAGCAATGTTCCTATAAATATTTATAGCATCAAATGTTATTTATACTTAATATTTATTGAAATCATTTGTTTATATATTCTTCTCAAAATTGTTTATATATCCTATTACCATAAGCCAACTCATAAACATACACAATCTATATAGAATCATGCCTATCAAAAAATGGGATTAGTGCATCTATAAATTCAGGCTCGAGAAGGATTAATTTTTGACTCAATCAATTTTCTGTGTCCTAGACAGAAGGTCCACGTGAGATAAACACAATCTTTGTGACTTCACCAACCAGGGGCCAAATCTATACATAGTTCAACTAGAGCTTCTTATATGGAATCAGACCATATTCCATTTATTTTCACTGGGAATTTTAGTTTATTGATGATTGTCATCTGTAGCATCTCTCTCGCGACCCCCCCCAAAATCTTTGATTCTCATTTGACCGGAACAAAAATCTTTGATTCTCAAAGATTTGCAAGGAAAATAGCTATAATATATCCTTTGTTTGGAATCTTATTTGACATTATTGAGAGGAAAAGGAGGGAAGAGTATCCATCCATTTTTTTCAATAAATTTCAAAATGTGGAATTATTCAATTCACTTGGTACACCATGCCACCCTCTCACGTAACTAATAATTAATAAAGCTTACCAGTAGATCCCGATATAAAGCTCATTCTTTATGAGATTATAAGTATGCGTTTGCATGGGTTAAAATTAAAAATTAAAATTATTTCACTATTCAGCTTATTTTTGTTACTATTTATTGGCCCTACCTCAATTTTTGACACTATTTATGAACCCAACTGTACTATTTCAACTAACTTTTACCTTTATCTACAGTATTTTCAGCAATAATTTTTCAATTTCAACAAAATAAGCGGTATCCAAACACATCCTTAAAGAGATAGTTTTCCAGATATACCTAATAAATTCTCAATCAACAAAGAGAAAAAGTCTAATACTAGTTGGGAGTCAACAGTCAAAACGGTTTAACCTGAGGCATAAGATTCAAGTTGAGCCAGCCACCTTATCCATTTATCTTGTTGTGGGACTATGGGACCATGAGGCCAGTACATCTTGAGCCTCCCTAAAACTTACTTTTTGTCACTTTCCCAATAGATCAAAGATTTAGGATGCAAATTAATTCTATAATCACAACTTTTACTACAAATCTTTTTTTAAAACCGTTCATGCAACAAGTTATAAATGATAATTAATAAAGTAATATCAATAATGGGCCTATACAAAAATCAACAACTTAATAATTCAATTGTTTTTTAAAATTTGTTGTGAAAAATATTGTTTATATAGGATGTTGTTTGGGATGAGAACACGTGGCAATACGGGTTTGGAGCTGGCAACATGTCCACTTGGCTCCGAAAGATGCAACCATGTGTCAAAGAGAGAGGGAGAGATATGACTGAATTTGAAGGAAAGCACATGGGGGCAGCATCCAAAGCACATAGTTTTGGCCTTATAAATAGCAGCGACCGTTCACAAGAGCTCCACATCTGCAATCTTCACGTGCTCTCTGCTCTGCCTATCTCTGCTTTTATAATTATCTCTTTCTTTGTTTGTATCTCTGCAAATCTTATCCAATTCTTCCTTTTCGGTCTTTGGCCGTTAATAGATAACTATCATAAGAGTAGTTTTGTTCGTTAGTTGACAAAGAAAGCTTGCAAGTGAAGTGAAAGTAGTAACTATTATGGAGAACAAGAAGCAAGTTGGTGATGCATCAAAAAAAGTTGGTGGCTCATCTTCATCCAGGTCTTTGGATCACCTTTTTGGTCCCAAGGACCCTTCTTCAGCTTCTTCGACCGGAGTATTTGGATCCATTTTTCCACCACCATCAACGGTATTTTATTTACCACAATCATCATATATCAGTATATCACTATGTGGCTTGCTCTCTAGGAAAACTCTGTTTTGTTCTTAGCTTTATTCTTCACTTTGCATATATCTCTTATGCATAACAACTATTATCGGTACAGTTAAGTTTAAACTAAAATTTTCAAATTTATTCATATGAGAATGAGCAAATAACTCTATCCTTACAGTTTTTGTAAGTTTTCAGATGCTATTAATTTTACCACATTAACCATGTGTCTATGTTTAGAAATACTTGTACAAGTTTAAATTATAATTGCTGATATGGTTTGTTGTGATTTAAACATAATAAAAGTCGTATTAATGATGAATTCTCAGGAAAGTGATGTTATTCCAATTATAACATGTTATTTTAATAGGGTAAACAAATTGTGTTCCTATGTTGGTTCTTTTTTTTATTTTTTTAGCTTAATGATATTGGTAAATACTTGTGGCATGATGAAAAAAACTTACTTTGAATAGGGTCAGAGGAAGAAGTTATTGACTTTTTGATATGATTGATATTAAGATACAACGTAATCACCATCCAAAAAAAAAAATACAACGTAAGTTGCTTGATATTGATAGATGCACTAGTGCTTTTAGTAAAGATTCAGCAAAAGCATAAGAAGTTCAATTGAAATTTGCATCATAAAAAGGTGCTATCCAAACTCGTTTTGCTTGAACTGGATAAGGAATATGAAAAAGTTTTTCCAAGCGTAACAAGTAGCAAGTTCTAATTTCTTTTCTTCATTTGCTTTAGCAGCTGGGGAGGGACTCTTTTCAGAACCAAGGTGGCAGTGGCAAATATGGAAATCCAGGTATTATTTACGTATCAATCTACTTTATTTATGAGGTTGAAGGATTTCTTTTTCTTTTTTCTTTTTTCTTTTTTGGCTGAATGAGGTTGAAGGATTTCAAGTCAAAGTCTTTTTGGATTAACAATTTTTTTTTTTTTAAAATTAAAATCTCATACAAGTGTACTTTTTGTTAACTTTTAGTAAATAAATGAATATAATTTATGCGAAAAATTAATCCAAATACAAGCTTGTACTATCCTATTCTCTTACCACTTGAGCTAATCTGTATACAGAAAAAACTTTGCTACTTTGTGAGACGACTTTCTTTCCATATACAAGAAATTGGACATAATTAAATTTTTTTTTTTTTTTAACTGTGTTAATATTTCAAATTGGAGCCTCTCCTGTGCACAAATTTATTTATTTTTTTTTTCAAAAAAAAAAAAATCAATTTCTTAGCCTAACATAAACAGGGTTTGAATCCAAATGTTTGGTTGTATTGTTTGATTTTTCGGCTGGAATGTAAAATGAGAAATCTTTGGAAAATATTGCATGACCTTATCTGGGTTAACTCTTTTCAGATAATATCGCTCAAAGCGTCAAGGATGAAAGCGCTGGAATAGGTACTAGATATTCACCTTATCAAAATGAAACAATGGAACCTTGCTCTTTAAGCTCATCGATCTACTATGGCGGCCAAGAAAATTATTCTCCAAGGGCAGGCTCCACCGAATCTCAAAAGACTGTGAGTGTATAGTATTTTATATTCATTCATAGCATAAAAAATATACACACACAAAAAAAGAGAGTATTATATCCATGAATAAATAAACATATAGGTGCCAATCATTTTATATATCATTTGAGTTTATATATATGGGTCATGCAACATGCATCGTTACAACAACGATAACAATTTTTTTTTAATAAAAAAAAAATTTAAGAAACAAATGTTGTTATCGTTGTGACTCATTTATTATTATTTCAAATTGATATCATACATAGTAAATGCTGTTAGTAAACTTCTCTTTCAATTTTTGATCAGTTCAAGAAAGATGGAGGGGAGGATGATTCAAATAATAATGCGAACAGTGCATCAAGAGGGAACTGGTGGCAGGGTATGTGAATATATAATAGTTGTGCAATTGCAGATTAAAGGGATATAATATTTGTTTCCTGTAGTTATAGGAGTTTTAGAAACTTAATTTAACTATAGTTTAATTTTTTTCTGCAGGTTCTCTCTATTACTAACACCTTGTCCCTACATCAAATGTACTCACCACCTTTGCACAGGTATTCAAAGTTGTCTTTAGAATATATTTGATGGGTGATGGGTCTTGCTATGGAATATTGTTTATTACATAAAAATTGCTTTACACACACTTTCTTAGAATATATTTGATGGGTCAATATGGGTCTTATTGTAGAGTAGTATTTATTGCACATAGATTGTTTTACATGCACTCTCAAAAGTAACTGAAATCATGATTTGAAGTCACGATAACAAATTTAACCCCTTATTACGTGCTTATCTTAAAATAATTTTCCATTTGTTTAGAACGAAAACTCATTTGTCACTTTATGTCTGTTTGCCCTGTATATGTATGCATGTCCTTTTAACACTTGTCCTAACTATTTATTATTAATTTCCCAATAATTCGTTTAAACTAAAAGTTTAAATGCGCACTTAAATAAATATATGCCGAATAGGCCTAATTAAAGGGAAAAAGTTCAGAGAGATAGAGAGGGATATGTTTTAAGGAATGGAATTGATGTTACGTATATATATAACTACTGCTTAAGAATCATAGATACCCCAAAAGGAGAGGTTAGCTTTTACATGTTCCACACAAACGTGACAAATTAAAGTTTCCCAATATGATAGATTATTGAAATCCATATGCAGCGCCAGTACGTACTGTATAGATTTACCAGTAATGATACATAGTTAAATTATTGAATGAATCAAACTGTTTAAAATTTCCAGTTTTATCTTTATATTTAGTTTAATTTTGTGCAAAGTAAATAGGTATTCCTCTATTAATTATTTTTAAGCAAAAAAAAATTATTTAATTAATTCTAATTATGATTGTTACTGTTGCTTCCCCAATCTCGAATTCTAAATATGATCTATTTTTGTGGTGTTATTCTTAACCTTTGATACAGCTAACTAAAACTATGTTTGTTGACTATATTGCAGGGGTGGTGACATCTAAGCTAGCTTAATACTAAGGAAATAATATGGTAATATTAGTTAAGCCTAGTAGAGCATGACACCGTTGGACTTCCAAAAAACACGTTGGGTTGTTTTTATCCCAGCTAGTCAGGTTTGGCAAGTCTAGGATGTGTTTCAAGGAGCTCGGTGCAGGCTCTCTACTTGTAGTCTTGTCTGACTAACCTAGTATTCCATGTACTTTGAATAAGTTCTATATATGGGTTTTAGCCCTCTAAATGTAACTCTATATATGTGGAGGAATGTATACACTCTTTCTCCTGTGCTAGTGTTTTAAATTAATGGAAAATTATTAGTTTACATTGTAGATTAAACAAATGTGTACAACATTGTAAACTTTTTGCAAATCTCCTACTTGCTTTACAATCGGTTGAAGTGGGTCGTTGAGCTTCATACCTCCTTAAAAGAAAGCGAGATACTATATAAAACCTTTTTTTTTTCTTTTGAATAATGCTAAATGTCTAAATAATTTTGAAAGTTCAAAAACGTGTAAAAACACCTTTGAACGTTTAGACCCCCAATTTACAACTTAACCAATTCAAGCAATATGTCAAACAACAAGTGTGCGGAAACTTAACATAAGCTATAATATGATATTGGTTAAAAACTATCTAAGCCATAACAAAATAAAATCCACAGCAGATAATAAAAAAGGCAAAGATAGAGAGGAAGGAAGATGCAAACACAAAGACAACACGCGATGTGTTATCGAAGAGGAAACCGAAGCCCTCGGCGTAAAACCTCTCCGCCGCCCTCCAAGCGGTCAATAATCCACTAGAAAATGTAGTTGGGATACAAGGACAGCAATAGACCCTCCAAGCCTAATCTACCCAGTGCACCTAAGCCCTCCAAGCTTCTTGCTCCAACGAGGTTGCGCCGAACCTTTTTCTTTTCTAGCTTCCCGGATTCCGCTACTAGACCATAGCATCAACCAATGAAGATTGGTTCCTTCCTAACTGCTTCCCAGAAATCCAAACAACTGTCTCACAGTGATGATGATGGTGAGAACCAGGTCTGGTATAATGCCTCTCAAGGATTTGACAATGGAGAGGAAGAGAGTTGGGGAATTTGGAGAGACTCTAAGGTATAGATTGTGGGTGAATCAATCTTGTTTTTCTTTAGGGTTTCTCTCTCAAAATTCTCTCTGGAAGCTCTCTCTCAATCGTGGGTAAAAGGGGTATTTATACTGGAGTGGGAGAGGAATGTGAAACGTCAGGTTTTACAAAACAGGGGTGGCTCGCGGCTTAACCTCGCGGCTTGACCAAGTCGCGAGATCCAGTCGCGAGATAACCGTATGGCCAGTTGTCCTGTTTTGTCCTGTAGTGCTCCAGCTGGCATGACTGTTCACCTTCCAGCATGCTTGGCACGTGTGCTGCGTCTGGCGGCTTGCAGCCGCGAGTAACCCGCGAGTCCCAGCCGCGAGTCTCTGTTTTCTTGCACACTCTTGAGCAAACTTCACTCTATCTCACTCACTACCCTTACATCAAACCCACCTAAATACAGGGTTACTAAATGCTGAATTACAAGCAAATTTGGCACGGAATAAAGCCAATTAGGTGGTTGAATAAATTCAACCTTACAAATTTATTTAAAAATATTTACATATTGACATAGTAATAAATATAATTAGTGTTGCTTCAACAATATAATAATAAAATATTTAAATTGTTGTCTTTTTTGTTATTAGTGAGACTCATTAGTTTGTAAAATTTGAGGTATCTGAACATCATTGTTTCTCTTTAAAATGTAAAAGGCTACAAAGCAATTGTTAATAAAGTAATTGTCGAAGGACAAGCACATTACAATCATAGATAGACCAACACCAAAACCTCATTTATTACCGATTAAGTGATGGATGTAAACTTTGAGGCTAGATGAACTAGGTATAAGGATAAAGTCCCCAGCAGGGCCAGCACATAGGTACCACTAGCTAACATTGAGTACTTAACAACACCAGGCTAAGAGCCTAAGACCCCAAAACAAAGAAGCAACAACAGCACAGCAGTAGGAACTCTGGCTCAAGGTCTTCGGTCTTCAAGGCAATGTATAAGCTGCAAAATAGAATTAGCAAATTTAAGAAAAGAGTGAGCTAGGAAAACTATCAAACAAAAAAAAATTGGAATATGAAATCTCTATCTCACTTTTAAGTATTCCACACATTAGCAAATTTACTTATTGCAGTATGTTATGTGTCCTTTTTTTTTTCCAATCTAAATTTAGGTTCTTTATAAAGAAAAAAGAAGTCCGTGACAAACTGCCATTGGTAAAGTATAAAATGGAACATTTAAAATTATAGATTGTAGTGAAACATCAACACACCTCCACACTTGTAACCGACAGGGCGATTAGCAATGTTGCACCTTTTAGGTATGTTAATTGCAACTTCTGGCTTGATTCCTGAACTCTTAGCTATATTGGAAAGCATGATGGCACAAAGGCAGCTTACGTCGATATCTTTCACCACAGTGCAGCACTTATCTGAGACTTCAGCTTTCTCATCATGTGTTGCCAATGCACAGGGAGCTAGACTCATAACCTCATTGTCAATGGATGATTTCCCACATTCACCAGCCCCAAAAACCCCAGCAATTCTTTGAATCATAAAAAACATTAGAAAGCAAATGTACTTCGTGGGAGCTCCCATTTCTTCAATGTCGTGCTGTGCACAAAAGCTAATCAACTTTGCGAGCCTTTATACTGAAACGGGCAACTCAAAAGGTACTTACTTGGCGCAGTGGAGGTAGCACTAGTAGAAAATTCATCTTCTTTATTGCTACTTGCTAGTTTGCAGCACCTACTTTCTTAGCTAAGTGTTTTTACTGTGTTAAGGTTATCCAAGTATTTGAAGCAAGTGAAGCGTTGTGCTTGCTTAACTCTTTTCTTACCTTTTTATTCTTGAGAAGAGGCAGACAAAATGCAATCAAGAGAAAAAGCTTTTGTGTGTTTCATTTTCGTTATTAACAAAGATTTTATGCAGGCCCCAACGCTTAGAGAGACCATTAGAAGACTTCTATTGTTATAAGGTAACTTCAATTAGGTGGAGTTGCGTCAAGTGAGCACTTCAATTTGCTCACATAGGATTAGTATCCTTGCTCCACCAATCAGGATGTGCAATGTGTTTGATAAAGTAATTAAGTCACACTAGTCTCATACTAAAGAAAAGAATGGGTGATTAATATAGCACAATTGGATCCAAACCAATTGGCTTAAACTTGTGAGTCAAGTTGTGTCACAATATGTTATATTAACTTCTCAATTTGAGTCTCCACAAGGTGTTATGTCTCCAACACTTTACTTATGTTTTAAATTCTATTCTTTTCTTTTTTTTTTTGGATTGTGCACGATCAACCGAGTTTAATTAGGGTTATATATACACAATTGTAGCATTTAAAAATTGTGAGTGTTTTTGGCGTATTTTATTTCCGGGTCTTGTGTGTCACTATTATAATCTCCTAGCTATTTTCTTAATAAAACTTCCTAGTCAATGTTGCCAAACCACATACACCTTCTTTTTTTTTTCTACTTTTCATATTTCTATTCATATAAACCTACTATAACTAATTATACTCCCATCAAATTGGCATCAGAATTTCCACTATCACAAAAACTAAAATTCAAATTTCTTTGAAAATAATTATAGGATTTATTCATACGCATTGGTATGAACACCTTATGTACCAAAGATGGAATGAACAAAATTTTTTTTCATGTTTATAGGGTTGTAAACAAATCAATATGCACTAATTATTAAAAGTCAATGTTCAAATTTGGTTCATTTTCTTATCAAACAAGTTTGATCTTGTTCACAAGTTACTTTATTAACTTTTTTTTTTTTTCAACACATATAGTAAGCATCACAACTAAAAAAAAAATCATCCATTCACGCATCTGTACTAATAGTAATAACTAAATTATATTTAAAACTATATTATTTGAGTTTATTAAATCGAGAAACACACTCATGAGCTTGTTCACAAACACATTATTATATTTGGACTCTGCTTGTTTAATAGTCAAGCCAAAAATTCAGTTTGGGCTTAACTTGTTTACAAAATAATTGAATATAAACAAACTTTTTTCCAAACCGATTGAATGCAAATGAATTTTTTGTTTTCATTACCCAAAATTCTCCAATTGAAGGGAGCAACCTCAAGCTACCACTACTTGTCTACTAGTCACTAAAAGCCCTTGTCGATAATTCATCTAAAAAAATGGCATTGTCTATGGTCCTTAATAGTCCACATTCATGCATGCAATGCCATGGCCGCAAAGGTGTGAGGTTGGATTCAGTTTTTTTTGGCTTTGTAAAGCATAATTAAGAAATATGGGATGCGCAAGGAAAATTTTTAGAAAAAATTACACTTTATCACCCTAAACTATACACTAGATTACATTTTGCACCCTAAACTATTCGAATGCACATTTTGCACCGTAAACTATCACACTTTGCACCCCGGCATTACTTTTACAGTTAAATTAAACAGAAATTAATAGTATATGACTTGTACATAATTTTTGCTTAAGTGCACACTATTTAAAGCCCAAAACATCCTTTTCACAAACAATTAAAAACCAAAAGTCTCTCTCTCACTCTCTCTCGTGCATACAGCTCTGCCTAACAGCTCTTCTCCTCTTTATCATTGTTCAGTTACTCCTTTCCCCAAATCAAACATACAAGTTATCTCTAAGTCCCAAAATCAAAATTTTTTCAAAGCCCTAAATTATATCCCCAAATCATCGAGACATTTGCAACAACTTCATTAAATGGGATTCTTTGTTTTGGTACCGTTGATGACCCATTTCTTTTTTTTGCTGTTTTTTCAATTGGGTTCTCCTTGCTTTTCATTTTTTGTATCTAGGTCATTTTTTGTTTACTGTATTTTGATTGTTAGCTACGTGATAAAATTGGAATATGGGTTATGTATATTTGTTGTAGTAATCGATTTTGGTTTAAATGCTGCAAAAAAAAATGTTTGGGAAGTTTAAATCTTGTTAATGCATTTGGTGGTGTCAATAGTAGTCACTCTCATGTGGTATTTTATAACTAATATGCAAAACCGAAAATATTAATGATACTACAATTTACAGTTCTCCTATTGTTTGTTCACTTTCCGAATGTGACTAGCCTTAGTAATAGTGCAGCCTTTTAAGCGTTTTTTAGTTCTACTTTGTCAATATTTATCGTTTGGTGGTGTCAGTAGTAATCACTCTCACGTAATACTTTTATATCTAATTTGCAAAACTGAAAATGTTAGAATACTTTGTTTTGGTACCGCTTATGATTTTGTTTTGGACTTGGAGATAACGTGTATGTTTGATTTGGGGAGAAGAAGAGCAACTGAACAATAAGAAACAGGAGAAGAGCTGCTGGGCTATAGAGAGAGGAGGACCTGCATGCACGCGAGAGAGAGACTTGAAAAAAAAAGTATTTGTTTTTAATTGTTTGTGAAGAGGGTGTTTTGGTCTTTAAACAGTGTGCCACCTAAGCAAATATCATAGGTAAGTCATGTGCTATTAATTTATGTCTAACTTAACGGTAAAAGTAACGCTGAGGTGTAAAGTGTGATAGTTTAGGGTGTAAAGTGTAATCTAATGTATAGTTTAGGGCGATAAAGTGTAATTTCCCCAAATTTTTATATATCTTGATCTTTCAGGCAAGGCCAGCAATAAGGGAATGTGACAGATTTGAGTACTTGTCCACTGAATTATCCAAAACGCTGTACCGGTCCCCTCTTTTTAGATCTTGAAAGTTAAATTTTATTAAAGGAATCATTCATGGTTTAAAATTTTTTGTTTTAACTCATTATAAATTTATAATCTCTATGCTAACTCCTCAATAATCAGAATGGTCACTACTCACTTGATTCACTATGAAACATAGGCAATTATTAACGAATTTTTTACTGATCCAACTTTATTTGTATATATTGTTTACTGGTGTGGCGCATCAATGCCATAGCAACTGCAGCAACTGTGTTGCATTGTTGGAAAGAAGTGGTAATTGATTTTTAGAATATATATTTGGATAATTATATATTAAAATGATTTTGTAATATTATAAGCTACCTTGGCTATTCTAATATTTATCGTACATTGGGTTAATTATAATATACCGTTTAGATTAGTAAAAAAAAAAAAAAAAAGGGTAGTCCTTATTTCATTTGTGACCTTTTGTTATGGACTTTTTGTTATGGATGTATACTATCAAGTCAAATTGTGTTAATTCTCTTATTTTCCATTCTTAAGTAAGTGCACTAAAAAGGTTATAATTAATTCAATTAGTAAAGTGTCTTGTAGTTGAATAAAAAAATTTGGGATTCAAACTCCATCTAACCATCAACCAATTAGTGTCTTATCCTGTTAATAAAGAACAATTATCATAGAGTAGACGTTATAAATTGAAAATTTTCTTTAAAAAAAGTAAGTACACCAAAATGTACCGAATAAATAGAAATGGACTGAATGGACAGAAGTGGACCATTCGGTCCATTAGGTCCAATTTGGTCCACTTCGGTCTAGTTGGTCCATTAGGTACTTTAAATCCATTTCGATGCACTTTTTTTTTTAATAGAAAATTTTAACCTATAGCATCCACTCTATAATAATTGTTTTCTTATCATTAGGATAAAATATTAATTAGTTATTAGTGTAGGCGGTATTCGAATTCCAGATCTCTTATTCAACGTCGAGATACTTCATCATTAGAATAAGACACCAATTAGTTATTGGTATAAACGGTAACACCTGCTCCTTTGAACTTTGTTTACGTGTTAGTAATTTAGTATTTTATTTTTTATTAGTAAATTCATTTATTTGTGTCAAAAATTACTTTTATTCAATGTTTCTTTAATATATATTATGAATTATAATTATGAGTATTTTTTAGTATATTTTTTAATCGAAAAGTAGGATCTTACTATCCTCATGCTGATCCTACAATCCGATCTCTAAACCCTCTCACCAATCCCGTGTAGGATTTCAATCCTGATAACTTTGGCTATAAGCATACAATCTCCAACACACTAGTTGTAGTAGTAATTAACTGCTTCATAACAACAGGCACCACAATCCATGGTCTTCACAAATGTAATGACACATTAAATCCTGCAAAACAAAATGAGCAAATTTAGGAGTGCCAATAAACATTTGTACGGCATACTAAATACTGAATTTACTGACCTCAAAAAAAAAAAAAAAAATTACTGAATTTAGAAAAGCATATGATGGAAGCTAGGATTAAAATAGTAAAAAATAAATGATTTGATAAAATTCCATTAAGATGTCAACAAAACTATTATAATCAAAGTTAATGAATTAAATTCTACCATTTCATAACAGTTTAAATTTTTGGAATAATTGCTAATTTACTGCAAACCTCTGCACTGATAAGAAACATCATTGAGCTCTTTAACAAATTGGGCAGCCATTCCTGGAGAGACACTGTGACTGTGTACTAAACGAAGGCGTTGAAGTGTGCAACGTCTCGGTATGGTCGCTACAGCTTCAGGCAAAACCCCAAGAGACAGAGACTTAGCAGTGGAATTGATAGACTGACAAAAGCACTTTCCACCCATGCTTAACAGCAGAGTGCAACACTTAGCTTTCTTCTGCTTCGTTGCTTTTCCACAGCGAGCCACAACTTGAGCAGTTGAGCTAATATTCTATAGGGATCCGGATTTTTACAAATATCTGTGTGAACCCCATTGAACCCAGCAATGCCTAGTATCACAAGTAACACAAGAAAGCAACCTCTTGAAGGTTTTCTTCATTGTAGCAAGTTTGTGGTGGATGTTATGGTTTTAGCTTCTTCACCAAACAAATCTCAAATTTACTTTTAAACTCTCCGGTATGGTGAAATTGAGAGAACTTGGTTACAAAAACCCTAACTGCACAAAGAAAGTGTCTCTCCCTAAAAAGCCTTCCATAAGATAGCTTATAACGTCTTTTAAATACCAGTTCAAACAGGTCTCGAATCAAGCTTGAAATAGACAAGTTATAGGCTTTTTAGCATTGCTATTTTTTGCTGAAATGCGAAGCTTGATCTATCAAGGAGGTACCAAGACTACTATCGAAAGGTATCAAGCTTGCTATCGAGGAGACAAAAATTATGGCCCAAGGTATCAAGACTGCTATATCGAGACATATGCTGAAAATGCACTTTCCTTGAGTTTTTCTTGAGCAAACTTTATGTCTTCAACTTGATCTTTAATTACAACTTTAAGACACATCAAAACTCAATAAATAAAAAACATATTTACTTGTTTTTTTGTTTTACATAATTTCAATCTAAAAGGGTTGTTGGGCATTCGGTAGATTTGGTCTTATCTGAACACTAAATCTGCCATTCCACAAACGATTGTCAATTTGTCATCCCCTACAAGCATACAAGCCAATACGAGAGCAAGAGTCAGGAAGTTCCACTAAATGGAGATGCAGCGGAGGTACCGCCAGCCGAGATCGAGCTAATTATATAGATGGGGCATTTCGGTTATGAGATATAGTTCGAAAGCCTTTAACAGTCCAGTGATTCAACATTCAAAGACTGGACTCCCCTTTTTAGTTTTTAGAGGGACAGAACCCAGAGCAAGCTCCTTAAGATGAAAATAAAATTATATAAAAAAATTTAAAAAATAAAATAAAAAACCAAAGAGCAAGAACCAAGTCATTATTTATTTTTATTATTATTGTTATTCAAGTGCCTAGATGTCACAGTGAAATGATTTAGATAGATGAAGCAGCTAGAAGGTTACAATCTCAGCATACTGGTAATAACTAACATAAAATCTCAGCACACTAGTAATAACTAACATACAATCTGCATCTACTTCACATTCTCAGGCACAATGACTTGGGAACTTCAGTCTTCAAGGCAATGTATAAGCTGCAACATAGAATTCATTTTAGGGAAAAAAAAAATCATTTCACCTGTTAAAGTATAAAAATTATCTCATGCATTAGATATATGCATCCTCTTTCTCATAATTTATAAACTCTAAAACCATGTAACGCTGTGAAAAAAATTATGCATATGCCAATTCATGAGACACCTTGTTAAAGAAGCATAAAGAAAGGGTGAATAAACAAATTCTAATAATATGTTAACAGACCTCCACACTTGTATCCCACAGGACGATCAGCAATATTGCATCGTTTGGGAATGGTCACCGCAACCTCTGGTTTAACTCCGGAACTTTTAGCTGTATTAGAAAGCATAGCAGCACAAAGGCAGCTTGGGTTCTGGCCAATCTTTTTCACTTGACTGCAGCACCTATCAGAAACTTGAGCATTCACATCCTGTGCTGCTGATACACAGGGAGCCAGCTTCCAAGCCTCTGCCTCAGGCGAAGATTTCCCACATTCACCAGCCCCATAAACCCCATCAAACCCAGCAATTCCTAGGATTACAAGAAACACTAGACAACAAATGTGCTTCTTTGGACCTTCCATTTCTCTGGTGCAATGAACACATTTCAATCCTACTGGCTTTATAGTGAAATAGGCAGCTCAAAAGGTGTTCACACGTCAAACCCACAAGAGATAGTGGATGTAGCACTAGGGCAATGGGATTTGTTTATTGAAACACCTACTCCTGAAATGGGATCAGCATTACCTGGCTACTTGAATCCAATGAAGATAATGCATGCTGAAGTCTTTCGTATCATCCAACTTACTTTTTGTTTTTGAGAACAAGCAAAGAAGATCTCTTTCATGAGCAACTGACAGATAATGGTGCACACATTACCCACTACCAAGCCCCTGTTGCTCTAGAATCTCTCTAATGTCCCACAGACTAGCCTTCCTAGCTTAACTCATTTGAGCAAATCATCTGCTTGAGATTATTATGTTATACAAATTGGTGGGTCTTGAACCCACAACCTTGCTCTTCATCTTACTATTACAATATTAACAAATGCAATTCAAGCAAGAGCTCATTGGCAAATTACAATGTTATACTAAACAACCTTAGGACCAATTTCAGCTCACCAGAAATCTCCGCTTCTTTGGAATTGGCTTAGCTTAAACCATGGAGCATTAGTTCAGGGTACCACCTTATACATTGAGTATCATACGATTATGAAATTAAACAGGTTGCAACGAGGGTACCATTTTATACATTGAGTATCATACCACCCTGCTACTAGTTCCATTAGTTCTCCCATCTTGATAAATCTTTTCCTTGCAACAAAGGTGTTTGAGTGCATTATAAGGTCCTCTAGCAAGATTAAGAGCTTCCTAAAATGGGGAGTTTTTAAGGAATAGATAAAAAAAGGACCACTAAGTACATGGAGGACAATGGTGGAGATGATTTGTTGGTTTTAACTTTATAGTCTTATAAACCATGAAGCATTGGTTTAGGGTTCCACCTCCTACATTGGGTATCCTACATCAATGAAATTAAAGTGCATTCAAGATACTCCCCTGCAACTTCCCATTAGTTCTCCCATCTTGATAAATTTTTGCATTGTACTCGAGTGCCCAAAAAAAAAAAAAGTACTTGGGAGGATGACAATGGTGGAGATGATAAGTTCATTTTAACTCTATAGTCCTACTTAGAATAATTCAAAAAAGAACCTACAAAGAAATGCCCAACCCTACAAAGCCCTAATTTACACCCTCCTTCTCTTATCAGTTATCACAACCTATTATTTATTCCACCATGTATCCATACAATTCCTTCCTTGCATTTCCTCTTACACTTCCAAATCCCAAACCTTGAAGAAGATCACTTATCTCTCCATTCATAAATTTGTATCGAACATGAACGGCTTCGCTGTTAGCCTGTTATAATCTTCTTCTGCTTACAAGTTACAAGTCACTAAAGTATCAACTATCAAGAAGTGTTTTCCCTACACTGGTTCTTACATTAATTTTTCAAAGCCTAACAAATATATTCAATAATCACACAACTCTCTCACAGCAATTTTCCTTTCATTGGCTTAATTACTTATTTTGAAAAAATTACCATTGTTACTTCAAAAAAAAAAAACCTGTGCATAAGAGCAGAAATTGGAACCATCTGAAATTCAGTAATAACCCAGATAAAAATTACATTAGACAGATCACAATTTTACTTCACCGCAGTTAAAAGTTACGCAGTGAATTTGTTTATATAATAATAATAATAATAATCCAACTAAAAAAAAAAACAGAAGCTAGCGACTAAAAGCGTACAAAATGATAGAAGCATAAATGAGAAGCGCAATGGGGACCAAAATGACAAGAGGAATCACGGCTGCAAAGCTAGCTGATGAGGTCCCACAAGCCAAAGTCCCAAGCTTGATCTGGACCACGTTAACCAGAGCCATCATCAGGAACCCGCACCCGCAAAACGAACCGACACCCGAGACCAACATCCCGACCCGGAGGAAGGACTTGTGGGTGCGGGCAATGAACTCGTAGGGGTGGAAAGTTGGGCTTTTGGAGATCCGGATGGCCTGTTTGAGGCCCAAAGCGATGAGGCTGGAGAAGAGGAAGGAGCTGAAGGAGTAGACATGGAAGGCCACGAGGTCTTCGGCTTTGGAGGGACCCGCGGCGCAAGCTTGGTCGTTGATGAGGTTGTTGCTCGGGTCGTTTGGGTTCCAGGCTAGGCCTATGAATACTGCTAAGGTGAACAGGGAGTTCACGTTTACTATGCCGTCTAAGGCGGTGACGTGAACGCTGGTGCCGGTCGGCATTTTGGATTTGGATCGGAGAATTGTTTGGATTATGGTAAAGTTGGAAACTTGAGAGGGCTTTGAGTATTGACCACTGAGATTTGAGGTAGGTGTTTGGTAAGAAAGAAAAGCAGGGAGAGAAGAAAAAAAAGGTGAAGGCTGACGATGTTTCGTAGGACAAGAGGTAAAGGCACTAGCGCGTTGGAGTTTGGACTTTGGACAAGTGCTAGAGTTTACCCAATTCAAAAAAAAATACTAAATGTCAAAAAATAATAAAATACCAAAAACAAATATTAAATAATACATAGATTCTTGAATTCACATTATTCAAAACTCATTAACAATATTATCACCATAAAAGCAAGGTCATTTTCCATTAAATGCCCAAAAATGACACAGGTGCGGTTGCGTGCAAATTATTTTATGTTTGCGTTTTTAGTTGGGTCTCACGACACTATTTACGATTTAGTCAAAAATGTTTTTTTTTTTTTTTTAGTTTCCCATAGTGTTTCCTCAAAGTTTTCCCACAGTGACCTAGTCAAAAATGTAAAAATGCGCATAACCATACATTTTTGGATCCCATCACCCATGACACTATTCACACCTTTAAAAATTACTCTCTCCGTTCCAATTTGTTTGTCCTCTATTCCATTTTAGGATGTTCTAAAATATTGTCTTGTTTCTAAAAATAAAAGTAATTAATTTACCAATGTTCCTATTATATCTCTACTTTATTTTTAAAACTATTTGAAAATAAAATTAACAAATATTTAAAAAATCAATCTAATTGGAGCACGTTTTTAGTTACCTCATTAAGAATAACTCTTCTAAAAAAAAAGCTGATAAATTTATTTAAGGATAGTTTTGTAAACTTATATATTTTTATAAGTCAGACAAGACAATAAATGATGTTCCCTTAAAAAGTTTAACTTTTCAAACAGGACAAACAAATTAGGACGGAGGGAGTATTTTGCTACAATGTTTTCAGTATTCAGTAATAAGTTTTCAGTTTTTAGTCAAATAAGCGGTATCCAAACAAACCCATAGTTTTGATTTTTTTTTTTAATTTTCTTACATAAAAATATCCATAAAATAAAAAATAATAAAAAGAACAAAAAATTTATAAAAAAAAAAATTGTAAGTACCCATAACTCTAGTGGCATTCTAGGGCAACAATGGATGCATTTCTTTAACCCTTGTCCTTTCTAATAGAAAGTTTGTTCCGCTTGGAGACATTGAAAGAGATGTTCTTTTATTTGCAACAAATGAGACTTGACAATGATAAGGATCTTATGAGTTGTATTGTAGAAACTTGGGCTTTAAACTAAGGATAGAGCCAAAACTTGGAGTTAGGGGGCAGAAATATTATAAATAAATAAAAAACATTATAAAATTTCAAATAAACATTCATTTAGTATTAACAAACTGTCAATGTAGACAAAAACACAAAATCATTATTTTTTTAATACATTACAATGCAATTATATATGCAAATGGGAACTTAGCGTTTTTGTAAATATTCGAAATCATTTATAATTGTGTTTCAAAAAAAAATCATTTATAATTGAATCCGTATTAATTGTCGCAATGATATTTCTTTCAATGAATAACACCATAGTATCCATTAAAATGAAAATGAAACTCATCTTCCATTTTGTTGTGAATGTCAATTTTTGATGACATTCATTGCTAAAAATGCTCACTTTGTAGTTTTTCACTCTCTCTTCTCTATGTTAGACTGCTTAGCAACTTTTCTTTTCTTTTTTGTGTCTTTGATGTGTGCATCTACTGGTGGGTAAGATAAAAATTATTTTGTTTAAAATTTTTTAAAGGGTTAGGTTGTTTGTTTTGGGTAAAATTGGTTGATTAGACTTTTTTTTTAGCTTTACTATTGGTAATTCTTGTTGTTGTGCTAATTTTTTTGGGTTTGTTAATATTGTTTTAAATTTGAGATCTAGAAATTTTTTTTATGGTCTTTAAATGAATAATGACATTATTAAGGGAGGTAGAGTGTAATTTTATTGAACCAAATTGTTAAAACAAGTACCTATATATAGTAGTATTTTAAAACAAAATTTGCGGGGGGTTTCATCCCTAGTTTAAACCAATGCTCTCAGCCTTTTAGCACCAAAGGATGTAGAGATGTTTCAAAAATATAAGCTACTAATGCTCTCAAAATTTATATTGTACGCTCAATTTTTCTAAATCTTGTTATCCCGTGGTCAAATTAAAAAATTAAAAAAAAAAAAAAAAAAAAACCTTTTTTGGTGGTTGCTATTTGATTCAACATAGCCATTACCTTCAAATAATTGACATCATGTTACCTTCACATGATTTATTATTTGAAGTGATTTGCTCGATTATATAATACTATTATTATTTTTATTAAAAAAAAAACTATTTAAAAAACAGGTTAGGTAATGGCAAATAAGAATAACCGTGGTACAAAATGCTACCTTAAGACATTTTGAGGAAATTCTATAATTCCACAAATTTACAATGTATACTTTACTTCTTCTTCTGTTTTTTTTTTTCCAACGTAAAATAAATAATAAATAAACATATGACCCATTCACACAATCACACCCAAGCCCATTCCCTTACAATATAAACGAGCCCACAATAATGAGGCTGGAGAAGAGGAAGGCCACCAAGTATTAGGCTTTGCGGTGCGTGTGGGGTCAGGGAGTTCACGTAACTGTGCCTTTACCGACGACTGTGCCATTACCTTTACCGGCAACGAACAGTGTCTTTACCGACATCATCTGTCAAATCTCAGCAAAGTTGTAAACGTGATTGACTGGGATGATGTCTGTAAAGGCACTATTCGTTGCGCACTAAAAAGTTTCTAATTTACAATACTATTGCCATGTTCATATAATCATGTTCTTCTAGTTCGTTTCGTACAGAACAGAATGGATTAAAAAAAAAATTTTAAAAGTTTGTTTTCGCCGTTGCCGGGGATCGAACCCGGGTCACCCGCGTGACAGGCGGGAATACTCACCACTATACTACAACGACTTTGTTTGGATGAAAGGGTACCCATTTTCAGTCTAATATGTTGAACATGAAATTAACACTAACACGCATAAGGTAATTTTAATGCTGCCATTTTCCCCTATTTTGCAATCAATTTTGCTATAGCACTCGCTGCTCTAGCTAATTGTCCACCTTTTCAAGTGTGATTTCTATGTTATGTATGGCTACACCTAAGGGCATTTCGGATGAAGTAGATTATAAGAGGGGGAAGGGTTAAGGATTTACCTTGTGTGAGACTTTTTTTTTTTATTAGCAAAATATGTTTTAAGTACTGATGATTTTTCTGCTGCTTGGATGACAGAGAATTCTTGTTTTTTAGAACAAGTTTTTCTCCAAGATGTAATTGTTGCTTTTGAATAAAATCCGCTATATATATATATATACATAGCTCCAGATTCGATCACTATTCATGAACAGTACCAGCCAACACAAGAAGACAAAAACAATACCAGTCGACACAAAAAGACAAAAATGAACAGTCGCGCAACTTTGCTACGCTTTGAAGGGTCCCGTCTACTTTCGGTGGAAAAGATTTTCACATAAGGGAAAAGCAAATTACCCTCCAGAATTTCAAGAATCTCCAGAACTCTTTCCAGAGGATTCTAAGCTCCTCCCAGTCTATATAAAGAAGCTTAAGTTCCATTCAGAGGCCAGCTTTGTTCAACATATCTCCTTCCCACAAAATCCCTTAGTTAGGAATATCCAATCCTGTAACCAAATGGCTTTTCTATTTTCCTGCTTTCAATGTAATTATATGGCTTGGCTTTTCTATTTTCCTGCTTTCAATGTAATTATATGGCTTCAGTTGGCCTTAGTTTTCTTATAAATAAGCTGTAACTTACCCCTTGTGGTATATAAATAAATAAATAAATATATATATATATATATATGAGAGAAACACAATTATTTGTAAGTTATTATTTAGTGTAAATCTTTTACTCATTATTCATGTCAATTGAAGAATTTTAAGAGTCATATTGGTATATATACAATACGAAATTACGAATTAAGTCTTGCTTCACCTTGGTTTTCACGGACGTATGCCATATTACTATGGCTGGAGAAGAGGTGAGACTGGTCAAAAATCCTTTTTTTTTTTTTTTTTTTTTAATGAGAAACAGCATCTTGTTTTTAGTTTATCAGTTCTAGCAGAGTGTTTACGAATGCTCTTTTGCACTATATGAACATTATAAGATTTTATTAGACGTTCAGTCTTTCTCGTGGAAGTTTCAGAGAGAAAACTTATTGTTATTAACCCTAAGCAAAAGTTTTCACTTCAAAAATAAGGGCATTTGGTCTAGTGGTATGATTCTCGCTTAGGGTGCGAGAGGTCCCGAGTTCAATTCTCGGAATGCCCCATTTTTTAACTTTGCTTTGACTTTTAGCAATCCATAGTCCATGCTCATCTGTTTATTCTTTTCTTTTTTTGGTAGTGTTTAAAAGCAATTCTTCACTTTCCAAAATGGTGGCAGTAACATACAGAAAATAAGTTAAGTCAACCAATATTTGAACAAGCACTCTCACGCCTACATTGCTTTCAACTACATTGAAATGCAAAAAAAAAAAAAAATTAACGAAACTAAATGTACTGGTTTAGTATAACCAGAAACTGCTTAAAGCTAAAAGAAGAAACCAAAGATACTCAATTCAAACATTACATTAAACTCCCCCAACTCATAACTACAAATAATTGGTTAGAGCATAAGGCTTTCTATAATAAACTTCTGTAGTTCTCTGACTGTACCGCATATTTTATTACCCCATTGTTACCCTGAAAACCTCAGAGTTCCTGGCGAAATTTGGGCCCCTTTTGCTGGGCTGATGATTCCTTTTGATATCCCAAACGTTCTGTGTTACTTTGATTTGGATTTGCAGCTAAAGTTTCACTTGGATTGCCGCAGATCCTTGCCTTTGTGTCAACGCCAAGATAATTTGTCAAAGCTTTTTTCACTCCAAATCCACGACGGTGAGGCTTGATTTGGTTGTTGTTGTTGTTGTTGTTGCTGCTGCTAATGAGAAAAGGAGTTCTCTCTCCCCTGGCAGGGCTAATGAGTGGCATAGGTGAAAAGCTCGGAGTGGAAAACGTTGTTGTTTTGTATGGAGTGCTCGAGACAGACAGTGAGTATGGGATTGAAACTGTCTTATGAGAAATGACACTGACGGTAGGAGTCGATGAAAGTCTATCTGAATGTTTGGTCAAATCATCTACATAGAGTAAATCATCTATACGAGCCACAATATTGAATGCCAAGCTCTCCAAAACTCTTGAATAACTCTCAAGAATGGATTTTCCGACATCCTGAAAAGTTTAAAAACAAGAAGTTTTGTTTAAGTAAATAGGAAGGAAATTGCATTGAGAGGAACAAGTTGATTATAGGGTAAGACTTTAAACCTTGTTGCACTGGATCTTGCTGGTATCAAGAGTAGTTTGAGTTAGACCAGGGAACCGCTGCTTCAAGCAAAGCAGGAGGCCCTCAGCTCTTTCTGCCAGAAATTCCCTCTTGTCCCCATCAACCATTAGGTCCTTGACCAGCTCCCATGAGGACTTCGCTGTGGAGCGGTTTGGATTGGGTGGGAGTCTAGAATTAGAGTGAGATCTTCGACGCCATACATATATTGAGGCTTCCACACGGTTGGCAATCTCTAGAGCAACATGTTCTGAGGATAAGTCGAGGCAATCAAGTAGGCACTCCGCAGAGAATTGATCTGATGTGATGTAGCGGTAGATAACTTCCCCTAGACAGGCTCTTCCATTCTGAAGAGAAATTAATAGGAGTTCAATATCAGGTAAACTTTGCATGATGAACATTTCAGGACTAAAGAAAAATCAAGAAACCACGTGGAAAAATACATCAAGTATATTACTTTAAAAAATTATGACTTCTAGATTTTACAGAATAATGTGGGAGAGCTCACAATAAGAGGAAGTTTCATAAATAAATTGCAAGTCAGACACCAATTAAATAGAATTCATGAATAAGTAATGCATCTTGATCCTGTTATGCTAAATTTTCAAACCTTAGGAAGAGCTTCCAAGTATGACTCAGGAACTTCCATATCTGCTAAAGCTATGCTGTTTATGGCCATTGCAGCTTTTAATATTTGATTTGTGCATTCGCGTGTGTGCTGCAACTGTTTTCTCGAATTTTCGCTGATGCCACCAGCAGGGACACGGGGTACAGGTAGCCACCATTTCTCCTCTTGCCTCTGAAGTGCTTTGCGAAAAGAGGCTGACCCATCTGCATCTGGGGCTACTATACCTTGATCAACATACCAAAACTCCGTACTGGTGAAGCTATCTAATATATCCTGCCACAACAGAAAAGGCCTAACAAATTAAGAATGATTACTAAAATAGAAAAACAGTATAATATGAAACAAGCATGAGTGAACCTTACAAGAAGCATGTTGTCTAGTTTACGCAGAGCCGGGAGATTCATAAAAATATCCAATCTCGGCCTGCAAGTCATGACCTGCAGAATGCACAAGCACTACTGAATTAATTGTCCAATTACATCCCGCTTCTTTAATTGATATTCCTTTTTGGGTTTTGTCCACATTTATCTTTGCTAGATCATACCAATGGTAGGAAGAATTAACATAAACAGCAAAATTTCAATGACTTTAAGCTATTAGCTCTGGTTAAAGACAGACAACAATATGGTAAGACTAAATTTGGAAGTAACATCTTAAAGCATTGAACCTATTTTAAGATATTGAGTGAAGTTATTAAGATATGGAACTTACTTTAAGTTGGTACTTCAAACTTACTTCCACAGGTTTAAAACGTAAATAATTTAAGATTCAAAATTCAAACAGTTGTTTGTTTTCTTCCCCAGCAACCAGACAGTATTTTACTAAATTTAAGTTCAATTTCTTTAAAACTACTAATGTCAGAGCTGAAATTAGGATAAGTATTTGCACTACCTCAAGTTTGCTTCCATCAGGAAATGTTTGCCAACTGGGAATCAGTTCTACAATGTGATCACTGACACAAAGTAGCCACGCCATTTCTCTTCGCCACATTGATTTCTTCTCAGTAGGCAAGGGTTCTAATCTCCATAATTGCCCAAAAATGGTAGCTACACAATGTACGGATTTAAAATAAGTGACAATTTTGTAATTCACCGAAGGAAAATTCCACCAAACACTAAACTTAGAGATAAAGAGCATACCACAGAGATTGGTAATGGCATTTGAGATAGCTAATGCTGAGCAAACTCCTTTTCCAGACCCTGACATGTCTTCACCAAGCAACAATTTTGCAAACCTTTCCTTCATCATATCCATCTCTGTTTCAATATAATTAATAAAAGCTAGTCAGACAACAAAAAGAGACAGGTAAAAGTGAAAGTGTATAACTTAAGACTCTGTTTGGCCCTTGAGACAACATAAGAAAAGAAAACTTCTGAAAAATCCTAAAATTTTCTTTGGCTTTCCAAAACAGCTCAACTAACCAAAACAACAACAATGTGTTACTCCCAAATTTTTGGACTCAGCTATGAATAGGCTACATGTATTTCAAAACATAAGTGAAAAAATTCAAAATTTGAAATTTTTTTTAACTTTTCCACATTTTTCTCAGAAAACCAAACATAACAAACCTGAATTTTTGGAACCCATTTTCTTAAACTTCGAATCGTCTTTCTTTTCAGCTTCACCCACATCAGGAACCGAGCTTTTGTTCACTTGAGCAGCCTTGTGGATAGGCCAACCCAACAGTGGCGGCGAAGAAGACCCTTTTGCTTTCGCTTCCTCACTCGAGGCCTCTGAGCTCGATCTGCAACAACTGCTCTCTCTAGACTCAGTGCTCGAACCAAAAGATCCAGACCCATCTTTTCTCTTTTGAGATTTTTCACTCTTCTTTACCGAAGTTTCCATTCGAACCTTTTTTGAATAAGCAAGTTTTCGAAACCCAAAAGCCAAGTAAAGAAAATGAGCCAGTGTAATAAGTGTTGGTTCTAAAGTTTTAATCTTTGTTCTATAATAATTCAATGAACTCAAGCATGGTATTGGGGTTTTGAATATTGATAGCTAGCTAACTAGGCCTTGAGAAATGAAGATGAGATGAGAGGGGTTGGGGACTATATTTGATTCTGGTTTTCAAAAAAAAATGGTTTTTTGATTTTCAAAAGCTAACTGTCAATTTCCACATGGCATATGATATCCAACGTCTCTCTTTCCTCTCTCTCTCTCTCTCTCTCTCTCACACACACACACACACACACACACTGAGTACGTAGTAAGTTCAAAATACTAATACTAATAAAATAAAACTACTGTGGAAGAACGGAGGTGTCAAATTGTCAATTCTCATTTTGAAATTACACTTTCACCCTTATCTTCATATACTCTTTTCTTTTTTTTCTTTTTTCTTGAGAATCAATCATCATATGCTTGAGATTTGAGAACCTGTTTAGCAGTTGGCAAATTTTAGGTATCTTGTGTGCCTTTTATGTTCCCAAACTAGTAATTTTTGTTTAGGTTTTCAATTAATTCTTTAGGTGTTGTATGTTGTATTTTAGGTATGAAATCGAAAAGTCATATGATTGATTTTAACTTGGAAATCATACTTGTATTATACGATATCTCATAAAAAAGTGTACCTAAAAGCATGGTAAACATATCAACTATCAAATTAGTAAACTCATAATTATCATTCTTGCCTATATTGAAAAATTCAACAAAACCAGGTGGTGCTCCATTATAATAGCAGGACTAAGGGGATGAAAGTTTGTGCATTTGCAACCAAAAAAAAAAAAAAAAGGAACTTGAAAAGAAACATTTCAAATTTTAAAAACTAAAATAAAAGTTGACTTAAATTTTAAGAATCAATTGTCTATTTTCACATTATTTTTTCCCACCTAATCAGATGTTAAAGTTTGGGACCTTGGGGTCGGAGGCCTTGAAATGGTTTTTTTTTTTTTTTTTTTTTTTTTTGAGAATCGGCCTTGAAATGGTTTTCTTTACATAACTGTTGCTGTTGTTCATTTAATTACTCGAAAGAAAACCATACCTTAGTTGAGTATTAATACGCGAAGAAAAAGATATAGGACGAGAAAATGGGATTTATAGATAGGAAAGTGTGGGAATAAATGGAACAGGTGGGTTAGGTTATGTGGACATTTGAGGAGTTTTAAGATGGTTTATTACTTGGATTTTTGCATCTGCTCTTTCCAGCCCATTACATCAATGAGTGGGGTAGTAAACTAGTACAAAATTTAATTTGAAACTAAAAATAAACGATGGGTTTTACTGTTTTAGTGGCGAATGCAGCATGGTTTTGGATATGGGAACCAACTTAATCCGACTTCATATCTTATTTCAATGGAAAATTATTCTTTCACATTCGTTGAAAAGTTTATAATTTCACACACTATGACCACATTTTTTATTGATGTTCATATTTAAAACATGAAATGAGTGATGTGTACCAACAATTTACAATAAGAAGTGTGTGGGAGAATCAATACCCTAATTTTTTTTTCTCCTACTTGTAAGTGGAAGATAGTATTTGAGAGTATTTTAATTCTCAGTTTTTCAACCTGATTACATTTTGTTCTATACCTTTTGTTAAACTTTGAATTGGTAGATCATGGGTTGGGATGAATTATTTGAATTCATGTTTAAGGGATGCGGTTCGGTATTGCCTCAAACAAGAGAAATTTTTAAGCTTGAAGGGGGAAATGCTAATAAGTAATAACAACTGATTTTAGAAAACACACTAAATTCTAAGTTACCAAGTACAAGGATTAAACTTGATGAAGACAGAAAGTCGCAAGGAGAAAAATACATTTGTCTCTGAAAGATAACCTTGAATCTACCAGAGAGTTAGTAGAATCTACCTGAAAATAGAAAAACAAAACTCTAAAATTTTATAAAATTAAATCTAAATTGCCTTGAATGATGCAATGCGTTTAAATAGAAAAGTGGTCATAGGGCTGCTAGGAGATGCTTAGAAAACCCTAAAACATTCTTAGGGCGGCTAGGAAAACATCCTAAAACCTTAATTTAACTTGAATAACAAAAAATGCACAAAATGCACTTAAAATCAAGGAAATAATAACCCAACCCTAAACTTAAAATTCTTAAAATTACATAAAAATATCAAAATTGGTAAATAACAAAAATTAAATTGTAGATTTTGTCTTACATTGTATTTGAATGTGAACGAGATTATCTAAAAAAACCATAAAACAAAAAAGCAAAAAAAAAGGCTTTGCAACTCTACATGCTCCCCCTTCTCCTAAACAAATAAGAAGAGGAAAAATGAAATCACATGTTCACTACCCAAAATGACTATAGAACCAACTGTCTACCTCAAATGCAAATATTATCCCTGACTATAATGATTCTTTAGCTATTATTGATGTCTGAACTTTGAACTTGAAGCACTCTTGTGAACTGCAGCAATCGCAGACTGAGACCATAATTAAGAAGAAATGGCAGTCTAAAAGACTGGTGGACAGTCTCACATGACAACTTAGCTAATACAAAGATGGTTATTGCATAATTATTGAACTGCTAGGCATTCTAGTAATTTATCATCGGTTTGAATTGATTTGAGATAGCCGTTTAATAAGGACTATAGGAGAGAAGCATTTGCTCCATCCCCTATAAAAAGAACCTTATCTAATTCAATGCCTACTTGTTTGACCATAGTTTTAGCCAAAAAAAGTGATCACATAAAGTCATGGACTACCTAAAGGGTAATTTTAGGTGGAAAAGATTTAAAAAAAAAAATTAAAGGTTATTAATGTTGATCAATTTCAACTTAGAAGACCCCTCCTACTGTGTGTGACACACATTACTGTAAAGAATAAAAGAGATAACATTGAGCAAAAATGTTAAGACTTTAAGAATGAATCTACTGAGGAATGTGTTGTCTAATATCAAGTTGGGCCATCTTTATGTTCCTTTTTCTTCTCTTGTTCTTCTTTATAGAAAGAAAAGGAGTATGCAATAATTCATGATTGAATGATTTCTTGAGAGGAAACGTGTTCCTGAAACTAAGCAACATTTTTTTTTTTTTTGGAAGAATCAAGTAAGCAGCATTTGATATGCTTTTTTTTTTTTTCTTTGCTAGCTTATTTGATATGCTTCTTGGTATTAATTTAACATAAACTTTTTATATGTAGACAAATTTAAGTTCCATTTTCTATTTTCTATTCTTGTAAGCATTACTATTTCTAAGACTAGCATATAAAGTCTTTCATTTTTTTTACAATTCATGCAAGTTTCCCAGGGTTAAGGGAGCTTGACCCAACTTCAGATATTATCTTGAGCCCACCCATTTGTCAAATTGTTTTGCTGATCTTAATCAATCAAGTTTTGCAATGTATAAGCTTTTGATAAGACTAGTGAAGAAAAACAAGGCGCTAACTATTTCATTTTTAAAAAAATTAAAAAATTAAAAATTAAAAAAAAAAAAAAAAAAAAAACCTCAATTGTTAAATCACCTATTGACCTGGGTTAGGTCTATGTTTGAATTATTTAATTCCAAGTTACCAAATATTTGAAGAGAGAGACAGGATCAAAATAGCCAAAGTGTTAGGCAGCTTCTGCTTGGCGCACAATCATAGAATCCAACTAATTTTGTAATCAAGTGAAGTCTAAAGCCTACCCAAATTTTAACAAATGGTATTTGTCCAAGCTTGTGACAATATTTGTTGCCCAAAACAAATTAAAATGGATATCGTTCACAAATTTTTAAGGTTCAATTTTTTTAAAAATATTCAATTATGAGAAGTAATATACATTTTTTTTAAACTAAAATAATAACTAAAACCCAACTTTATAATGTACATTAATATTATTCTTGAATATGAATTTAAAATTCAGTGCAACTATTTTACTATGCAATTAACATGTCTATATGAAATGTAAAAGTTAATATGATTCTTTTTTTTACCCTATTAACTTTTATATTTCACATATATGTGATAATTCCATGATGCAATACAATAGCCAACTATTGCAATGGATCTCAATCTCTTAAATCCAATCAATTAATCTCTAATCTCAAAAGTGGGAAACAACTAAGCACATGTCATTTTCTTTTACATTTCCATTCATCCAATCATGTGTCTCAAAAGAGATTAGCATGTAATCATATAACTAACATTGGGACTAATTTGACAATAACAACTGCATTTGTAGAAGTAGTTGAGCTTTGAATATGAATCTTCATGTGCCTTTATGTGCTTTAAATTTGTCCATTTCTTTATGTCGAATTCTAACTAGGAACTTCCAACTAGAAAGTGAAAGGCAAAAAGTTCCAACAACGGCTAGCATATTGTGGTTGACAACTGATTAAATATCCCAAAGCAAAGGTAAAGAAAGCATTTTTCTATAGCCGTTTGATAAAGCAAAAGCAGTAGTAACCCTTGACTTTTGATAGTGCATGGTTGTTACTTTTCCAAAGTACATTTTCTACATTCCCACCCCTCCTTTTTCAATACAATTTTTGAGTTTTTGTTTTCTTTTTTCTTCTTTCCTTGAAGTATCAAATATTATTAACAGATTGTTAGTCGTTAAAGACAAAATATTTTTAGTTTTTCACCATTTAATAAGATAGCTAGTTATTATTAATTTTCATATGAGTTTATTACTAAGACCACTTAATTGTTTGCTATTCCAACTTAATACTTGATCCAAAACTAAATACACTAATATGAATGATTTGTTGCCCAAGTGGTGGTTTTTTTTTTTGGGGGGGGGGAGGGGGGCGCTAGAAAGAGAGGATTTTTGTTTAATTAACTAGCGGTTACAAAAGTTGGTTCATAAGTTATTCTTGGATAAAGTATAGAGTTCAATAATGTTTTTTTTTTAGATAGAGTTCAAGGATGTTAACACTCTCAAAGTGCTTTTTTGCCAAAAGATCCCATATGTAAGGATTAGTTTCAAAAGTAAAAACACTATGCATATTCAATAAGGCTGTTTCTTTGCATTACTCCTCTTTTGGCTAGACCACCTGTAACACTATTAGTTTCATGAAAAATATGATGTAGTAAGACTGTACACACTCTGCTCAATAGGGCCTTGCAATCACAAATTAATGGAGCTAAAGCTGGAGCCATGTTCCCATTTGATGTTAGCCAACATATCACAATTTCAAAATCAATTTGCAGGTCTATAAATTTGTAATCAAGTTCCCATGCAATTAACGTGTCACATTCATATTCAGAAAGCATGAACATTATGGCGCATTATGTGATCATATGTAGATTTCCCGTGTGTGTGTGTGTGTAAAGAGCGTACACAGCATCTCAAAGAGATAATGTTTCCAGTAGTCTTTTGTTTTTAGACCAATTCAACTTGCTTCCATTACTATTTCCCAATTAAGCTGAGGTACCTATTTCTACCACTGTGTTACTTTACTCTTCTCAGCCAAGCAGAGCTCAATAAGTGAGCACCCTTGATGGTCTAGATTTATGTTGGTGGTTAGACTTTACCATTATTTAAACTTCTTCTGGTCATTTTTCACCCTCATAATCTTCGAATTTATAATTAAGGGGGGGGGGGGAGGGGGGTTTATAAATATTTCCTTTATACTTTTTTGCCAGTATCATTATAATTTTTAAACTTTAACTTTAACAATTAAAGACTAAAGGATTTAATCACGTAAATGTATAATATACATGATTTCTTAAATTTAATCAATAATTTTGAATACCATTATTAAAATTTGCATATAATTAAATTTGTTAAGATTCAAAAGAATCAAAACACAATAATAAAGAAGTTTGATTTATCACAAACTTGATGCATAGATGGCTAAAATGTCAAAATTGAAGCTCAAAAGTAGAATTTGTCAAAAAAAGAAAGAAACTCTAAAGTCTGAACACCAAATTGACATTCAAGTAAAAGTTGAAAGATGCCAAAAGTCTTATAATGTAATTGGTTGGCACATTTCCAAATAAAACATTTATAGTTCAAATCCCTCCACCGCCTACTATCAAATATTTAAAAGAAAAAGAAAAAATGTTGAAAGATGATATTTGTAAAAACCTCTGAAATTAAATCTACTTCAATTCCATCCTATCTTAATTATTTAGACTGGTCCTTAATCATTTAGAGGGTATTAGGTGAGTAGATTGAGCCAACAAATACATATAATAGGCCAGTCACTATCTTATCAAAAAAAATATAGGCCAGTCACTAGAAGGCTTTCCATTTTTGAAAGAAATGAATATAACAACATTTTCAAATATAACTTAAGAGATGAGCTTTAGGCCTTTTGAATTTTGAATTGGGGGCCGTCTTTTTTGGATCTGAAACTCAGAAATCCAACCTTTTTTCAACAGCACATGATGTTGAATCTGGACTTATTTGGAGGAAAGAAAAAATAGTAAAGCGACAGCTGTGCTAGTTTGAAAATAGTGTGGACCACTTTCTAACAAGTCCATTTATGTGGTGATGGGCTTGATGGTTAACATGATTAGAAACCTTTACACGTTAACGGACTACTAGCTCTACAGACAATATACCAACCCAAAAAAGAGGGAAACCACACCAAAAAAAAAGAAAGAAAGGGTTTTAGAAACAAATTCGATGGACCGCCATGAAACCATTAGATTTGACTGCTAAAGGCCACCCTTTATCCAAAAAATAGAATAAATAAATTTTTTGGAACCCCAAAAAAACTGTTATGAATGTGTCAGTTACATTATCTAAACTTTGTCTAAGGATTTTCAAACTGGGACAATGCTTGAATCCGGTAGTTATTTATACTACTATTTAAGAGATTTTCAAGCTGTGAAAACTAAGCTATGGACTTTAAGTTGGCTTTGGGAGTTTATAAGAGAATAGAATGAAATTGAATGATCATTAAAGGAATGGAATGAATTTAGTAGAGAAAGGAATGGAATTTAAAAATATTGTTTGGATGTTATAAAATAAAATAATGGAGTGGAATGGAATGTAAATAATATTGTTTGGAAGTGACATTGGAAGAAATGGAATAAAATTATTTTATAATAACATTACTATTATACCCCTCATTTTAAAGAACATAAAAAATGATTCTAGTTTATGAAAAAAGAAAATTTTATTGTAGCTAAAAATCAAGTTATGTATATTTTTATGTTGTAAAGCAATTCACGCATCACATATTTATTTTTAACAAAATAAATAGTCTAAAAATGCAAACAAATATCTTTTAAAAAAACTCCTGTAATGAGTCTTGCCAAAACAAAACAAAATAATAAAATTCATTCCAAAACTAAAGTTGGCCAAGAAATCCCATACTTTTTTTAATTTTTAGGCCTAGACATCAGTGTCAATAGGACACATTTGCGCTCATGATCTAGGCAGCCAAAGAACATGTCCTTATATGTTGGATTTCTTATCAAAAATATGTAGGCCTCAATTTTTGATATTGGATCTAAGTCCAATACACCCAGAGCTGCGTGAACTTCTGCTCCATATGGTTTTGAAAAACACTTTGCCATAACCTCAGTCACCCTATCAATTGCCATTGATACATTATTAAATGAATGGAAAATTACATTCCAAGTTCATCATTTTTTGTCAGTCGTCTTTTCTTGCTTTTAGAAGACATTGCATCTTGTGATAACATTCGAGAACGTACAACATTAATTTCTAGTGACCTCTGATCAGCTTCCACTTTAAAGTTCTCCAAAGAAACTTCATTTTGAGATACCAAATTATCAATCTCATCAATCGTGGTCGATGCAGCATACCTAGCACGTTTCTCCTTTGCAATTTCTACATGATCACATTTTGCTCTATCTTTAGCCCAAAATTGTGCCGTCTTAGAATAGTTGGGCATAGGTGTTGTCATCCACTTCTTGGTCGCAGGTTTAGACTGTTATAAACCAAGAAAAATGGTTATACAACAGATATAATTATGTAATACAAAACTAAACTCACAAAAAATGGTAATTTACCACTATGAGTGACTCCCAAACTTCTGGTTCAGCTATCCATATATTTAAAGAATCATTCCATCCAAAACCATTCAATTCATCTTTAAATGTGTTGTGGTTCCCAATCCTACCAAGAATATGATTCTGACTGGGCTTTCTTACAATCCTACGAGTTGGGCTTCAAGCTATCACTAGATTGCCCAAACTATGCCTTTTTGTAAACCCTCTGGCCTCCAAGCCTCACCCTCTGTTAGATTTTCCTCCTCCCTCTTCTCCCATGCTCCACTATTTCTTTGAGTTTTTGCTCCTCACACAGTGTCTTTCCTCTCTCCTTTTTCCTAGTGTTTTTCCAATCTGTTTTCACTTACTAATTCTTATGTGCATTCCTACTCCTTATATAGCCTCTCCTTAATGGGACACTAATCATTATAGTCTCACTAATTTTCATGCATTTCCATTTTCATTAGAATCCCAAGGAATCATCATTCCTTCTGAGAATTCTCTTGAAACTTGTTCCAAATGCCAAATAACATTCGACAGCAAGTTCCCCAAGGGCACTATCAATTCTCGGCTACCAACTTTATCGTACTCAATTCTTATCCAGTTTCCCTTATCGTTTGTCAATTAGTGTTAAACCGATCACTAAAGGATTATCCCCAAGCGATTATCTCTTTGACCCCACACACATGTTTCTGGGCTGAGCCTACTCTAACAGGGCCAAGGTCCATTTCCTTCTTATGGGCTGGACTTGGCTACTTAAATTGACCTTGGGCCTTAGTAGGATGGGTCGGCAAGGATTTTCTAAGCCCAATTCCCCCACATATGTCATAGCATTCATGAAAATTTTTCTTCAGTGTCTTTTATTGATTTTTCACCTTATCCTTATTAATCTCCATGTGAAAATTTTCAACCAACTCTTTCACTATGTCATCATATGCCTTAGAGGTAAAAGTTTCATTAACTTTACCACCTATGATCACTTGATGTAAAAAGTATCCACTAAAGCATCATCCATAATACTACTCCATTGTACTTCTTTACTTAGATCTTCACAATTCTTCTTCGATATCTTACCCATGCTATAATTAATAGGACAAAAATGAAAGAATGACTAGCAAACAATTTTCGTAAGACTTGAAAATTGCAAAGACTTGAAGATTGTCTACTAATCATTTTTATGTCACTCTTTCATCCGTGGACCCCATAGCTATCATTTATATGACTTGAAAGACCCACCTAAAGACTTGAAAGACCCCATAGCTATCACTCTTTGGATACTATAAATGACTAGCAGACAAAGAAAAAAAAAAAAAAAGATGTACTTGTTGTAAGCAGTAACATAAATTTCAGCAAACAAATAAAAAGAAAGACCAGCGGTAGCAGCTTCACTTTGCAGAGAACGGGCAATAACGTGCAAGAATGATAGCTATGTTTTTTTACGGTTGAATGAGAAAAAAAAATGGCGGATATTAAAGGGGTATTAACAAAAATTTCATTAAACCTAAATTCATTCCCTCCCATTCCTCAAAATTTTGGGGAGAACAAAATTTTGAGGTTTTGATTGTTCCCTCCTAACCATTCTATTCCTTTCCACTTAAACTCCCAAACAAGAGAATGGTCATTCCATTCCCTCCGTTAAAACTCTCAAACAAGAGAAGGGAAGAATATTTTAAAAATATTCCTTTCATTCTATTCCATTCCCTCCTCCCAAACGAAGCCTAAAGTTGTTAAAAATTAGGACGTTGTTTGGTTAATGCTTTTAAACCACAATTTTCAATGTTTAAACACTAAAAACTGTTATTAAAAAAAAAAACAACAACATGTTTGGTAGGGCATTTTTGTTAAGTGTTGTTTGAATTATGTTGTTCAAAAGATGGGTTTTAAACACTACTTTTTGAAATCACCTGAGACATGTTTTTGAGTTTCAAACAACGCTTGCAATGGTACTACTGTAAATATTTTGAAACCTGTGGGTCCCATGTTGATGTGATAATTCCCTTTCCCTCTCTTCTCTTTTTCTCATCAGACCTGCCTTACCCCTCTTCTTCAACACGCCGATACCAACAGCAGCAAAGCAATAACTTTAAACCCAACCAAAACCTAGCCATGGATCTTTGTCTGCATTGATGGAGATGAGGACTGTGAAGGCGTGGGTTTGGTTTTAGACGAAGACGAAGGAATGAGAAGCTTTAGGGAAGAAAAAGGAAAAAGAAAGAATAGTGGGAGAAGAAGGGCAACGGTAAAATGATTTTCTTCTCTCTCCTTAAATAATAAGTATTAGTTTGTACCGGTTGTTAGTTTTTTTAAAAAAAAAATCAAACACACACATACCAAACACATATTTTATGTTTTTCAAACACTGAAACATGTTATTTGAAACATGGTACCAAACGCCTTTTTTGCTTTATGAACGCTAGAAACACGTGTTTCTACAACACTTTTTAAACCACAATTTTCACATCATTTTAAACAACGATGTTTGGAATCTGCTACCAAATGGGACATGGAACATTATCTATACTGCTATTTAAGGAGTTTCTCCTGTTTGGGATCCCCATTTCTTTGGTTAAAAAATGAGCCTACACCCTTATGTTTATGTTGAGACAAAACTAAAGGACAAACTGGTAAAAATATGACTCTAACTCCCACTAAATATTGCCTAAAAAATAGGGTCACTCTCTTGTTGATTTTCAAATTTCTTTATCCACTTATAAATTAGATTCTCAAAATAAAAATTATATATAAAAAATAAAGACATTTAAAAAAAAAAATAATAATAGGACCACGAAGCCAATGTTTTCACTAAACCAAAAAATAAAATAAACGCCCCATCGCACCCGCATGTGATTAGGCTAGTCCCTATTTGATTAATTTTTAAAATTTTAGGCATTTCTTCTTCCTCACTAAAACGTAACTTGCACATAGTTACTAGAAGAAGTTACTAAAAATTAGGACATTATTCCTATCTGATTAATTTGTAAAATAAAACCACAAGCTCCTAAATTTTAGACATTTTTTCTTCTAAATTATCATTTTTATTTGGAATTCAAATTAACTCTCATTAAAGCTTAACTTGTACATAGATGCCCAAGGAAGTTGCTAAAAATTAGGGCATTATCCCTATCTGAATACACAACTCACACAATGTAGTAATCCCAAATTATAATGGATACAAATTATTAATTTTTACCAAAAATAAAGAAGAGCCTCTACCACAGAAGCTAGAATATATTAAACTTGATATGATGTGTACATGAGGTAAGTGTTAGGTATGTATTTGCATTGTATCAACTCTAATGCACTTTAAGCACTAGACCCAAATCATGTATGTAGGGATAGGATCGGTCCACTGAAAAAACGGGCAAGAGTCTTAGGATACTGTTCGGGGTAAACAGTATTACGTCTGGGCCAAGCTAGGCCAAATACTAACTAGTAAGCAGGAGGAAAGTCAGAAAAGGGACAATCAAATTAAGGTCAGTAACCGAGCACTGTCAGTGCCTTTGGGGAATTTGCTACCGCACACTATTTGACATCTGGAACAAGTTCCAAGAGAATCTTCTGAGGTTTTGAGGATTTCTTGGGATTCTGATGGACATGGGAATACGTGCGAAGTGGGGAAATGGTAATGATGATAACCCCACTAATGATAGACTATGAAAAGGGGAAGAGGGTCAACATTTAGGGGGTTTTTGGAAAAAAAAAAAAAAAAAAAAAAAAAAGAGGGAGAGAGGGAGAGATTGAGAAGAAGAAAAATCATTATGGGGAAACACTAGGAAACAGAGGGGATAAAGGGAAAAAGGTTGAGTTTGGACTGACCAGGTGAAGTTTGGAACTCAATTGGTAGGATTGTGATAAAGCCCACATATAAATTAATTGGGGTCCAAACATGTAAACTGGAGGAGGAGGTTTGGGGACCACAATGTCCTTTCAACAATTGTAGGAATGCATGCATCTTTTTCAAAAGGAAGTGGATAAATTCTAATGAGTGATTTTTTTTTTTTTTTTTTTTTTTTTTTATAATTTGATAGTTACAACAATGGTATGAGAGGGATTCGAATCTAGACTCTCGTCAATAGTTGTCATAAACGAGAATAAGAAATGCCAAAAATTTGAAGGAGAAATATATTTCTCAAACAACTTTTGCTACCAAACGATTATTTTCACAAGTTTCTTTAAGTACGGTTTAGAAGATCTCTAAACACCCAAAAAAAAGGGAAAAGAAATGCTTAGGTGACTTCATGCGGCATCATTAAGCACTTCAATACTTAAGTTAGTAATATCTTTTTAAAAGATATAAATATAATTGACTCAATGAGTGTATAATAATAGCAATTTTTTCATACCTCATTCTAGTGGAGACATGATGGTGGCACATGCCACTCCTAAATTCTAGCAATTGATTGTAACTCGAATGGACGCTAATTTTGTCATTATGGGTGAGATTAGGATAATTTTCTTTAGTATGGCATGGATTTTCTCTTTCTTGTTGTTTCTCTACCATAGATGTAGTTCATGCATTCCAATTATCGCATTTTCCTTCTTTAGAGCATCAGCATTAGTGGTGCAAAAAATTTAGCAATTTGACACCACAAAAAACTACTTTACTATTTTACCATCTCACTTTACAAAATACCCAACATTAGTGGGTTGTTCTTATCCAACTAGCTTACTCAATTGTTGGATAATTTGCTCAAGCGCTTCCTTGCTTTAAGGTGATAAGGATCATTCACATGATTTGGCTTATCCAATTGAACACAACGGTGCGTTTGGATAATCTCTTTCTCATTACTTTTGAAAATATAGAATTTAATTTGTTTAAAACTTTATTATATGCTAGTCTCACCACATGCTTCGCGCGTGTGATGAGTTTTTTTATTTATTTTTAGTGTTAAAATTTTCCATAAAAGAGAAAGAAACAACTAAAAATCATATAGAACAATCAAAATCATATGAGCAATAAAATGATTAAAAAAAAAAGCACTAAAAGAATTACCTTGTAGTAAATGACTACACTAGAGAAAAAAAAAATTAAAAAAAATAAACCGAGAAAGCAAAAGGATTAAGGAGAGATGGCAGTGCCTAATTTTAAGAGATATGGATAAGTATCTAAAATTTAGGAGTGTCTAAATTAGCACTTTTGCATATTTAACCTTATTATTTAAAGTTTATAAATATGAGGCGCAAAATGATAAAACTTAAACAGAGAATCTTGTTATTTGTAGTATAACTAAAAGATAAAATAGTAATTGAAAAATTAAAAAAGTAAATAAAAATAAAGAAGAGAGTAGACAGAATACCTAACCTAACTATATTAAATAATTGAATCCAAGCCGACAAGGATCCAATAGGCTGTACTGCGCAAAAGTCTCATATTAAAGTTTATCCAAAAGATTCTCCAATATATATATATATATATATATATATATATAATTAAAAAAAAAGTTTATCCAAAAAAATTTAAAAAAAAATTCAAATATATATATATATATATATAATAATAGGTAAAGTGAAGAGAAACTCAAATTAGAATTCCAATTAATTTTGTGTAATGTGTCATAAATTATTTATTTTCAAAGAGTTTTATTTCCTAATTTTAGAATCAAATATGGGACCACATCATAAATATTCATCCAAGTGAATTATTAAGTATAAAAACCAAAAAATTTAGAATAAATGAATTATAAAAAAAAATGTTTCACAATAATTAAAAAAAAATGAACAATTTATATTTTATACCTAATATTATCCTTACAAAATTTTTTAAAGAGTTAACAAAATATAAAAATGACTATCCATTGTATTTTAATTATATATATATAAATTATATTATAAATCTTATTGTATATCTTTAAGCGTATCTATGTACATGCACGAAGTTACAAGCTAATAAAAATAAAGAAGAGAATTGACAAATACCTAACCTAATTATCTTAAATAATTGAATCCAAGCCAACAAGGATATCCACTAGGCTGTCCGCACAAAAGTCTCGTATTAGTTTATCCGAAAGATTCTCCAAAATATATATATAATTTTAAAAAAAATTTAACCAAAAAAATAAAAATATATTAAAAAAAAAAGTTCTCGGTTCTCGCATAAGACCAGAGGGAAAGGAGCCCATTATTTCTCAAACACAAAGTATAAAGAAAAAACTCAAAAAGAGCAAAAAAGCCATTTTCTTCATCTCGGTCAGACAAGAATAAGATTAAGGTACATCGGTATATTCAGTTTTTTTTTTTCTTCTGCTTCATGTATATAAAAATTATTACATCTTAATCGTTCTCGCACAGATATTCTGATATACGTTTATAATGCTAAGTACGATTTGTTCGAAATTAAATTTAATTGATGATTTCAAGTTATCGCTGCTTTGTTTTGTTCGTGTTCTAAATTCTAAACGAGAAATTGTATCTGTGTCGAACTGAAACTTGTTGCAATTTTCAATTGCGCTGATTTAATTTCGAGCTCGGTTAATTCGACTGATAGATCACATGTTCACTTCGTGCTTTTCGCGCACTTTGAAATTTCATATCAATCGGATGTTATTTCGTTATAATTGGAGATGACTCTTGTTAGAATATCTAGGTTGTAAGTTGTAAAACCCTAAACATTCAACAGTAATGATGACGGCTTCCACACTGAGTCTCGGCGTCAAAATGTGATGCAAAATTAGACGATAATTAGAAACTAATTTGGATTCTGATTGTGCTTTTGACTAGGACAGGTGATAGTTTATCGTGGCATCAAAGTCTCATGAGTTCAAACTTTCGAGCATGACTGGTATGCGGAAAACGTATAACTCATGATATTTAGCCAATAACTAGATATTGACTGGCGTAACATTAATTTGAACCCAATGCATATTATAAAATTGTAGCAAAAATAAAAAGTTTCATTCTTAGTTTTCCTTTCGTATGATGGAAAATGATTATGTTTATATTTGAAACTGCTTCAGGTAGGAGAGATAGTACGCAATTTGGGATTATTACAAGACAGCAGTAACTGAGTAGTTCCTGCTTAGGCGAGATTCTGTAGTTAATTAGGACATTCATGTGGCCGATATATTTTCTATTCAACAAGATTCTTAATACCGATGAAGAACAAGAATCAGATGGAGATTGTTTAAGTTTCGTGAATTCTTACCCATTTGAACAGCGACCAAGCAGTGCAAGATGGCACGAGGCAGTCTTGCCCCGTTCATACTTTGTCGAAGTGAGTACATTGTGATTCTGCACTCACCTGATGAAATAATATGTTATTGTTGTGATTTACGTTTTTCTGATCTATTGATCTATAACCTATTCTGATGTATGAATTCAGAAGTCTAGTGTTCATCAAAATTGCTATTTGGTTTCATTTTAAAAAATTTATTAAGGTTTCTTGGTGCTCATAGGTCCCCCACATAAATCAGCTAGATTATTGGGATTGTGGCCTTGCTTGTGTTCTGATGGTTCTGGAAACTCTTGGCATTACCACCTGCGATTTTCAGGCATTGATGGAACTATGCCCCACAAATAGGAGGTGAGTTCTTCCTAGCAAATATAGATCTTCAATTCCTTGTGCTATATACTTTGCTTAATTAAAGGTAGAGTTTGGAGTTTTGTTGAAAATAAAAACTATGCAAGAGTTTAACACAAACTGCTTAAAATCCTAGATGCATGATTGTATCACAACAATAGTTTATTGATCTCTGAAAACTTGTTCTTCGAGAACCTGATTACCTTTTGATCTGTATATGGTTTTGGTAATTAACATTCCTCTAAAGTTCGAAGGTTTTCAATGTCAAATGCCTTAAGCTTATTAGTGCAATTAAAGTCTTGGATAACCTGCCTTGTAATCTTTGACTCATTGAATCTACAAGAATTTTTTTAAAATTTTTTAAATTTTTTTTTTTTTTTTAATTTGATAAGTTAATAGAAAAGAAAAAAAAAAGGGGGGGATCTCCTTAATTGTATGACGTGGTGCTTTTATTTATTCAGTTTAATAAGCTTAAATGTTAATGTTGATATTAATACTGTAATTAGTAGTAACTTAATATATGAAGTGAATTATCATACGGATTTGTGATACTCTATCTGCCAAGTTCATGCATGATATATCAATCTCATACTCAATTAAGCTGATGTAGAAGATTTCTAATATGTCCTGTTGTTGATTGACACTTTGCAGCATTTGGACCATTGATCTCGCATATCTATTGCACAAGTTTAATGTTAGTTTTTCCTTCTTCACAATAACAGTTGGAGCAAACCCAAGTTATTCGTTTGAAACATTTTACAAGGTGATTTCCTGTCACATGCATGGATATTTTTCAAGGTTTCGTATAGTTAATCTGGTTTCTTATCCAGAAAAAGGTTAAAAAGAAAGAAAAAAAATCCATCTTGTTTCTTGCTGGAGACTAAAGATTTATTATTTTTGAGATGGACGTGGTAGTTTAAGGTATGAGATTTACAAATTATCTTTTGAATTGAAAGGATGTAATGCCTTTTGTGGTGCTTTCAGTATCTAGTCAATGCTTAGCTAGATCTAACAGCAGTTTTTTGTGTTGCCACTTGCCACCAATACAAGCAAAAGCCAAGTCATTCTTGTCTGAGCTGTTCCTTTAAGGAGATTTTAGTGTCAAATGTTTTCTCTAGAGTGGTTGCGAGTGATGCTAGGACATACAGGTTACATGGTTTGCATGTCAGTTTAGTGCAAACTTGGAGGTTTGATGGTGAGAACTGAGAACACTACTGCAGATAGTTATAGATTTGGCATGTGCATGTCAACACACACCATGTAGTTAAATTAAAGTATTTTTTATTTTTGTTATTGACTTATTATTCTTGCAACTAGGAAAACATCTTCCGTTGCCTCTGTGTGTATTATGGTACTTAGTTGCTAACGAATGAACTTCTGGATAATTTGTGTTGAAAAGAATAAATATATTTAGTTAATAGAGATATAGTCATGTTGATTGTAAAAATTACATTATATTGAATTTTAACCCTTTTTTTATGGAGAATTCTTATGATTATTCAACATACATAACTATTTTTCAGTAGGATCTGATGATCCTTGATATGATCCATAAATTCCTTCCACCGGTCCTACATAGGATACCAATTTTAACGACCTTGCTTGCTGTCACTCTAATACTCATAAAGGTACAGTTTGGATATTGTGCAGGAGCAATTACCTAACGATCTGTTGCGAGTAGATACGCTATTTAAAAAAGCACGGGAAGCTGGAATTAATATAGAGGTATAATCCATTCATCTGAGTGTGCATTATTTTGATCATAAAACAATCATAGCATTTCTACGTGCTTAAATTATTTTCCTTTTGCGAATAGGACAGCTGTGTTGCTTAATTATATACTCAAATAACACTTGAGTCTTTGTATAGAAGTAAACAGATTGATTTTCTTCCTATTTGTAATTTTATTTAGACTTCTTTGAGAATCACTTGAAGAATTTAAAATTAAATATATTTTTGCTCCCATTAGGGCTATTAAAAAATTTTAAATCCGAGGGCCTATTAGTGTGAGACCTATGAAAATACCTATAACATTGGTTAGGCTTATCTTTTCTTCCCAAATTAATGTGTTAAGCATCCATAGTTGACTCCAAAGTTAAAGGGACTAAGGCTTGGTTGTTGCTGTAATTGTTGTTGTAGACATTTTCCATTTAGGTGAAGTTGGACTATTTATTTGGAATTTAGTCAATGAACCTTATTTTTTACAGTGCAGGTCAATTGGTGGTAAGGACATTTCATACTTGATTTTGTCAGGGAAGTATATTGCAATTGCATTAGTGGACCAACGCAAGTTGAGGTATGGGATTCATGTAATTTCTTTTTTCTTTTTCATGCATAAATGCCATTCTCCTTTAAATGACACAATTAAAATTATTTTTTGGCATCTGTGTCTTATTTTTTTAAGCAGTTGTGACCAAGTTCCTTATTGCTTCTTGCAGCCAAAGTTTTCGTTTTGTTTATTTCATTTACTGTTCTACTGAATATGCTTTTGCAAATTGAATATTTGAACTAAAGGGTTTGCTTCTTCTTTCACAAGAATGAAAGCATAGCTTTCTTAGATGTTGTGTGAGATGAGTTAATGTTAAATGCTCCTGCCAATTTTTTTGCTTTGCAGTCAGCCTTGGTCTGAGAATTTAAGTGTTTCAGGCTTCTTTGGCAGCAACTCCTGCTACACTGGTGAGTTGTGCTATTCTTTTTCTAATGCACTAATTGTTTGTATTAGATGATTATGATCTCTTAGTATATATCTATGTTATCATTCTCGAGCATTGCAATTTCTCATTAAGTTATACAATCATGATTAAGAACAGATACTCCCTTGCTGAGATGTGAAATCTGTCCTTTTAATATGTTATTTCTAACATGTCCTGGTTAATCAATTCTGCTTCTCAGTTTGTCTTGACAAGTGTATGTCATTAAGTTTGTTTGTTTGTTTGACTCATTTGTGTATGCCCCATATAACTTCTTTACTGACAACTTAAGGTCTTTTACAGGTCACTATGTCGTGATTTGCGGCTATGACACTGATGCAGACGAGTTTGAGATTAGAGATCCTGCAAGTTCCAGGTATTATATATTTTCATTCTCATTTCTGAAAATCTCCCCTACTGTACTGATCACCATGGAAAAAGTTTTTTTTTTTTTTTTTTTTTTTTTTGTAAGAAGAATATGAAGATGTCATTCTTATCATCTTAATGGGTGCCTTTGGTTCAACAACATCAAACATTGATGTTATTGAGTATCTCACTTTAGTGAGATGATACTGTGAAATCAGAGTTGGAGAGCTATTTAACGATGAAATCTTATACATTCTTGTACCATTCTGCCAATATGTATGCACTGGGCTGCAGATTACCCCAATCAGGATGTCAACCTAAGGAAATTCATGACCAGACCAATAAGTTAACTTTCAGAGTTACAGTGATACAAGCGAGGTTCTTCTTTCAATTTCTCTGTCTTGATCAGAATTTTTGCTATATTATAGTGTCCAGAAGTTTGTCTATCTGTGACCATTCTGATCCATGTGCTCTAGTCTAGCACAGAAAAAGTTTAATGTAGCGGAAAAAAGATGGATCCATGGTCTCCATAAATTGTTGCTGTTCTATGAAGTTTACAAGTGGTTATTGTATAATGGTTGAATTGCACTTTCCTTGGTCGTGTAACACCTGTTCACAGGCGTCATAATTATTAAGGTTGTAGTTGTACAAAATGGGCCGAGGATTTTAATCTCAAAAAGGTTATTGATTTTCTTGCTTCTCAGTTCCTGTTATGTACTTCTAAAGTTGAGCACAAGTTATTGCCATTGAGCTCTAGCTCAAATGGCACCTCCTCTCCTTGTCAAAGCAAGATGGAGGGTGAGTTGGTGGTTCATGACCCTCCAGGTGCATGTATAACTTACCATTATATAAAAAAGCTGAGCACAAATTATTACCAATTAACTTTGATTAGCTTTATAATCATAGATGGCCAAATCAATTAACAACTGCAGTGCAGTAGCATGAATATACATGCTCAATTTAGCCAAACATGCAGCAAATTGGCTACTACTGGGAGTTTAAACATCCACAGAGCTTTGGTTACTATTTATATGCATTCTTTAAAAGATTCATATGACATCTTACTTCAGGATGGTGCATTGGACATCTTTGATAGCCTTTGTGCTGAAATATTTTCAATAATGCTCAAAAAGTCGAGTCAGATTGGCATAATCTTATCCAGATTCACATAAATTTCCTGGTTTGATGATTATTGGTACAAAATCAAGTTTCAAATTTTGTTTACTGTATAATATAAACATACATTTGAATACTGTGCAGGAAAAATGCTCGGATTTCATCAAAGTGCCTAGAAGAAGCACGAAAATGCTTTGGTACTGATGAAGATCTTCTTTTGGTAATCAATCTTATCTTTAGTGAACTTTTTCCATGCTTAGGGTGTCGTAGAAAAGACATTACTTTTTAATTTAGGGTTTAACTAATTGTGATGATTTGCGTACTGAATTATCTAATATTATGAAGGAAAAAAAATGGAGAGAAGAAAAAGAATATAAAAAGAGAATTTTTTTGAAAGTGTTATTAAGATTTTGAATTTAGCTTATGCAGTAAGTTAAAACTGATTTCCCTTTGATATAGGTGTTCTTTTTTATTTTGGTGCTAGGGGTGTATTTATCTGTTATACATAGATTTCAGTTCTGGCCTAATGCTTAATTAATTTGGAGCTAGTATAACTTATAAATAAGAAGAAAGAACATAACAGAGAGAAATCTATGCATGAAATAAAATTTAAACCAACTGTGACTGCTGTACTATTTATCACATTTTTGGTTTGGTTTTCTATGCAGATATCTCTGGAGAAGAGTGTGAAACAAAACAGCCCTTCACCCCAAGGTCCCCAACTTCCTTCAAATGTCAATTTGGATTTATGACTTTTTTCTTGGACCTCGGCACTAAATTTGAGTCAAGTTTTTGCACATACAAGTTGTTTGTGTATAGCATATATACTTTTAATTTATAATAGCTTTCACCTTTCAGTTCTGATCGTTATCCCAGCCCTCGGGATTACATGTATTGTTGCTTTATGAATATTTATTCAAATAAAATATAATCTGTATAGTTCCCAGGCAATATTTACGAATTCAAATTTTAAATTGTGCATCTTTCCTCAATAATGCTGGCAATTGGACCTTGTCCTGTAGATTCTGAAAGCTCAATTTCCCTACTACACATGAAGTGATCCATCTTATCTTCCTAAAATTGGCTATTTATTTATCCAAATTCTAAAACTTTAGTGTGTAAAATCAAATGACTTCCAAACTCTAGGAATGGTATTTGTAATTTAGCCTTCTTTTAATAACACTGACATAGTGACATATTTGTGAATAAGCATCATCATCATTCTCTCTCTCTCTCTCTCTCTCTCTCTCTCTATATATATATATATATAAATATATATGATTGTCCATGAGTAATTAGGGTTAGTATTTACCCTAATTTATATAAAAATTTGCATTGTGCACTTTAAACTACAAAATTATATAATCAACATTCTAATTTGAGATTAGCTTTTAATGTGCCCCTACTATCCAAATCAATGTTTAAATTTACAAATTAATTTATACATATTCATCCTAAACTATAAAACGTTTACAATATGTATCAGTAACTATAAAATTTATGCAATCAATTTCTCGCATTTAGATTAAACAACTTATTGATCTATAATATAGAGTAAAGACCCTAATTTAGAAGATAGCAGCATGTAGCCATGGTCATGGTAAATTTACCTTAAATTAAGATATTGTGGAGGATTTGATTTATAACGCGTTGTGCAACTATATACCATAATTTAGCATATAATATGGATAACTGTAATGAACCCTTGTTCCTTTTTCCCGTCTATATATATTCCATTATTTTTACCTAAGTTTTGAACATGCCTCGTGCTCAAATATTGAAATGGTACTAGTTTGTAAGATGTTTGCCAAAAAAAAATTAGGTGTGAAGGGATAGAAGGTCGCACATAAATACATGAGTGTTTGTCATTTAGCCATTATTTTCATGACAAGCTTTTATCATAGTTCATGAGCTCCCCGATGAAGCATTAAAGGCTTCGCATGTCAACCTTGAAGTTCGAGTTTATGAGTCATGACTAAATGCGTGCATGTTCTATTGTTCTTTTGCATTTGCGAGAGTGGCCAAAATGACTCTGCTTTGCGTTTATTTTTGTATTCGCACTTGTCATGTATGCGTGTCTCAGTGTCCGTGTGCAAGAGAGGACTAACAAAACCCCACAAGCTAAATGGGTGCGGCCCTCTGGTTATATGGGGCTCTTTCTCTCTACATTTTTTGAGACACGGACACCTACTTTCATATTATATTACCTGTCACTGAATAGTACTTGGTTTATTCATCCCAAAAAAAGAAGTTGTACTTTGCCTAAATTGCTGGTTTCGAGTCTTTCGACAAACAATTCTGAGTGCGAAAGCATTAAGTAGTCAAATGTGGAAACTGTATTTGTTTAATGCATAGTGAATCGGTGATGCATATTAGTACAAAGTAATTGGACACACAAGTCATTTTGAATTCTTTCTTATGTATTTCTTTTATTTAATTGGGTGGTCATGGAATGGCCAAGAAAGCAAAGAGACATGAAAGACAAAGTTGGGTCGAAGTGGTGATGCAATGCAAGTTATAATGGAAGACATATTTCCAAGAATCTCACAAAACAATGCTCTCCCCGACACAAACACTATATAGAAAGAAGAGGAACCTATAGATCAAGATTCAAGAAAGTAAGTCGCATTATTTACAGTTACTCCAGACCAAACATTATATCCTATTTTTCGACTGACCAGATCATCTTTTCCTAGAACAATGGGACATGTTGCTCCATACACGTACCCCATATCTCTCTGCTCAAAGTGATTACTCCATAATTGCCTTTTAGTTTCATTAAACCCAAAAAATGTTGACCGTGCATATATCTCTAATTAGGCTCATATTTACAGCTCTGATAGCAGGATTTCATGGTAATAGCTAAAGCAGTTACTTTGTGGTTTGAGCTTTTGGCCCTTTTGGCTCTTGTAACCAAAATGTAATGAGTATTAGTAATAAAAACAGACCTTCTGTTGCTGTAGTTAGCTCATCAATTACTTGATCATACTATCAATTTTTTTTTTTTAATAGATGCGAATAGGATAGTCATTGTTACACTTAAAAAGTAGAGATCTATAGTTACTTTCTAGTAACGAACGGACAGTCATTGTTACACTTAATGAGCCAGATGTTACGCTAATCCCAAAAATGAACACCATTTATGAGAATTATCAACCAACGGCTAGTCTGCTACAAAGGCCCTCCTATAAAAGGAAACACCACTCTACATAGAAAGGTACATATTAGATATTACATAGCTTACAATTATACTTTACTTACTCCTTCAGTCTCACAAATACTGGCAAAGGCATCAAAGTGCCCTTGGCCAACACCCCACCAGTGTTCAAGACATAGCCTCTTAGCTGTTCTCTTTTACAGGATTCTTGAGCCCAGCTAGACGAAGAAAGCTAAGCGTAAATTTTGACTCTAATAACACCAATAAATTTTACTTTTTGTGTAATAAATTCAATTTTAAAATACTTTACTAACTAAACTATCTGGAACCAACAATCATTTTATCATTTGATAGCAAAATATACTAAAGACCTTAAACTCACATTCTTTAGGTTATAAATTATATGTTTGAATAATAAATAGGGCCTTCTGTTGCTGTAGTTAGCTCATCAATTACTTGATCATCGTATCAATTTTTTCTTAATTTATTTTATTTTATATAGCAAATAAGATTTTGAATCTAAGGTATTTATTCTATAATAATAATTTTTTATTATCAAACTAAAATAACAATAAAATTGATTTTTTGTGCAAATAAAAATCAATTTTAAAATACTTTACTAATAGAAGTATCTGGAACCGACATTAATCATTCTATCATTACATTCACATTCTTTAATTAGGTTCTAATTATATGATTTGAATAAAGGACAAAATTTAGCTACAAATTGGTTGTAACCTAAGGTTACAACCTTACTCAATTTCATTAACATTATAATATATTTTAAAAATCTAACCACTAGATTACATGTTCTTTACGCTCTTAATACATATGTCAAATTTTGTACCAATCGCCAAAGACCTTGTAGTTGAATTGACACCTCCCCATGTACAAAGTGTTTGGGGTTCTAGGAGAGAAAGGTTTCGAGCTGCGAGGTAAGCAGCATGTTGTAATTATTTCTCAAAAAAAAAAAATTGTACATGTGGGGCCAGAAAATTTATGACCCGGCCCACTTTCCATCTGAACCCAGGGCCAGTGCCGATAAAAGCAATTGCCGAGGACAAGTGGTGAAAGATCAAATAACCTAGAGGTGCAGCCAAGGATGACCCTGTCCTCAGCATCCCAAGACTTCAAAGGGAAGAGCGACATGTCATTAAAGGCAGCCTCCAAAGCACCCCCAGAGGAAAAGGCGAATTAAATGGGACTCACGTGGGGGTACGGAGTGGGAGTGGTTCAAGGAGAGGATGTCACCTCCGCATTGAATGCGCCCACAAACGTCCTATCCATATTGATGGGAAAAGAAAGTAGGGGGAGGCGGCTGATGGGACAGGCACTCGAACAGGTACCTACCTAATCAACAGGTGGAGGGTCAAGATCAACCAATAAGGGTTATATAATGTAACGGCTTATGCGCCAAAAAGAGGGGGGGACAAACCGTCTCCCAGCCCCTTGAGCCCTAAACAAGGGAGAGTTATAAGAATACCAATCCCCTCGGACCAGGTCCAAGGACCGGAGCCGCTCAGGCCGTGCCGGAGGAAAGGTCTTATTAAACACGCTGCTACCACGAACACCATGATTAACCACCGTCCAGTGACCAAGGCCTAGCCTTTCAGCCCACGCTCTATAAATTTTATTGCAAGGGCCTTTAGCGAGCGAAACCCATATCAGTTGGGATCGTCACAATTTGAGTCCTTATAGTACCAATTGGATATTATATACTATATGATTTATAAGGTTATATTTTTAATTTGCATAATTTTAAATTACAAAAAACTTGCAATTTAAACAATTTATTGATGACATAACTATTAATGTTTAATTTTCTAGAAATTTGGCAAACATGGAGAACATAAGAAAAAAAATGTAATCTAATGATGGATTTGTCAAAATTCACTTCTAATAAAAAGATATTAAATAAGGTTGGTTACACCCAATTTAGTAGCCCTAAGCTACAACCAATTTTATAATTAAACTTTGTCTTTGAATAAATAGGGAGGACAAAATTTAACTACAAAATTTGTTGTAGTCTAAGGCTATAACTTTACTTAATAAAATAAACATTATTATATATTTTGAAAATTTAACCGTTGAATTGCATGTTTTTTACGCTCTTAATACACATATCAAATTTTGTGTCAATCGGATATTATTTATTATATAATCTATAAGCTTATATTTTATGCATAATTTTAAACTACAAAAACTTGCAACTTAAACAATTTACATAGCTATTGATCTTCAATATTCTAGAAATTTTGCAAGCGTGGAGTATATAAGAAGAAAATGTAATCCAATGGTAGATTTGTCAAAATTCATCTCTAATAAAAATATATTAAGTAAGGTAGTAGTTTTAAGCTACAACCAATTTTGTAACTAAATTTTGCCCTAATGCAAATACAAAACAATTTAGCGGGACAACAAGTGAAGCATGTCCATCTTTGCAAACTAATCTTAATTTACATTGGGAAGTGACAGAAATAAATAAAATGGAAGCATGTGCAACCATTCCAAAGCCCATGTTACAAATGGTTGGGAAACTGACATCTGCCTCACTGTACTTATATGCATCTTATCTTACTGTCTAAGTGTCCAGTAGAAATCTTAGAGACTTGGACACAATCAGGGTAAGATTAAAGATGTAGCTTTTTAAGATGGGGTCCAAATTCATCGTAAGCAACTTTAAAATAGCCAATTGTTATTATCCCCAACCCTGTTTTTTTAATTTGGATGAATATTCCCAATCCCATGTTCCTTTACTTCTTTAACATGAATTAAAAATTTATAAAAATTTGTCATGTAAAGTCCAAAATCCAATTTGTATGCAAAGCTGGAGACAAATTTTGGATTTGCAAGTCTTATGTAAAAGCCAAATTCAATGGATTATATTGGTTGATTGAATATAATTTTATTCTACTTGTTATTATTCCCAATTCCTTTTTTTCTCCAGATAGATCTTTCCTATCCCATATTCTTCATTTGGTTCTTTGGCATATATTAGAATTTTATAAAAATATGTCATGTAAAAGTCCAACATCTAGTTTGTTTACAAAGCTGAAGACAAATTGTGAATCTGCCCAAAATTTGTGGCATAATAATGGTTGGTTAAAATTTATTCAAGTTGTCTCACATTGCATCCACAGACAATGCCATCTAATTTTTCATTTTTCCTTTTTTTTTTGAAGTGCAGATAAAGAGATTCAAACCGAAATTAAACCATACAAAAAGGGAACGAATATCACTGAAGCCATTGGTTTTGATTTATCTATTGTAAAATATGTCTCCGTTAGGAAATTTAATGTTGTCAACATAGATTTTGTTTAATTACTATTTAGTGTACCTCCTTATTATTCTTCTCATCGATATGGATTTCAAAACTAACAAGAATTCTTTAAACTTTGCTTATCATGGGCTAGACTTAACAATTAGTATTCATTTTATAATTTATTTATTGGATGATAAATAAAGAACATTACTAAGTTTATTAGCATTTTAGGTGTAAAATATTGTGTTATGAACATACTTAATATAGAGAATAAGTCCTATAAGGAAATCACATTATAGTCACAAACTACTAATTTTATAACATTTTTACAAATTATTACTGTGGTTAATTCTTACTAAATCTCATATAAGCGCACTACTAAGATCACATTCTTATTTACTAATAATAACTACTCACCAGTCACCATATCAAAAAATTTGTAAAATAATTTGTAACTCTAGCATTTTTCTAAATATTTAGCAGTACCTAACCTGTCCTTGAATAAAAAAGTGTTCCATCAAACGGTTTCATGTTGACGGTCATAGAGTAGAAGTGTATCCTTAAATAAACATATGTTACCTCAAAGGGTTTCATGTAGGCTATAGACTAGAAGAACTCTCTCTAAATTTAAGTTCTCTTCTCAAAAAAACTTGAACAATCATGGTGGTAGATATGCCTTAATTTCTTTTACTGTTTTAATTTCTTATGTTTGTTTCATGCTACAAAATATAGTAGACAAGGCAACTTTGAAGCTAACTATTCTGATGAAACCTTCTCACTTTAAAGGGAAAGTATAACGTACAGCTTGGTTGAACATAATATTATTAGCCTATTTACTTATTTAGTATAGCGTAATATCGGTCACCCATCTCAAAATAGAAACCAAGTTGTCTGCCCTTCAACAAGAAGTATTGATTGTACATCATTAGAGATAGATCCAGGAATTTTTTACTGCAAAAAATCAAATAAATTAGGTTGCTTTGAGGATTTTGATCATTTGTTGAAAGCTTGCCTAGGCCATGATGCTTTTATGGAAGTGTGAAATACAAAGTGCTTATAGGTTTAGAGGTAAAAATGTTCGAACTGTGAAATTATTAACATATTGTAATTATCTCTAAAAAAGAAATACAGAAATACAAATCAATAAAAGGTATAAATCTTTACTGTGGGGAGTACAATACCGAGAAGCCCATGTCAACGTCTACGATGGGCCAAGGGCCCAACCCAAGGAAAAGCCCCCTCCTCGGCCACGGGAAGGATCCTCCTCGACCGTAGATGTAGCCGAGGACAAAGGGAGCAACCTACTGCTAGCAATGACACCCCGGGTCATTTCACTGAACATGAAAAGTACTAAAACAGCAGAGGACAGGGGGAGTAATGGAAATATCTGAGGGAAAAGCTGTCATTACTGCATTAAGTACTTTGCACCTGATAGAGCCATGCTTTTCAGCTTTTACAACCACCCCCCACCACTTTGGGTATGGGCTAATGGGACAAGTATCAGCCTTATGAATCTAAACCTACACGTGGACGCTCAAGGGAGGGAAAAAGCTAGTATAAAAGGAGGAAGAAGCAATCCAAAAAGGGGGGACTCAGACTAGGTCCAAGAACCGGAGCCACCCAGATCGTGCTAAGGAGAAAATCTTCTTGGATAAGCTCAGTTCACCTCTATGTAATCGCTATGAACACCATAACTAACGATTATTCGTCCACTAAAACCTAGCTTTTTAGCCCACTCTTTACAAATTCATTGTATAGGGCCCGCTGATCCAAGATCCCACATACCGTGTGGTATTGGATTGAAAAATGAGACCCTACAATTACCTATAAAGATATAAAATTTTGGGTCCATGGATCAGTCCAAACTCCTGAACACAAGCTTTTATTCAGTTTAATAAGTTTGTTTCAATTATTTCAAATATTGTTCAAAAGAGAATTCAAAAGAAAGATTTGAATTTCATTTTTTGGTTTAAATGATTTAATAAAAAATGTAAAAATAAACACTTTTTTATTGATCAAATTTATAGATGGATTTAAGTTTTATTAAAATTTTGTTCAAAATTATTAAGGGTAAAATGTTGTGCAACATCTATAACATATCAAGTGTTTTGTCTTTTGTATGTCCTCCCAAAAAAATAAAAGCGCAAAATTTGTATAAAGTGATTTAGTAGTATTTACTATTTACACTAATAAATTAATAATTGTTCTTAAAATTCTTTATTTTAAATCCTTAAAATAAAATGCAATCAAAATGAATCTCTACAAAATTTTCAATTTACCACAACTTAAATTAATTGAGTTATGTGAGTTCTGGTTAATTCAACTGGTAAAGTTTCTGATGGTTGAATAAGAGATTTGTGATTTAATCTCCGCTTACATCAAAAAATGATTGATGTCTTGGTAACTCTCTCCAAAAAAAAATAATAATTGGTTTATGTTCCTCCAAATCTCTACATGAAAAAAAAAAAAAAAAGAAGAAGAAGAAGAAGAAGCCTACAATACATACGGGGATACCGTAGTATTAAGCTATTAACATTATAATTGCCATATAAAGAGAGTGAACTCGAGGTAAAACTTAATGGATGTGACCAGATAATGTCCACTTTAGCTAGTTGAGGTGTGTACAAATTTTGAACTAGAAATGGCATTGGCAAGTGTCCCAATTTAATTACAAAGATAACACATAATCTCAGCTTGACTCCAAATTCCGAAAGGGATGAGATAAGATTACACCACAAAAAAAAAAACCCTTCTTCCTTGTCTTTTTGGTAAGGAAATCCATAAAGGTTAAACACACCCAGCTAGTGCTAGTTCATCTTTTCATTTATGCACTAGCATCCAGATTGTCTACTCTGAAGGTTAATCTGATCAGAAGGACCCCATTGCTCAAAATATGTTGTTGTGTGAATTTCGTTCTCTGCTTTTCTGATTGGTCCCTTTCAACCAAAAACCAAAAACAAATTATTGTTATTATTTGCTAATGCCAGAAAATTAAAATTATTTTGTACAATAATGAAATGCTTTGCATATACTTAAAAGGGTAATATAACCAATCAAACATAAGACAAGAGATAAGAACTTGTACAAGAATGTTTGGAGGAGACAAATTAACTTCAAATTATTATGTTTATAATTGGAATTTTTTTTTGTCTGTTTCCTTAACTAAGCAGCTCAGAACACTCAACCTCAAATCAAGAGGATAAGAGCTTAAAATTAAACCAATACCACTATTCCAAGTCCTAAAACCATATTATACCATATATTTGATCTTGAGCCAAGGAGACAAACCATCTTCCAATTCAATATTTTACCTCACTCATTTTTATTAAAAACTTGTAAATTACAAACTCTTCAAATGATCATTTACACAAGTTTTGTTGTATATCATTTTTTTGGACACGCTAGAATACATAAACATGTCCAAAACTGCACTGTATCGGACACAATCCTAACCCCAATTTTTTTCCTCTTGAACATTTGTTCCATTCCCATTGAATGATGTTCTGTGTTTGTTTGAGCATGTTACTTGTACTACTCCACACGCAGAGAGAATCAGAATACACGTGCACTTTCTAAATGAAATTGACCATTGACCAAACCCATTAAAAAGCGTTGCAAACTCATGCCCCATGTGAATTTCATAAATAAAAATCTCTCTACATTATTCTTCTGATTAATTAGGTTAAAAAACAATGGTGTACCATGCTGTCCATGCATGTGAAAATGTGACCCTACACCACCATGTTGTTCAAAAATTGAAATCAAATTTAGAAGTTACTCAATCACAAAGATAATATTATGACCATGGAGGTACGATTATGTGAGGTATCACTTGTCATCTTTCGTACCATAGTAACTGATAACAGTGGGTAGAAGAGACAGATCATAAGGTTGTGTATATATATATATATATATATATACATGATCTTTTTTGAGTTTTTCCCTATGTGTGGGTCCAATAAATTGAAAATTAAAAACCTAGGAACATTGATAGGATACAACATAAAGTTATTATTAGTTGGGTGTGGGTGGTATGGCATATGGTAATTGACCCTACACTTTATACACAATTTTGGACAGGTGGTATAGAGAGCACACGTGGGAGCAGGATAGAGGGTGGAGATTATACTTGATTGAAGCTTAGAATTTACTCTATGTTGTGTGGTTGTTGCCCTAATAATATGGGACAACCTACTCACCTTCTATCCCTTATCCCAATCAAGAAAACTATAATGGCCATGGTACTCTCTTTTCTAACAGGTTTTTTTTTATTTTTTTTTATTTTTTTATTTTTTTATTTTAATTTTTTAAGTTTAAAAATAAAAATAAAAACTTATTTGTGTATTTAAAGATTTTGATAATCTTATTTTTCTAAGTGTAATTATATTTTAATTAAATTCCAATAAATATTGTTTCAGTAAAAATTTACATTAAAAGAGAAACTAGACTAGTACATCAATGAGTAAAAATTGAATTCATTTTTTCATGTACCAAGCTTGATTTGGAATCCTTTTTTACATCCTTTTTGCCCAAATGAGAGATCCATTCTCATGCTTGTTTGAGTAATAGTAATGAAATTCTTCAATATTATGCTAAAATTAGCTAGAAATTTTCAGAAGAAGAAGCCATTAGTTTGACGAAAAATAAAAGGAAATATTGAAAATTCGAATGGTTGGAGCTGAAGCTACTTTCGAAGTAACAGAAAGAAAAGTAACGACTGGAGTGGGAGAGTCAGAATTGAAAAAAGAACTCCTCACTTTTTACAATTTCATGCATCAAATATATGTATCCACATAGACACACCCCATTAAAACTCACTTTAACATTGAAAATATGATCTATGAATTCTCACATGAGCTTCAACAAACAAGATCTACAAAATATTCAAAGTTGTGTCTGTTCAATACCTCACATGCTTGACTTTAGGCATGCGTTATAACAAAGATTTGTGTTTTTCTTTTCTTTTTCCTTCTACGTCGCTTTCTATCAATCGTCATTCGTCAATGATTACATATCAACGCTAGTGTTGGAATTTAAGAAAGTATTTTGATCTTATTTGACAATTTACAAATTAAATAATAAAGAAAATTGTAAAGGGTCTCATTTCCTAGATGAGTAGAGAATGGAAGCGGTGACCTATATTTCCAATATTGTCAATACCAACATTGACAGAAAAATTAGGTACAATAAAAATTTTGTTATTCTTTAACTTGTGTTTTTAACATGTTTATTTATTGCACACATTATCAATAGATTCAATACCTTCTTTTTTTTCAATATGTACATTGCATGTTATATTCCAACATTTTAAACATTTTTTCTCCTTTAAAATGTTCTCTAAGTTATCCATGAACGATATCCCTTTTTATACGCCCTTTGTTTTAGTGGATATAACTAGATTCATTAGTCTAATTTTGAGAAAACAAGCCTATTTTGGCTGTATTGGTCAATTAAAAAAAGTTTGGGTCTGTTGCTTAGAATTTATGAAATTTTATGATTATAACAAACTAGCCTCCACCATTTTTTTTTTTTTTAATTATAATTGCAGACTTATTATTTTGAAGTTGTACTAAAGAAGTTTACAACCCCCCCACACCCCCCTAATTCTTATAAGTCTTAATGCAAACTGCAAAGTACTCTAAATACACTTGCAGACTATTATCTCTAATGATACAGTGGGCATGTATTTGGATTCTAGAGTTGAAATCGATGAAAAGGATGAAAAAATCAGTTGAATTAATTGAGCATTTTCAGATTTTAGCTCCTTAAGAGCAACCTTAAAAACTTACTGATTGTAAAACATAGAAACATATGGTATTATGGTGGATGAGGTTGAGCAATAAAATGACATGTAAATGAAATTTAGATTGTGGAGAAGATCCTATGTTGCATGTTGATTTGGTCATAAACTACACCAATCGATCTCAATACGTCCCAATCTCATAATTTAATTTTTAATTTTTTTTTTTCAATTAGTTCAACTAATAACTAATTGAGGTTTGAACTTCACTTGTACAAAAAACTAATTGGTGTTTTAACTTGATAATAAAGAACAATTATCGTGGAATAGACATCATAAGTTATTATTATATTGTATTATGTAATAATAATAAAAAAAAATCATATATTAGCCTCAACTTAAAGGATTTTATTATTTATAGAAATTAATTATGTTTTAGTTATGTTAACTACGATATGTCAAGTGTACTATGAAGCAAGTAGTAACAACTACCCCATCGAAATAGATGAAATGCAACGCTTAACTATCCAAAGTACAATTTTTTTTTTGTTTTTTTTTTGGCTGAGATATCCAAAGTACAATTAATACAATATACTGATGATACCAACATTGATGCTAAGATTTTACTAGGAAAAAAAAATGTTAAAATGATGCTTACGGCACTAAAGTAGTTGCACATTAGAGGAATAATTAAATACAGATCGAAACATGTACAGTGCATATACAATTTACTTGCATCAATGCCTTAACTACAGGACACTCTAAAGTAATAATAACTAAGCAGAACCCCAACTAATGACAATACCAGCTACCTTGTGGGAGCTACAATTGATTCTGAGCCAATCCGAAAGGTTTGCTACAATTGATTGGAGCTTATGGCTCTGGCGGAACAGGGTGATTTTTAGGGACCATACCACTCTTAAACCAATCATGGCAGAAACATTAGCCAAAGTTTCGGAGTTTGCATACCTTGGACTAAATGAAAGGCAAAAGCGTGCTACAGAAAACTGGTTTAAGCTAAACTCCGACGGCTCTTCCTCGTGCAATCTGGGCAAAGCTAGTGGTGGTGGTATTATTCGAAATTCCATTGGGAACTGGGTGCGTGGATATGCTAGAGCTATTGGACATACCACCAGTGTGGCGGTAGAACTGTGGGCACTACGAGATGGGATCAATTTATGCATTGAATTGAACTTGACTAATGTGTTGATCGAATTAGATGCAAGGCTTGTGGTTGACCTGTTACTAAAAGGTGAAGGGAAAGCACCTAGAAATGACGTTCTCATTGCTGATTGCAAAAGAGGGATTAAAGAAAATTCCAAGAGTCCGAATTCAACACTATTATAGGGAAGCAAATAAGTGTGCTGGTGCTCTTGTTAGAAGAGGTACCTTACTTTCTCAAGATTTTGTAATTTTCCATTCCCCCCCAGCTGATGTTGCTCTCTTAGTTGGACTTGATGCTGTGGGAACCATGTATGAACAGTTCCACTCTGTTATAGCTGTTTCTTAGTTTATTTCAGTTTTCCTGTTTACCAAAAACATAACTAAGCAAAACAAGGGGAATGGTCGAACAAAGAAAGTGTTGTTTGCTTAGAATGTGAGCCTCTATTTATATTCGAGGTCTCAACAATTATTGACATTTGTTTTTGTCACATTATGCATCATCTTTGATCTTTAAGGACAATTGTCAATTGTGTTATCATTAAGCATTTATTTCTTATTTAAAATCCCATAAAGTTAATGATTAACACGCTCAGCTCCACTCTTTAACACTTTTAAAATAAATTACCACCTCCATCACATGTTAATCATACTACTCCCTCCGTCCCACTTTGTTTGTCCTCTATTCCATTTTGAGATGTCCCAAAATATTGTCCTGTCTCTAAAAATAAAGTCATTAATTTACTAATGTTCCTATTATACCCCTATTAATTTACTAATTCAATTTTTTGATAAATTTATTTAAGGGTAGTTTTGAAAACTTATACATTTTTAAAAGGTAGACAAGACAATAAATGATGTTCCCTTCAAAATTTTGACTTTTCAAACAAGACAAACAAAGTGGGACGGAAGGAGTATTTGTTTGCCTTCACAGTCTTCCATAATCTATCACATATGTCGCATCCTTTTTTATGTATATATCTTTTGGATTTTTTATTATAATACTAATGATAATATCCTTTTATTTCGTATTCACTATGTAATGAATCAAATGCATACCTCTAAGATCTTGTATGCAGCTATTCTCAACATTGTAATTCATGACCCACATAATTGTTGCTCATGGTGGTGTTTGCTATTAGAGCAAGGTACACAAAATCCACGACCCAAAAACCATGGCAATGAGAGAATCCAAGAGCATGTCTATTAGTGGAGGAAGATTTCTTTTATTTTTATTTGCAGTAGTTTCACAAATTGGGTTACACCCGTTTTGTAAAACTCACACCACATAACTTGCATGTTATATGGGAGTAAGTCCTATTAAATAAGGCCAATTTGGATGGTCGAGTCATGCCCACTCTAACACACTAGTAATAGCTATAGGTTCAAAAACTTTATAGTATAAAATTATTGTAACCAGTCACCACATCTATCAACAATAAAGACACCATCCATAATAATGATTCAAACAGTTTTTTTGACCATCACTGACTAAATTTAGATTCTGTGTCGTAAAATCTTTATGAACGAAATATCTCTTACCAAAAAATAAAAAATAAAATGGGAACCCAAATAATTTTCATGCTTGCAAAACATAAGTGTCCACCAAGTTTGGATAAGGTCTCAGACTCTCAATTGATGATTGCCACCCAGACTAGTTTGTAGTTTCAGTTTGTAGGTATCAAAAAAAAAAAAAAAAGTTTGTAGTTTGTAGTTTGTACGAACTAACCAACAAAAAAAAAGACATAGGATGAAGCTTCGGGTGCAAGTGGAAAATAGCTGCAAAACAAAAACAAAATCAAAAACAAATCTGACCGTTGAGTTCAAATTTCGAACAACGAGAAGCACGAATAAGTAAAAAAAATAAAAATAAAATAAGTAGAAAGGTTTGATTGAAATTTAAATTTATCCGTGTCTTAAAATTTAACATTTCACCATTTGAAGTTTGACCAAATTTTAAGTTGACTACTTGTGGTTTGAAATTTTTTTATTTTATTTGATATTATATTCTTATGTTTTTTGTGTTTTTAAACGAGAAAAACATAAAAATAATGTAAAATCACGTACTTAACCATGTTTTTAATGAAAGTAAGTTAAGGAAATTGAACTGAATTAATTTTAGGTGTATAAAACGTTAAATTTCAAACAATTTACCAAAAAGAAGGTAATGAAAATAATTAATATTTATATATGTCTTAGGCGAAGATATTATTCGAAAGCGACGGTTGAGTAGGGGTGGGTGACTGACCTGTTGAGTCTCTCACTCTCTCAATGGCTTTCGGCGGGAAATTCAAAAAAAATTTGCGGGAACGAGAAGCAAAGCCCATTAATAAATAAATAATAGTTTACCCAAATTAAAAAAAATATTGGTATAGTAATAATAGTATAGAAATAGAAAAGTAAATATTAATAAATAAATAATAGTAAATAGTATATAATATAAATGAGGAGTGAGTGAGCCTGGGCCAACCAAGGAAGGAGTTCGTGCAGGCTGAACGGCAGACAGTCCCCACCATCCATTTGTCTGTCTGTCTCTCTGTCACTGTGTTTGTGTGTGCGCGCTTTCCTCTCCTTTTTCCGTCTTTTGCAATAGAAAAATATAATAATTAAAGTATTACTATTATAATTTATAACACTCTCTACCGAGAGAGAGTGACTTTCACATCCGCCTAATACTTCCTAGTGTGTAAAGGGTTTGGATTAGATTAGGTTTGAGAGGGTTGAATATTTCTACACCGGCTTGCAATTGAGATTTTAAAGTTGCTTGCATGCAATCATTGTGGTCACGTTTAATTTGAATTTCATATTCATTGTTTTAATGACAAAATTTGATTACAATCAATAATAGTTATAAAAAATGATGTTGTGTTTGTCTAGTAAACCACATTTAAATAATTGTATACAATTATTTTAAGTTAGTGTTATTGTTTGAATAATTCTTTCTTACATTATAGTATTAATTATGATCCTCACAGTCGTAATCTTACAATAATACAGACAACTGATATTTAGGAAAATGATCCTTCATAATTTTCATAAAATTTTCTTATGTAAAGGAGGAGAAGAATAATGAAGATATGCATCTTAATTATCAAAAAAAATATATTATGTCAACTGAAAAAACACAATATCTATTAACTTAAATATCATAAACGAGTGGTTAGTATCACACTGGTGTCATTCCAATCAAGCATCTATTGTTACGTCAACCATGTAATTAACTAGTTTTTCAATAATCATACGACATTTCAACCATATAATCAACCGTCTAATTTATCTTTATGGGTTATAATATTCTCTTTTTTTTTTTGCTTAATTGGAATAGAATAAAAGAAAGGAAGCACAGAGTTATGGTACTACTACGACAGTGCCTAAAATAAACAGTGCCCAAGGCATCAAGCCTAAGCTGATCTAAAATACAATTAATGGGAGAATCAAAAACAACAAAATCTAGAAACATGTTAGTTCCACTTTTAGCCATACTGTCAGCACATCTATTGGACTCCTTGTAACAATGTTGAATCTTGTGGTGAGGAATTCTACTAAGTATAATACTCGTTTTAAAATTTAGTCAAGTATTATGCTAAGAAAGTATGGAGAAATGCTAGAGCTACCTCAAAAACATAATCCTTGACTAATGATTATAGAAAGCAAACCACATTCTAGTTTCAAATTTTTTTTTTTTTTTTTAGTAATATAAATTAAAACATCTTATTTTGGATTATAGAAAGCAAACCACATTCACTAGTTGATGTGATTAAATCATTTTCTTTTTGCATATCTCCTGCCAATCAATCTTACATACAATTAATAAATGAAGACAATTTCTTTATATATATATATATATATATATATATATTATGGTAAATGCAAAACTGACTCTTTAAGTTTCTTCATATTTCATTTCAGTCCTCTAACTTTCAAGTTTATTTAATTAAGGTTTTTCAATCAACTTTTGTTATATGTTGTGGTTAATTTTTCAATTTTATAAATTTTTCTTCAAATTTTTTAAATTAAAAAAAATTCAATTAATGATTGAAAAATATTTTCCAACTTTTTTTTTCAAAAAATTTTAACAAAAATTAACAGAAAGATCTTAATTGAAAAAATTTGAAACTTAGAAGATAGAAATGAATGAAAGTAGAATTAAAGGACTGAAATGAAATTTAAAAAAAAATTAGAGAGTTAATTTCACATTTTAGCATATATATATATATATATTAATAGTTGATATTTTCTAATATTTTCAACTTAAACTTTTAAAGTTCAACCATATATAAATTTTGCAGTGCAACTTACCACAAACTTTGGACATTGAAGTCCCATGTGTCACACAACATGCAGTAAATTGTCGAGTGTAGACTGTAGAGAGAGATATTGATTAAGGAAGGGCAAGAAACTACTTTTTAGCCGCCATAATCCTTCGAAAGTAAAAGATTGCTGTTATTAATTATTATCCATCAAGTCTTAATCTTTAGACTAATTAATGTATAAGCTTTAAAAGCGTGACATACACACGCGCGATAACCTTTATCTCTTATTTGACCACCGAAACCAATGAGCTGTGTCGCACTGCATAGCAGCAGCAATCCCAGCTCAATTACTGAAAAAGCAGCTTAGTCCTGTATTTTAAAAAGACACAAATACCCTCAAAAAAACTCCAAATCCCAAAATTTACATGACCAAACGAGCATAAATTTTTGGTTTTGAAATTGCCCTCAGCAACAAAAGATAAAAGTTTCATAAATAATCTGTGAAATATCTCAATCACATCAAAATAATTTTGTTGCTTTTTGAAAAAAAATAAATAAAAAATAAGAATAAGTTTAATTTAATCACATCTCCATTTTTTTCAAAAAGATACAAAATAATATTCCCGCTATTTTGACTAACGGTGTGCAGGCAGGTATTTAAGCCCTGTCCCACCACATCCTCTTTTGTCTTTTTCACTACTAATTAAATTTTCAAAATCAAATATTTTAAAAATTAGAAGAACGAAAATAAAAGAAATGCAATAATTTCCTATTCTTTTTTGGCGGGAAATTAATTAAATTCTAATTGATAGTAAGTTTTGAGTCCGGCGTTTTAACGATGTTAGTGATTTATCCAAAAAAAAAAAAAAAAAAGGAAAATTGTTAAAATTCCATTATTTTTAAAGTATATAAAAAAAATATCTATTTTTCTAAAGCATATTGTAAAATATCCTTATTTTGGAATTCAATAAAATCGAGTATGTGTAAAACTCGATATCCTCACAATTAAGTTCTAAGTGTATTTTTAAATAATACTTGATATTGGTAATATCAAGTTCTACTTAAATTTTTAAAAATATTTAAATACTAAAATATATATAGAATTTGATATTAATAATGTCGAATTTCACCTAGAACTAACAATATTGAGTTCTAAAATCATAGATATTTTGCTAGATACTTTGTTACATAATTTAAAAATAGTCCGGTTAATGTGTGCCCTTAAGGTACACACTAACAATCTATTTTGGAAAAAATTTTATGAGAAATTAAAAAAGCTGTTAATACATTAAATTACTTTTTTGTTTTTCTATAAAAAAATTTCTAAAATAGATTATTAATATATGTCCTAAGGGCACACATTAGTAAATCTCATTTAAGAATAAAGGATTTTTAACTCTTTTGCCCTAAAAAGACACGCCGTTAACGATAAATATGAAAAGCCGTTAAAAGAGACGGCGGGAGAGACTGGGGGATAACGACAGATGACAGTTAAGTTTGCTCGAATCTTGTACTAGTGCCATGTTGCCACGTCACATAAGATTCAGATTCCAAGGTAGCCTAAAAGATATTGTATATTGGGTAATGATCTGCTCACCGGGTAATTCACGGGTTCTCTGTGATGTCCGGTCTCTGAGCTGTGGCTGTGCACCCAGCTAGTTTAGACCAGGCACAAATTTGTGCTGTAACATATTAATCAAGCTTTTTCCATTTCTAGTATATTTCGTGCCTGTATAATATTTGAATCATTGATTGATGGACAAATTTTTTGTTGTTGGTACTGTTGGTTCAGGAACATTTGTGCTTGCATAGTATGATTTGGGGGGTTAAACAGCAAAACAAAACAAAAAACAAAGATATCAAAAAGTCTACTCTCATTCTTGTAGTTTTTTATTGTCTATGGTTTAGATAAGACAAAGATTTCATTGTAATCTTCATGATTCATTATAATAGGGTGACTTATAAACTATCTATTTGTATTATTTAAATAAATTATCATACTAAAAGTACATGTGGCTAATTTTATCAAGCACAATGTAATAAATTCGAGAAAAACAAAAATATGATGAAATCAATTCAAATTTTAGAGCTTGTGAAAGGGATCATTACCTTTAATGTTAATCGGTGTTAATCAGTGAAGTAAAGTTCTATTCGTACCACCATTTTCAAGCAAATGGAGTTGTGGAACCTAAAAGGGTATTTGAGTATTGAGTAATATTGGCAAATATGAGGGTTTTAACTACGTGGTGGTAAAGATTAGAGAACTTGTATATTAAACAACAAAATAGGCATAACGTATTCAATTTTCAATGCCCATAAACCTTTTAAGTGCGTGTATTTTAGAAATTATATCGAGAAAATAAGAAGTTTAGAATATGGTACATCGATATTTCATGAATAATTCTATTGCTAATCAATCACTACTTCGCTAATACCTTAATTATTTGATTGCAGAAACATTTTGATAATCTTCTCCAATAAAAGGATCGATTGAGCACGCTTTAGAAAAAGCAATCGTTCTATGGATATACTCGCTAGATTTGAATCTTCTGTGTAATTTTTATTTTTTGTTTGACAATCCACCACCTCTAAACTCTAGCGAAGAATTTGTTAACCCATGATACGGAGGGTTTATCTTGGAGCATTTTGGGGGTGGGGTGGTGGAGAACACACTTGAATGCCTGCTGTGCGGGCAGTTAACCCCCGGCAAAATACTGTGAATCTTGCATATTAGTGGATGAAGGGGTACTGGATGTTTTGACCATGCGAAGCAATGAGAGGCAATTATTGATTAATAGTAGTAGTACAACAAATATTCACATAGATGACCTAATGAAGTAATGATTGTGTCTGTTACTTTAATTAGCGATGACTGGTGACAGAAAGTGAGGTTAATTAAGACTGATAAATGAATGAGAATTGGGTGCTCTTGTGCTGGTAGCAAAACACAGGGAAAGTTAATTAGAAGTGGGTCATCTTAATCAGCAAGATTATATTGATAAAGCAAAAAAAGGGTAGCTTGGTTTAAGGTTAATCAATGGATGGGGTTTTTCCTTTTAATACAAATCAAACTGCTTTTGTATGAAAAGTTAAGAGCTTTATAGCTCAAATGGTACCCTATTTATTTTCAATTAAGACGTCTAATCACCAATGTTTAAGGGAGTGTTTGGTTTAGGAATTTTTATCACTCAATTCTCAAATCTCGTGGGCTCTACCTTAAGGATGCTTGATTGGTTCAATTTTTTTTTATCTCAAATCTCATGACTCATTACTCAAAAAAGTGAGTTAGAGTTGTGAAAACTGAAAACAACTTTTAAGAGTTTTCAAAAACTGAAATTTGAGTTATGGGATATGGGATATGAGATTTGAGTTATGAGTGATGAGTTATGAGTGATAAGTTTGAATGTTAAAATAGTGTATAAAACACCTATGAACATTTAGACCCCCAATTTACAAATTACCAACACATGCTTATAATTAAACAATGTATGTGCGAAATATGATAATAAGTTAAAACAGAATAGGTAAAACAATCTAAACCATAATTAATCACAACCACAACAATAATTAAAATGCAAAGATTAAGGGAAGAGAGATGCAAACACAAAAACAACATAGCGACGTGTTATTGAAGAGGAAATCGAAGTTCTCAGCGTAAAACCTCTTTGCCGTCCTCCAAGCGGTCAATAATCCACTAGAGAATAAAGTTGGGATACATGAATAGCAGAAGACCCTCCAAGCCTAATCTATCCAGTGCACCTAGACATGGCAAAATGGGTCAGAATTTTCTTACCCGATCCGAACCCGATTTTTTTGACCCGAAGCAAAAATGGGTTGACTCGTGACCCGACCTGGGTTTTTTGCGGATCAACCCGACCCACGACCCGACCCGACCCGAACCCGAACCATTTTTTTAATTTTTTTAATTTTTTTTTTAATTTTTTTTTTTTTTGTAAAAAAAAGAGTAAAATTAAGACAATATTAGTTTAATTTTTTATTGTGAGTTTTAAGGAAACAATTTATACATTTACATAACTGCATGCAAATTAATTGAAAGATAAATGCATGTGGTTGAGCATTCTGTAACGAGTAAAGATTTTTAGATATTAAATAGTAAAGTACATGCCAAGATAATTTGTAGAGTTAAAAATATAGATTTAAAATTGTAGACATGTGTGAGAAACATTCACAAGTGTGAAAATAGTGAAGCCAAAGTATCAAATTAGCATAAATTATGAATGCTTAGACCTATTTTTTAACAATTTATGTTCAAAATAAACGGCTTTTCAAAACAAATTATGATATTTCCTAGAGTATGTGTTGCTTAACAATGATATGATATTCATAAAAAAGACCATGTATAAATAAGTAAGCAATCAAACTTTAATGTATTTCTCAAATTGATAATAGATTATAAAATTAATTTTCAAGATTGTAAATTTCTTATATGTTTTTATTCTTTATCAAATGAGTTATCCAATAAGTCATTTGTAATTTTGTTTTATGTTTTGGGATGTTGATATTGTGTAAAAATAAAACTTGTGTATTTGTTTTACTTATCTTTGTGTTATTTTGTTTTAGATAGCAATGTTAGGATTTGTATAATTTTAAAATTATTGAATAAGTATTAATAAGTTAACTGAGTTCATTCTTGATATAAGTTGTGAATTCAAAATAATGCATTTTACATTAAGTAATTTGTTGCATAACTTTCCAAATGGCAAATACATGTTGTTTTCTTTATAAAATATTAAAAAAAAAAAAATTCATGTGAAAAATACAGGTCAACCCGACCCAACTCGACCCGCAACCCGATTGACCCGACTCGACCCGCCCGTTTTGCCATGTCTAAGTGCACCTAAGCCCTCCAAGCTTCTTGCTCCAACAGGGTTACACCGAACCTTATCTTCTCTAGCTTATCGGATCCCGCAATAGCCCATTGCATCAACCAAAATCAATTGGTCCCTTCTGAATTGCTTCCTAAGCACCAAAATACTTTTTCACAGATATGGGTATAGTGAGATAAGGATTTGGCTAAATGTACCTCTCAAAGATGTATCAATGGAGAGGGTGAGAGTAGAGGAATTTAGAGAATCAAAGGATGAAAATTGTGGATAAGTCAATCTTATTTTTCTCTAGGGTTTCTCTCTCAAAATTCTTTCTGGAAGTTTTCTACATTTCGTGGGTATAAGGGTATTTATAATAGGGTGTGTATGGAATGCAAAAAGTCAGTTACAACCAAACAGGGTGTTCTGGCGACTCGAGCTTGCGACTGGAACGAGTCGCGAGCTAATTGTCTTGCCAAATTGGAGATTTTGTTCTGTAGCGCAATAGTTGGCGTGATCCTTCAACTCCCCTTGCATGCTTCACACGTGTGCCATTCTGGCGACTTGCCAGTCGCGAGGCTCTTCTTGATTGCACACTCTTGAGCTTTTTTTCACACTCATACACTACCCTTACATGATTCTCACCTAAATACAGGGTTTCTAAATGCTGAATTACAAGCAAATTTGACATGGAATAAAACCAACAAAATGATTGAATAAATTCAACCCCACAGGGTTAACCAAACATGCCCTAAATCTCTTTATTTTCAACTATTGGTGTATACAAAATATAAAAATAAAAAACGTACGAGATTGCATATTATACTTAAATGACAGACTGGACCAAATAAAATGTAAATGACAAGCTAGAACAGAGGCAAGATGTGCGTGATAATTGAAGCTTGAATCTTCACACAGGACATGGCATAGTATGAAAAACTTTACTTAAGTATGATAAAGCTGCATGAGCAAAAAGGAAAGGCAATAGTGAAGGCTACCAATTAATGTGATTCTAATACTCAGCTATGACGTGTAACTAAAATAAAAAGCCCAGGACTAGAGTCAAAGAAAGATGCATGTGCCTATTAAATGTAGTAGAAATCACCAATATTGTTTTCTTTGTAAAATTTTAAATCCAAGAATGATACGTATAAGGTTATTTGAATGTTGTTCATGGCAGGGAATAAATCAAGATGAATTTGCAGATTTATTAGAAACGGTGGAGAGAGAAGGAACTTAGATCTAGTGATTACATACATGGATTAATGAAGGCCACTAAAGCCTAACTCTTATAATTAATGGAGGTTACATGGAGTTGGCTCTAATACCATTTTAGAAAAGATAGTTTCAATACCATATTAGAAAAGGTATGGAAAATATATATATATATATATATATATTAAAATTACTATGCTTACAAAAAAAAAACCTTTGCTTAAACTCAAACATTTGAACATGCATACTATTTTTTTTTGAAAAACGAGCACACTATTTTTTTATTATGTTGCAATTAGTGGAACATAAAAAGTTAAAAAATAAAGCATTATGAAGTCATATATTACAATATTCATGGTTTTTTTTTTCTTCCTACTTAAGAGAGTACTTATGACTAACAAACATGCATGATTTCAAGATTTACGAATTGACATGTGATTGATATTCATGCCTTAGGCCCTTAGCAATTCATTGTCAATTATATCAATTACCTCCCAGGAGTAATTATGGCGACTCTTATGGAAAAGTTGATGTGGCACTCCGAATCAATATAAAAAACATAAAATTTAGGCTTTTTTTTTCATTTGATTTTTTGAGCTTATGGAATTTTTGGTATTAGATAGTTTGCTCTTATTGATTTGGAATATCACATCAACGGTACTATGAAGATCAATACACTTTTTTTATTTTATTAGATCAGTATACTTTATATATATATATATGTAGAGGCGCTTCATACCTCTTATTCCATGACAAAAGATTTCATTAATTATATTAACTAAAACTCATATATTATATAGAGTACTTAATCCATAATTAGATGCACAAATCACAAAATATATTGATACCATCACAAGTTAGACAGATATAGTTTTCCTCCATTTTGGAGAAAAGTTCCTCAAATTCACTTCGTAGGGACTCAAAAAAATTATCCATGTACATTTTTAGTTATATGACTTACTTTATTTATGGATTTTTTTATATAAAATTTAATAAATCATGTGATTTAATATATGTGGATGATCTTATAAACCACCAAGTAATGGGATTGAGTAGATTCATTTAAACAAGTTTGGAGGAAAACTTTGTCCATGTTAGCCAAAAGATAATAAAGTTTATAGCAATTCCACATCGTTAGCCATATAATATAGAATTTATCTTTCTTAAATTCTAACCAATTATGCCTTTAGTGAGACTAACCTTCTTGACAATGCATATCTATTAGCATTAGTGGTAGAGTAAGAATTTGACTTGAGGAAGGGAAATATTTATACATAACACACACATATCTAGTTCATTTAAAAAATAAAAAGACATTAAAAAAATCACATTCATTTGAGTACTGAGCGACACTTTAACTTCTTGATAAGTACTAACTAGTAGTACACAAGGAGTACACAAAGAAGAGTAATAAATGATATTTTAACCTAAGAAAACCTACAAAAACATAGCAAATTTCTTATGTTGTGTTTATTTAATAGATGGTTTTTCCACATGAATAATCAATATTGCTTTTTTTTCAAAGTTACATTTCCATTCACGAATGGAAAGATTTTTAATAGTTAGATAACTCAAAATTGCAGCTTACATACATTTTAGTAATTTTAGTTAATATAACTTCATAAAATGTTCAAGTTTTAATAATCTAAAACTATACTATAAACATTTATGTACTCAAAACTATTGAATTTCGATAGAAAATAATATAATTTTAAATTTGTCATGTAAGTATTTTCATATTTTATTGTTAATACACAATTTCTTTAAAGGGAAATGAATTATTAAAAAAACAATTTGAGATTCTATTACCATTTTTTTTATAACTTTTGAAAGGTAACAATAATGTTCTTTTATATTTTTGTCTCTTTGATTAAAACTCTTCTTTCATTATATTTCTTTAACATTTTTTTTCTTCTTCTATAGGTCTTGAAAACTATAGTAGGCATTGATAAAAATGTTTTTTTTTTTTTTTTTTTCCTAATGAAATCTGACATATAAGTATAAGAGGGATAATTGTTTATTAATGACATCAACAAGAAATTTTATCCAAAGAATAACAATGAAGAGTTAAATTATGAGTTAAATTATAGTATTCTTTTTCTTTTTAGCGGGGTCGGATGCCTTTAATAAGTATCATAACAAAATGTTTAGGTTAGTTTGTGACATGATAATTAGTTACTAGTTATTTATTTTTTTAAAATACTAAGTATTTTTAACACACATGGAAATGGAGGAGAATGTCTTAAAGAAACTGACAGTAGTGTATATCCAAAATGGCTTAACTCTTGGATACACAACATAGACTTTAAACTTCTTTAACTTAAACTCATTTTTCTAATGTGGGATTAACTCATTGTTTTTTTGTTTTTAGAATACTATGTATTTTTAACACACACACGGAGAGAAGAGAGAAAGTTTTGAATACTAGTTATTGATTGGTCATAATCTTGCTTCATTTGCAACCATTAATTAAGGAAAAATAAAATAAAATAAATACCACCTTTGTGTACAAATGAATACCATACAGAGTTATTCTATAAATTATATATTACTATATTCCGGAATTCATAGCAAATCCTTGACTCCTTGAATACCTTAAGATTTCACACTTGCAAATCTTTCACTCTATGTCCTCTTATTAAGACCATAGAATGTTCCTGCAAATTATGAACTTTGTCCAGAATTTTAGCAAATATATCATGTAATATAAATATTGGCAATTAAATAACTCACGGTACATGAAGAATGGCATGCTAGCCAATACTAAGCATTATTTTGATAAGCACATTCAAAATCCTTGTTAAGTGCTTCAAATTCAAGATATGGATGTCAATTGAGTTTGAGTAAACCACATAGGGAATTAAAAGAAATTCGAATTTCCAAGAAGTGTTTCAATTTCAACATTTTCAAATACTACAATAATCAGCAATAAACAATAACCCAGAGGGAGTGCTTTAGAAGAAAAAATTGCAGAATGCAGACTATAGATTTGGACAGTTGAGCTTGTAACATCAAAGTTGAAATTGGACAATAAAAGGGCATGTTTAGGACGTCCATTGAATTCTAGTTTGTCTCATATCATGTCGTTTACACTATGGCAATGCAAAGAAAACCAATCATTTTGAATAGTTTATTGTAGGGAATGCATATCATCATGGCATATCACTGCGACTATTTGAAACGGCAATCAATTACAATGATGATGATCGAGGTCCAATATTTTTTTCGCTTCAAAATAAAATTCAATAGTCATTAACATCAACCTGTGTTTTTAACTGTGTTTAAAGATTAAAAAGCTGCTGTACATAAGATACTGTTGTATGCTATGTTTACAGTTTGTGACTCACTGGACTAGTAAGGATAATTTTTATCTTTGGGGAATGATTGAATGTGTGATGATTAATCATTTTTCTTGTATATATTATACTTCTATTAAAAAAAATTAAAAATACCAACTAAATACTTTATAAGTAACTGTGTACTACAAAAGGAATATTTAGCATGCGTTCGGATTGAGATTATATATTCAGTTTATTTTTATTATTATTTATGGGATTCACTGCATTTTTTGACATTATTCATGGGCATCACTTTACTATTTCAACTAACTTTTACATTTATCTACTGTACTTTCAGTAATAATTTTTCAATTTTTGTAAAATAAGCGGTATACAAACATACCCTTATTAATATAGACAAGTTATTTCAATATTGACAAAATGATTTTATATTTTTTTATCTATCTTTAATATTCTACAATAATTAAGACACTAGCCAAGAACCCCCCCCCCCCCCCCCCAAAAAAAAAAACTTTAAGCTTCTTTATTTAAATTACAATCCATGAAAGTGTAAAAAGTGATTAAGATTCTTATTTGTTTTCCCTTTATTACATGAGATAATACTTAGGATAATTATATGTTCATTATAATTTTATGAACATCCAATTATTTTAAGTAATTTGTACAACTGATTAATAGTACGATTATTACTTTATTTAAATGAATATAAATAACCTTAAATTCTTATAAAAAATTATATATATTTTTAAGCAATAATATTACTTTGAAATTTGTAATCTGAATTCAGGGTGTAATATGTTGCACAATGTTGTAAAATTTGTAATCAATGGCCATTATATTATTTTAAAATTTATTTAAGATTTATTTTAAAAATTTTTTTGAGGGCCATGACCACTTGTCCCCAGTGTGGCTGCACAATGTCCAGTGTCCATTGTGTGTCTGAACACTTGCTAAAAACAATTGCAAATACAAATTAAAAACACAGAAGTATTATTATGTAAATGAAATGAAATTAAAGAAAAATTTCCTTGAAGTAGACAAACTGACAAGGTGAGGGTTGAAAGTTTAAACTTTAAAAAAAAGCAATAAATAAATTCCATTTAACTGTAACATAAATTCAAAAAACCAATCACCTTAACTTAAAAGAAGCTCTTAGAATCTGTGGGAGTAAAAACAAGTAGAGTAGTAAATTAAGTAATTAAGTGTTTACCAAAAAAAAAAAAAGTAACTAAGTATTAACTTTCCAATCCCAATCATAAGTTTACTGTATAATAATACAAACAATAATTAAGTAATTTTTGTATTTGTGCAAAATTTAGACAAGTGGCAGATTGATTGCACACAAGGACAAATGTCTCCAACCACTGGGCCATTCTTCCAGTTGTTTTCACATCCTACTCTCTCTCTCTAACTCTCTCTCTCTCTCTCTCTCATTTTCATATATATTTTTTTTGAACTTGTCTCAATGAGACCCTGAAACCTTAATAAAAGCAAGCTTGTCTTCAACATTCTCTACTCCCAACCCATTCTCTCTCTTAAACTATAGATAATAGACTATAGTTCCCTCTTTCTATTCTTTTTTACTTTTTCTATCTTTTGTAGTTTTGTTGGGACCCTCAGCCTGCAAACTCAGCAAACTCATCTGGGTCATTATTAAATCTTCCCCAACCAGCAACACTTCCTCATACCCATTTCATTTTCAACCGCAACGCCCTTCTGGCTCTCTCTCTCTCTCTCTCTTTCTCTTTCTCTTTCTTTTTCTCTATAGCTCTTTTGGGTTTTGCATGGCTAAGTGTCTAGGAGACTCTGAGCTCTGGCTTCCCTCTAAGTTTCTCACTGAGGAGGAGGCACTCATGGACAAGGAAAACCTCAACAAAAATGGGTTCAATACTACTACTACTGCTGGGTTTGAACCGAGTCTCACCTTCCCAACTGAGTTTCCCTACGAGTTCGACTCGTTTGGCTCCAGCTCAGCTCTCAGCTCCCCGGTTGAGTCCGTTGCGGGTTCCACTGAAACAGAGAGCAGCGACGAGGAAGACTTCTTCGCGGGGTTAACTCGCCGCCTGACTCAGTCCTCTCTTCAGGAAACTCAGAAACTCACCGTCCCGAGTAGTTTCTCTCACACCAAACCCGAGGTAACTTTCTCTTCTAAAGCAAAACAACCCTTTACTTTAGTTTCTTCTTCTTCTTTTTAATCTCTTAGTTTTCGAGAACCGAGTTCTGATTTGGGTTTCTTTTCTTTTTTGGTGAGTTAACTCAGTGGGTCATGGCCGGGTCGCCTCAGTCGACGCTGAGTGGAATCGGAAGCTGGTCAGGTCGAAGCGGTGTCTCAAGCAATGGAAGCCCAAACGGCCCGTCTCGGTTCCCATCTCCTCCGACGACGCCGTTCGGTGCTCAAAACGACACCTGGGATTTAATCTACGCAGCGGCTGGTCAAGTTGCAAGGCTCAAGGTATCTGGTGAATCTCAAAAGTACAACCCCCAAAGCAGAGGCCTACTCTCTTATCCTAATACAACCCCAGCAGCCACCTCAGCAGCTCCAAAATCCTGCAACTTTGGGTTGTACCCCAACCAGCCTCTCACTCACAATCTTCCCCAAACAGCTCAGGTGAGCTTATATTTGTCTTCGGTTTGCTTAATGTTTAAGGTTTAAGGTTTAATTTTCGAGAAATTTGGAATCTGGGTGACTGATTTGCGTGTGGGTTTTTGTTGTTTTTTGCAGTTTCAGCATGTAATGAAGCCACAGTGCTCTTCAATTTGGGGGAGACAACAAGTGAAGGTGGGCTTTGCGACTCAGCAGCAAAGAGAGCCACAGATGCAGACTCAGAGTAGAGTGAGAAGCACTAATGGGTATGAGAGTGGCAGAAGTGGTGCTCGGCCTCTGGGTTTGCCTCAGTCTGCATGGCCTTCACTGCAAGCACAGCAACAAAATCAAGTGCCAAATCCCAATGGTTCAAGTATTAGAGCTGGTGTTTTGCTTAGTGGATCTAACACTTCTGTCAAAAGGGAATGTGCTGGTACTGGGGTTTTCTTGCCTCGCAGATATAGCAACCCTCCAGATTCTCGCAAGAAAACAAGTATGTTTTATATTTTTGCATTTGGGTATATCAGATTTGGTTAAATTTTTAGCCTTCTTCACACTTGCGGTGTGAATGTTGTTAATTTTGGTCTGATTGTATATTTTTTTTTGTTTTTGTTTCAGGTTGTCCAACAGTTTTAGTCCCAGCCAAGGTTGTTCAAGCTTTGAATTTGAATTTTGATGACATGAATGGTCACGTTCAGCCACGCTTCTATACTGGTTTTACCTCAGACCATGGTAAGCCAGTTTTCTATGTTACTTTTAAGGCCTAAATCTTACAGATCTGTTAGTGTTTGGTTGTGTTAAATTTGGGTTTTGTATTTCAGATGCTATTGTGGCTCGGAGGAATGCCCTATTGGCACAGCAAAGGCGAAGTTTACGCACTGAAGGAGCACTTAACCATGAAGTACATCTGCCTCAAGAATGGACATACTAAACGCTGCAATTAGTCTCTTTATATTAGAGTTTGTTTTGTTGGACACAGAAAGCAGTATATTAAAGTAGAAGTTTGTGATAGATTATGGTATTTTGGGTTGGTTTTATAAAGCAAGGAAAATTCAAGGATGCGAGTTGTAGTTGCAATAAAAAGATCCAGCTTTTTGAGGAGGTTGCAGCTTTTGGTGTTCTAGCTTTAGGTAAAGTAAGAACAGAAGGGAAGGGAGAATAGTAGTGAGTAGGAGAGAGATGGGTGTTGTTTAAAAGTTTTTAACTCCTTGTAATAAGTTGGGGGTAATTTCTTCCATGGCTCAATGGGTAAAAAAGAGAATGGAGAAAAGTGTAATTTGTGGGGGAGAGGGAAGGTTTTAATTAATTAAATTATGAGGTTGTAGATGAGGTGAATTTACAAACCTCTTGTAATATCCCATATCGGGTAAAACTTTAATAAGAAAGCTCCAAGTTCTTGTCTCTAATGCATGTGTGTGTGATTGTTTTCTTCCTTAGTGTCATGTAGAGATCGTTTTGTTTTCGTGTTTTAAAGACAACCAGAACATGGGGGATCTCTTTGGCCTTCAATATTTTTAATTGGGCACTTGCGGTTGTTTAACTAACAAAGCTTTGTGTCCCATCAAAAAACAAAAAACAAAGCTTTGTGAACTTGCGTGACAAAGCTTTGACTAGTTTAAAAATTTGCTAAATAGTATAATACACTTAATTAAGTAAAGTAATCAAGTCCAACCTTAAGTTTCAAACTCTCAGCCAACTCTTAATGCTTAAGCAAGAACTATGTGTGCTCTGGATGATTAAGCTCCCATTTGGCCAGCATTATTTTACTTCTTTTGATTAGATTTCCCTATGTACTATTTTATGAAGTAAAAGGGTGTGAGTGAATGTTGGTTTAGTGGAGGATGATATTTCCTTTATAAATTTTTGCTTTAGCAATAAAATAAAGTTCAAAGGATAAAGCGCAAGTTAAGGGTCATGGTGGAGATATCTTCAGCTTGAAGTTTTTTTTTAAGTGCTGGAGATAAGAGCAGGGTTTATAGGGATAAAATTTGCCGTACGGTTTTTGCTTATTTTTTGTGGGACCCGAGATAGGCAATTTTTTTGGTGGGTCCCTTTCTAGAACAGTTCCCGTAGCATTTCCCGCTTCTTTTTTCTTAAAAAAAGTAACCGGAGACAGCTTTGGTAGTTGTGATTTGGTGCTCTGGAAGCAGTGCAATGTTTGACTCAGTCAAATCTCTCCCTTTCACTCAACAGCGTTTTGATATGAACAATTTTTTTTTTTTCAACCTATAGCGAAAAATTAATGTGACAAATTTTAAAGTGAATGACTTTTTAGAATGACTTGTAGTTATTTTTGTAATTTCCTTGCAAATTTTACTCTTGACTAATAAATGGTGTGTAAATGTACATCTATATCACGTGAAGCATAGTTTTGGCTTTTTTTTGTTTTGTGTTGCAAGACTGCTGCATCAGTGTCTCACTTATCTTAACTTTAATTTGAAAAAAGAAAAATACAATTATGATACGACACTTTTATAGGATTCTTTTTTTTTGAGCATCAGTGTCTCACTTTTATGTATTTTTTTGGAGAAAAATACATGTCCAGGAGTATCTGCATTTGCTTATGCCAAATATGCCTAATGAACCTCATATAAAATACCAACATTGAGTTATCTATACATGATCCAAAATGCTGTTTAGCTAGAGCACTTCTCTAAAAATATAAGACATTGTAGCTTATGCAAATATATATATTTGTTCAGAAGAGAACCTATCCTGATGATGATTACTATAATGGATCATATCAAAAGATGAAGTCTTGGAAGGCAGATAGTGATTGTTGTTCCAGCTGGGATGGGGTCACATGTGATTAGGACTGTCCACCCAACCAGTATACCCGACCAACCCGATCGAGCCCGAACTAAAAACCGCCCAAACCGACACTCCGACGGTCAGTGGCGGGTCGCTGCCCACGAAACCCGACACCTTCGGGTCGGTTGGCGGTTTTCCTCTCCCAAAACCCAAGCAACCCGACCCGATCATAAACCCAAAAACTTCCGGCGATATTCGAAGGTTCTTCGACGAAAACATACAAAATCCGACGATATTTGAAGCTATCCGGCGAAAATTTACTTGAAACCCATCAGATTGGATGAGATCCAACGAAATCTCGTCGAGATCTTGTCTAGATCCGACGAGATTCGGCGAGATCTTGTTGTGATCTGGCCAGATCTCAACGGATTCGGCCAAATATCGGCCAGATCTCGACGGATCCGGCCAAAATAACGGCATCGGAGATAAAAACCAAAACCGACCGATGAACCCGAAAACCTGACGCTACCCGAACCGGCCGATCCGACTAGCATTTCGGGTCGGTTTCGGGTTCTATTTTGACTCACCTGAAAGTTTCGGGTCGGGTCCGGTTCGGGCACAAACCCGACCTGGCCCGACCCATGGACACCCCTACATGCGATGCACACAACGGCCACGTCATTGGCTTAGACCTCAGCAACAGCTGGATTTGTGGGCCTCTCAACTCTAACAGCAACCTCTTCAGGTTGCGTCATCTTCGAAAACTCAACCTTGCCCTCAACAACTTCTCTTCCTTCACCACAATCCCATCTGAGTTTGGGCAGCTTGTGAGGTTGACCCATCTTAATCTCTCTCGTTCTTTCTTACATGGCTGAATCCCGTCCGAAATTTCATGGCTCTCCAATTTGGTTTCACTTGATCTTTCTTTCAATTATTTTTGATACTTTGTTGCTGCTGATTATCATTATAAATATTTGAAGCTCAGAAGAAATGATCTAGAAGCACTTGTCTAGACACATGACATATTTGAGAGAACTTCATCTAGACTACTTGGACCTTCCATGGTCACTACCTCAATCCCTCGTAAATTTGTCTTCCTTGACTTCTCTTTCTCTGTCTTAGTGCAATTTGCTTGGCCAATTTCCCTCAGATATTTTCCTACTGCCCAAGATACAAGCCATTGATGTGTCAGGTAACAACAATCTCACTGGTTTTCTTCCCAATTTTCGATCTAGTAGTTCCCTAAAGCAATTGCGTCTTTCCTACATGAATTTTTCTGGGGAATTGATCGATGCAATCGGGAAACTTAAGTCCTTGAACTTTTTGGATCTTTCTCAAACCTATTTTTCCAGGGAATTACCCAATTCAATCAGCAACCTTAAATCCTTGAGTCATTTGGATCTTTCTGGGGCCAAATTTTCTTGGGGAATTAAAGGAAAGTGGGTATTTTGAAAAGTAAGAGAGATAATATTTTTTTATATGAATAAAATAGAGAATAGAGAATCATATGTGAGTGTTTTGAAAAGTGGTTAGCAAAATTACGAAAAATACATTCTTTTCTTGTTCTATAATTAATGATGAACTGAAAATTGAACCAACTCCAATTTGTCCATGAGAGTCGTCCAGGTTAAGAAGACAAAAATGATTATATCCAGTAGGACGGTCGTTTATAGGCATATGGGTCGTCCATGAGGAAAGCACCTGGACGATCCCTGACACTTGGAAAAATTTCAGAAAGATTTATCTACAAGAGCTAGTGAGTTGAATCACGTGTTATTATTTCGAGGCATGAGTAAAATCCTGGTTCATCGTAATAACTTCCTACTAAGAACTTAACTTCCAACGACAGTTATAGAAGATAAGATTGAATATTCTAATACCTATAGTGGTTGTGGAAGTTAACCCTGAATCTTCGGACTTCCTCAAATATAGGAGAAGTTACGAGACTAGTAACTGCTTCAAGAGCACACTATATAAACGCTCATTCACATCAAATGAAGGTAAGTTTTAGACAACTTCTAAAAAGTTGGAACTCTAGAATTTAAGAGAGAAACTAACTTAAGCATCGGAGGGTTCTTAGCTGGTCCACCCCGGTCACCTTTGATCATTTTTTTTTTCCTTTTCAGGCCTTCCAAGCAATTATTAGTCCATTGAAACCCGGAATATTCAGTCTACTGATTTTTTTTGCATCTTCAATAATAGAAAGAGAATTTTTTCTAACCTAATGTGAATGCTTTAAGTTTAATAAAAAATGATAAGAATTAGGTACATTACATTGGGTATAGTACACTAGGTTCTCCAACTAAATGTAAACACATATTTACATTGAATTTAATTATTATTAAAACATAATTTTTTTTATTTACTTTATATTTCATTGATTAATGCAACCGTATTTCGGAATTTCAATTAAATAACCCCCAATATATTGCATGTAAGGTTCTTACTATACCTTGTAAAAAGAGATGGTATTAGATCCAGTAATGGCTTTTTGTTGCCTCAACAATAACAACTAGGAACAACCTGTCATTTATGATTTGTTGTGAAAATGTTATAAAAATGTTGTATACATATCATTTCTCTTTGTTGTAATCCTCTGTTTCTTTTTTTTTTTTTCAATAAAAGTAGATTTATTAAAAAAAATGTAAGTTATTGTACTTAAATTTTGTCCATTAAAAAAAAAAGAAAATAGGAGATTCATTACTTTTGTGACAAATAAGTAAATAACATTATTATCAAACAATGACTTAAAAAAAAAAAGAAAAAACTCATTTGGAACTAGCCTAATTCATGCCACCAAAGTCTTAAATTAAAAGGGCCAATGACCATGTTGGTCTAGTGGCACCTCCGGGTTGTGGGGTTCTTGGGTTAGGGGTGGGGTATATTAAGTATTTATATATATATATATATATATATATATATTTCTAAACAAAAACTAAAAAAAGAAAAAGAAAAAGAAAAAAAGGGTCTTAAATAAAAAAGAAAGAATAGCAGACCTGATTGTTCTAGATCCAAAGGCCATCATGAGTTAGAAATAGTTTGATGGGAACAGTGGAGTTATTAACTGGTACTGTTTCTATTTGGGGTATACTTTTTAATTAAATTAATCATATTTTAAATTCAGGTTTTATATGAAACAGTGAAAGTACAGATGAAATCGGTGGAGGTGGTTGGAGAGAATTGATTTTCCATTTAAAGTTAATCATTATCCCGTAAATTTGAGTTTGTCTTTTCTAGCATAATACAAATGGAACAGACCCCCAGTCCCTCTGCTTTAGAAGTTCACTATTTATATTAAATGAAATTGATGCTTTTGTTTTTGATCAATAAAAACGGGTCTCATGTGTTTGATAATTGATCTGGTCACTTAAATCCGTTATTGATGGCGTTGGACATCTTCGGGCATGTTAGGACTATCCGCGTCGTTAAATAGCATTTTTACTAAGCGCACTATTCGAACCCAGTAACTCTTGATCTCACCAATGTGACCAAATCCGAGACTCTCACCGGCGCGCAATGGCCCAAGGGATAAAAGCAAGATGTTTTTGTTTTTGTTTTATCATTGTTGTCCTTTTTCTTTTTAAGGTTTTCCAGCATTTCTTACTGGATGTTATTTTTTTGATAATCTCATTTCTTACTACTGGATGCACTGGATCCTTCTGGTCCAGTTGTTATGCATGGCTTTTGAGACTAGAAACCAGATAAATTTGTTTTGAAAAGGAATTTAAGTTATAAAAGAAATGAAAAAAAGGTGAAACTTTGATCTTATTACTCAAATATGCTTGTTCACCTAAAAGTAAAAATATCAGGGAAGTCAAAATTTTTCCTAAAACGGCTAGTCTCCATCTATATTTTTATTTTCTTAAAAAAGTATTAAAATAAGTTAGTTTCATTTTTATTTGTTTTTAGTTTAGCCATTTTAATTCATATTTATGTGACATTTTTTTTTTTTTGGAGAAAAATGTTGCAACTTTATTAAAACTAGTTAGCCGAATTAGCTAAGATTACAATATGAAGCAAATTTGGCAAAACCAAATGGTGATACATGGAACAAATTTGGTGTGTATACAAATTTCTGAAATTTAAACTAGAAAATTTTAAATATCAATTACTAAAATTGAACTAAACCCAATTTTAGATAACAATTATATACTCGTTGACAATTTAAATTGAATTCTGTCACAATATGCTGTTCCCATCCTTAATTTATTAGTGTCCTCTTTATTCTGAATCTGAAATGAGGTTAAGGGGTTGTGGATATTTTTCATTTCATATTCTAGGGATTGCATTTTAAGTAATAAGTAAATGTTGACAGAGGAAAGTAGCTTCCATGTTCTAAAATCTTTTTGCCTTTGAATTAAAAATCCACTTGGTGCAATGCCTACTACTTCTAGTTAAAAATTGTTTATTTATTTATTTTTTTGCAGAGAATTGAATTGCAAGCAAGCCTAAACAAATCTACGTGGCATAGGAGTTGTCACCACGTGGAGAGGTAAAGATTCTATTCGTTTGGTTGGGGACTTTCTTGATTTCAGGCCCATATCCAGCCGTCAATCACGATATCTGAGTGATTTCCAATCAGCAAATAGAATTGCACTTTGCGTTTTTTGTTGCACTAATTTTAGTTTCTTAGATTTAGTTTTCTTAGTTCTTTTTACAATTATTATACTGCGGAGGGCCTGTAACTGAATTCACATATTTTCATATATGAAATATTTGAGGGTTTAAAAGAAAGAGTTTGAGTTGCGTGCTAATAGCATATTGTAATTATTTAAAAAAAAGATTTGATATTGTTATGCATTATTGGCAATGATGGTTATTTCATAAGTATAAAGTTTTTGTGAATTGAGAGTTCAAAATCAGTTCAAGTTTGTAGGAGAGAGTTTCGCACATATATATACTTAGATTTAAGTTAGAGTAGAATTTTTATCTTCTAAAAAAAAAAAAGATTTGATAATATATGACTATGTGAGAATGTTCTTTTTTACTCGTTTGTAATGCACACACATGCTTTTATTATGATGATAACATGTTGAAAACTCTCACTCTCTTCCATTTGCTTTTATTTATAATTGCATGATTAGGATTTAGGATAGTGTTTGATGGATTGAGAGTTAAGCTGTTTTTTGGGCCTTTGAGGTCAACTGTACGGAAAAATCGAATTTTGGGGGGCTATACTTTGTTTGATTTGGTTGCATAAAAGCATAGAATTACTCTTAGATTTGATGTTGTCGTGAACGAAAAATGAGTGTCACAATTTTAAATTCTAATACCTTTTTTGTGTTAGATTATTTAACTTCGATGCAAAGGGATAAATCAACGAAAAAGGTCGACACATTCATTCATGTTGATGCTGTCTATATATAATGCAAACCACTATGAGTAGCGTGCTACTAGTAATCATGTTGGTGGCCTTGTCTATGGTGAATAATGATGTTAATAATGGATATAGGGAAGCAATAATGTAGCTTGTGAGCTGGGTCAATGGGCTTTGACATGTTAGGTTTGGTTGTCAACTATCTAATTTCACTGTATTGTCAGCCTTTGGAAGAAAGCTCTTGTTGGTGATGCATGTACAGTTTGATTTGGTGCAATTCGATTGACTTTTACAGAGTTTTACTAGGAAAAAGGACAGCAATTCTGTCCGGTTTACTTGCTTGTTCTTTAGAATATACATGATACTATGATAGTATGATACGTTCAAGAAGAGCGTAAATTATAAAAGTCACTGATACAATACTCATCCGGAATTTAAAAAATATCCAATTTTTTTATTTCAAAAACTACTTTATTTGTTAACTATACCATTTTATAATAAACCTAACATTTTAACTTTTATTTTACTATACAACGACACATTATAATAATATATATATATACATAATAAAATAATATAACCCAATACCTAAATAAAAACCCAAAACCCAAAAAAAAATTATTTTAAAAAAAATACCATCTTGTTACAGTACCATCATAAAAGTAGGATCAGGATGATACTGTAGCTCAATGGTAAAATTTTTTAGAATTGGAAGTGCAGATAATGCAAGATGGGGTTTAATACTAAATTTTAGCATATTTGAAGTTTTAGCATGCCGGATACTGATACTCTGAAGATTGAAATGTTGCTATAAAAAAAAGGTTTCAGCCCCATGACACTGTATAGCACTTTTATATAGCTGCTTTTGAGTCATTGACCAATGCCGCACAAACAATATTTACTTTTTTATATGTTTGAATATAATTGAAGGATTTGATATAAAAAGTATACCTAAGTTTTATCAATATTTTGTTCCTAAAAAAAAAAAAAAGTTTGGTCAATATTTTAATAGGAAAACTTAGATGCTTCAACAGTTCAACCCAACCTGAAAACTAGCATGCCATATTTTGGGCAGAGTAATGAGGTAAAATAGTTAGGCCCAATGGTCTAAACTCGAAAGTGTGCCTTGGAATGGCTGGACTATTTATAATACTAAAGCCCAGTTACAGACAGGCATGCACAAGCAGACAGCTGAAATAAAATGGATCTCAAGGTACTAGGAAGGAGAGGTGAAGCAAATTTGACCAATGGGAAATCTTAGAAATTTGTTCCAGCCCAATTTGCACATTGGGCTTTTTCACTCTTCTCAACTCTAAGCTTGATCCTATTTAACCTCCTAATAAGATAAATACCCAATTCCTTAATAAATTAAAACGTATTATGTCCATTTCTAGCAAAAGCAAAGAAAAGTAGTATGTCTCTTCATTTTTTTTCATTGTCTAGTTTCTTATGTTAACTTTCAATTGATTTTTAAAACGTATAATAGGAGTAAAGTTTTATTATTGAAATCAACACAATCGAGAAGAGAGGGTACATGCTAACACTCTGATCAATCAAGAACATTAGCATAATTTAATAATAGTCTAAATTTAAACCTAAGATTCGTTAACTTACCCTAACACTAAACTTCTTTTCTAAAAAAAACCTCATAAGTGAGTTTGCTTCACATAAAAGAAGAAGAAGAAGAAGAAGAAGTGAGTTTGCTGTTTTGATTCTAAAGAAGAGGCAAGGGTACTAGTGTTGATCAATAATGTTTAAATTCCATTGGGTCCACTAGTTAAGAATTAGAATCCAATTGGAACAAGTAACCTAATTAGAAGTTTGTACACGTAATCTCATTAGTCTTAAAAAGGTGCCCAATTTGTGGCCAATTTCTTATTTGATTGGTCTACAGAAAATTATTTTTGAGGGTGTCTCTAACTTTCTCATTTCAGTTCTCAATCTTGTTATTTTATGCGACTCTTCTTTTCTTAATTCACATGTAGTCCAACATGGATAAATATGTACAAGTTCCGATGCTGATAGAATCTCTTACAGTTGCATTAGGTATTGAAGGCAGTCTTTTTAGATAAATAGAAGCAAGTCTTCAACAAAAACATAGAAGCAACAATCATATGGAGAACCAAATAAACACCCAAATGGAGCAAAGGAAGGGCCGCAGATTGGTACTATTTCCATTGCCATTCCAAGGCCATATAAACCCCATGCTACTACTTGCAACCATTCTTCACTCCAAAGGCTTCTCGATCACCATAATACACACAAACTTCAACTCTCTCAACCCTTCACACTATCCCAACTTTACATTCCACTCCATCCCAGATGGCTTATTGGAATCTGAAGCCTCTTCATCAGATCTTGTAGCTCTTGCTAAACTCCTCAACATCAAATGTACAGATCCTTTCCGGGACTGCATGGATAAGCTCTTGTCTGATGCCTCAGAGGAACCTATTTCTTGTTTAATCTCAGATTCTCTCTTTTACTTCACTCAAGCTGTTGCTGACAGTCTTAAGCTCCCAAGGGTTGTTTTGAGGACTGGTGGTCTTTCCTCTTTTGTTGTTTTTGCTGCATTTCCACTGCTAAGGGAAAGGGGTTACCTCCCCATACAAGGTATGTGTTCCTTCTCATTTATATGTATGTAGGATATAGGAGAGAAAAACTAGGAATGAAGTCTACATGGATCCAATACAATGCTAGTCTGAACATGATCGTGTGATTTATAACACTGTCTTAGAGGAATCGCTTTTGGTTGCTCATTTGTTAGTTGTTACTGGATGATTTGTTAGTGAACATTTTATGAAAGTCTTTATGGGATTAAAAAAAAAAAAACACTAATTTTTTGATAATTTTTTTTTCCATGATAATGGTATTAAAACTTTCTTAAAATAGTTCATTAACAAATATTTTAAGGGCACTTGTTAATCAGATTCAAATAATACTTACTTTTCTAGATGTTTTGGTGTGTTCCAAGATGCCTTCCAAGATGTCTTGGTGTATGTAGAAATGCCTTAGGAAGACTTCTATTTATAAGAGTTTGGGGGTACGTGAGCGACATGTGGTGGAGTCTGATTGGAGGATTTTTAAGACTTTTTTTCCAAAATACATGGCATTGTTTGATTGGCTGAAATGTCTTGATTTTCAAGGTGGCACATGTCAGCGATTGATTGGATCGCTTACGTCATTGCTTACACGCGTTGGATGTTATTGCTTACACGTGCTAATTGTGGCATGTGTCATTGTTTACACGCGCTGGGCTGCTTAAGTCATTGCTTATACGCGCTGATGTGTGATTGGTTTTTTGCATGTTTTTTTATGTCTTTATTTCAATGACACTTAAATTTTTGTTGGTTTCTAAATAGTGATAGCAAAACCTAGTAGTAGTACGTGGCGCTCTGTAATTGGCTGTACGTTGTGGACTTGGTAGTATGATGTGTCAGCTTGTAATAGGTTGTGAATTTTCCCTCTTTACACTTGGACAACTTGGTTAGTCATATATCTATACTAGAATCATTTATCTTTCAATCTCAGTGACACCAGTTGGCTTTGGACTTATTTGGTTTGGGCATTTGAAGGGTCTACAAGAGTTTTACTTGTTATATTATGATCTACTTTTAAGTTTTGAGCATTGGCACAAAAAGTATTCTCTCTTTGAGAATAAATAAATTCAAAGTACTCATGTATTTAAATTTAATTGAAGAATTTAATATAAATCATTTAAAAAATTGTACCTAAGTTTTGTTATTATTTTAATAGGAAAACTTTGATGCTTCAACCAACCTAAAAACTAGCAGTCCAGATTTTGGGCAGAGTAACGAGGTAAAATAGTTAGATCAATGGTGGCAAGTGCACCTTGGAATAGCTGGACCATTTTTGCAAAACTCGAAGTATAATTTTTTTTGTTTTGATTTGATTTGATTTTATTTTATGAACTCGAAGTATAAAATTATTGTCTCAAGTGACGATTCCTTTGACATATTCTTTTCTTAAATCACATGTCCAAACTCACACATGGACAAATATGTACAAACCCATCAAAAAAAAATATGTACAAACCCATTTCGCTTTGCTGACTTCTCAGTGCTTGTCCAACAAGCCCATTTAATGAGTCAGGTCGACTCAATAGGTGATATAATTGATGCAATTGTCTAAGGCTTTCAAATGAAAAAATACCTCACTTGTAAAAGAAATTATATATTTTAATTAAAAATTTTTAAACACTTTTATTGATCAATAAAATGCATTAAAAAAGCCTTAATGTATCTTAAAATGCAGAAGATTTAGCCATAGAATGATAGGAGTACTATTTTTCAAAAAAAAAAAAAAAAGGAGTACAGGCTGGAGTGCACAGGCTGCACTGCACAGACGCACAGCGGCACGGGCTGCACAGTTGCGTGCACAGTGTGCAACTGTGCAGTGCAGCCCACAGTCATACCTTATAAGACAACCGGTTTTTCCCTTTATTTTTTTTAATTTTTTATTTATCTGAACACGATTTTTCACTTTATCTATTATTATAAATTATTGTACCAATTTTACATCTCAAAGAAAAATAAATTTTAAATAAAAAAATTTAATATATATATTATTTGATTAATATTTAAATTTAAAAAAGTTTAATTTAAAATTTTTGCCTAAAACTCTTAAAATTGTTGAGCCGGCCTGTAATGAGCTAAGCAAAAGAGTGGCTGGATATGTGGGCGTCGGCACCCAACAGTAGACTCATGCTCAAGAAATACATTTTTAAATATGATACAGTGTCTTACCTATTGAATAGAATCTAATTAAATTTCGGGTCCGCTTGGCGTTGAAGGAAGTCTTTTTTGATAAATAGAACTATAGAAGCAAGTCTTCAACAACATAGAAGCACAATCATATGGAGAACCAAATAGACACCCAAATGGAGCAAAGGAAGGGCCGCAGATTGGTACTCTTTCCATTGCCATTCCAAGGCCACATAAACCCCATGCTACTACTTGCAACCATTCTTCACTCCAAAGGCTTCTCCATCACCATAATACACACAAACTTCAACTCTCTCAACCCTTCACATTATCCCAACTTTACATTCCACTCCATCCCAGAAGGCTTATTGGAATCTGAAGCCTCTTCATCAGATATTGTAGCTCTTATTAAACTCCTCAACATCAAATGTACAGATCCTTTCCGGGACTGCATGGATAAGCTCTTGTCTGATGCCTCAGAGGAACCTATTTCTTGTTTAATCTCAGATGCTCTCTTTTACTTCACTCAAGCTGTTGCTGAGAATCTTAAGCTCCCAAGGGTTGTTTTGAGGACTGGTGGTCTTTCCTCTTTTGTTGTTTTTGCTGCATTTCCACTACTAAGGGAAAGGGGTTACCTCCCCATACAAGGTATGTTGTTCCTTCTCATTTATGTGTAGGATATAGGTGTGAAAAAACTAAGAATGAGGTCTAGATGGATCCAATCCAATACTAGTCTGAACTGTTGGAAATATAGTCTAGAAGATTGCTCAAATTAATTAACAAATTTACAAAGCAATTTCAATAATATATCAGTAAAACAATGATATGCATATATTAACTTATAAAACAAAATAGAAAAGTGTAAAAACATATAAAATTAAGGATTAAGTAGAAACTTATCGCCGAGGCCTGGAACTAAATCGGTTGTCCTTAAGAAACGATTTCGCCCCCCTAGAGTGCATATGGCTTAAGTGGTCAATCTCCAGGATACAACGGCAACTCTGTTAGTGTGCACTCACAAGCAGAGTTTCGAATATGTCTGATATGCCCAAATTGAATATATTTAGTATATGATAGAGAGGGAAAAATATAAGAGTAATATGTTTTTGATTGTTTGCAACTAATCTCATATATAGAATTTGATAGCCTTAGGGCTCTTAAAAGAAAGTAGCCAAGGATGATTAAAGTGAAAAGGGAAAGATAAAAACAAAGGAATTTCCTTTCCCATTGATGCCGCAAGCTGCTGTGTATTTTCTGCAAATGAAGGGAAGGTGCGGCTGAATAGTTGCTAAGGAAATTTGAGATGATTGTGGGTTTTGTTTGCTGCCAAAAATTCCCATGCCAGCCAAGGAAAATTCTAGAGCATGGGCTTGGGCTTTCTAACAAAAGACTATGGGCTGAAGCTTTGAACATACCCAATAATCCCCCACATGTTTTAAAATTTAATTTTTATTTTTCAAAAATTGGGCAATCACAAGATGAATTAGTGTTGATGTCTTGTGGACTTGAATCAACACTTGGTATTCATAGTCTCGAGTTCACAAAATCTTGGTGATACAAGATCTTGAACTAGTTTCATGAGCCACAAGAATATGAACATCTTTGCTTGTGAATTCTTAGATGAGTTCTCGATTTGGCACATTTTGACCATGCGCCCCACCTGGATTTTTATGAGTGCTCTAGAAAGTTTGCCTTCACTCTTGTAGGAGGCGGCCCCACCTCCAAACTCACATAGTAGAATTCATTAAGTGTGTGCTACCACACTCCACCTATAAAGGCTATGAATTCATTTAAGAGTCATAAAACTCAACCTCACTAGTTTGGTAGTAAGCACTATCTACATCATAGTAGGGACACTGAGATCTCATTCTTACTGATAGTGTTATTTTGAATATCTCCATGATGCCCATTGAATCTTTTGTTGATATAGGTTGGGTTGTCATCATGGGTGATTCACTCAATGGGATTAAGTCCCATCCCCTTCGATGTATCATAGACAAATTGTCTAGTTAGCCCTTTGGTCAGAAGACCCGCAAGATTATTTTCTGACAGTGCAAACTCCATGGAAATTACACCATTGCTTATGAGTTGCAACACTATATTGTGCCTTAGGCGTATATGCCTCTTCTTCCCATTATAAATTTTATTTTTTGCACTCGCAATTGCAGCTTGGGAATCACAATGATATTGGTGGTAATGGCTTATCCCATTTTGGTATATCAACAAGTAGATTTCTAAGCCACTTAGCTTCAGTACTTGCATTTTCTAAAGCAACAAACTTAGGCTCTATAGTTGATTTAGCATTACAGGTTTGTTTAGAAGACTTCCAAGATATAGCTCCTCCGCCTAGGGTGAAAACATAACCACTAGTGGGGTTGGTCTCATTGTTATTTGATATCCAATTTGCATCACAATAGCCTTCTAATATTGTTGGACGACCTGTATATGTAAGGCCCAAATTCATGGTGCCTTTCAAATATCTCAAGAGACGAGTTAGTGCATTCCAATGTTCATAGGTAGAATTATGTGTATATCTACTAAGTCCACTAACAACATATGCAATGTTAGGGCGTGTCCAATTCATTTGAAACCTCATACTACCAATAATTTTAGCATACTCGGATTGTGCAATAGGAGACCCAAAATGTATGTGCAACAGCATACTCGAATTGTCCAATCCCGCTATTTTTCTTTATATGTATGTGGAGTTCTCACAAGGTCACAATCAAAATGATAGAATTTTTTAAGTACTTTCTCAACATAGTGTGATTAGGAAAGTATAATCCCTTCTCTATTTTTATGATTTTTATTCCCAAAATTGCATTTGCCAATCCAAAGTCTTTCATATCAAAGTTTGAAGATAAAAGATCTTTAGTATTTTTCACAACATTTATATCAGTTTCCAAAATTAACATATTATCCACATATAGGCATATAATAATACCATTATCACCAGAAAATTCACCATACACACATCTATCAGATTTGTTCAAAACAACTCCATTAGAAATTAAAGTGTTATCAAAATTTTCATGTCATTGTTTAGGAGCTTGTTTCAAACCATATAATGATTTTCTAAGTTTACACACTTTATTTTCTTGTCCTTGAACCTTAAAACCCTCTGGTTGGTCCATGTAAATTTCTTCATCTAAATCACCATTTAAAAATGCTGTTTTGACATGCATTTTGTGAACAATCATTTCTTTGAGAGAGAGTGTTTATATTGTTAGTACTAATAAAAATAAGATAGATAGTGGAAACAAAATATTATTTTTATCGTTGAAATATATTACCTTGAAATATGATGGATGATCTATTCTTGTTTCTAGAATTTAAAAAATTATATCTTTGCCTATGAAAACTTAAAATGTTCCCCATTTTAGCATTTTGTCCACTTTTATTAAACTTTTTGTTGATTTGTCTAATAGAACACATTCTAAAGAAGAAGGAAAAAAAAAAAAAAAAAACACTTGAAATATATTTTAGGGGATTCTAAAAAAAGAAAAGAAATATATTTTAGGGACAAAAACAATATCATTGTAGTTCTATTTTTGTCCCTGGAATATCATCCATGTTTTATTTTTGTCTCTAATATCATTAAATTTTTAAGGGAAAGTTAAAAAAAACCTTAAGGGTATTGATTTAGGAAATATTTTTATAAACTTTTTACGGGAAAAGAAATAAGTAACTGATTTTATTGATAGATTTTTTTTATATATTTTATAGAAGCGGTATCAAAACTTTTTCAAAATTGTCAATTAATAAATGTCCTAAGAGCATTCCTTAACATAAACTAATTTTTAATTTTTGTCCCTAAGCTTAATAGAAATGGATGATGGAGGGATGAAAACTAAAACATTTTTAAAATTTCAGGATAAATATAGAAACCTTAAAATTTTAAGGACTAAAATAGAAACTGGAATATATTTTAGGAATAAAAAGTATATTTTAACCTAAAGTAGATAGCCTCAATGCTGACTCGAAGCATGTCCTTCATCATTGGAAGAACAGTGAGGCAACCAATTTTTATGGCAGCGACAGACGTGTGGTGAGGATTTTTGGTTTGGGGTGAAATTGTGATACCAATATATTTGTGTGTGTGTATATATATATATATATATATATTTCTATATGTAGTATATGGTTTTACTAATATATGGTCAAAGGGCATATGTTAGTAAACTATTTTAAGAAACTTTTTATAAAAAAATAAAAAAGTAATTAATTGATTTGATAACATTTTTCAATTTTCCATAAAAAGTTCAATGGTTAATGAGTAGTTTTAGGACCACAAATTATTCCATAACTTTTTTGCTACAACTTTAACGTGGTAGATTGTGAGTGGTTAATTATCACTTACACATGAACCCACAATTTTTTCTTTTCCAATTACACCTTACCACGTTACAGTTGTGACAAGAAGTTGTGAAAAATTATGTGATCCTAGACTTTTCCTTGGTTAATATATGCCACTTTTTTGTTATCAGATTCTCAATTAGAAGAGCTAGTGGCAGAGCTTCCACCTCTCAAAGTAAAAGACCTCCCAGTGATCAACACGGTGGACCCTAATTCATATTATGAAATTGTAGCTGGCATGGTCAATGAAAGCAAGGCCTCTTCGGGAATCATTTGGAACTCCTTTGAAGAGCTTGAGCAGTCTGAACTTGACACATTACGCCAAGAATTTCCCATTCCAATCTTCCCAATAGGCCCATTTCACAAATACCATCTAACCTCTTCTTCAAGTAGCTTATTAGCCCAAGACCAAAGTTCTATTTCCTGGCTAGACAAACAAGCTCCTAAATCCGTAATCTATGCAAGCTTTGGGAGCTTAGCGGCCTTAAGTGAATCCCACTTTTTGGAGATTGCTTGGGGGCTAGCCAATAGCAATCAACCCTTCTTGTGGGTGGTTCGACCTGGATTAGTCCGTGGCTCGGAATGGCTCGAACCATTGCCAAGTGGGTTCCTTGAGACATTGAATGGAAGGGCTCATATTATAAAATGGGCTCCTCAGCTGGAAGTGCTGGCCCACCCAGCTGTAGGTGCATTTTGGACTCACAATGGTTGGAATTCAACATTGGAGAGTATATGTGAGGGTGTCCCTATGATTTGTATGCCTTTTTTCACTGACCAAAAGGTAAATGCCAAGTATGTTAGCCAAATTTGGAAGGTTGGTCTGCAGCTAGAGAATGGACTGGACAGATTGGAGATAGAGAGGTACATTAAAAGATTAATGGTGGAGAAAGAAGGCGAGGAGATTAGAGACAGAATTTCAAAATTGAAGGAGAAGGCAAAATTTTGCTTGCAACAAGGTGGTTCTTCACTCCAAAACCTGGACAGCTTGGTTAGTCATATATCTAAACTAGAATCATTTATCTTCCAATCTCAATGACACCAGTCGGCTTTGGACTTATTTGGTTTGGGGCATTTGAAGGGTCTACAAGAATTTCAATCGTTATCTTATGATGTACTTTTAAGTTTTAAGCATTGGCACAAAAATTATTTTCTTTCTTGAGAAGAAATAAATTTAAAGTACTTGTATTTGAATTTAATTGAAGAATAATGTAAGATATTTAAAGAATTGTACCTAAGTTTTGTCATTGTTTTAATAGAAAAACTTTGATATTTTAACCTAACCGGAAAACTAGGGGCAGAGTAATAAAGTAAAAAAATAGTTAGACCAATGGTTGCAAATGCTCCTTGGAATAGCTGGCCTATTTTTGCAAAACCAAAGGTTCCCTCAATAGAATTGCTTGCAATCGTATCTGGCCAGCCCATGCATGACCTGAAAATTAATCCTTTCTAGAGCTTTCTGACTTTTGTTTCAAACTTCAAAGTTAAAATCCCTTTTCCTTTGGTAGAATTGGGTCTAAATCCTAAGCATGCCATATTTTGGGTGTAAATTACTTAATTCAAAGTTCGCCCTTGAATTGGCCATCTGGGAACTTTGTGATGACATATTTGGAGATTTAACCTCTGTTATTTATCCTTGTGGAGACGCTCAATGTCAATTTAAATATATATTTTACATTATTAGATATTTTTGGAGTATAGTGAGATGTTGTACTCCTTTCTCTTCTGTTCATGGTAGATCTTATTATGAATGTGTGAGGAAAAAGTACCATGTCAACGAATTTTAGAGAGTAACTAATAATTACTCTAGCTCATCTCAAGGCACTAAGAAGAGGTGAAACAAATTTGACCCAATAGGAAATTTTAGAAATTTGTTCCAACCCAATTTGCTCTTTGGGCTTTTTTCATTGTCTGATTTCTTTTGAGAATATTAAATATTTTAACACACACACAGAAAAATGAGAAAAAGATTTAAAGAAATTGATAGTGGTGTATATCCAAAAGGGCCTAACTCTTGGATACACAGAACAGACTTTAAACCTTTATAACTTACACTCATTTTTCAATGTGGGATTAATCCACTGTTTTTTCTTTTGGGATTAACATTGTCTAACATCTAATGTTAACTTATAGTGATTTTTAACTTGTATAACAAGAGTAAAGTTTTATTATTGAAATCAACACATTCAAGAAGAAAGGGACAGGCTAACACTTTAATCAATAAAGAACATTAGCGTAATTTATTTATAGTCTAAATTTAAATCCAAGATTCGGTAACTTACCCTAACACCAAATAAGAAGGGGCAAGGGCACTAGTGTTGATCAATAATGTAGAAAGTTACATTGGGTCCACCAGTTAAGAATTGGAATCCAATTAGAACAAGTAACTTAATTAGAAGTTTGTACACGTGATCTCATTAATTTAAAAATATCTAATAATATTTTTGGAGTATAGCGAGACCTGGAATTTGCTAATTTGATTGGTCTACAATGAATTGTTTTTGAGGGCGTCTCTAATTTTCTCATTTCAGTTCTCAATCTTGGTATTTTATGCTATTCTTCTGTTGGGTTAATTCTTGATGACTTTAGAAGAAAAGTCCAGAAGTATACAGAGAATTTTTTTTGGGGTAAAAGACGAAGCATAATATAAATTAAGAAATACTGTCAACAGCTACATCAGAACAGAGATTTCTTTTTGTGCTTGTAAATTCTCTACTCATGCTTTCCTAGTGTTTGCAAGATATGGGAAAGAAGTCTTTATTTTTTTTGATGAATGATGGAATGCCCCAGTATTATGATTTCTTATGTAACTTCTGAAATGTCTCAATAAAACTATCATTTTTATTATTATCATTAATTTTTTTAAGAAACTAATGGCAAGTCTAAAATAAGCAAATTAGTAAGGCCCATCCAAGACATATATTTTGAAGGCAAGCAGTTAAAAAAAGAAATTTGGGTTAGCATTTCTAGTATTAAATTGTCAATATTTTTTAATGAGAAATTTTAACTAATGGGCAATAGTTTAGGAGTTATTTTTAAAAATATTTTATTAGGGGAATGATAAAACAATAAATGATATTGACAACTTTTTATATTTCTCATAAAAGTGATGTCATGGTTTATTAACAATTGCTTTAATATCATTCATTAACATGACTATTTTTTAATAAGTCAAGCAATTTTACTGGGACTTAGTTTAGATCCCATGCCTCCGGTACATTGAACTCGGTCAGAAGGTGTCGGAATATATCATAGGAATCATGAATTAAGACAATAAATTTATAGTATACTAGAGCCGTGGAAATCACGGCTTCAGTATCGATATGCACTATAAATTTATTATCTTAATTCATGATTTCTATGGGGTTCAATGTACTAGACACATTGAACTTGAACTAGAACTAGTTTCTCACCAAAAAAAAAAAAAAAAAAAACACTTGAACTAGAACTAAGTATGTGTTTGGATTGATGTCTATGTCTCCACATCTAGCGTTTCACTTTTTTTATTTATTATATTTTAGCGCGTTTCTCAGTTTCCGTGACTTTATGTCACACTAGTGGATCCCTTACACTGTCTTGGGATTTATAAATCTCTTTTTTTAATAATTTTTTTATTAAAAATTGGATCTCACGACATTATTTTCACATTTAAAAATTATTTTACTACATTATTTTACTATTCTATTCTTAAATCACGTGCAATATGGACAAATATGTACAAGTTCCGATGCCGACAGAACCTCTTTCAGTTGCATTACCTTTGCTCCTTTTAAGTAGAATTAAATTTCGGGTCCACTAGGCAAGTGGGCATTGAAGGCAGTCTTTCTTGATAAATAGAAGCGAGTCTTCAACAACATAGAAGCAACAATCATATGGAGAACCAAATAGACACCCAAATGGAGCAAAGGAAGGGCCGCAGATTGGTACTCTTTCCATTGCCATTCCAAGGCCATATAAACCCTATGCTACTACTTGCAACCATTCTTCACTCCAAAGGCTTCTCCATCACCATAATACACACAAACTTCAACTCTCTCAACCCTTCAAACTTTCCCAACTTTACATTCCACTCCATCCAAGAAGGCATCTTGGAATCTGAAGCCTCTTCAAAAGATGTTATAGCTCTTGCTAAACTCCTCAACACCAAATGTGTAGAGCCTTTCCGGGATTGCATGGTTAAGCTCTTGTCTGATGTCTCAGAGGAACCTATTTCTTGTTTAATCTCAGATGCCTTCTTTTACTTCACTCAAGCTGTTGCTGACAGTCTTAGGCTCCCGAGGGTTGTTTTGAGGACTGGTGGTCTTTCCTCTTTTGTTGTTTTTGTTGCATTTCCACTGCTAAGGGAAAGGGGTTACCTCCCCATACAAGGTATGTTGTTCCTTCTCATTTATATGTAGGATATAGGTGAGAAAAACTAGGAATGACGTCTAGATGGATCCAATCCAATGCTAGTCTGAACATGATCCATTGGCTAATGTGATCAATAACACCGTTATTAACAAATTTTCTGATAATTTTTTCTGTTTTTCGTAAGAATACAATCAAAACTTTCATAAAATAGTACATTGACAAATGTTGTAAGGATAATTGTTAACTGGATTCATAAAATACTTTCATTTCTTTGAGAGAGTGTGCTTATATTGTTATTACTAATAAAAATAAGGTAAAAGAGAAGAAACAATATAATTTAAATCCTTGAAATATAATGGATGATTCATTCTTGTTTTCAGAAATTAAAAAAAATTATATTTTTCTCTATAAAAACTTAAAATGTCCCCCACTTATCATTTTGTACTTTAATTAAACTTTTTGTTTTTTTGTTTTTTGGTTAACCATGCAAGTATTATAGAACTAAGGCACCACAAATCTGTTACAAAAATGACTAGCTTTATTACTAGTCAGGAGGTCACAGGCGGTGGGTTATACAAAAATTAAACTTTTTGTTGATGTCTCTCAAATAATACATACTCTAAATAATAATAAAAAGCACTAAAAAATATATTTTAGGGACAAAAACGATATCATTGTGGTTCTATTTTTGTCTCTGGAATATTATCCTAGTTTTATTTTTGTCTTTAAGCTTAATAAAAGCGGATGGATGGATGAAAATTAAAACATTTTTAGAATTCCAGGATAGAAATAGAACACTTAAAATTTTAAGGACTAAAAGAGAAATTAGAATATATTTTTGGAATAAAATTAAAAAGTATATATTTTTTTTGAGAACGAATAAAAAGTATATTTTAACGCAAAAGTAATAACTTCAATGCTGACTCGAAGCATATCTTTCATCGTTACCACACAAATTGTGAGGCAACCAAAATTTTGGTGGCGGCGATATCATCCTTTCACACAAGAGAATGACGTCAAATTCAAATTAGCTTAGATTGCAATTGTTAAGACTGATGGATGTTTGAAAATTTAAATAATTTAAGGTATTGACAAAATGTTATTGAGTGCAAATTGTTCATTCACACTGAATACGGTATTTTTTTTTTTTGCTAAATGAAATTGATCGAGAGGTTATAGCACAAATTTTCACGGTTTTTTCTTAGCTCAAGATTGAAAAGGACATGGTTCAATTATAAAAGAGAGCCGGTAGGTAAGTATCACTTAATGAGTGAGCTTAATTGATTAAGAAAGTATCTCATGAGACATATCACGGAGCGCATCTCTTATACATTTGGTGGACTCACTCTACAGTCATAAAACTCACATATTGTGAGAGGATGTTCTATGAGATTGTCTCATATGATAATTTTTTCAACTAATCACCAATCTATCATTGCTTCCGGCAAGTTAAGAGTAGTAAACAATAAAGTAGTTTCATTAATGGGTCGATTTGAGGATCAATAACTTGTCAAATAAGTTGTAAAAAATGTTGTATTAGCATTACTCTAAATCTCTACTGCATATGCCACTTTTTTTGTTATCAGATTCTCAATTAGAAGAGCCAGTGGCAGAGCTTCCACCTCTCAAAGTCAAAGACCTCCCAGTGATGGACAATGTGGACCCTGATTCATTTTATGAAATTATAGCTGGCATGGTCAATGAAAGCAAGGCCTCTTCAGGAATCATTTGGAACTCCTTTGAAGAGCTTGAGCAGTCTGAACTTGACACATTGCGCCAAGAATTTCCCAATCCAATCTTCCCAATAGGCCCATTTCACAAATACTATCTAACCTCTTCTTCAAGTAGCTTGTTAGCCCAAGACCAAAGTTCCATTTCCTGGCTAGACAAACAAGCTCCTAAATCTGTAATCTATGCAAGCTTTGGGAGCTTAGCGGCCTTAAGTGAAGCCCATTTTTTGGAGATTGCTGGGGGGCTAGCCAATAGCAATCAGCCCTTCTTGTGGGTGGTTCGACCTGGATTAGTCCGTGGCTCGGAATGGGTCGAACCATTGCCAAGTGGGTTCCTTGAGACATTGAATGGAAGGGCTCATATTATAAAATGGGCTCCTCAGCTGGAAGTGCTGGCCCACCCAGCTGTAGGTGCATTTTGGACTCACAATGGTTGGAATTCAACATTGGAGAGTATATGTGAGGGGGTCCCTATGATTTGTATGCCTTGTTTCACTGACCAAAAGGTAAATGCCAAGTATGTTAGCCAAGTTTGGAAGGTTGGTCTGCAGCTAGAGAATGGATCGGACAGATTGGAGATAGAGAGGTGCATTAGAAGATTGATGGTGGAGAAAGAAGGGGAGGAGATTAGAGACAGAATTTCAAAGTTGAAGGACAAGGCAAAATTTTGCCTGCAACAAGGTGGTTCTTCACTCCAAAACTTGGACAGCTTGGTTAGTCATATTTCTAAACTAGAATCATTTGTCTTCCAATCTCAGTGACGCCGTTGCAAGAGTTTTGGACTTATTTGGTTTGGGGCATTTGAAAGGTCTACAAGAGTTTCACTCGATATCTTATGTTGTACTTTTAAGTTTTGAGCATTGGCAATTTGTGACAAAATATTCTGTCCAATTTTTCCTCATTATTGTAAACTTTTGACTAGGAAAACCATCTTTGTTTCCTAAACAACTGTAAAATGTGAATTAATGATTTAGCTGAAGTGATGGGCGTTCGCACATGCTACACACTTTAATAATGACTAGTTGCAGATTTGCGCATAGCCGGTGGAAAAATTTGATAGTTTTTTTTTTTATTAAGTGAAAAATGAAAATAATAGATGAGATTTATAAGTTCTAGTAAAAAATTATATTTAAAATAATGTGATTATTTTTTAATTAAGTATAGTTGATACAATATATTAGATTTTCTAAATGAAGCTATTATATTTGTTATTTGAAAGTGTTTTAGATTTTGTAAGTTTTTTTTTTTTAAGGAAACATAATACATTTTACATTCAATTATTGTATAAGGTAATGTGTGGTTGGAATCTGTTTTTAATGCTCCTTACAAACGGTTTATCCATTATACATTTTGAATGACCTAAAGAAGAAGCAAATATAAGTAAAATCTATCACTTATATTAGAAAAAAAAATAAAGGACTTTAATAACATAAAAAATGTAATTTTATCAAGAATCTACTAACATTATACTAAGAATGTGACATAATTGTCAACAAATCAGCTCCTTTTCTTACACAAACCTCTCCTCCCAAAGCATCATTGAAGTGGATTGAAATGGACAGAAGTTGATCGAAGTGGGCTGAAATGGATCATATGGACTGAAAGGATTGAAATGGACTTGAATGAATCATATAGACTGAAATGGGCCAAAGTGGACCTAAAGAGACTGAAATGGATTAAAACGCTGCACTGATGTGTGGCTCAATAGGAGTGTAGCAGTAATAAATCCATACTTAAACTTTAAGATATTATATAGATATAGATAATAATAATAAATTCTGTCCTTTTTTTGTTAAAATAAAAAAAATATAAATTTTAGGGATAATTACATTTTACCCACATGTGGTTTGCCTCTAATTTGACTTGCCTACCCGTGCCTTCAATTTTGACACTTTACCCATCTATGATTCCCTCTGTTACTAATCCGTAACCCACCTCTTCTTCAGCCGTTATTCTAACACATAAAATGTCAAAAACAAAAGCCCAAACAGATCAAAACACTCCTCACTCCCAAAACTCACTCCCATCCAACTTGCTCACCAAACTAAGATCCTAGATGCTACAATGCTAAAATGGCGAATTTGAGAATGCTGTCAAAGCACCATTTTATGTTGGTAGATATGTGGATTTTGTTGCATGGGTAATTACTATACTTTGTGCACAAAGTTACCCGTGTATTAATGTCTGTAATTCCATGATGATATGGACCCACTTGAAGCTAACTTTCAAACCGGGAGAATATAGACAAAAAAATAATTAACGCAATGTGTTAGCTTGGGTCCTCACCATCCCAGTTTCAATGGTTATAACTTGGCCACGTAAAAGCTGAAACAAAGAACACGAGCCATCTTAATTTCCCAGTCCTCCACCTATCCCAGAGTTTGATCTGGAAGAACATCACATTCTGCGTAAAACCCAGAAGTTTTTTTGGCCTTTTCTTGCTTTGTATAGCACAATATGGCCAGCATGGAAGCACTAGGATCCAAGCAGCAAGCTGTTGAGTTTGAGATCATGGGTGTGCCAAATGGGTATAACGAGGAGGAGATCTTGAAGCAAATTGATGCAATCCATGTTACTGTTGGTGAAGAGTTTGATGTTGAGTCTCTTTTCATTTTAGTCGAAAACATTAAGCATGCCGCACCCATTGTTGGTAGTTTTGTCGCCATTTTAGCATTGTAGCATCTGGGATCTTAGTTTGGTGAGCAAGTTGGATGGGAGTGAGGAGTGTTTTGATTTGTTTGAGCTTTTGTTTTTTACATATTATGTGTTAGAGTAACGGCTGAAGGAGAGGTGGGTTACGGATTAGTAACGGAGGGAATCACAGGTAGATAAAGTATCAAAATTGAAACCACAAGTAGGCAAGTTAAACTAGAGACAAATTACAGGTGGATAAAGTATAATTATCCCTAAATTTTATTAATGGTATTGTAGTACATTAGACTGTTAGAGCTTACTTCCTTAGGTAGGAAGTGTGGTGTTTCCTCCATCCAAGTTTTTAAATTATCCACAATTTTATTTATTTTTACATATAACAATATGAAATCTCGAATTTGTGTGAAAACACAAGAGTTTGTTTAGACTCTCAAATTAAAATTACGGCTAGATTGATTTTACTCTAACTTAGACTAAGTGTGGAATAAGAGTAAATGAGCGCAAACAATTGATAACGCTACCCTAAGCCATATGCATCTATTATCAATGATATAAAGTAAAGCTTAAGAGTAGGGAAGATAGATGCAAATACAAGATAACATCGAGACGTGTTATCGAAGAGGAAACCAAAGAACTCGGCGAAAAGCCTCTTCGCTGCCCTCCAAGCGGTAATCGATCCACTAGAGAATAAAGTTGGAGTACACGAATAACAAAAGACCCTCCAAGCCTAGTCTACCCAATGTACTTGAGCCCTCCAAGCTCCTGCTACCAACTGGTTTCTCGGAATCTTGTCTTCTCTAGCTTTCCCGGATCCCACAATACGCCCGATTGCATTCGCCAATGATTGGCTCCTTCCAATACTTTCTAGCAGTACCAAAATCTCACTTGACACTCAGATTAGGTGTGGTAAGTGTTTGGGCTATCAATCTCTCAAGGATTTAGAGATGGAGAGATAGGAATAGAGGAAAACCACAACGAAATGTGTAGATGATTATGGGTATAACAATCTCTAACTCTCAAGTGTGTATTCTAGAGTTTTCTCTCTGAAAAACACTCCTTACAATATGTGGGTAATGAGGGTATATATAGTGTGGGTAAAGACTTAGTAAAACAAACATGATAAATTAGCCAAACAAAATGTTTCGCGAGTATTTCGCAGGAAGACCTTACCAGTGAGACACTCGCGAAAACTCTAGGCTGGCATGACTCTTCGCATTCCAATCATGTGCTCTACACGTGGCTATTTCACGGGTTAGTTTCTCGCGAGCTTCCTGGTGAACTCCATATGTTCTTCATTTTAAGCTTGAGTCTTCACACTCTCTCACACTCATCACTTACAATAAAAACCCACATAAATACAGAGAAAAATGATTGAATAAAATTACAATCAAATTTGACACGGAATTAAAGTTAATACAAAATAGTTGTGGGGTAATTTCTCGCACAAGCTGTTTGTCCGCTTTGGGGAGCCAAGCCCGCACGGTTTTGTTCTGCAAGCGACATGGGAAGACTTTGAGTGCAGTCCCACATCGACAAGATAAGCGCCCCACTCATTCCTTATAAGCACTTGGCGCAAGCATGAGTGTACCACTACTACACACTGTTTGTCCGCTTTGGGAAGCCAAACCCGCACGGTTTTGTTCTGCAAGTGACATGGGAAGACTTTGAGTGCAGTCCCACATCGACAAGAGAAGCGCCCCACTCATGCCTTATAAGCGCTTGGCGCAAGCATGAGTGTACCACTACTACACATGTGTAGTAGTGGTACGCTTGCGCATGCTGTGGTCAGTGGGGAGGCGTGCCCTGTTCGGGGTAACAAAGCCGTGCGGGTGTCGGACATGGTCAACCCTACCCATCCCAAAGCGGACAATACCTTTGATGGGCACTGCCCTCAAAAGCGCCTTTTTGTGGGGTAATTTCCTGCACAAGCTGTTTGCCCGCTTTGGGGAGCCAAGCCCGCACGGTTTTGTTCTCAAGCGACATGGGAAGACTTTGAGTTTAGTCCCACATCGGCAAGAGAAGCGCCCCACTCATGCCTTATAAGCGCTTGGCACAAGCATGAGTGTACCACTACCTGTGCGAGAAATTACCCCACAGTTGTAAATCACAACTTTACTCAATATAACAATATTACGGACATAACAAATTTTACAATTTGTTTAAGTGACGGACTTTGATTAGTGTACAAATAATTTCACAACTAACATTACCTTTATTGTAATCGATCACAACTTGCTATTTCAACAATTGTAGTAAAAAATTTGAAATTTGTAATACTAGACTCATTGTTCTACATATCTAGTTAGATGTGGGCAGCTTTGTATACACTCACTGCTTAAAATATTGTAAGTTCTGCTTTGCATCATCCAATACATATGTACCAGAATCGAGAGGTTTGGCTGATTGAGTTTGAGAGCTTTCAATGTCATTAATGAGGCAACAAGAAAGGGAATTTTTAAATCCTTTACAGATAAGGTCTCTTTAAATTTTAAAAATCAACAACCGAAGCTCTTGTGTCAAAGAGGAAAGCAATTGAAGTTGGTATAAAACATTTGATGTGTGAAGGGGACAGGACAGCTTCAATGTCATACAACCTTTGTAGAACCCCACCTTATTTACTCACTTGTCTATTGAGCATATTATTCTTTAAGACAAGATCTTTTTTGGATTCTTTTGATAGTTGGTTTGAATTTTATATCTTTACTAACTTTCTATTAATTTTGTTGCTCACAATCTTGTTAAATGTGCTTTTCTGTCAAATTAGGTGGGAATAATCCCTATCTCTTACATCCCGGAGTTTCACTTTTGCCCATGACCTAGAGATGGTGGTTCTTCCTGTTTTGTGTGCTGTTTTTCTATTGTTTAATGAAATTCTTATTCATAAAAAAGTTTTACTACAGTATATCCTTAGGACATTTATTAGCAAACCATTTTAGAAATTTTTTTTTATAGAAAAACGAAAAAGTTACTTTTTTTTACGACTTTTTCAATTTTCCATAAAATGTTTTAAAAAATGAATGATTAATGTATGCGCTAAGAGCATATATTAACTAGACCCTTCATAAAAAAAAAAAAAAATTGTTTTTCTCTTGTTATCACTCCACTTCATATTGACTGTACCTCTTTGGAAATAAGTATCTTTGTTCACTATATATGAATAACTGTGAATTAATAAAATCACCCTGGGTTCACGAGGTTAATTGAAACTAGTAAACTAAACAATAGTCCCCATGCTGCAGATAGGAAATTGTGGTCCCCCAGTCTACACTGGACGCAGCTACAAAATTTAATACAAAAATTAACTGCTCCTTGTGGTTGGCACCATTGGTGCATGCGTCTGTGCTCTGTGGTTCGCTTTCACCCCCATTACATTATAATGGTAGGTGGCAACAGGTGTAGTCTTAAAAAAAAATGTTGTTATCGTTAATTAAGTTGATTTTATTTATTTATATTTTGTGGGTACAATAGAATTTAAATTTATGTCATCTGTTTTATGATAATTGATTGATTTTTTATTTTTTACTTTTATATAGGCAGGTTTGAAACCTAAATCTTTTGTTTGACGACAATTGATTTCCTAAGTTTAATCTTAGTTTATTTACATGGTGCACTGTACTAATACACTTGCATTTGTGAGGTGTGCCTTTTCATCTTATGTGGCAATTATTTACCAAAAATTAATAATCTTATGTGGCGTGGATTCTAGTTAATTCATTGGATAAAGTCTCCCATCCTCAAATAAAGTATTATGGTTTGAATCTTGCTTATACCAAAAAAGAAACTCATTGGTATCTTAATCTAATAATAAAGGACAATCATAATTAATCTATAAATTAAGATAAATTTCATATATATTAAAAGTATAACAATCAATTTTTTTTTTTTAAATTTATACAAGATAGAAATTCTACTTTAACTTAATCTAAGTGTATATGTGTATAAAACTCTCTCCTGGAGATTTGAATCCTGACTCTTGCCCCCCACACCCCACAAATACTTATAACAATCAAAATTATTAATTATTTTCACATCTAAAAAAAAAAAAAATTATTAATTATTTAACCTACAATTGTACAACTTAGTTTCGTTCATAAACTTGTGACTTTAAATTCAGGGAGGAAGGAAAGCAAGTTTCATTATTCAATTCCATGGAGATCACAAGAGAGATCCATATGCAACAAAAAACAGCCCGCAGGCTAATACTTTTCCCATTGCCCTTGCAAGGCCACATAACCCCTATGCTTCAGCTAGCAAGCATCCTTTATACTAAAGGCTTTTCCATCACCATCATCCACACACAGTTCAACCCTCCCAATCCTTCTAACTATCCTCATTTCACATTTCATTCCATTCCTGATGGCCTTTTGGAAAGTGAAGCAAACACTTCAGATGTTATAAGGCTCCTCACATTGATGAATGTCAATTGTATCACACCCTTTCGTGATTGCTTAGCTAAGTTATTAGCTGATGTCTCCAAGGATCCTGTTGCTTGTTTAATCACAGATGCTATATGGCACTTCACTCAATCTGTGGCTGAAATCCTCAAGATCCCAAGAATTGTGTTAAGGACATCCAGTGTCTGTTCATTTCTTGCTTTTGTTGCCTTACCACATCTGCGTGAAAAGAACCTCTCCATTCAAGGTGCATTTCTCTGTTGTGTGTTACATCAGTTGGAGTTTAACATTCATAAATTTTTAACAGTTTAATCCTTTGTCATATAAGTGATAGTTTATCACTGTATCAGCCATTAGAACAGATGGTTTTTGCTCTAATTCTATTTTCAATTTACCTACCATTTAAAAAGTTAGAAAATTCGTATTTAATTACATTTATCAATCGAAATTTAGACCCCATTAAGGTGACAGTTTATGAGTTGTCAAATTGTGTTAGCTAGCTATTAATGCGTCTGTTCTACCGTTCTATTCTATCACCTTCATCAATTTTGATTTTTGAATAAAGTTAATTTTCACAACTGTATCAAAAAAAAAAAAAAAAAAAAATCACTTTCGCTTATCTACACCATTGATATTATTCTTTCATACGCTAATTACAATAAGTTGACATAATATGAAAAATTTTGTCTTTAGGAGTGATGTCAATAATAATATAAAAATATATAATTTTACAAATTAATATATTACTAATTACAAAAAATAATTTAAATATTTATTTATAATGTTAATGAAGTGGTTCCAACCATATTTATTTTGTAGTAAAATTTGCAATAGTGTTAATATTCTCTATATTTCTTGGATGTTAAGGGGAAAAAAAATTCTCTGACATACATTGGAACTTTCAGTTTAGTTCTTTATGACCACATTGGAAAACTGGTTTGGGTATTTATCATCACATGGTTTCCCATGTGAATATGGGATGTCTTTACCATCTTTGTTTTCATCAATAGCTTGATATCTTCCCCACATTCTGCTGATAGTTCCTGCTAAACATTGAGCATGAAGTTTGGTTTAGTACAAATGTATATACTGATGGGCACAATGTCCTTTTATGTTAGAATATAGTGTCATATTATATATTAAAAAATTCACATAAAAAATAGATCATGATTTTATGAAAATAGATGCCACTTAACTTAAAAAGTTATTCCTATAGTTTTGAGTCTAGTTATGTTATATCAATTAATCATTTTTTTTTCTTCTCTATATGGGACTTCAATTCACATGCATATACCTAATATTATAAGCTTAATGTATTCTTTTATATATATATATATATATATATATTTTATATTAAATTCTTTGTAGCACAGATTTACATAATAAATTGTATTTACTTAGATTTTTTTATTGTGTATATAAGTTGTCAAGTCAAATCATGTTAATTCTTCACTTTCTTCCGCTTTCTCTTTCTATCTTTTTTTATTTATATTTTGACACATTCTTTTATATTTCTCCTTACAATAAATGCATGATAAGCAAGTACCTCTTTTTTTTTTTTTTTTTTTTTTTTTTATTTTTTAAATTTTTTTTTATTTTTTTTTATTTTTTAAGTTATGACCGTTTAATGTAAATAAGAATGAGAGATACAGTCTACCTGCCAACATTAATAGGGCTTCAAACTTTTTTTGTATGCATTGATAAGATTATTAGGTACATACCATGAACATTCAAATAAATCTGTAATAAATAATAAGTATCGATAGTCATTTTTAGTCTTGATTTGAATTAGTATGTCCCAATGACTTCCTATTTTTTACTTGAATCTGAATATTTGGACTGAAATGTGTAAATAGGAAAAATGGGAGCACCTGTTTGTACATAGAAAAAAAAAAAACTAATATTATTTTTCACATTGTTATCTCTTGAAGAAGAGTCATTAATCCATTGAATATTTTAGATTATTGCAAAATTAAACCAATATATGTAAAAATATAGGTGAAGGTTAATGTTTCCTATCATAATGTCGTCCATCTATTTATTTGCTTAATTAATCCAATTGTTTTGTGTACTGTCTTATGAGTAATATTCACTTTTTTATCCCTTTCATTTCCCATAATCTCGATTAGAGGAACCAGTGCAAGAGCTTCCGCCATTGAAAGTGAAAGATCTTCCAATGATTGCCACACGCAATTCAGAGGACCTTTATCAACTATTGTCTCTCGCGGTAAAAGAAACCAGGGCCTCCTCTGGATTCATTTGGAACTCATTTGAAGACCTTGAACCATTGGCATTGACCACTTGTACACAGAAGTTTACAATCCCAACGTTTCCAATAGGCCCATTTCACAAGTACTTTCCAGCCTCTTCAAGTAGCTTACTAACACAAGACCAAAGCTCAATTTCATGGTTAAACACTAAAGCACCTAAATCCGTAATCTATGTAAGCTTTGGAAGCATTGCTGCATTAAATGAAGCCCAATTTTTGGAGATAGCTTGGGGCTTAGCCAACAGCAACCAACCCTTTTTGTGGGTGGTTCGACCAGGATTAGTCCGTGGCTCAGAATGGCTCGAACCATTGCCAAATGGGTTCCTAGAAAATTTGAATGGAAGGGGTCATATTGTGAAATGGGCTCCACAAGAAAAAGTGCTGGCCCATCATGCCACTGGGGGATTTTGGACACACAATGGATGGAATTCCACGTTAGAGAGTATATGCGAAGGAGTTCCAATGATTTGTCAACCTTTTTTCGGTGATCAAATGGTGAATGCTAGATATGTGAGCCATGTTTGGAAAGTTGGGGTGCATTTGGAGAATAAGATAGAAAGAATGGAGATAGCCAGAGCAATTAGAAGACTAATGGTGGAGGCAGATGGGAAGGAGAAGGAGATGAGAGAGAGAATTGAGCATTTGAAGGAAAAGGTTGATGATTGTCTAAGCCAAGGGGGTTCTTCGTACCAATCCCTAGAGAACTTAACTAGTTATCTATTATCATTTTAGTCCTTCAATCTTGAATTTTCTGGGTTTTTTTTTTTTTTTTTTTTTCTCAATAATAAATGCTTGATTGTTTATTTTATTTTACTTGGTTTCCAATTCAATCCAAGGGATCATTTGAGTTTAGTTTTTGAGATTTTAGCACCTGGCCAGAATTATGTTTAGGGGAAATAATATTACGGACATGATCGTTTAATCGCTAAGAAGGTTTTTAACAAATTGATTGTCCCCTTTAATTTTTATTTATAATGAAAATGTTTTTGTACCAGCTGTGTGGGATGTTTTATTGTTCAAGACAAGTTGATTTAGCGTGCATTGGATTAGTGTTTTTGTTTTTTTTGTTTTCATTTAGTTTATTAATGTATTTGTTTACGTACAGTTTATTAAAGTCTCATTTCTCTACCTCTTTCAGTCACAAAAAAAAAAAAGAAAAAAAAAGTCTCATTTCTTCTACTTTTACCTACTTTCACGATTTCACCAAATTAGTAAAGCAATAAAAAAACCAATCTATCTAATCGCACATTTATTTTTCGTGTTGCCAATGGCCTCTTATTTTCAAACCGGATAATTCAAGTGGTTTCCTTCATGTTCATGAGGAAGTTTAAAATCCCCTTATTATAGAAATACTATTATTTGATACACAAAAACCAATTAATCTGCTCCCATGCTCATCAACCTTATATCCTCAACCAAGAGGCCCAAATTACAATAAGAAGACCCACCTTCACTTGCACTTTTTCTTGCCAATCTAGCCATCTCAATTGTTGATTTCATGAACTCCTCCCTCCTTTCTCCCATCAAATCATTCACCATCTTTTCTACAATGAATCTATCACACACATCCTTCATGTCCAATCCTAACTTCCAAACCTCACTCACAAACCTACTATTCAATTGTTGATCACCAAAGTAAGGCCAACAAATCATGGGCACCCCAGCTACTATACTTTCTAAGGTTGAATTCCATCCACTGTGAGTCAAAAACCCACCTATTGCATGGTGGGCTAGGACCTCCTCTTGTGGGGTCCAACTCACTATGTACCCTCTCTCTTTTGTCCCCTCCACCAGCTCTATTGGAACCTCATTCCTATCATGCTCTCCAACAACCGAGTCGGATCGTAAGACCCATAAGAATCTTTTTTTGCTATTCACCAAACCAAACCAAAACTCCATGTGCTCATCCTTTGTAATAGTAGTAATGCTTCCAAAGCTCACATAAATTACAGACTTCAATGGTTGAGCGTCAAGCCATGTCATGCAACTCCTATCCACTTCAAAGAGGCTGTTTGAAGATTGAGATTGGGACAATGATCTTTTGGCTTCAAGTTGAAACTTTAGAAGCGAGTGGAGGGGTCCAATGGTGTAAACTTTAGAACAATGAGTTCGTATGTGGGAGAGTGCAGGTCCTTCTAGGTCTTCAAACGTGTTAAGTATGAGGGCATGCGCTTGAGGGCTTCGTTGAGTCTCGGTTAAAAAGATAGGGAGATTGCAGTGGTTAAGGTCTATGCCTCGACAAAAACTTGGGAGGTCTCGGTAACGGAGAAAACTTTCCATGCCTGGCACAGTTGTTATCAAGTGGTCCATGTCCTCATTACCTAGAATTTATTTTAGCACATATATACCCACACATTAGTATGATATCAACTTGAGTGATCTTAGAAACACTAAGAATTTTACCATGTAAAGTACTATATAAACTTTACAGATTGATGTGTCACTAATAATAAAAAAGTCATTCAGACATGGATCACTTGATATTATTATTATTATTATTTTTATTATTTTGTTGTTGTTGTTGTTGAAGTGACATCAATAACATTTTTTGTCACATCATTTTAAAGAATTTTGTAGTAAAATTGGTTATTGTTTCAGCATTTTGCTTGGGACTTTTTTTTCTTTTGGTTGCTTATGAACTCATGAAAAATCAATAAATTTAGTGACACAAAACTTTTCACAAATATTGACATATAGCCTATTGTAATGGGTGCTTAAGAAAAATGTTATCATAATGAGTCCATATGAAGTAATATTGCTCTAATCATAATTTTGAACAATTGTGAAAAAAATTGTGAAAATTTGTCTCCATTGCTCATGGAATATTGACCTATGAAGAGCTATCAAATTCTTTAAAGAGCTTTCCTAATTTTCCCAAGTGTCTTAAATTTCAGCTATGTTAACAAAAAGGAAAATTACTACTTACTAGTAGACACACTAGTGTATACATAGTACACATAAATTGTGATTTCTGTGTACGCTAGAGTGTGTGTAATAGACACCACTCTAACAAAAATTACTACTCTTTTAAAAATTAATATACCTTATATATAAGATTTTTTTTTTTAATATTCAATAGTTGGAGGTGAGGAGATTTAAAAACTAGATGTGTCTCTATTGAATATCAAGAGATGTCAATCAAATCCGTGGCTATAGAATGATCAAATTCGTGGATTACATAAATAGGTGAGATTAACATTGTATACAACATCTTTAGAACTTATCATCATCCTTTTTGTGCATATTCATGTGCAGTCTGCAACAGGTGAATCCCAAACATTTGTCTGTTTGCAACTGGTGGGAAAAAAGAACTGTTACATTAATGTATTAGTTCAGCGAAGCTAAGTTGAGTTTTCATTTTCTCATGAACAATAAAGAATATTAGACTTTTTGATGGTTTTTCTTTTTTTCCTTAAACTTTTTTCCAGTAGCCAAAAATGTTTTAAAAAACAAATAAAACCTTGCAAATGGATGCTAAATATGAAAGTTACCTCTAACAGGAAGTTCGCCAGCTTCAATTACATTAGGAAGAGAAAAAAAGGCCCAGAAGCAGCTGGCACTGATGGTACGAAAATAAATGATTGGAATTTGAAGCTCATTGCCAATATCGCTGGTAAAACTGCCAATGAGTCCATCAACTATGATGCAAGTCAAGGAAGGCCTAGTGTTGGAGCCAAGTTGATTTGAAGCCAACATCTCCCTAAGAAGAGGCTTGGTTTTCATATTTAACGAGTCATACAGTTCCATGAACTTGTCAAGAGCTCGTGGGTGGTCAGCTGAAAGGCCATCAGAGACGGTCTTGAATTGGAACCCTGGATAGCAACTAAAACGGGTTTCCATATCGGTGTAGCGGACAAGGCGTTCGTGGATGAAATCAGTGTTGAGGAAGGTGACATGAATGCCGGCAAGGCCAAGAAGCTCAGCTAGCTTGAGCATGGAGTTTACATGTCCCTGCGCCGGAAAGGGAAAGATTAGAACATGGGCAGTAGGACACTGTTCCATGATCAACTTTAGGTTTTTGGATTCACTTAATATTGTCACTTCTTCTGTGACCCTCCTATTGACACTGCTTGTGGTTTGAGTGATTTTTACTTTTTATAATTATCTGAACACATTATTGCACAGAAATACGTAGCTACGTACACTCACTTCTTTGTCACAATTTCCAATAGTCGTGCATGTGCGTGGCAGAAAATTATTAGGTATTCTCGGAGTATCATAAATGCATACTCCCTCCTCTCACATAAATAGTAGGTTGTATCATGAATTTAATTAGTGGGACCTATCATTCATGTGAGAAGAAGGAGTACACATTTATAGTACTCTGGAAGTACATAATAATTTTTCGTACTGACAGAGTACTGTAGAATTGCTTCCTAGCTCCGTGTCCATGTCATTGCAAAAGTCGTGCAATTTGTTGTGTGGTCTTAATGTTTTACATTGGGCAAGCCTACTAAATGACACTTTATGGTAGGTGCTAACTTATTAGTTGTTGGCACAACGTGTGGCTATGAGAAGAAACACCGTACGTAGAGCCCATGGCAGAGGTGGACAAGACCTACCGACACTGCCAAAGGGATGAAGCCAAAAATTTTCAATTATTTACGAAGAGATATGGAAGTGGAAAAAAAGCCAAAGATGAAAAGTCATAATAAAGTGTATTTTCGTAATTGTTATAGTTAAGTTGTGGGCTGATTTGAGAAATTAAAGACTAAAGGGTATACATAGGTAGGCTGATTTGAGAAATTGAGCCCAGTATAATTAAGCTTCCCCCGAGCAAAGAAAAAATAGCCCAATTAACAAAAGTTACCAATTTTTTTTCAAGAATTAGCCCATTAAGCCATTAAGAAAAATTGGGAACACCAAACATATTCAATTCCAGGCTCACGTGGTACACATGGTATTATCCTTTATCATCACGTAGCGTAGGGTAGATAAACCCACACCGGAGACACCTTTTTTATTTAGCAAAAAAAAAAAAAAAAAAAATCATTCTACTAAATTCAAAAAAGAAAAACCTAACATTTGCCAACCCTGTCTACTCCCTTCGCCCAATCATGGATTTTGGACTAGCAGAGTAGTAGACAGCAGCGAGACTAGTCTCAGTCGAATCTTCATCAGAGTTGCATCCCTCACTGCGGTGTGGCCGAAATAGTATTTCTCTAACTCCATCTCCATCAGAGTTGCTTCTCTCTCTCTCTCTCATAATAGTCATACGAGCAGAAAGTCTTTTGTTTTGTTTTGTTTTTTTTTTTTCATATCAGAGGATTTTATTAGATAAACGAAACAAAGTTTAAAAAACACTACACAACAGCATAATAGAGTTTATACAAACACAACAACATGTGAAAGATAAATACAAACACTCAATAAGAACCAACAGCAGATACATCACCAAAACAAAAGCATTGGAGGAAGATTATTGGTAGCATCGTTTACAGGATGAAACAAAACCCATAGAGTCCCAGTAGAGACATTTCCACAAAAAGGTGGGGCATATGTCATATAAAATCTCTCTCTCAGGTTGAGAAGCTCCCCGATTTGCTAGCATATTTGCACAGCTGTTGGCCTCCCATTTCTTGTTGAGGAGCCACTTGCAATCCAATACTAAATTAGAAAACTCAATAGGATACTCCACATTAGTATTCAACCATTTAGCAACGAGAAGTGAGTCTGTTTGAAGAAGACAATATGTCTGCACATTTATTGGATTCCCAATAGATATGCCTAAGTCTAACTTGAGGAAACTTGTTAAGAAATGACTTGCAATCATTTAAAGGATAGAGTCTGATCTCTTTGAACCAGAATTCGAACCAAGTTCCACAACAATTTTTGCATCTAGTTCAACTTCTTGAAATTGCAACCCGTGATTAATAGCCAGTTATAACAATCCATCCCTTAAAGCCTATAATTTAGCTATAACACTGGTAACAACTCTCGTAGATCTAGAAAATCCTTCTAAAACATCTTGTATGTTGATATAAGTGCAACCTACCAAGTAAGTGGAGACGAATTGAGTTAAGCTATCCCATCATATAATTTTTTGCTAAAGATAAAAGTTGATAGTCAAGGACATCTAGCACAAGGGAGAGTAAAACTATTGGAGACATTCACTATTCAAATTCTCCTTCTCTCAATTGTATAAATTATCAAAATAAATTAATAAAACCGATATTGTCTTTTTAGTCCCATTTTTCTAATTTATTTTCGAGAATAAACTTTACTTAAAGAAGACTAAGCAAAACGAAAGAAAAAAAAAACATTTACACACGAACCATATAAGAACTAAGTATATATATTAATCCATTATCACCAACATCCCAAACAAAAAATATATCATTTTTTTAATAAAAGAAAAATGGGTAGAAATGATGATCAAGTTGGATTCTTTACTTGGGGCATTACTATAGTAGCATCCTATCCGCTGAGTCTAGACCTACAAGTAGGAGAACAAGTGAGCTATAGTTGTTATCCCTATCCCTCAAGGGCACTAGTGGGCATTGAGTTGGAGAGTGTTTTTTTTTTTCTTCTTCGAGGGCTTCCTATTGTAGGATTCAAACTAGAGCACCATCCTGTGTGTGTGTGTGTGTGGGGGGGGGGGGGGGGTGGTGAAAGAACATCCCATTTTGCTACTCTTAAACTGGTAACATGAAATTATCACCCCATTCTTCAGCACTAAACCCTTCTTAATCAAGACAAAAAAACACTTATTGATGAGACCCATATTCTTCCAAGTTAAGTTAATAATCAACAATGGAGCTTTGCTAGCTCATCCTTGCGCACAACTGGTCAAAATCTATCTCTTTGAATTGAAAGTATTATGGTTGAACATGTATTAGTTTACAATATTCCTTAGTCCTTACCGTTGGACTTGTATGGTTTTACAGATATCTTACCGTTGGACTTATAATTTTCTTTTATGGTAAACTGTTGTGTTTTATATTTGACTTTGCAATTGTTTTAACTGCTAAATTGCAATTCAATCTAAAGGGATCATTTGAGTTTAGTTTTTGAGATTTTAGCACCTGGCCTGAATTATGTTTAGGGGAAATATTACGGACATGATCGTTTAAGTGGTCCAATGACTAATACGGCTTTTTTACAAATTGATTGTCCCCTATTATTTTTATTTATAATAAAAGTGCTTTCGGACATGTGCGTGGGATGAATTAATTATTGTAAAAGACAAGACAATTTAGTGTATATATTTTTGGATTATTTTTTTTTTATTTTTTTTTCATTTAGTTTCTTAATGTGTTTGTTTATGTACCGTTTTTTAAAACCTCATTTTTTCTACTTTTACAATTTCACTCACTTTCACTAAATTAGTAAAGCAATAAAAAAACCAATCGAATCGCACGTTTATTTTCTGTGTTGCCAATGACCTCTTATTTTCAAAGTTGATAATTCAAGTGGTTTCCTTCTTGTGCAAGAGGATGTTCAATATCCCCTTATGATAGAAATATCATTATTTGACACATGGAAACCATTTAATCTGCTTCCATGCTCATCAACCTGATATCTTTGACCAAACGGTCCAAATTATAATAAGAGGATCCACCTTCACTCACACTTTTTCTTGCCAACCAAGCCATCTCATCAGTTGATTTCATGAACACCTCCCTCCTCCCCATCAAATCATTCACCATCTTTTCTACAATGAATCTATCACATGCATCCTTCATGTCCAACCCTAACTTCCAAACCTCACTCACAAACCTACTATTCAATTGTTGATCTCCAATGAACGGCCAACAGATCATGGGCACCCCAGCTACAATACTTTCTAAGGTTGAGTTCCACCCACTGTGGGTCAAAAACCCACCTATTGCATGGTGGGCTAGGACCTCCTCTTGTGGGGCCCAACTCACTATGTACCCTCTCTCTTTTGTCCCCTTTAGCAGCTCCTCTGGAACCTCATTCCTATTGTGCTCTCCTACAACTAAGTCAGATCGTATAACCCATAAGAACCGTTGTTTGCTATTCACCAAACCAAACCAAAACTCGATGTGCTTGTCCTCTGTGATAGTCGTAATGCTTCCAAAGCTTACATATATTACAGACTTCAATGGTTGAGCATCCAACCATGTTATGCAACTCTTGTCCACTTCATACAGGTTGTTTGAAGATTGAGATTGGGACGATGATGTTTTGGCTTCGAGTCGGAATTTTAGGTGCGTGTGGAGGGGTCCAATGGTGTAGACTTTGGAACAATGAGTGCGTATGTGGGCGAGTACGGGTCCTTCTAGATCTTCAAACGTGTTAAGTATGAGGGCATGTGCTTGAGGACTTTGTTGAGTCTCGCTCACAAAGATATGGAGATTGCAGTGGTTTAGGTCGTTGACTTGGCAAAAACTTGGGAGGTCTCGGTAACGGAGAAAACTTTCCATGCTTGGCACAGTTGTTATCAAGCGGTCCATGTCCTCATTTCCTAGAGTTTTAATGCATACACACCCACTTATTAGTATAATATCAACTTAAATGATGTTAGGAATACTAGAAATGTACCACTTAAGTTTTCCAAACTAATATGTCACTAATTATAGTAAAGTAATTTAGACATTTATTATAATAGTATATTGTTGAAGTGATCACATTGATCACATATGTTGCCATGTTATTTATATGCAATTTGTAGTAAAATTAATAATAGTTTTAGCATTTTTCTATCATCTTTGGATCTTTTGGTTGCTTAAGACCTCATGAAAAATCAATAAATTAAGTGATACAAAATTATTCACAAATATTGACACATGGCCTAATGTAATGGGTGCTTGATAAAAGTGGTGTTCGTGATGGACCCATATGAAGGTAATATTGCTCTAATCACAACTTACTACTTTAAAAAATTATAAAAAACATTGTGAAATTTCTTGTGTCTTTGTTGCTCATGGAAAATTGACTAAAGAAGAGCCGTCAAACTCTTTAAGGAGCTTTCCTAATTTTCCTAAGAAAGTATCTTAAATTCTAGCTACATTAATAAAAATGGCTACTCTTTTAGTACATAATACATCTTAAGGATCATATTCTTTTTGATAATTTGGTAGTTGGAGGTGAGAGGATAGTAACTTAAATGTGTACATTTAAAATACTAGAAAATACTTATTAATTGAGCTACAAAGTTGTTAACTATATAAGGATTAGATTCATTAATTACTCTTTTGCAAATAACATTAATACATTATTTACACAAAAATTATGATCGTTAAATTATTTTGTAGTAAATAATATATTAATGTTATTTGCTGAAGAGTAATCCAAGAATTCCATTTCAATTTTTAATTTCGTATTAAACAGGGGACATTAACATTGTATACAATATCTTAAGCACTTATCATCATCCTTTTTGTGCACATTCATGTGCATTGTTCGGATGAATCCCAATTGGAAGGACATTTGTCTCATTGCAAAAGGGGTAGAAAAATTGTTATATTAGTGTATTGGTTGAACTAAGTTGGGTTTTTCATTTCCTTATTGAACAAGTGTTTGGTACGGGGTATTTTAAGGAGTCTGGAAAATGGGAAAGAAAAACAATTTTGCTTTGTCTGTCTGGTAGGGGAGCAATTTGGATGGAAAGAAAATGGGTGTGAGGGAGTTTTCTTTTCTTTGCGAGAGTACAAAATTGTTCCCCTCCAAATTGAGGAGAAAATATGGGAGAAAGTGTGCAATAAAGGCACAATTATCATTTTACTCCTCTCTCTTAGCCAATAAACATTATCAACTGAAGGTTCCATCATGCCTGCCTAGCTATTATAACTTTTTATTCTTTTTTAAAGAATCATTATGCCATTATATAAGTTATAACTGTATCAAAACAACTTTGTCTACCATTATCAGAGAGGAAGTCTTGGAACACAACAAAATTACACAATATTTTTACAACATTTTTATTTTGATTGTGATAAACCGACTAAAATATTATTTTATTTTGTTTTAAGATATGATAGATTGGATCTAACTATTTTAGCTTGTTGTGAAAATGTTGTGAGATTTTGTTGTGACTATATATCGTTATTATAAGTTATACATTTTCTGTAGTAGAAATCAATTATTATTATATTAAATTGTATTTTTTTAATAAAAAAATTATAATTAACTAGCCATGCATCAATACAAAAAAAAAAAAATTCAGCTTTTCAAAAAAATTATATTTACTTTTTTATCGTCTGTACAAAAAACACATGGTTAAAAATTAAAAATTTTCCTATGCTTCCAAACAAACAGAGTCTAAAAGATTAAAGATTAGACTTTGATATTTTTCCCTACACTTTTTTCAGTACCCGATGAAAATGATTTTAAAAAACAAGTAAAATCTTGCAAATGATGACTTAAAAAAAAAAAAAAAAAAAATCTTGCAAATGGATGCCAATTCTGAAAGTTACCTCTAACAGGAATCTGGCCAGCTTCAATGATTTTAGGAACAGAAAAATAAGCCCAAAAGCAGCAGGCACTGATGGTACGAAAATAAATGATTGGAATTCGAAACTCATTGGCAATATCACTGGTAAAACCGCCAATGAGTCCATCTACTATGATGCAAGTCAAGGAAGGCCTAGTGTTGGAGCCAATAAGTTGATTTGAAGCCAGCATCTCCCTAAGAAGAAGCTTGGTTTTCGAATTTAACGAGTCATACACTTCGATGAACTTGATAAGAGATCGTGGGTGGTCAGCGGAAAGGCCATCAGAGATGGTCTTGAATTGAAACCCTGGATAGCAACTAAAACGGGTTTCGATATCAGTGTAGCGGACAAGGCGTTCGTGGATGAAATCAGTGTTGAGGAAGGTGACATGAATGCCGGCAAGGCCAAGAAGCTCAGCTAGCTTGAGCATGGAGTTTACATGTCCCTGCGCCGGAAAGGGAAAGATTAGAACATGGGCAGGAGGACAGTACTGTTCCATGATGAACTTTAGGTTTATGGATTCACTTAATGTCACTTTTATCTGTATTGACACTAATTGTGGTTTGAGTGGTGTTTAGTTTAACGCATTATTATTGCCCACAAATACTACATATATAGTTATGTACACTCACTTCTTTGCCTAGAGTCAAGTCACGATTGCAAAAATGTCCATGTCATTGCAAGAATGGTGTAATTTGATGTGGTTATCATTTTGCTTTGGGCAAAGCCTATTAGGTGGCACATATTATTGTAGGTGCTAACTTATTAGTTGTTGGCACAACGTGTGGCAGCTATGAGAAGAAACTCCGTAGAGCCCACGGCAGAGGTGGGACAAGACTTATCGACACTGCCAAAGAGATGAAGCCAAAAATTTTCAATTATTGAAGAAGAGACATGAACGTGGAAAAAAGCCAAGACAAAAATATATGACTAATCTAAAGTGTATTTTCATAATTCTTATAGCTAAGTTGTGGATAAAACAAAGTAATATGGAAAAGATACTCATGAATAGCTACTTTGTTGACGACTTGCTATGAAGAAAATGGTGAGTGAAAAGCGAGAACATCTTTTTCTTTTTCTTTTTTAAATAAGGAGATTAACATAAAAAACTAATTGGTCACCAAAGGCACAGTAGAGGCAGACAACTTATTACCGTACATTCCAGAAACATCAAAGCTTAACAAAAGAAAAAGAAAAAGAGGGAAAATCATTAAAAACAACAAAATCTTCACATGCTGGGATAGCCCCTTTTTTTTGTAGTGATGTTTGCACATTTCTTAGCTTCAAGATAGATATGCCTAAGTTTGGCTAGAAGAAACTTGCTAAGAAATGACCTGCAATCATTTAAAAGGGCAGAACATGATCTCTTTGAATTAACCAAAATTCAAACTAACAAGATCCACAACATTTTTTTTGCATCAAGTTCAACTTTTAGAAATTGCAACCCGTGATTAATAGTTAATAATAATCCATCTCATAAAGCCCATAATTCAACTATAACACTAATAGCAACCCTTGTAGATTTGAAAAATCCTTCTAAAACATTTTGTATGTAGATACAAGTGCAACCTAACAAATAAATGGAGATGAATAGGCCTGTTCAGCCACCACCAGATACCGACGAAACCGCCCCCTACCGCACCAATCCGACTGACTCATGGCTCAACCGTAGGTTTTAAGTGCGGTGGTCGGCAAAGTTTTCCGAGTACCGATGCCAGCTGGTGTGGCAAGCAGTGGTGAGTTTTGCACATCGATGAGAACCGCACCACAAAAAAATACTGAGAGAGAGAGAGAGAGAGAGAGAGAGAGAGAGAGAGAGAGAGAGAGAGAGAGAGAGAGAGAGAGAGAGAGAGGAATTAGCGTACCAGTTGGAGAGAGAGGCGGGTTAGGTCTAAGTTAATAGTAATATGGGTTAAAACAATTCATATAGCAACTTTATAAGTTTTAAAAAAATGATATTAAATGATGCCATTTTGAACCCAACATTAAAATTAATATTAATTCCAAAACTACAAACCCGTTTAAGACTTTAAGTTTAGGTTAAAATTTTCAGATCTCACACTTTCTCTCACATCTGCCTCTCCCCCTTCCTCTCTCTTAGGTCTTGTGTGAGAACATGTCTCCCCTCTCCCTCTCCCTTTCCCTCTCTGCCTCTGGCTTCGCCTCTTCCTCCACCCCCACCTCAGTCTCAGCCCCTTGAATCCATTATTCTCCAAGGCCACCATGTAGCTTTCTTAAAGATTTTAGAGAAAGGTTTTGATGCTCAATTCCTATTGTGCTTTCTACCAAATTTGTATATGCATTCTGTTCTTTTTTTTAAAATCTATTATGAGTTGTGTTTTGTTTTTCTGTTTTTATATGAGTTTTTGTGATTTGAAATGGGATAGTTGACATAAAGATAGTGAATTTTTTGTTTGTTTGATTTTTTATTTTGGGAATATTTGGAGTATTTTAATTATTAATATGTGGTTTGGGGTGTTAACTTTATTGTGTTTGGTTCCTGAGAAAATTGAGGAATGACCGAACTAACTGCATCGAATTGGCATGGTGCACCACACCTTGTGCAGGCCAGTTTCCTTCCTCCATAGTAGAGGTGTGGTTAGACATGTAGGGAAACTACCCCTATAGGTGTGGTGCAAAATCGCCCCCAAAAACTGGTCGCACCGCACCGTGTACAGCCCTAGAGACGAATTGAGTTAAGCTATCCCATCATATCATTTTTAGCTAAAGATAAAAACGGATTGTCAAGGACTGTTAGCTTAAGGAAGATAAAACCCATTGGAAACTTCACGACTCAAATTTTCTCGCTCAATTATTAAATTATCAAATAAATAAATAAAACCACTCTTAGGATATGGTCCTTTTAGTCTAATTTTTCTAATTAATTTTCAAGAATAAACCTTTTAGTCCCATTTTTCTAAATTAGTTTCAAGAATAAACTTTATTTAAAGAAAGACTGTGCAAAGTGAAAGAAAAAAAAATTTACCCACAACTATGTAAGAACTAAGTATTAATCCATTTTCACCATCATCCCAAACCAAAGTATACATCGTTTATTTATTTATTTTTATGAAAGAAAAAAAAATAGGAGGGAGGATTAGAGAGACTTCTCTATTTAAGCTTTACCATAGTAGCATTTTTTCCTCTGAGTTTAGGTCTACAAGTAGGTGAACTAATTGTCCATAGTTGTTTTCTCAATATAGATTCAAACTTGGGATTTGGGAGCAAGCCCAATGACAACATCCCATTTTGCTACTCTTAACCTCGTAACATGAAATTATTTCTACACTTCCTCATCTTCGGTACTAAAAACCCTTTAATCAAGACAAAAAAGCACCCATTGATGAGCCCATATTCTTCGTAGTTAATAATCAACAATGGAACTTTGCTAGCTCATCCTTGCGGCACAACTGGTACACTCTCTTTCTTTGAACTGAGAGTGTGTTTGTTTGGAGGTGAAATAGGATGGATGGAAAACTTTAGAGAGAAAATAGGAAGGAAAACTATTTTGGAGTGTGTTTGGTTGGGTGGGGAGAAAGGAAAATAAATGGTGAGGCTCGGATGTTTTCTCTCCGGGCTCACCAAAAAGTTTTCTCGATTCCCAAAATGGAGAAAAAACTGAATGGAGAAAATGAGGTTGCTTAGTGGACAAAAATGCCCATGTGCACTTGCACATGGACAATTTGTCCCAATTTTTTTTTTTTTGGTTTAACTATACATGACTTTTTTTTTGGGACATGATTTTTATTTTTTAATAAATTGGGTGATTGTTTTTTTTTTTTTTTGGTTGTTTGTCACTTTTTTGTTTTAATTGGTCATCATTTTTTAACAAGGGTGTATGAGTAATTTTATACAAATTCACTTTTTCTATCCGTCTACTTTTCCACTCCAAACCAAACAAAAATGAGAGAAATTAAATCTTTTCTATCCTTCTACTTTTCCATCATCTCATCATTTTTTATCTTCCCACTTTTCCACCATTCTAACCAAAAGAACCCTGAAAGTTTTATGGTTGAACTATCTTACCGTTGGACTTATAATTTTCTTTTTATGGTAAATTATTGTTTTTATGCCTTCGACTTTGCAATTGTTTTAACTGCTAAATGCCAGTTAGCTCACTATTGCCTTATTGCTTTTTTTTTTTTTTTTTTTTTTTGAGAAGAACTATTACCTTATTGCTAAAAGCCTAAAAGCGAGTTCTATTACTATTCTTATATTCTCAGCAAAAAAGCACCATTCTTCTAATGCTAGACGTGTAATGCTTCACTGGAACTTCACCGCTAAAGCATATTGTTTTATTGATTTTTACTGCCAGACTCACAAAACTGCATTAACTACCGGAACTAATTTTTTCTCTTCTATCTCACCACTGATCATACATTTTTTATTTATTTTTAATTTATAAAATTTACCTTTGGACATTTATTGCTAGTTTTTTTTTTGAAGAAAATTTTGCTAGACCTATTTTGTTACTCTTTAGTCTTTACTTTATCACTTAATATAAAGTAAAGTTCCCTTATTGTTTGTAATTCTTTAATTTTTGAATTTTGTTTCTTTAAAAGGCTTAAATTTGTTCCGGTACAGCCCTCGGTCTCCTTTGGGTTGGTGTCTTTTAACTTGACTCCCAAAAACAAGTGATGGAAAGCACAGATACTCCTCGTACTCTCTGATTATTGGTACATTCAGTATTCTCTTTGAAGTCTCTTAAATCTAAACAAATGTGTTATATATTGACCAGAAAAAATAGAAAGGTCTTATATATCACAGTTAATCTTCTGACTTGATGCAACTTCTTACATAATGCAAAATATATTGTATCCTAGCATTCATCCAACGTTCTGACCTTAGAGCATTCTCATAAAGGATCTCAAAAAATTTAGCATTTAGCATCTCAAAAACCTACTTTATTTATTTTAACAACTCACTTTACAATACACCCAACATCAAAGGTTTTATATTTTTTACCACTTCATTAATTAAAGATAGTGAGAGAGAGAAGAAAAGATAGTGAGAGAGAGTATGGTGAGAAGAAAAGAGGAATAGTGAGAGAGAGAAAAGATATTTTAATTAAAGTAGTATTAAAATATTATTATATTTATAAGATTTGAATTGCTATGTATGACAGTCTACCGTAGCTCAGATGCTAAATTTTTTGACACTAACACCTTTATTGTGTGCTTTTTTGGAATGAGATGCTAAAAAAAAACATTTTTAGCTTTTGAGAGTTTTAATGTGAATGCTCTTATTGGTTTAAACTTTAAAGTAGTGCATGATATAGAATCGTGGTTTCTCACTATCACTTGCAATGCCTTATCATCTCTCCATTATACTATTTGATTGTAGCAATATGGATAATTGCCCAACCTAGTTAATTGAAAATGGGGATACAAAAATTACTAAAAATGCCATTTAAAAAAAAATTCATGGCACATTTTTTTTTTTATATACAAAAAGGGAAATATTATAAAACTAGAAACAACATACAAAGGAGTTCATAAAGTGAAAAAAAAAAAAAAAAACACTTTTAAATTACAAATATGGGTTGTGGAAAAACCTATCATATCGAATATCCCATAGTAAGCAATCTAATTAAAACATAGTCATATAACACAATTACACATTGGATGAACTTGAATTCCAAGAAGTAGACTCAAGCTCAGATTATTTTACTGCAGACACGCTCATTAGTCTTATATCCTCGATCAAATGGTTCAAATTACAATATGAAGACCCACCTTCACTCACACTTTCGCTTGCCAATCTAGCCATCTCAACTGTTGATTTCATGAACACCTCCCTCTTCTCCCCCATCAAATCATTCACCATTTTTTCTATAATGACTCTATCACAGACATCCTTCATGTCCATCCCCAATTTCCAAACCTCACTCACAAACCTGCTATTTACTTGCTGATCATAAAAGTAAGACCAACAAATCATGGGCACTCCTGCTACTATGCTCTCTAAGGTTGAGTTCCACCCACTATGAGTCAAAAACCCACCTACGGCTTGGTGGGCCAAAACCTCTTCTTGTGGGGCCCAACCCACTATATAACCCATGTCCTTTGTCCCTTCTAGTAACTCCATAGGAATTTGACCTTCATCATCTTTTTGGGTCACCAAATCGGGCCGTATTACCCATAAGAAGCGCTTCTTACTATTAACCAAACCATACCAAAACTCCATTAGCTCGTCTCTTGTCAAGACTGTAATGCTTCCAAAGCTTACGTAGATTACAGACTTCAAAGGTTGAGCATTGAGCCATTCGATGCAACTTTTGTCCACTTTGTATATGCTATTTGGAGCCAGAGATTGCAATGAGGCATTTTCAGATTCTAGCCTAAATTTCAAGAATATGTGTAGGGGTCCAAGGGTATAGACCTTGGGACATTGAGATCGTATGTGGGAGAGTATAGGTCCTTCTAGATCTTCAAACGTGTTGAGTATGAGTCCTTGGGCTTGAACAGATTGTCTATTAGCGTATGCATTATGTTGGAGATTTGGGTCTTCTAAGTTGTTGGTTCGACAAATACTAGGTAAGTCTCGGAGTCGGAGAAAAGTTTCCATGCCTGGCACACTTGTTATAAGGCGATCCATGTCTTCATGTCCTAGAGTGGTTAATTTAGACCTAGTTAGTAATAACAAATTTGTCTCTATGTTTATTTTTGCTCATGAACTAAACAAATGTTCAACCTAAAAAAGCTAACAAAATTTATAAGAGAGAGAGTTGGGTTCAACTTATACATGGTGTGATTTTTTGTTATACAACCCAATTCTTTTTTTTTTTTTTTTGAAATATTTTATTTACAAATTTACCATTAGATTACATTTTCTACTTCTAGCTATCTTATATACATGCAAAATATCTTTGAGTCTACTCATGAAGTTTCGTACACTTTGATTTTGCATTATATTTTTTTGAAAGGATACTTTACTAGTTGAATTGCTTTTTCATGATATACATGGTGATATATCCGTACATTTGTTTGGGGGGAGGGAGGGAATCAAAATGCTTTAATTAAAAGAATAACTCTAGGAAAACACAAGAGGTCTGTGTCAAATTTAATTCACTATATTTTAAATTTGTAAAAAATCATAGAGATATCGTGTACTTATTCATATGTTTGAAATGATAATATTTTAGCTATGTTTTAAAAAACATTGTGAACAGTAATTTTGAGCTATTTAAAATAACTGTCAAGTTCGAAGGGTGGAAAATTGGTAGGATAGAAAAAGGGGAAGAGCTAGAAAAGTGAGAGGAAAGAAATGATTTAGTTTTCTCTCATATGTGTTTGGTTAGAAAGATAAAAAAGTTGAGAGATGAAAAACTTATTTATTTATTTATTTTTTAGAAACAAACACACACACTGAGGAGAGGGAAGATAAAAAACTTATTTGTTTGACTGAAAAGAAAAATGAGAGGATGAAAATTGAAGTTGGTATAAATTTGTAGTTATATCCTTATGCAATAAAACAAAAAAGTAACACATTTTTTTATTAAAAAATTGTTTAAGAATTATACTTCATTCATACATTAAAAAAATAAAATAAAAGAACCCAAAATTTTTTTATTAAAAAATAAAAAACCCAACTAACTGTTTGAGAAAAGAAACATTCTGTACATGATAAAAAAGAAAAAAGAAAAAAAAAAAGAAGAAGAAAAAATTACGTCAAAAAAGAAAAGAAAAGAAAAGGTAAAAAACCGAAGAAAGGATAAGCACAAAAGAAGAACAAAAAAAGCGAAGATAAGCACAAAAGAAAAAAAAGATCAAAGAAAGGATCAAGCAACAACACAGATGACGAAACAAACCGAATGACAAAAGAAACAGAGAAGAAAAGGACAGATAGATTAAAAAGCTTTGAACGTTAGCCTGGACAATTTTGTCCAAAATATTGCCAGATATTTTCACCCATATCCCCACTCCAAATTGGAGTGATACACTTTTGGTGAGGCTGGAGAGAATAAGAAACAAAGGAATTACTACCCACAAAGAATGAAAGAAAAAAGAAAAGAAAAAACTATTATTATTTTTCAATCGAGGATGGATCAGGTGGGGGCCCGAGCTCCCCCCAGTCCAATTTTTTTTTAGTTATTATATATTTCATTTTTTTAGTTGATCTCTCCTTTCAAAATCGTAAGTCTCATTCTTCCCAATCAGCCTAATTAGCCTAATCCAAATAACAACTATTCAACTCAAAAACTTAACAAAAACAATAAAACATTTATAATGGCGATTGCTTTTTAGCAAAAAAAAAAATTTACCATCAAAAAACAAAAAAATTATGTGTTATTGGAGAAGCTAAAGCTAAACTTTTTGTAACTATAGCAAACTGGTATAAATACTGATTGATTGTAGCAAGTTGTTAAAAATAAAATACAATATTTATTGAAATTATATCCATTCCTTTGATTAAAAAAACTCAAATTCTCTCTCTGTCTTATTATTTTAATAAGTTGTTTATATTATTATAAATGAAGTGTTAAAAAAATAGAACATTTGATATTGGATGTATAGTAAAATGAGGTGGTAAAATAGATAAAGTAACTTTTTGAGATGCTAAAAAAAAGTTAAAATTTTTAGTACCACCACTATGAATGTCCTAATTTCAAAAAAAAAAAAAAATTCTAACCAGCCTAGTATTAAAAAAAAACCATTATTTTGTTTTTATTTTTGTTAGTAGATTATTACATTTTAATGTATTTAGAAATAACGATTTTGTGTATTTATAATTTTTTAATAATATATGGATATCTATCTTTTTTTTTTTTTTTCTTCTTTTCTTTATACTCCAGCCTCTACTAGCTTAAAATCTTGAATCCATCCTTGCTCTCAATATAATCAATTTCTAAGCTTTTTGTATTCTTTTTATACGATAAGAAAATAGATTAAGAATTGATACAAAGATACAAATAAATGTTTTCATTAAAAGTATAGCTCATGACAATCAAAAGACGTTGCTGCCTTCTTCTTTTGTTTTGTTTTTTGGGGGGCTAGATAGGATAGCATATAAATTCTTTTTATTTTTATTTTTTATTTTTTTAAGAAACAAACACACACACAAGGGAGTGAGAAAGTGATTCTAACATAGAGACACCCATAATTCCACTCAAAAGCCATGGTAACTTTTAAGGAATGGTGAAACAAGTTATACTACACGCAACACTCTCTCTTAAGCAATATGATACAATTACACATTCTTTTTTTTTTTTTTTTGAGAAACAAACACACACACACATAGGCTTCACCATTAAGGTTTGGAACCCACAAAGGGTCGTTGTCTTGATAGCATGTGCAATACATAAAAGTTAAAATAATAAAACATACTAGGAATTATATATTATGGACAAAGTTTAGCTATAGGTTACTGAATAAAATAAACATAATTACATATTTTAAAAATTTAATCATTGAATTGCATGTTTTTTATGCTCTTAAAACATATGTCAAATTTTGTGTCAATCGGATATTATTTATTATATGATCTATAAATTTATATTTTATACATAATTTTAAACTATAAAAACTTATAATTTAAACAATTTATTGATGAAATAACTATTGATCTTTAATTTTTTAGAAATTTTGCAAGCATGAAGATTATAAGAAGTAGATATAATTTAATGATAGATTTGTCCAAATTAACTTTCAATAAAAAGATATTGAGTAAGGTTGTAGCCTCAATTTTATAACTAAAATTTTTTCATATATTATTTAATTGTCGCTAAGCCATGACTGAACTAAGTATAGTTTTTTACTTTGATTTATATATTTCACTGTCTTTTTAGTAGATAAGTCGTACGTTTGCTTAATTTATTTATTTATTTTTATAAAAAATATAAGTTACTAAGTTAGAAAAAACCTGAAATAGAAATGAAAATAAAAAATTATTATAGAAATACTATCTTGAATATTGTATCAAGTATTTCATTTTGGGATGTTCCAAAATAAAATTTTTTTAATTTAAAAAATAATTATAAATTTCATAACTTGCCATTTATTTTACTTAAAACGTTTTTTTTTTTTTTTTTTTTTTGAGAAACTTTTTTACTTAAAACGTTAATCTCATTTTCTCTAAAGTTAATATTAATGAGTATACTTCTGGGAACAAAAACAATGAATTAAATTAATGATAGTTCTTTAAAAAGTTGGATTTGACCAAGAAAATGGGACAGAAGGATTATGAAGTGTGTTTAATTTTTTATTTTAAGAACTTGATTACTTTAATTACAAAAAGAAAACAAAAAAAAAAAAAAAACCGTTACCGACTTTAATTGGTAAAACATGAAAGAGCATGAAGCTTGTAGAAAGATCTTTGTCCGTTTATAATAATGAAGAAATGAATGGGAATTACAAGAAAGCAGATACGAATTTGCAAAGATGCCATGCCAGAGTGTGAAAGATACGTACATACCTCTACTGGGAAGCTCTCCAGCTTCTATTATATCTTGAATAGAGAAGAAAGCCCAGAAGGAGCAAGCACTGATGGTACGTATGGAAATGACTGGAATGCCAAGCTCATGCCCAACATCAATAGGAAAGCTCAAGATCCCATCGGCTATGATACAAGTCACTGACTCTCCAGTAACTGAGTTCAACTGACCCGAACACAGCATCTCTCTAAACAGTGGCTTCGTAACCAATTTAAAGGAATCAAACAATTCCATGAATCGATCACCAGCTCTTGGGTGGTCAGCTGGAAGTCCATCAGAGATGGTCTTGAATTGGAACCCAGGAAAAGAAGCAAAACGGTCTAGAATATTGGAGTGAAGGACAAGGCGATCGTGGTTGAAATCGGTGTTGAGGAAGGTGATGTTGAGTCCAGCAAGTGAAAGAAGCTCAGCTAGCTTGAGCGTGGAGTTAACAGGTCCCAGTGCTGGAAGTGGAAAGATGATAACATGAGGAACTTGTGACCCTTGTTCCATAGTTTCTAGCTCGATCGATCTATACAGTTCTAAATTCTCCGTGTGTGTGTGTGTGTGTTCGCTAGCTTGTGGTTGTAAGACAACGAAGAGATAAGGATTAAGGAGTAGTATTTATTGGAAATTTAATTGTATTTTATTTTGAGGTGTGTGTAAAACTGCCCGTTAACACAACTCTTTATTTTTTATTATAGAAAGAGTACCTGCTCATAAGGATAAGGGGGTAATCACGCGGACTTGACTCAAGTTTTTTGTTCATTGGACAAAAGACCATATGGATCATTGATAGCCAAAACTTCGTTATTCAGACAATTAAATTGATTGAAACCGCCTCAGACTTGGTGGTGTTGATGTGTCAGTTTTGGAATCAACTTTGCTATCACTCTTTGATTTTTGTTCTCAGGAAAATTGTTTATTGGCATTGTTATTGAGTGCATATTGTCGTTTATATTTCTTTTCTTTTAACTAAGGTGCAATTTGTTTATTTCAAACCCTATGGACCAATTTCAATCAATTTTTTTCTTCAAATTTAATGGCACAAACTATGCTCTTTGAGAATTTCATTTTCATGTATTTGTTAAGGGTCATGATATATTTGGTTTATATAAAATCTGGAACTTTCTTTCTAAAATAGAAGAACAGAACTTTATTGATTCAGAAAAATGAATGTAATACAAAAACTGATCCCAATACATTAAGGTTATTCTATATATATATATATATATATATATACACGTCTCAGATAACCAAGTCCCTAATTTTCAGCAAAATTAGTTTCTAACAACTCTAAACTACACAAAGGTATTATAGCATTTACAAGACAGACCAATTCCTACAAGCCACGTGTATTATGATCTCCAAAACTATGTATAAACACTTCATGATAAGGCACAGCTTCAATGGTCTCTGGCACATCCTTGCAAGCCCACTGATGCTCTGTTTTTGATGCCTCTGCTTTGCATTGATTGTAGCTGAAATTGTGTGCAAGTGGTGCTGCTCCACTCTTGCATTGCTGTCCTGCATTAATTTCATCAGATGCATCCTCAAGCATTGAACAAAGGGGATTAGTTTTAACAGTATACTTGATGGAACCCTAGTAAGCCCAATTCAGATAAAGAGAAAAAGGACTAGAATAAATTAAAGTATACTAGTAAAAAAAAAAAAACCCTTTATTTGCTAAATTCATTTTCCCTACTTGACGTTAAAAAAAAAAAAAAATTCTTTTGTGTTAGGTAAGACCCACATATTTCATATAAGCTATGGATACATTGGAGTCATAATTTTAAATTTTATCAATATGATTGCAGCTAATTGTCCCAAAAATAGTTTAAAAGTTTTCAACATTAGAACCTACCGGGCTCATCATCTTGATATCCTTAATTAGATGGTTCAAATTACAATACGAGTACCCACCTTCACTCACATTCTCTTTTGCCGACCTAGCCATCTCATTCGTTGATCTCATAAACTCCTCCCTCCTCTCTACCATCAAATCGTTTACCATCTTTTCTATAATGACTCTATCACACACATCCTTCATGTCTAACCCTAATTTCCAAACCTTATTCACATACCTACTACTCACTTGTTGGTCAGCAAAGTAAGGCCAACAAATCATGGGCACCCCAACCCCTATGCTTTCTAAGGTTGAGTTCCATCCACTATGAGTAAAAAACCCACCTATTGCCTCATGGGTCAAGACCTCCTCTTGTGGGGCCCAACTCACAATACATCCTGTTAGGTTCTAAAGGGTAGGACTTTATATATTTAGAACTCTAATTTGTATTGTTGGCAAACCATGATCAAAACAATGTGTTTAGAAGTGTTTAAAGCTAGCTCAAAGTTGTATGTCAATGTAAAGTTGGAATCGAGTTTAATGCAGAAAGCACTGTGGCTTTCGGCCTGGCTCGATCGATCGAAGCTTAGGCTCGACCGATCGAAGCTCGGGCAGATCGCTTTTCTGTAGAATTTTCCAACTCAGCCCTAAGAGTTTTAAAACGTTTTTAGGGTTTCTTATTTGTCCTAAGTATAAAAGGCAAACCCTAGCCACGTTTTAGTGTTGCTTATAATTGCGGTTTGTGTAAATCTCTTGTGAGATCTAGAGGAGCTTTCCTTTACACAAACTTAGGGTTTTCAAGGAGGAGATATTCTCTACACCTTGATGATCAAAACAGTTGTTGCCATTAAAGCTTAAAGAATACACAAGCGGGGGTGCTTGTAGCTGGTGGGAATCCAAGAAAGAAGGAGTCTGTGGATTCGGAGTTTGCACGTGGTCGTGTCAGTAAGTTCTACTAGTTGGTAGCATTAGGAAGTCGAGCGGGGGTGCTTGTAAGTCCTTTTGTATGAACTTCGATTCTTTCAAAATAGTGGATTCAAGTTTACCTTGAGGATAGCTAGGTCAAATCCTCCCCAGGTTTTTACCGGTTTGGTTTCCTGGGTGATCATATCGTGTGTTATTTATTTTCCGCTGCTTTGCATGATTTGATCTTTTATTTTGTGATAACCTAGACTTGTTTAATTGGACTAAGTAACAACTTGGCTAATTACCTAGGTTTAATCAATTGTTTAAGGGGTCTAAAAAACTGTCAAGTGGTATCAGAGCGGGTAGCTCTTTTGTTGTTGATCTTTTGATCACTGAGCTGATCCTTGACCCCTGTTGTCATGGAACACGGACACTCTCTAGTTATTCCTCCTCACTTTGATGGGAATAATTATGCTTACTGGAAAGTAAGGATGAAAGCTTTCCTGAAATCCATTGATGAGAGGGTGTGGAACTCCGTTGAATACGGATGGGAGAAGCCTACTACTCTTGTTAGTGAGTGGCAAACTTTTCAGAAAGAAGCAGCTTCGTTTAATAGCAAGGCTATGAATGCGATTTTTAACGCTGTTTCTATGGAGGAATTTAAGAGAATCTCGAATGTTGAGATCGCTCATACTGCTTGGAATATCCTCCAGACTGTGCATGAAGGCACAAAGGCTGTCAAAATAAATAAATTGCAGCAATTGACTTCAAAATTTGAATGCATTAGGATGTCTGATGATGAATCTTTTGATGAATTCTATGCTAAATTGAATGATATTGTTAATTCTGCTTTTAACTTGGGTGAAATCTATGATCAACCTAAAATTGTTAGGAAGATTCTTAGATCTTTGACTGAAAACTTTAGACCCAAGGTGACTGCCATTACTGAAAGCAAGGATGTGGACTCCATCCTTGTTGATGAGCTTGTAGGATCTCTTCAATCCTATGAGTTGGATCTACCCAAAACTACCAAATCCAAATCAATGGCTCTTAAGTCAGTTGATGATGTTGATAGTGGTGGATTTGATGATGAGCTCTCTACTACAGAGATTGCCTATCTTGCCAAGAACTTTAGAAACTTTCTCAGGAATAACAATGAAAGGCAAGAGGCACAAACACTGCTGAGCCTAGAAATTTTAGGAAGCATGATCCCACTAAGGTTAATAACAATGATAAATCTAGAGAAAGAGTAGGTCAATCTTCCAATAATTCCTTGGGCTCTCAATGTTTTGGATGTCAAGGGTATGGACACATGAAATCTGAATGTCCAACCTATTTGAAGTCTATGGGTAAGGCTATGGCTGTAACCCTTAGTGATGGTCAAGTTTCTGATCATGAGTCTGATTGTGATGAGGATGAAAACTTCATTACTTTCACTGCTACTGCTGTAGTTGATGAGAGCATATCTGTTGAAGAGAACCCTTCTGATGGGGAACTCTCTGAAGATGCAGATCTTCAAGAGGCCTATAACAAACTTTGCAAAGTTACTACAAAGGATGTTATGAATGTTGAACTTGGCCTAAAGAAAATTGAATCTCTTGAGCTTGAAAAGAAAAATTTGCTTGTTAAATTGTTTGATGTTAATGACCTTTTGAACAATGTGAAAACTGAAAACATGCTCTTGCTTGATAAAGTTAAATCTTTGGAACTTGATTTATCTGTTGCTAGATCTGTTAGTTCTAAACTTGATCAAATGCTGAGTGTTCAAAAGTCGTCTTCTGACAAAACTGGTTTAGGTTATGTTGATAGCATCTGTGTGTCCGCTCCCCATTCCACTAAGTTTGTTCCTTCATCTTCTTCTTCTGAACCTTCAGTGAGTGAGATAGTGAGTGAAACTGTCAAACCCCCTGTGAGTGAGGTTGCTAAACCCTTAGAAGGTTCATCATCTAGGAAGATTAGGGTTGATTTGAAAGAATCTAAGCCTAAGAAGCCTACCCTATCTAAGGACAAGACACATGATAAACCTGCATGGGTTTGTCATTTTTGTGGAAAGACTGGACACATACGTCCAAATTGCTACAAGCTGCAAGCTGCAAAGAGAGCAAACAAACCAAAAGTACCTGTGCCTCAAGCACTTGATCCTATGGTACTTATTGGTGATTTGGTAAAGGCTTTAAACCTTTATTCCAATCCTGGAGTTGGTAATCATTCTCAAGTGAATAAGAACTCCAATGCTCGTGGTGCATCTAAAAAGTTTTGGATGCAAAAGACTCGACCTAACTGAGTCATTCTGACATGGTCCTTGTGCTTCATTGCTTTACCCTTTGTGACCATTGTTTTTTGGTTTTTTTTTTTTTTTTTTTTTTTTTTTTTTTTTTTTTTTTTTTAATAAAAAAAAATAAAAAAAATAAAGAAAAAAAAGAAAAAAGGAAGCACATTTTGTTTTTGCACTATTCTTCTTGGTTTTTGAGAACAAGGTTGGTTAATTTATTTTCACATAACATGTCTATTGTACCTTGTTTAGCTTTGATGAGCTTATTTATTGCACTTTACTAGTTGAAGATTTGTAGTGCATGTTGTGTGAGAAAGATGTGTATGGTTTTTGATTACTATGTCTTAATCTTGAAGTCACATGTTTTTAAATGTTGGACTTGAACTTTTAGAGAAATGCATAAATAACCATCTCACCACTGTTCACTAGCCAATCATGAACACCTTAGTGCATATCATAAGATTTTGTGCTCGAGAAAGTGTAGCACATGCACAAAAAGAACATAAGGTGAAGCCTCGGTAAAAGTGCTTAATTCTTAAAATCTAATTGATGTGTACTATTAGGCTTGATGCCAAACTCACATAAACTTAAAATTGGAATGTATATTATGAGGCATAAATACAAGAAACTTACATGATTGCAATCTTATGATCTAGGAGATGTGGGAGTTATATGATGTAACTCTTTAGGTGATAGTCTCTTTTAAATTCTTTGTGATGAATTTTGTAGACTTTGTGATTGATTGCTATTCACATATCACCTCACATGTATCTCATGTCTTTGCTAGTCACACACACTACATGAGTTACTCTTTGCTAAACCTTGTACATGTTATTGTGTGTGTTTATGGTCTGACCAACCAAGTTTTTGCAATCACTTTGAATTATGTGCAAACTAAATTTGTTACTTGAAAATTTGTGGAGAATGCAAAATTTTGTTTTTGGGAATATTGGGCTTAAAATTCTTGTTTGGAAAATCATATCATCTCATACTCATGCATTTTTGTTCTTAAATTTCAATGCTTTGAGTCAAATCAACTTGTTTTTCAAAAATTGTGTTTTTCCTGAAAAATATGGTGAGCCTCTGCTTGATTCGATCGGTCCATTATGTTTTTTTTCGACCGATCGAAATTTTTAAAATTTTAAAATTTTTGAGAGAAGGAGTCTTTGTCTGTTTCGATCGGTCGAGGCTGATTTTCGACCGATCGAAACTCGTATATCAGGTTTTTTAAAAAGCTGAATTGGACTTTTTCAAAGTCACTATTCGAACTTTTTCAAGCTTTTCTCTCTCTTCGCGTTGGCTTTTGGCTCCACCATCAACTTTTTGTTGTTTTCCTTCAAGATTTTTGCAAGGTTTTTGTCCTTAGAAGCCGGTAAGACCCTTTTGCCCTTCTTTTTCAAGTTTAATTCTTGTTTTCATGCATTTTTCATGCATTCTCATGGGTATTTTCGGCATCTTCAAAATGTTTGGGGTTTTTGATGATTCAAGACTTTTCTTGTGAAATTGATTAATGGGTTTTTGTGCCATGATATTATATTGATGTTCCCTATAGTTTAATTTGATCAATTTTGTGGTTTTTGAAAAATTGGAAATTCTAGGGTTTTGAATTTGATCCGAATTGGGGATTTTGTCAAATTGGCTTAGATTGATGAAATTGGCTTTTCCAATTGATGTAATTGGTCATTAGTGTTGTTATTATATCATGTGTAATGATCAATTCGTCAATTTTTTTTTAAAAATTGATCAAGTGGTTTCTTTATTTTGGGTTTTTTGTGTTAAAAACTTTAATGTGCAAGCCAATTTTGTAATTTGAATCTTTTTGACTCAATTCACTGCATTAGCACATGCATCATGACATTTACACTTGTTCATGCATTATATAGATTTTGATTCTATTTTTTGTTTTTGTGCTAACTTGCAGTCTGCCCTTGGTTTTGGTTTTGTGGTTTTTTGTTCTTTCGCTCTGTGTTTTGATCCTTATCTTAGCACCATGCCTAGGAAAACTAGAGCTCATAGGACCACTTCCACTTCCTCTGAGTCTCCACCTAGTGTTGAGCTGTTTAAGAATGATAAGTGTAGAGAAGCCTATGACACCTTGAATTGTAGGCGTAAGATTTGGTCTGAGCGAGCTGTTGTTCGATGCTCTTGATCCGGCCATTAGGGCCAATTTTGAGTCTAGGGGTTGGTTACCTCTTGTAGAGATAGATCATCCACCTCCGACCGCCCTGATTAGAGAGTTCTACTCGAATTTCTCTTGCCACATCTATGATTCCAACACTCTTGTTAGGAGTTGGATACGAGGTGTAGAGTTCACCATTACCCCTCGGGTGGTGGCTGAGGCTCTTGGGGTGCCGGTTGTTCGTGATGCTGACTATCCCTATGATGAGTCACCCTCTTTAGATGTTGTCATGTCTTACATCACTGGGTCATCTATCCAGTGGGGTTCTAATCCTTGGATCACATCCGCTGAGCTTACCGAGACTGCCTATCTCTTCTTTAGGATTGCGTGTCATTCCTTGTGGCCTATCTCTCACTTCCACACCATCCCTTTAGAGCGTTGTGTGTTTTTGTACGCCTTTGCTTCTGGAGCGTCTATCAGTTTTCCTCACTTGTTCCTTCGTTCTTTGAACGAGGTTCATAGGAGTTCTGCCATAGGGCATGCACTGATTTATCCTATTTTCATTCATAGGATTTTGCTCTACTTAGGTCTAGATGATTTTCCGTCAGGTGAGCCTGTTCATGTGATAGCTCCCATAGGTGCCACCTTTCTTCGTCAGAGGGCTGCTCAGTTGAGAGTTCCTCCTCCTCGTCCTAGAGGTGCGTCATCTAGTAATGTTCCCCCTCCTCCCTCTTCTACAGGTACAGTTGCTGCTGAGACTTCAGGTGCTGTTGCTGATGCTGATGCTGCTGTTCCTCCACCGACTGCTACGGATGATTCAGACATTTGTCGCACGTTGGATCATGTCTTGACCGTTTAGGCGGCTCAAGGACAGATTTTGGTGGACGTACTTGATGAGATCCGTGCCTTGCGTGCGGATTTGGCGCAGTTTAGACCACCTCCCTTTTGATGATGGATATCTTGTTTGCCCTTTGGCATTCCGTCACAAAAAGGGGGAGTACTTGTAGGTTTTTGTTTTTAGGGGGGGACTTTTTGATTTTGGTTGGAGCTTGTGGAGTTTTAGATTGTATCTAGGTACTTCACTGTGTACTTAACATTTTTAGCTCTTACTTTTTTTTTGATGGGATATTCATGTTAGGGGGAGTTTTATGTTTTTATTGGTACTATATTTGTTTCTTGTTTCAAACTGCTTATTGATTTATATTTATGAGTTATTCATTGATATATGTCTTTATTTGTGTGTTGTTTGAAATCAAGAAGTTATTTTGTTTACTTGTATTATTTCCACACATGCGGTTATGCATTTTGTTTAGTGTTTCAGGAAATATACAGGTTGATTCAATTGAGCTGCTGTCTACACTTGCAACTGATGGATAGTAGTTAGGATTGAATTTGGTTTATGAGCATTATTTTGTAAAAGGCTTTTCATTTTGTAAACTTTGAGCTTCTAAGTTGTGTTTTGTCACGGATTGCCAAAGGGGGAGTTTGTTAGGTTCTAAAGTGTAGGATTTTATGTATTTAGAACTCTAATTTGTATTGTTGGCAAACCATGATTAAAACAATGTGTTTAGAAGTGTTTAAAGCTAGCTCAAAGTTGTATGTCAATGTAAAGTTGGAATCGAGTTTAATGCAGAAAGCACTGTGGCTTTCGGCCTGGCTCGATCGATCGAAGCTTAGGCTCGACCGATCGAAGCTCGGGCAGATCGCTTTTCTGCAGAATTTTCCAACTCAGCCCTAAGAGTTTTAAAACGTTTTTAGGGTTTCTTATTTGTCCTAAGTATAAAAGGCAAACCCTAGCCACGTTTTAGTGTTGCTCATAATTGCGGTTTGTGTAAATCTCTTGTGAGATCTAGAGGAGCTTTCCTTTACACAAACTTAGGGTTTTCAAGGAGGAGATATTCTCTACACCTTGATGATCAAAACAGTTGCTGCCATTAAAGCTTAAAGAATACACAAACGGGGGTGCTTGTAGCTGGTGGGAATCCAAGAAAGAAGGAGTCCGTGGATTCGGAGCTTGCACGTGGTCGTGTCAGTAAGTTCTACTGGTTGGTAGCATTAGGAAGTCGAGCGGGGGTGTTTGTAAGTCCTTTTGTATGAACTTCGATTCTTTCAAGATAGTGGATTCAAGTTTACCTTGAGGATAGCTAGGTCAAATCCTTCCCAGGTTTTTACCGGTTTGGTTTCCTAGGTGATCATATCGTGTGTTATTTATTTTCCGCTGCTTTGTATGATTTGATCTTTTATTTTGTGATAACCTAGACTTGTTTAATTGGACTAAGTAACAACTTGGCTAATTACCTAGGTTTAATCAATTGTTTAAGGGGTCTAAAAAACTGTCACATCCTCTATCCTTTGTCCCTTCAACTCGCTCCATTGGAACTTGACCTTCACCACCTTTTTGGGCCACTAAGTCAGGCCGTATGACTCATAAAAATTGCTTCTTGCTATTGACTAAACCATACCAAAACTCCATGAGCTCGTCCTTCAACATAATTGTAATGCTTCCAAAACTCACATATAGTACAGATTTCAATGGTTAAGCGTCAAGCCATGTCATGCAACTCATGTCCACTTCAAATAGGCTGTTCAAAGACTTAGATTGAAACGGTGGCACTTTGGCTTCAAGTCGAAATTTTAGGTGCTTGTGAAGGGGTCCAATGGAGTATACTTTGGAAGAGCGAGTGAGTATATGGGAGAGTACAGGTCCTTCTAAATCTTCAAATGTGTTGAGAATAAGGGCATATGCTTGAGGGGTTCGTTTAGTCTCAGTCACAGCGACATGGAGCTGCCAGTTGTTCAAGTCACTGAACCGGCAAAAGCTTGGGAGGTCTAGGCAACGAAGAAAACTTTCCATGCCTGGGACACTCGTTTCCAATCGGTCCATGTCCTCTTTTCCTGTAGTTTTTAACACATACATAACAATCATTAGTAGAATAATAGTTTAAAGTTACTGCTTAGCATAAAAAACATACAAATTTATCTGTTAAAGAAGGTGATTGGTGCCAATTTAACTTCAAAATAAATAAGGGGCAATGATACTCATACACTTGTTTTTTTGCATCCATTTTCATGATTTAAAATTTGGATATTTTCCCATAAATCACTGAAATATATACTCTTTTATCATTGGTGAGATACTAATCTGTAAAATTTATAAGATAAAATTTGTAATACCCTATCATCGCTTTATCAGTTTTGGTTGCTAGAGACTAATTTAAAATTTACAAGAAAGAACTATCAACTCTTTAATAAAGAGAGATTTCCAATTTTCCTAAGAAAGTATTTTGAATTCTAGCTTCGTCTCACAGCAACCAAAAATGATTAATAAGAAAACAACTAAAAGCTTGCAAATGGATACCAAATTAATCCTACCTCTAATAGGAAGCTGGCCAGCTTCAATGATATTAGGAACAGAAAAATGAGTCCATAAGCTGCAGGCGCTAGTGGTATGAAAATAAATGATTGGAATCCGAAGCTCATTGGCAATATCACTGGTAAAACCGCCAATGATTCCATCTACTATGATGCAAGTCACGGAAGGCCCAGATTTGGAGCAGAGTTGATTTGGAGCCATGAGCATCTCCCTAAGAAGAAGCTTAGTTTTCGAATTCAACGACTCAAATAGCTTGAACAATCGGTCACCTGATCGTGGGTGGTCACCGGGAAGGCCATCAGAGATGGTCTTGAATTGGAACCCCGGATAGCAACTAAAACGGGTTTCAATATCAGTGTAACGGACAAGGCGGTCGTGGATGAAATCAGTGTTGAGGAAGGTGACATGAAGGCCAGCAAGGCCAAGAAGCTCAGCTAGCTTGAGCATGGAGTTCACATGTCCCTGCGCTGGAAAGGAAAAGATTAGAACATGGGCAGGACATTGCTTCATATGAACTTTTAGGTGATCAATGGTTTTACTCCACACTTTTCCTTCTGAGTTGTGACCCTCCTTTTACATTACCTGTGATTTTATGCTTAGTCATAATGAACGGAGATTCCAAGGTCATCGTTTTGTTTTTAACTTCTTTGTCGTAATTTTGATCTTTGTTTTATTGGTCACGTATGTCTTGCGCGCTTCCTCCATGCCATAAAAATCATATGAAGAAACTAAATGACAATGGAAGAAACCTCATTCTTGGTACGTTCCAACTTGTTTGGTAGCCCAACGGGTGGCTATGAGACGAGACCCCGTGGAGCCCAAGAAAGAGGCGTACATAATAGGACGTGAAGATCCCAGCCTAAGAAATGAAGCCAAAAATTTCAGTTATTAATTTTAGATATGGTGGAAATTTTTTGGAACCTATGTACTTATAAAGCAAGTAAACTAATTTTAACGTTTGCGTAAGATTTTAATTTAGGATTCTCTAGTATGTAAACTTTACAATGAGTATATTGTAATGGAATACACTTCAATACGAAGAACGTAACCATCAAAGATTTTTTGTTGTAGATATAAGCCACAATTGGGCCAAATTACATTAAAAATTTATGCTTCCACTTTTCTCTCTTTTCTCTAGAACAATTTTAACATTTAAATAGATATGGATCTCAAGTTTAAAAACCAAATATCGACATAAGTAAAGGAGCATTAATATTTCCAATTGAAATTAAGAAGAAGAAAAATGAGATAGATAATAAAACTATAAAAGTATATGAATAGAGTTATAATATATATCATTAACAAAAGGAAAATTATTTGAGTAAAAGGATTTATCTTTATTTATTCTTTGAACAATTAACTAAATCTCATTGGTTCAATTTTAATACAATAATGTATTATACAACACATGAGACGAAATCCCTTTAATTAATTATTTATGATTTTTTTAATAATAATTAATTATTCATATTGTAATTAGTGGTGTGCAATTTATAATTTACCCAATGAACTAAAAAAAAGGCTATAGAGTTAGAGGGTGTTATTTATAATATAGCCAAAATATAAAATAATTCCAAATAACGCTAATTCAAACCAAATTTTAGATGAAGTGTAACTATTCAGTGTTTTGAAAATATAATAAATGAATGTTCTTCCTCACATATGAATAGTGGATCCTACCTTGAATTTAATTAATAGAAGCGGCATTCCAAGTTTCCTCCTTCATCTGGATTAAGAGAACCTGTAATTCTGCTACCCACGCCACCGCCAAGTTTGCTTTAAATTTCTATGTTTCTTGTTGACAATTTTTTTTATATTTCCGATGAAAATAGTATCAAAACTTTTCTATTACGATTTATCAACACTTACACTAAGAACATCCGTTAACATAACCTTATTAAGAAATGCTTGGACAAAAATTTTATAAGGTATTTAAAAATAATAAATAGTGGGTCTTATTGTTTTAATGAAATATATATATATATATATATATATATATATATATATATATATATATATATATATATATATATATATCTTTTTTCAAATAATTTAGCCAAAATATAAAATTAATTCCAAATAACGCTAATTCAAACCAAATTTTAGATGAAGGGTAACTATTCAGTGTTTTGAAAATATAATTGTGGGGGCCAATTAGTCAGAAGGTACTAGTAAAACTGTACGAGTTGGGCCTATGGCCCAATCCGAGGATGTTAACTAATCCAAGGATGGTCAAATAAAGTTATTATGGGAATGGTAAAAGAAGAAGAAATAAGTGTTATATACGATAGACTAAAGTATGTCCGAGGAGAAAAGTTATCTTGGAAATGGAGATCCGAGGTCAGTATGAATGTCCTAAACCTCCTTCAAGATTGCATCACGATTAGAAATCGGATATTGGATAAGTGATGAGTAAAGGGAGGCAACAAATATCTTCAAAAGCTACTACCACCACATTAAATGCATTCCAGCTAACTCTCTGACCGCATTAATGTGGAGGTGATACCTAAACAGTGGTTAAACAGCCTTACAGCTACTAGTTGAAGGTTCTGGGAGGTGTTGGATGGGACAAGAAGGAGTTCCTAGAACCTAATCTACACGTGTATGGTAGAGATGATACAAAAAATTATAGTATATAGCATGGGAAGGTGGCCTAAAGAAAAAGAATCGAAAAAAAAAAAAACTAAGAGAAACTTTGTAATAATCCTTAAAATTCTTGTAACCTTGATCATAAGCTTGACATTATAACATAGCTCCTCGGACTGTGCCGAGGACAGATTTTCTTATCTTACTTGTGTTTGATTCTCTTAAATAACCAATTGTTATTATCTTCATTACCGAATAGAACTAGTTTTTTTACTCACGCTCTATAAATTTATTATTTGGGCTTATTGGGCTATAACCCAATCCTATATTGGGTCCAATCCAAATTCAGTCCCTACAATTGGCACCGTCTGTGGGAAGAACTTGGTCTATTCTAACAATATCTCGAGTGCAACATTTGAAATGAAAGAAGCAGGTCCACACCAAGCAGCGACAGATCCACTTCAGGTGGATGATGCAAATCTACACCAAGCAGAATCAAGGGGATCTCAACATAGCAATCCGTTTGTGAACCTCGAACGGAGAAGGGATCATGAGGGAAGTGTGCGCACATCGTATACTAGCAAAAGCTGGTCTAGGGGGAAGAGCCATTTTCCCATGCAAAGAGCAATAGGGACATGCAACGCGAGATCGATGAGTTAAAAAGGGAGTTATACCGTGCATGACAAAGACGTCTATCGCCCAACTCCGGGCTGTCCTTTGAGGAGACAGATGGTGCTAGCTATAGACAAAGGTCCAGAACTTTGCCTAGCGAATCTTTCTCCTATGACGAGGAGTACCATCATAGACGTAGATACAAGAGCCCGCCTCCAAAGGCTTGGGGAACGATGCCATGAACAAGGCGTTGAGTCAAATCTCTAAGTCACCCTTCACACGAAACATAGAAGGCGCGAGTCTTTTTCGGCGATTCCACCAACCCATGTTCACCATTTATAATGGTCGAACAGATCCGATGGAACATGTCAGTCACTTCAATCAAATGATGGCCGTTCATTCCAAAGATGAGGCTTTGATGTGTAAGGTCTTTCCATCTAGTTTAGGCCCCGTGGTGATGAGGTGGTTCAATGGTTTAAGGACGAATTCCATTGACTCTTTTAAGAAGCTCACCCGAGCCTTTGGCGCTCGCTTTATCACCTGTAGCAGGGTTTCTCGGCCTCTAGGTTCCTTATTATCTATGTCTTCAGAGGGGGAGACTCTGAAGACTTACTCGGATAGATACTGGGAGATGTTTAACGAAATAGACGGAGACTATGAGAATGTGGCCATTAGTACTTTTAAGGCTGGCCTCCCAGCCGAGCATGATTTAAGGAAATCTCTGACTGGTAAGCCTATTACCAGTGTGCGTCAACTTATGGATCGGATTGACAAGTACAGAAGAGTAGAAGAAGATCAATTGTAGGGGAAAGGAAAGGCTAAAGTGATCCCTTAGGAGAGGAGGGATTTCAGGTTGGATCGGTATAATAATAACCAATCTCAGAAGTACTTTGTCGGACAGCCAGGGTCTGCCAACACCCAGGTGGTTAATGCTGTGTTCCGAGAACCAGTACAACAAGTTCTAGAGAAAATTAAAACGAGCCGTTCTTCAAATAGCCGAACAAAATGACAAGAGATCCTATGAGGCGTAATCAAAACCTTTATTGCCAATATCATCAGGACCATGGATACACTACCGAGGATTGCAGAAACTTATGGGACCATCTAGACCAACTGGTCCGGGAAGGGAAATTAAGCAACTCTTACATCATTCCAGTGGCCGAGGAAGCCAAATAGGTTCGAGACTCCCTCTAGGCATGATAAATGTCATATTTGTTGCCCCGGGGAGAACCAGATCTTGCCCCTCCAGAGTAATATCAGTATCTCATTACCCTGGTGAGGAATACAGTTCTATGTCGAAGAGGGTCAAGATGGGCATCCCACTGGTACTGGGTTTTTCAAACGAGGACAAGCTTGGAACCATACAACCCCACGATGATGCTGTGGTGGTTACACTTAGAATTGGTGGATACGATGTGAAAAGGGTGATGATTGACCAGGGCAGCAGAGCTGAGATAATGTATCCTGACCTATATAAAGGGCTAAATCTGAAACTTGAGAATTTAACGACCTACAGTTCTCCTTTGGTGAGTTTTGAAGGTAAAATGGTCACTCTGAAGGGTCAGATTAGATTACCCGTGCAGACTGGCTTGGATGTGGTGGAGGTGGACTTCATCGTTGTAGATGCTTTCTCTCTATATACGGCCATCATGGGCAGACCCTGGCTTCATACCCTAGGAGCTGTCTCCTCCACTCTTCACCAAAAAGTGAAATATCCCTCTGGAGGCCAGGTTCTGGAAATACTTGGAAGTCAGTCTACGGCTAGGCAATACCTGATAGCGGCCATCCAACATCGGCCCGAGGCCGAGGTCTCAGCTATTGCCGATAATGGTTTATAGCAATCAGAAACTCCGGCGTCGCTCTTCAATAGACTAGTAGATGAAGCGAACTGTGAAGATCTAGAAAAGGTAATTGTTGACAATGATCGGGAGAAGTTTTTTCAGGTTGGAGCTCAACTGCCTCTACAAGAGAGGGAGCAGCTGGTTGAATTTCTTAGAAAAAATGTTGACATGTTCGCGTGGAGTGCGTACGAAGCCCCGGGTATATACCTAAGCTTTATTTGCCATAATTTGAATGTTAACCCTTCTATTACTCTGGAGAGACAGCCACCTCGACGTCCATCTAAGGAGCATGTCGAAACTGTCAGAAATGAGGTAACAAAGCTCAAATAGGCAGGGGCTATCAAGAAAGTTTTCTATCTTCAGTGGCTAGCTAACATGGTGGTGGTGAAAAAGACAACTGGGAAATGGCGTGTGTGTGTGGATTTCACAGATCTCAATAAGGCTTGTCCCAAAGATCCTTTCCTTATGCCTCAGATAGATTAATTGGTGGATGCGACGGTAGGTCATCCTCGGATGAGTTTCTTGGATGCCTTTCAAGGATATCACCAGATACCACTAGCATTGGATGATCAGGAAAAGACAGCTTTTGTCACTCCTACTGGAAACTATCATTACAAAGTGATGCTCTTTGGTTTGAAAAATGTAGGTTCTACTTATCAGCGAATGATGACTAAAATGTTCGAACTATAGTTGGGTAGGAGCATTGAAATCTATATTGATGATATGGTGGTAAAGAGCAAGGTGGTGTCTGAGCATGTGGAAGACCTCACGAATATTTTTGAAATTCTAAGGAAGCATAAGTTGCGTCTGAATGCATCCAAATGTTCGTTTGGTGTAGGCTCGGGTAAGTTTTTGGGCTACATGGTGACTCACAAGGGAATCGAGGTGAACCCTGATCAGAGCCATCAACGACTTGCAACCACCTTGGAATCCCAAGGAAGTCCACCTTGGAATCCCAAGGATGATTGCTGCTTTGAATCGATTTATATCCAGGTCAGCAGATAGGTGCAGACCTTTTTTTCCTTTTGCTGCATAAATGGAAATGATTTGAATGGACCGAGGAGTGTGCTATAGCATTTCAACAGCTTAAAGAGTACCTATCTCGGCCACCTATCATGTCCAGTCCTAAGGTGGATGAGGTTCTGTTTGCCTACTTGGCAGTAGTCTCTCATGCGGTAAGTTTTGTTTTGATATGAGTAGACAGTGGCATACAACGACCAGTCTATTATGTAAGCAAGTCACTTCATGAAGCCGAGGTGCGTTATTTACCATTGGAGAAGGCCATCTTGGCGGTAGTGCATGCTACACGAAAACTTCCCCATTACTTCCAGACACACATCGTGGTTGTCCTAACTCAGCTTCAGCTCAAGTCAATACTTCGGAGCGCAGATTATACCGGAGGGTTGCTAAATGGGGTACTATTCTAGGGGCTTTTGATGTCAAGTATATGCCTCGGACCTCTGTAAAAGGCCAAGTCCTCGCTGACCTGGTAGTCGAGTTTGCTGAACTTCCTGAAGAAGTGGAGGTAAGGCAGCATGGCATGGATGAAAAATCGGTTGGCTTGATCTCCGCATAAAACCCCTCACCCTGGAGAGTATATGTGGATGGAGCTGCAAACCAGCGGGGATCAGGAGTGGGGCTGGTTCTGATATCTCCGGAGAAGATCACTATTGAAAAATCATTGAGGTTGGGGTTCTCGGCTACAAACAATGAAGCAGAATATGAAGCTTTGTTAATGGGAATGGCGATGGTCCAGAAATTGGGCGGAAAGGTAGTACAAATATTTTCAGATTCAAGATTGGTCGTAGGTCAACTAAAGGGGGAATTGGAAGCCCGGGATGTCAAGATGCAAGAATACTTGGGTCAAGTTAGGTGCATACAAACAGAATTTGAATCTTTCAACTTATCACATGTTCCTAGAAGTGGAAATACCCATGCAGATTCCCTGGCTACCCTTGCCACTTCCTCGGCATAGGTTTGCTCCGAGTAATACTTGTTGAAGACCTATGCACCCTTACCTCAATAAAGAAAAACTTGCTCTAAGTCCATCAAATCAGGGTAAGGCCGAGTTGGATGGATCCCATACTGCTATTCCTTGAAAAGGACATATTGCCAGAGGAGAAGTCAAAAGCTGAGAATGTGAGAAGAAAAGGTCCTCGATTTTGGCTATCCGAGGACAAAAAGTTATACAAACACTCTTTTTCTGGACCATATCTACTTTGTGTACATCCCGAGGCATCAGAATTACTCCTAGAAGAACTACATGAAGGAATTTGTGGAAGCCACACAGGAGGAAGAACTTTATCTCACCGAGCCATTACTTAGGGATATTGGTGGCCAGGTATGCAAAAGGAAGCATAAGAGTATGTTAAAAAATGCGATCAGTGTCAAAAATTCACGCCAAACATTCATTAGCCTGGAGGAGTTCTTAATCCTCTCTCTAGCCCTTGGCCTTTTGCTCAATGGGGCTTGGACATTGTAGGACCTTTCCCTAAGGCAATAGGAAGTAAAAAGTATTTGCTGGTCGGCACTGACTATTTCACCAAATGGGTCGAAGTTGAACCTTTGGCTAATATCAGAGATGTGGATGTCAAGAGATTCATCTGGAAGAATATCATTACTTGATTTGGCGTTCCCCATACCCTCATCTCGGACAATGGCCTTCAATTTGATAGCAAAGCCTTCAGGAAGTACTGTTCTGATCTAGGGATAAAGAATAGATATTCCACTCCGGCCTATCCGTAAGGGAATGGGCAAGCTGAAGCTGTCAATAAGGTTATAGTGAATGGACATAAAAAGAGGTTGGACCATGCAAAGGGAAGGTGAGTGGAAGAATTGCCACATGTCCTTTGGACGTATCGAACAACACCTCGCCGGTCAACGGGAGAAACCCCTTTTTCCATGACGTATGGGGCCGAGGCTGTGATCCCTCTAGAGACAGGTTTCCCAACGCTGAGAACAGGTGCATTCACTTCGGACGGCAATGATGAGCTGTTAGGAAAGAGTTTAGAATTGGTTGAAAAACGAAGAGAGAATGCAATGGTCCAACTGGCCTACTACCAGCATAAGCTCAAGTAAGGTTATGATACCAATGTAAAGCTAAGGCCGTTAGCCCCAGGAGATTTGGTATTAAGAAAATTTTTGGGTACTGCCAAGAATCCAGCCTGGGGAAAGCTAGGCCCTAATTGGAAAGGACCGTATCGTATCACTTCAGTGGCAGGAATAGGTGCGTACTATCTGGAAGATCTAGATGAGAAAACTGTACTCCATCCTTGGAATGTAAACAACCTAAAGAGGTATTATTATTAATAAAAACAATCCTGTTTAGTTCCTTTCTAATTCATTCCAATCATGTATTATGTGTTTGACATCTATTGAAGTATTAAACAGAAACTAAGTCATGTCAGGTTCTTCGGACCACAGACTTAGTGGAAATTAATACCCTTTGACATCTATTGAAGTGTTAAACAGAAATTAAGTCATGTCAAGTTCCTCGAACCACAGACTTAGTGGAAATTAATACCCTTTGACATCTATTGAAGCATTAAACAGAAACTAAGTCATGTCAGGTTCCTCGAACCACAGACTTAGTGGAAATTAATACCCTTTGACATATATTGAAGTATTAAACAGAAACTAAGTCATGTCAGGTTCCTCGAACTACAGACTTAGTAGAAATTAATACCCTTTGATATCTATTGAAGTATTAAACAGAAACTAAGTCATATTAGGTGCCTCGGACCGCAGACGTAGTAGAAATTAATACACTATGGTACCTATTAAAGTGTTAGTCAAACATTAACTCAAGCATTGAAAAGAAATAAACTCCTGATTCTCTCTCTCTCGGATCATAAGGTTTGTTATCATCCAATTAGGATGTAAACCGAAGTAAGCCCATGAGCATCACTTAAAGCATTTTAGGGTGCCTTGGACTTGGCTGTTATTTGGTCAAACATTGGAATATTTTCTTAAAGTTAACTTGTCAGAATTGATAGATTCAAAGTGTGTCTTAATAGTACTACCGATTCAATAGTTTTAATCCAATCTAATTACCAATTAAAATATGTGTAAACTTTGTTTTTCTCTTTTGTAAGCAAACTTGTACTTTTATGGTTCAAACAAAGGACAATCAAAATGAAAATCACGTAAATAAAGAAGTTAACTCATACAAATTTGAGAAAGTAAAAAATGCATATTTCATTAAAACATGTCTTAGAAGAAAGAAATTCCATTACAGAAATTGTAAATACATTACAAAAATACAGATTCACTATTTCAATTTTATCTGAAGCTTATCTTTGGAAGTCTTGCTAGTTGGTTTAGCTGCTTCAGGAGGAATCACTTTTTCTTTTTCCTTGGGGACTTCTCCAGCAGGCATGGTAACCAAAGCTAAGACCTGTTCAAAACCTTGGGAAGCTGCCCCATCTTGTGGAACCTCTGCGGCCTTGTCCGAGGATATTTCCTTGGAAACTTCAGGTTCCTTTATTTGCTCTTGCTGATTGGAAGGAAGATGATCCTGAGGCTGTGCTTCTTCGACCGGGTCAGCAATTGTAGAGGCCACTTCACCTTGAGTGGAAGGAAGGGCCAAGGCTTATATGGCTGGTGGAAAGTAGATGTTTTCTAGCCTTCTCAGCTCAGAAGAAGCGTCAACCCCGGCTCGGTTGAGGGCTTCTTCCCAAGTCTGAGCACAATAAGTTCGACACACGGCAAAGACCTCTGCCCGAAGGGCTTCCTCGGTCTTGGCAATGCCGTTGTCATAACCATGCTGTTCAGCCTCGTTCCGAGCCTTCTCTACCTCTACTTTTGCCTTCTCGGCCTCAGCTTTCAACTTCTCAGCTTGATCTTTGAGCTTCTGGGCCTCTTCTAGTTTCTTCTAGAGGGCGGCCATTTGCTCTTTGGAAGAAGCCAGCTGATTATTGGCATCACGCAGGAGCTGCCTCTGATCCTCGGCCTGCCTTTGAGCGCTCTTCAGAGCCGAGTCAGCATTCCTCCTGGCCCTTTCCTCCTCAGTCAGCTTACTCCTTAGATCTTTGTTGGATTGATCGGCAATGTTGAGCGCCTGCATAGTTGCCATGTGCCTATTCCTCTCGTCATCCAACTGTTGATAGCAAGAGTTGGTTATCTCCTCAACCCTGAAAGTGGCTTGGACAGCCTAAAAGAAAAGGGTTAGTAACCTAACCAAAAAAAAAAAAAAAAAAAAAAAGGGATAGTATCATACCATGCTCAGATAACTTTTGAGGTTAAGGAAAACCTCATTCTTCTTGAGGGACCGCAGCTCGGCCATGTCAGTAGGGAGTAATAAAGCCTCCTCAAAAGTCGAGGCCACACGGCACCTAGCACCTCCACTGAAATCCCTGATGGATGCATCATCCGTCAGGGGTTCACCATTTATCATTGGAGCTGGAAGCTAGGCCTGAGGCTCAGGTGGCTGACTACCTTCCCTCTCCAAAGCTCTTTGCCATGTTTGGCCAGTCTTTTGCTGCTTTGTAGCTCTCTGGGTCTCGTCTTCATAAGCAGGACGAAACCACCCGGCATCCATTACATCTTTTCCCTTCTGCTCTCTCTTCCTTTTCGGATCAGTAGGTTCAGGTCTGGATGGCAAAGATGGCTAAGGAGGAGGAAGAGGAGATTTGGAAGGAGGAGGAGGAAGTTTGGGCTGTGTGGATTTCCCCGATGCACCTTTTCCGGGTTGATTTTCTATTAATTCCATCAAACTCCTTTAGGATTTCCTCTGGATACCCATTTCGTCCGAAGTGATGACGTCTGCTTGATGCTGGAAGTCAATGTCAGTCGATATACCCTCGGGAGATGGAGTTTGGTTGAACATTTCAAATTCCTCTGAGGAGTCTGACAAAGTTACAATCCCCTCTGGACTTTCTTTTTCTCTTTATTCCTCCTCTTCCTTAGGAACAGGTTGGGATGATGATGCTTCTACCGAAGCGACTCCCACAAAGAGTGGTTGAGTTAGGGGTGTACCTTCAGGAATTGGAATACCCTCAGGAACAACGAATCCTTCGTAGGCTACACTAATACGGTGGAGCCGAGGATCGTTGGCTCTTATCACGCACTTGGGGGCTTGAAATGCGAGAGAAATGGGCATGTACCCAAGGATTAGGTGCGCTGCTCGCAAATTGACCGTCGGCTTCGTTCACGAACACCTCGGATCGTAAAATTCTGTCTAAGCTCTCTCTGTTGACTAAGCTGAGCTGAGCTTTAGTAGTACTTCTGTCTGAAAAATCATTAAAATGGAAGAAAATTTTGTTAGAAGCAGAGATAGCGAGAAATAAAAGAGAAACATAAGCCAAGAGGCATAAATTTACGACTATACCCCCACCTGGTTTTCCCTCCTTAGTCGGACAGGGTAGGCCATCATGCCATTCCCCAGAAAAGATTAAAAAAAAATCCTCATTTAACCCTTTGTTTGATGTTGGGAGGCATTGAATTAACCTTACTTCGGGATACCTTGATTTAAGGTAATATCCTTGCCCCGTCAAATGGTGTAGGTTGTACACCCAGTTCACATCATAGTGGATCAGATTCAAGTTCATTCTCTCATTTAGGACTTTTATACTCCCTAATACCCTAAACATATTTGGGGCGCATTGTGTGGGAGATAGTCTAAAAAACTTAAGATAGTTCCTCGTGATGGTACCCATGAGAATGATCATCCCTCCCTCTATGAAGGCGATCATTGGGATGACCACCTCTCCTGTATTCCTAGCATCTACCCATTCCCCCTAGGCTGCGTATCTCATGCCCACTGTTGATGGGATCCTGTACTTAGCCCTAAACTTTTCTTTATCCTTCTCGGATTCAACTAAACGCTTAAAATTACCCATTTTCTAAGAAGTTTTTGGGAAAAATTAACAAGTTTGAAACGAAAACAAAGAGGGTTTAAGGAAACTTACAGGTTTGAAAAGAAAGTCCTTGGACAAATTTTTAGTATTTGTAGATGCACAGGGAAGTAAGAGAGATTGACAGGTTCAGTGTATGAGCTCTAGGACTGTGTGATTGTTGAAAGTAGGAAAAAGAATTAATTTGAAAAACTATTTATAATGGCACAGAAGTTACAAGCGGGAAAATTCCCACTCGTAAACCTAGGAAAATCCTCCACCGTTGGATTTACATCCTGCCGTTGAACGTGGGGGACAAGGGTGCTACCAAAATTTAATGATGGCACGCTCTGGACGCCGAAGCGTTAGGAGCGTGTCTTAAGCAGGTAAAAAGGCATTTGGGAGTTCGGGTAGACAGGATATAACCATAAACAGGATGGGCTGAGGATATCAAAATCCTCCATTCCTCTCGAGGAGTCGAAAAGCAAGATTTTGAGGGGCTATTGTGGGGGCTAGTTAGTTAGAAGGTACTAGTAAAACTGTACGAAAGCCTATGGCCCAATCCAAGGATGTTAACTAATCCGAGGATGGTCAAATAAGGTTATTATGGGAATGGTTAAAGAAGAAGAAATAAGAGTTATATACGATAGACCAAAGTATGTCCAAGGAGAAAAGTCATCTAAAAAACGGAGATCTGAGGTCAGTATGAATGTCATGTTATCCTGAACATCCTTCAAGATTGCATCATGATTAGAAATCAGATATTGGATAAGTGATAAGTAAAGGGAGGCAACAAATATCTTCAAAAGCTATTACCACCACATTAAATGCATTCCAGCTAACTCTCTGGCCGCATTAATGTGGAGGTGATACCTGAACAGTTGTTAAGCAGCCTTACAGCTACTAGTTGAATGTTCTGGGAGGTGTTAGATGGGACAAGAAGGAGTTCTTAGAACCTAATCTACACGTGTATGGTAGAGATGATACAAAAAATTATAGTATATAGCATGGGAAGGTGGCCTAAAGAAAAAGAATAAAAAAAAAACTAAGAGAAACTTTGTAATAATCCTTAGGATTCTTGTAACCTTGATCATAAGCTTGACATTATAACATAACTCCTCGGACTGTGCTGAGGACAGATTTTCTTATCTTACTTGTGTTTGATTCTCTTAAATAACCAACTATTATTATCTTCATTACCGAATAGAACTAGTTCTTTCACCCACGCTCTATAAATTTATTGTTTAGGCTTGTTGGGCTATAACCCAATCCTATATTGGGTCCAATCCAAATTCAGTCCCTACAATAATAAATGCATGTTTCTTCCTCACATATGAATAGTGGGTCCTACCTTGAATTTAATTAATCGCAGCGGCATTCCAAGTTTCCTCCTTCATCTGGATTAAGAGAACCTATAATTCTGCTACCCACGCCACCGCCAAGTTTGCTTTAAATTTCTATGTTTCTTGTTTTTTCTATGTTTCTTGTTGACAGTTTTTTTATATTTCCGATGAAGATAGTGTCAAAACTTTTCTATTACGATTTATCAACAACTGCACTAAGGACATCCATTAACATAACCTTATTAAGAAATGCTTGGACAGAAATTTTATAAGGTATTTAAAAATAATAAATAGTGGGTCTCGTTGTTTTAATGAAATATATATATATTTATATCTTTTTTCAACTACACCAAATGTGGCGGTCTTGAGTCCACATGGATCAAGAAGGGAAATGTTAACCAATGCCATTAGGGCATTGATTTAAGAATTATTTTTAGAAACATTTTATTGGAAGAATGATAAAATAATAAATGTTGTTAATAGTTTTTATTTATTTATTTATTTTTTATATATTTTCCATGAAAATAGTGTCAAAACTTTTCTATTATGATTTATCAATAATTATACTAAGGACATCCGTTAACATGACATTATTAAAAAAATAATAAATAGTGGGTCTCTTTGTTTTAATGAAATAGGGACTACTCTATAGGAAGTGCTATAAATAGGATGTCTGAATTATATGGTCCTCCAACTATGGGTTAAAACTAATTTGATCCCTCATGTATTATGGTCCTCCAACCGTGGGTTAAAGCTAATTTAATCCCTCATATATTAATGGTATGAATTTAGTCTTTTAAATATTAATTGTTCCAAATTAAATCCTTCAACTTTCAAGATAAAGACAATTTCATCCTTAGAACGCATCTTCAATTCTTCATATAAACCGTAATAACATAATGTCACATGCCCTTGCATAAGAGCATTAAGCATCTGGTCTCTTATAAAAAAAAATTAAAAAAAAAAAAAAAAGCTACTTCAACACCCAAAATATTAGTTTTGCTACTTTAACACACGATTTCACACTTTACCCTACACTCCATCTTTCTTTCTTTTTTTTCTTCTTCTTCTTCTTCTTCTTTTTTTTTTTTTAAATTTTTTATTCAACTCATTAAAATAATATAAAAAAATTAAGAGAGAGAAAGTGTTGAGAGAAGAGAGAAATGTTTAAAAAATAAACACTTGCTAGTTGTTGCATAGTGTGCTCACTCCATCAAGTGCTAAATTTTTGTGTGAAAAGAACACTGGTTGGAAGCTTCTTTTTGATATTCGGTGCACTAAAACAGTGTTTGGTGTGTTTTAGCATTTATCACTTAGCACACTAGTTTTTGGTATTTGGTGCACTAAAATGGTGTTTGGTGTGTTGTAACATTTATCACTTAGCACACTAGATACTAATGCTCGAATCATTTTTATGTAGGTAAGAAGCATGCTAAAGGGACTTCATGTCATTAATGCTATGATGTGATATGTTGGGGATAATTTATTTTCCTATAACTCATGGCTGTAATTGGATTAGCTTATCAATGAGTACTAATTAGCTCAATTAGTAAAGTTTCTATCGTGAAAAACCAATTAGTATATTGATTTAATAATAAAGAGATCATCATAAAATGAATGAGATATGTTGATTTTTATTTTTGAACGATATAGAGCAGATATCATATGCTGAAATTCTATAATGTAAACAAAAAGAACTAACTTGCCCTTTTACATGGATTTATTAGTGACATCACTTTTATGATACATTATTTACAATAAACCAAGTCATTAATTATGAAAAGGATGGAAAAAAATGTGTCACCATGCTTATGACCATATAAATTTAAATAGTGCCCTCTTTCTTAACTTACAATTACAAGGGAAAAACCACACGGTACTAGAATTCTAAACAATAACAGCTCAAGAAACAATAGCGCATACTATTTTGTTGTAGTCATGCTCATTATCCTTATATCCTTAATCAAATGATCCAAATTACAGTAAGAGGACCCACCTTCACTCATACTTTCCTTTGCCAACCTAGCTATCTCAGTAGCTGATTTCATGAAAATCTCCCTCCTCTCCTCCATCAAATGATTCACCATTTTTTTTACCATAACTCTATCACACACATCCTTCATGTCCATTCCCAATTTCCAAACCTCATGCACAAACCTACTATTTGTTTGTTGATTAGCAAAGTAAGGCCAACAAAATCATGGGCACCCCAACCACTATGCTCTTTAAGGTAGAGTTCCATCCACTATGAGTCAAAAACCCACCTACAGCCTGGTGAGGCAAAACCTCCTCTTGTGGGACCCAACCCACCATATACCCTCGATCCTTTGTCCCTTCAATAAGTTCAAGTGGGATTTGACCTTTGCCATCTTTTTGGGTCACCAAGTCGGGACTTATAGCCCATAAAAAGCGTTTCTTGCTATTAACCAAACCATACCAAAACTCCATGAGCTCATCCTTTGTCATGATTGTAATGCTTCCAAAACTTCCATAGATTACAGATTTCAAAGGTTGAGCATCGAGCCACACCATGTAGCTTTTGTCCACTTCGAAGAGGCTATTTGGAGATCAAGATTGCAACAATGTCGTTTTGGATTCAAGTTTAGATTTAAGAATTGCATGGAGGGGTCCAATAGTATAAGTTTTGGGACATTTTGTGCGAGTGTAAGATAGTACATGTCCTTCTAAATCTTCAAATGTGTTGAGTATGAGTGCATGGGCTCAAGGGGATTGCCTAGACATATTTTTAACGTGTTGGAGATTTGGGTTTGCTGTGTTTCTTGCTTGGCAAAAACTAGGTAAGTCTCGGATTCGGAGAAAAGTTTCCATGCCTGGCACACTTCTTATAAAGCAATCCATGTCTTCGTTTTCTAGAATTAATGGTTACCATGCTTTTCATTAGTAAGAAATTTGACATAAACATTTTTGTTGAGACACAAAACAAATGTTACTAACAAATTTCACTAATATTTTTAATTCGTAAAAAATAATAAAACTATCATAGAATTATTTATACTTTCAAACTGAGAAAATTATAGCTATGTTATATATATATATGCAAACAAGTGATCATCTGTGACAGCGACAACACCTAGAAATGAAGGAATGACTACTTAAAAGAAAGAAACTATCACATGATATCTCGGTAGGATCAAATATATCTATGATTTTTCTTTTTCTTTTTTGGTTATTAATTTTTTACATTTTTTTTTTTGAGGGGGAATTTTTTGCATTTTAGTGTTGAAGAATGTCAATATGTATAAAATCAATAGCTCATACAAAAAATTCTAGTCTTCTCTATCCAATTAGTTTAACCAAAGAAGAAAAAGGTTCGAGTATAGCTCATGAAAGTTTCATCATCTTTGACATGCACCTGCGCATGGCTAATTTTATTTGAATTTTAAAATGATATTTTACCAGTACGTCTAATTGTTTGTTCCTTAATTAATAAATGGGTAGCTCATGATAAACAAAAAAGGCCGCTGCCATTTTGAGACAAAAATATAAATAGCTTAGCTGCCATGCCATCAAGCGTCACACTCCTTAGCTACCTAAATGGTCCATATCTTAATTACACTTTTTTGGCTTTTTGATGATGGCTGGCCCATCTATGTTAAGTCTATTATTTGGAGGGAGGCTGCTTTCTTGGCTATTTTGTAGTGTTTGTTGTGTTAGATAGAAAAAGAGGTCACTGTCTTGACTCTTGATAGCCTCCCTAAGAGCATTCTCATTAAGGATACTAAAAATGCTAAAAGCTAAATTTTACCACCAACATACAAAAATACTCACTACATCAAAGATTTTAAATGCCAAAATTTTTGACACATAGCTACAGTGAGTTGTTATCAATAACAGCTCACTGTAGCATAAATCTTAAACCAAATAATTTTTTTTTTTATTCCCAATGGTCACTTTTTCTCTCTTCTTTCTTCTCTCTCTTCTCTCACTTTCCTCTTCTCTCTTTCCTGTAGCTTCTGTTTCTCTCTAGTTCACGGTTTAAGCTCCTCCTTTCCAAGATTTGTCGGTCGAGAACTTCAAAGCTCAAACGCCACTGGACGCGAAAACCACTTCGCCTTCGGAGTGTTGCCGTTGATATGGAGGTAGAGTTTGACGATAGGGTGATTTGATTTTGTGGGTCTGGGTTTGTGGGTCTCTGATTGGCGTGGGCATCGGCGTTGAAGGGAGATCGGCATGGGTCATCGGCTAAGAGTTTGGCGTGGGTCATTGAGTTGATTGTGTGGGTTTCTGATCGGCGTGGGTCATCCAGTTGACGTGCTTTAGCTCTCTCTTGATGGTTGTTTTTCTTTTTCCTTTTTCCAATTGTTGGTGGTGATGAGGTTGTGGGTTTGGGTTTGTGATTTGGTGGGTTGTTTTTCTTTTTCTTTTTCCGATTGTTGGTGTTGATGAGGTTTTGGGTTTGTGATTTGGTTGTGATTTTGGAGGGTTGTTTTTCTTTTTCTTTTTCCGGTTGTTGGTGGTGAGTGGTGACGAGGTTGTGGGTTTGGGTTTGGGTTTGTGATTTGGTTATGATTTTGGTGGTTGGTGGTCATGGTTGTGGGTGGTGGTGACAGTGGCAATCGTTGTAGGCTTGTAGCTATGGCAGTGCCGGTGGATGGTTTTTTTTTTTTATGGTGGTGGTCGATAGCGGCTAACTGTGGGTGTGGGTTTGCAAAGAAAGTGGTGGGTTTTCAGAGAAAGGGAGAGACAAAGATAAGAAGAGAGAGAAAGAAGAGAGAAAGAAACATACAGAGAATAAAAAAATAATATTTAAATGAAGTGGTAAAAAATATAGAATCTTTGATGTATGATGTATTATAAAGTGAGGTGTTAAAAGCTAAAAAGTAGTGTTTTGAGATGGTATATGCTAAATTTTTTAACTCCCTTGATGGGAATGCTCTAGTAATTTAGAATAATAAAATTGTGATCGTTGAAATATTATATTTATATGAGATTAAAATAAAACTTATATATGGGGTGGTATATATATTTTTGGTAGATGCATGTGACTAAAACTTGTTGCACATGTGTATATGTTGTGCAACAAATGCTGCCAATATGGATGCAATATTATTATCATTGTGTTGTAATCACGTTCAATCAGAGCTATCTATATTTTTTTCAAAAACTCCAAATCTAGCGGTCCCAAAATTAAAATAAATAAATAATGTGGCCGTCTAGAATCCACATGAAGCGGTTTTGAAATAATGATAAAAATAAAGTTGGACTAACCTTTTACATGAATTCATTAGTGGCAAAATTTTTATGGCAAATTAATTACAATAAATCAAGTCATTAATCATGAAAAAGTAGGTAAAAAAATTGTGTCGCCACGCTTATGACCATAAAAATTTGAATAGTGCCATCTTTCATAATTTGCAATTACTAAGGAAAACCACTTGGTACTAAAGTTTTAAACAATAACAACTCAAGAAATGATAGTACATGCTATTTTGTTGTAGCAATGCTCATTAATCTTATATCCTTAATCAAATGGTCCAAATTACAGTAAGAGGACCCACCTTCACTCACACTTTCTTTTGCCAACCTAGCCTTCTCAGCAATTGATTTCATGAAAATCTCCCTTGTTTCCTCCATCAGATGATTCACCATTTTTTCTACCATAACTCTATCACACACATCCTTCATGTCCATTCCCAATTTCCAAACCTCATTCACAAACCTACTATTTATTTGTTGATCAGCAAAGTAAGGCCAACAAATCATGGGCACCCCAGCCACTATGCTCTCTAAGGTAGAGTTCCATCCACAATGAGTTAAAAACCCACCTACAGCTTGGTGGACCAAGACCTCCTCTTGTGGGACCCAACCCACCATATACCCTCTATCCTTTGTCCCTTCAACTAGTTCCACTGGAATTTGACCTTCGCCATTTTTTTGGATCACCAAGTCGGGCCTTATGGCCCATAAAAAGCGCTTCTTGTTGTTAACCAAACCGTACCAAAACTCCATGAGCTTGTCCTTTGTCATGACTGTAATGCTTCCAAAGCTTACATATATTACAGATTTCAAAGGTTGAGCATCAAGCCACACCATGCAGCTTCTATCCACCTTGAAGAGGCTATTTGGAGATTGAGATTGCAACAATGTCGTTTTGGATTCAAGTTTAGATTTAAGTATTGCGTGGAGGGGTCCAATGGTATAAATTTTGGGACATTTTGTGCGAATGTGGGAGAGTACAGGTCCTTCTAAATCTTCAAACGTGTTGAGTATGAGCGCATGGGCTCGAGGGGATTGCATAGTCTTATTTGCAATGCGTTGAAGACTTGGGTCTGCTAGGTTGCTTACTCGGCAAGGACTAGGTAAGTCTCGGATTCGGAGAAAAGTTTCCATGCTTGGGACACTTCTTATTAGGCGGTCCATGTCTTCATTTTCTAGAGTGGTTACCATACTTCTCGTTAGTAAGAAATTTGACTCAATATTTCTTTGTGGAGAAACGAAACAGACATTAGTAACAAATTTCACTAATATTTTTAATTCATAAAAAATGATAAAAGTATCATAGAATTATTCATCTTGTAACTGAGAAAATTTTAGCTATGTTCAAACAGTATTGTGAGATGTTAACACTTTAGAATAATAAAATTGTGATTGCTGTAATATCATATTAATATGAAATTATTGATAACACACCATGTTTGTTATGCACCAATAACAATAGTCACTACAATAATTATGAAAAATATTTTAAAATTTTTAATGTAATTAAACAAGAAAGCAAACACGAATTTGCTAATGGATGCCACATGACAGAGTAAAAAAGATTACCTCTAATGGGAAGTTCACCAGCTTCGATCATATCTTGAATACAAAAGCAAGCCCAGAAGTAGCAAGCACTGGCTGTACGAAAATGAATGACTGGAATTCCAAGCTCATTGCCAACATCAATAGGAAAGCTCAAGATTCCATCTGCTATAATGCAAGTCACTGACTGTCCAGTAGCTGAATTTAACTGACCAGAACACAACATCTCTCTAAATAATGGCTTAGTTACCAATTTAATGGAATCAAATATTTCCCTGAATCGTTCACCAGCTCGTGGGTGATCATCTGGAAGGCCGTCTGGGATGGTCTTGAATTGGAATCCAGGAAAACATGCAAAACGGTGTAGAATATTGGTGTGAAGGACAAGGCGATTGTGGTTGTGATCGGTGTTGAGAAAGGTGATGTTGAGGCCAGCAAGTGAAAGAAGCTGAGCTAGATTGAGCATGGAGTTGACATGTCCTTGTGCTGGAAGTGGAAATATGAGAACATGTGGAGCTTTTGATTCAAGAGGTTCCATGCTTGTGTGAGCTCGATCTAGGATTCTTCTAGGGTGCTAATTGCTACATGTGGCAGTCAGGGCTCTATATGCATATACTTTTCTTTAGGTTTGTGGTTTTACCTCACTTTTCTTTAGGTGTTGTGACCCTTTAAACTGCTCTTGTGGTTCGTGGTTTCTGCTCCTGTGGCCATTGTATACTCGTACGTACTTGTGGAGAAATTTTGTCGGCATAAAATGCCAATGTCTATAATTCTAACATAATTTTTATTTTTTATCGTAATCTGATCTTCGTTTTATTTGTCAGGTTTGCCATGGAACGTAATCTCTGGGCAAACCTTGGAAGACCCTACACATCTGGGCTTGATGAATGATCACTCATTCTCAGTCTGTTATGACTTATTTGGTATCACAAGTTGCACAACGTGTGGCTATGAGACGAAACATCATACTAAAGTCCAGGCAAGCAAGGGTGCAGCCATAAATTTTTGTTTGGGGGGGGGGCCAACTTATGATTCTAATTTATTAGTTTATACAAATTTTCATAAACACGCACAAACACATACATCTATACACACATATAATTTAGTATATTTCATAGTGAATCCTTAAAATTTTCATTTTTAATATAAGTTACCAAATTGTCTACCAAAGTGAGTAAAAAAATTTCAATTGAACTAATGAAGTATTCAAAGATATGAAAGATCCAAGACTTTAACAGACACAAAAACACATTTTATAATAAAAAATAAATGTGAGGAAAAAAAAAAATCTCTATAATTACTAGTGTAAGGACTCAATTTGTAACGGCCCCAAACTGATATGGGGTTCGCACATTAAAGGCCCAAACAATAAAATTTGTAGAGCGTGGGCTGAAAGGCTAGGCCTTGGTTACTGGACAGTGGTTGGTCGTGGTGTTCATGGTAGATGCATGAGGGTGAATGTAGCGTATCTAATAAGACTTTTCCCCCGGTACGGCTTGAGCGGCTTCGGTCCTTAGACCTCGTTCGAGGGGATTGGTATTCTTCCTACTCTCCCTTTTTCAGGGTTCAATGGCCTGGGAGACATTTTGTCCCCCACCTCTTGTAGTTGCTTCCCTTTCCTTTTTATACTAGCCTTTCTCCTTTCCTCCTGCGTCCACGTGTGGGTTCAACTTTCTAGGGTTGATACTTGTCCTATCAGCCCATACCCAAAGTGGTTGGGGGTGGTTGTAAAAGCTGAAGAGTATTGCCTTGTTAGGTGCAGAGTACTTCATTGCAGTAATGGTTGCTTTTCCCTTGTCCTTTGTCGCCACACTATTCAAGGGTCTTTTCCACATTAATGCGGAGGTATTTAGCTTTTCCGTGAGCTACTCCTATACCGTACTGGCCCTTTCCTCCAGGGGCGTTTTGGGATGCCGAAGACAGAATCGTCCTTGGCTATGTCCCTAGGCCGTTTGGGCTCTCATTGTATGTCCTCGGCGATATCCCTCCCCGGCTCGGGCTTTGGGCCCCAAAATGAAGTGGGCCTGGGTCACAAATTCTTTGGCCCCACAATAGCCCCTCAAAACCTTGCTGTCCGGCCCCTCGGACGGAGATGAGGGTTTTGGTGACGTCGAGCTTATGTTACGACTTGCCAAGCCTCATCCCTCATTAATGTCAGTGCCTCTCCATTTGCTTGGGACATGCTCCTGGTCATGAGACATTCCCTTAGCTTTGCTCGCGCCGCGTTCTTGCCATTTCAGTGCATGAGGTGCATCTTTAATAAGTTCCCTTTACGAGGCGACGCAAATCCAACGGTTGAAGATGACATTGGGAGTTGGGTGGGACTTATCTCGTTTGTAGTTTTTCTTAGAGATTTGTACAACATAAATGCCACCCGGCTTGCTCCCCATATAAGGAGTGCAGTGGGAGGTCATTTTCTTCATTCGCAGACCCTTTAAGCCTTCCACATCCCCAACTTTCCAGTTGTGCCCATAGCCCCTGTTACCAGTGTGACTGAGCCCTAGGGAGTGACATAATCAAATCTGAGATGAGGTCAAAGAGACCACACCCGCTCCAGAAGTATTGGGTTTCCCCGAGATTCAAGATGGCCCGATCAGGGCAAGGGAAACAAAGACTTAAGACACTTCTTCCTCTTGACAAGGCAAGAAAGGAGCCTCTTCTTCCTTCAGCCAAAATCCGAAGCAGGTGTAGGTCGCATCAGATTTTTGGTGCGTCAGCATTGAGGTTTCTCATCGTCGGTACCATCCGCTCTCTCTCGAGCACTACTAATATGACACCTGCTTGATTGCAGTCAGAGCTGGCACGGGGGTTAGGTTTGACTGCTTCTTCCTCTCTTTCTTCCCTGGTGCCACCTTTTGCCTCTGCTTCTTCTTCTCTTCCATCACTGGGGTCATTCTGACATGCTTAGTCGCTGCTAGAGCCGAATTTAAAGGATTTAACGCTCCCCTGTATTTTTTCTTTTTTGCTTTTCTTTTTACTTCTGTAGTTAGCTTTTGGTATAGACTTGCTTAAGCCCCTTATTGTACGCTGTACTGTTTCTTTGTCTAATAAAAGATGATTTCATTTCATTTTTGTGTATTCCTTTTCTGTAATAGTATGTTGTGAATGGATGCGTTAGTGTCTCTTTCTTTTGAACAGTGCTTAGGGCCGATGCCCTTGTTTAGCAAAAAAGTTACCCCTTCGAACTTATCAAAACTGACGGGCACAACAATGCCAATTTGAGATAGGTTAATCATACAAGACTAACCGAAATAATAAATAATTGTTCTGTATTGCGTATGAAACAATCATCCGAGGATGTATAACCAAAAATGAACCGTCCGAGGGAGGCGCCGGGAACTAGAGTGTTTTGCCATGCTTCAAATAGTATTTATTGTCTTAAGTTCTGTCCAAAACTTATATTTTCTTTTTGAAGTACTTGGTTTCCCCATAGGATTGAGTCCGAGGACCATACAATATCTTGGCTCCATCCAAAACTTATATTTTCTTTTTGAAGTACTTGGTTTCCCCATAGGTTTGAGTCCGAGGACCATGCAATACCTTGGTTCCGTCCAAAACTTATATTTTCTTTTTGAAGTACTTGGTTTCCCCATAGATTTGAGTCCGAGGACCATGCAATACCTTGGTTCTGTCTAAAACTTATCTTTTCTTTTTGATGTACTTGGTTTTCCCATAGGTTTGAGTCCGAGGACCATGCAAGACCTTGGTTCTGTCCAAAACTTAGAATTTCTTTATGAAGTACTTGGTTTCCCCATAGGCTTGAGTCCGAAGATCATGCAAGACCTTGGTTCTGTCCAAAACTTATAATTTCTTTAAGCAGTACTTGGTTTCCCCATAGGCTTGAGTCCGAGGACCATGCAAGACCTTGGTTCTGTCCAAAACTTATGTTTTCTTTTTGATGTACTTGGTTTCCCCATAGGTTTGAGTCCGAGGACCATGCAAGACCTTGGTTCTGTCCAAAACTTAGAATTTCTTTATGAAGTACTTGGTTTCCCCATAGGCTTGAGTCCGAGGACCATGCAAGACCTTGGTTCTGTCCAAAACTTAGAATTTCTTTATGAAGTACTTGGTTTCCCCATAGGCTTGAGTCCGAGGACCATGCAAGACCTTGGTTCTGTCCAAAACTTATGTTTTCTTTTTGATGTACTTGGTTTCCCCATAGGTTTGAGTCCGAGGACCATGCAAGATCTTGGTTCTGTCCAAAACTTAGAATTTCTTTAAGTAGTACTTGGTTTCTCCATAGGCTTGAGTCCGAGGACCATGCAAGACCTTGGTTCTGTCCAAAACTTATGTTTTCTTTTTGATGTACTTGGTTTCCCCATAGGTTTGAGTCCGAGGACCATGCAAGACCTTGGTTCTGTCCAAAACTTAGAATTTCTTTATGAAGTACTTGGTTTCCCCATAGGCTTGAGTCTGAGGACCATGCAAGACCTTGGTTCTGTCCAAAACTTATGATTTCTTGTGGTAGTTGGTGGTTAGCCCCTTGACAAGGGTACGGGGCATTAACTTGATGTTGGAAGCCCCTAGAACTACCCGTGCCACTGGCAATTCGTAGGGTAGGTTTGAGTGGGAGCTGAGTTAGAACAACAACTGCTGGGAATGACGAAGAAGCTTTCGCCTAGCTAGCCCCTCCCGCCAAAACTATTTCTTTTGAGGGACTCTTGTTGACAAGGGCTCGATCCCACCATGACTAACTGCCACCTGTGCCAACGCACAAGCCTTCCCACAGACAGCGCCAATTGTAAGGACTCAATTTGTAATGACCCCAAACTGATATGGGGTTCGCACATTGAAGGCCCAAACAATAAAATTTGTAGAGCGTGGGCAGGCTTGGCCTTGGTTACTGGACAGTGGTTGGTCGTGGTGTTCATGGTAGATGCATGAGGGTGAACGTAGCGTATCTAATAAGACTTTTCCCCCGGCACGGCCTGAGCGGCTTCGGTCCTTAGACCTCGTCCGAGGGGTTTGGTATTCTTCCTACTCTCCCTTTTTCAGGGTTCAATGGCCTGGGAGACATTTTGTCCCCCACCTCTTGTAGTTGCTTCCCTTTCCTTTTTATACTAGCCTTTCTCCTTTCCTCCTGCGTCCATGTGTGGGTTCAACTTTCTAGGGTTGATACTTGTCCTATCAGCCCATACCCAAAGTGGTTGGGGGTGGTTGTAAAAGCTGAAAAGCATTGCTCTGTCAGGTGCAGAGTACTTCATTGCAGTAATGGTTACTTTTCCCTTGTCCTTTGTCGCCACACTATTCAAGGGTCTTTTCCATATTAATGCGGAGGTATTTAGCTTTTCCGTGAGCTGCTCCTATACCGTACTGGCCCTTTCCTCCAGAGGCGTTTTGGGATGCCGAGGACAGAATTGTCCTTGGCTATGTCCCTAGGCCGTTTAGGCTCTCATTGTATGTCCTCGGCGATATCCCTCCTCGGCTCGGGCCTTGGGCCCCAAAATGAAGTGGGCCTGGGTCACAAATTCTTTGGCCCCACAACTAGATCAATTGGAAAACTTTTTTAAGAACATCATTGGACTAACTCAAATATTTTGGGGGGGGGGGGGGGCGAGTCCCATTTTTGTAGGCTAATAATTAAAATGTTAAATATTTATATATAGTATTAAAGTATTTTTAAAATTTTTGGGCCACTCATACAAGTAGCTCCGCCCCTGCAGGCAAGTATGATGTTTGGTATCACAAGTTGATGAATGATCACTCATTCTCAGTCTGTTATGACTTATTTGGTATCACAAGTTGCACAACGTGTGGCTATGAGACGAAACATCATACTAAAGCCCAGGCAAGTGATGGGGTAGGATAGGACCTAACTCACCTGACGATTCCCATCCAAAGAGATGTAGCCAAAATTTTCAATTATTAAGAAGACAAGCATCTAAAAAAAAAAATCAGGTCGAAAATATGTGACTAATCTAAAGTATATTTTCATAATTGTCATGGTGAAGTTGTAAAATAAAAATCAACTAAGCTGGAATAAGAATATATGAAATAGCTACTTTGTTGATGGCATGTTGATACAAGCGCAAACTACCAAATATTCAGGGGAGGAAAAGTGTCCAAGTTACCAAATGAGTGGAGGAGCATTTTTGTGGAGTTTGATGAGTGCATAAGCGACAACATCAGCTTTCTCTGAAATTATGCACTTGAAGAAAAATGTGCATCTTTCTCTAAATTTAACTAGGGGGATCCTCGTATTAAGCCCCAAAGTGCTTAATTAATTACGTATCTTCGTTCTATTCTTGTCTTTCTTGAAGAAATAAATAATCAATAATAAAGTCTTGTGTTTCTTGAATAAATTATTAATTGGTCTATTGATTGAGCTTCCATTAAGTAAACATTTTGAAGGTCGTTGTGCTTAATGGAACAGTTTATAGTCCTTGACAAAAATGGTCCGTTCAAAGTAGAAGTATCGAAGTAAGGGGTAGATACCAGTTTTTATTTATTTATTTATTTATTATTTAGAATGAAACATCAGATGAACTGCAAAACAAAACAAAATTTCAGCCACAAAGAAAATACTGTAGATGATTCCCTGACTTTCAATCTTCATTTTTTTAGAACTATTTCTACTTCTTTTGAAACAGATTACCGTGAAATTAACAAAAGATTAGTTCTATTCTTATTCATGTCCTAAATCGAGGTGCAAGCCTACAAGAACCCAAAATACACTTTATTTTTTTTTTTAATAATTAATACTATTTATTGATTACTTACTCAAAAAGAGTCAAAATACTATTTTTCTACTTTAACACACAATTTCATAATTCACCCAATATATTTTATTCAACCCATTAAAATAATATAAATCAACCAAGAGAGAGGAAAGAGAAATGATTGAAAAATATGAGAGAAATTGTTGAAAGGATGGATAAACTGTTACGCAAATAAATGTTGAGACGTGCACAGTGGTTGAAATTTGGTATTAATACCACAAAAAGTACACGTGGGTCCCAGCAGGATGGACAAATTGCATGAATGGCTGAAACGTGCATAGTGTCGTGGGTCCCACTGTTCAAACGCCAAACGCAAAACATGCAATAAACGTTATATCCAAACGCACACTAAGTTATGGCAATAATTGGACGAACTTATTGGTCGGTTTTAGTTAATTCAATTAGTAAAGTCTTTTTATTATTGAATATGAGATTTGAGGTTCTAGCACTGCCTACATTTAAAACCAAATTGGTATTAAAGTTTGATGATAAAGAGAAATCATTATGGAGTGGATGCCATAAGTTGATTTTTTATTTTTTGAAATCATATGAAGTGAACGTACGTCATAGGTTGAAATTCTATCGTATCCATAAAAAGATAAAAATAATTTTTTTTTTTTTTAAAAAGACTAACTTATCCTTTACATGGATTCATTAGTGACATCATTTTTATGATACATTAATTACAATAAACTAGGTCATTAATTATGAAAAAAGAAAAAAATAGTCACCACATTTATTACCATAAAAATTTGAATAGTATCATCTTTCTTAATTTGCAATTACAAGGGAAAACCACCTGGTACTAGAATTCTAAACAATAACAACTCAAGAAATGATAGTACATACTATTTGGTTGTAGTCATGCTCACTAACCATATATCCTTAATCAAATGGTCCAAATTACAGTAAGAAAGCCCACCTTTAGTCACACTTTCTTTGGCCAACCTAGCCTTCTCAGCAGTTGATTTCATGAAAATCTCTACCTGCTCCTCCATTAGATGATTCACCATTTTTTCTACTATAACTCTATCACACACATCCTTTATGTCCATTCCCAACTTCCAAACCTCACTCACAAACCTACTATTTACTTGTTGATCAGCAAAGTAAGGCCAACAAATCACGGGCACCCCAACCACTATGCTCTCTAAGGTAGAGTTCCATTCACTATGAGTCAAAAACCCACCTACAGCTTGGTGGGCCAAAACCTCCTCTTGTGGAACCCAACCCACCATATACCCTCGATCCTTTGTCCCTTCAACAAGTTCATGTGGAATTTGACATTCGCCATCTTTTTGGGTCACCAAGTTAGGCCTTATAGCCCATAAAAAGCGTTTCTTGCTATTAATCAAAACATACCAAAACTCCATGAGCTTTTCCTTTGTCATGACTGCAATGCTTCCAAAGCTTACATAGATTACAAATTTCAAAGGTTGAGCATCAAGCCATACCATGCAACTTTTGTTCACTTCGAAGAGGCTATTTGGAGATCGAAATAGCAACAATTTTGTTTTGGATTCAAGTTTAGATTTAAGAATTGCATGGAGGGGTCCAATAGTATAAGTTTTGGGACATTTTGTGTGTATGTAAGAGAGTACAAGTCCTTCTAAATCTTCAAACGTGTTGAGTATAAGCGCATGGGCTTTAGGGGATTGCCTAGTCATATTTTTAATGTATTGGAGATTTGGGTCTACTAGGTTGCTTGCTTGGCAAAAACTAGGTAAGTCTCGGATTCGGAGAAAATTTCCCATGCCTGGAACACTTCTTATTAAGCAATCCATATCTTCATTTTCTAGAGTAATTACAATACTTCTCATTAGTAAGAAATTTGACATAAAAGTTTCTTTGTTGAGAAACAAAACAAATGTTAGTAACAAATTTCACTAATATTTATAATTCGTAAAATAAAATAAAAAAAAAAAAAAAACTATCATAGAATTATTTATACTTTCTGTAGGGACACGATTTGCAGCCCAAGCCCAAGATGTATGAGATCCTGGCCCAATGAGCCCAGTACAATAAATTTGTAAATAGTGGGTCGAAGAACTAGGCCCTAATGAATTAGACAACGGCTAGTATGGATTTAAAAGATGATCAAGCAAGAACAAAGAGAATAAAGGTGAATGAATTCACTGTCTGAGGAGGTATTTTGTCATACAAATCAATAACATTTGGATACAAATATAATTTTGATTGCTACAGTATTCTTTCTCTATTTTTCCGATCCTTTCCTCATGGAAAGTCTCTTACATTATATAGTTCCCTTTGGATCATCTTAATCCTCCACTTGTTGGTCATCTGAGCCCTTACTTGAGTACCTGTCTCATCAGACACCTTCTTTGGCTTTTTGTGAGTTGTGGTGGCCAAGGCAGCACTGTTCAGGGGTCTTCTCCACATAAATACGGCTAGAAAAGTAGCTGCAATGCATTCAATGCAGTGGTAGCAGCTTTCTCTTAGATATTTTTGGGTTCCCCTCCTTTTCGTATGTTCATGATGCATGTCCCTATCAATGGAGCTTCTTGGAAGGTCACCCCGATTGTTGGAATATATATTTGAGTTGTACTTATTGTATCCGAAGAGTTACTCCTCCTCAGACCGACTTCCCATTCGTATCTTGCTCATTAAATCCTGAGCCTGAATCATTCATTACCATTTGTTCCTCCTCGGACTGCTCATGCTCTCGGCTAAGGCCCAAGGCCCAATATATAATTTGGGCCCTTAACCCTACACTTTCAAATTGAGAAAATTATAGCTATGTTAAAATAAATAAATAAACAGATATATATATATATATATATATATATATATATATATAATTGTTCTGTTCAAACAAGTGATCATCTGCAACAACGACAATACCAAGAAATGAAGGAATGGCAAATTAAAAGAAAAATATTGAATATACGATGAAACTCAAAGATCAACAATGGAGTTTATAGAGAGTTTGTGAAGAAAGATACTTTTTGATTAGATTGATAAGATTATAAGGCTCTTGATAATAGCTTAAAAGTACAATATTATCTTAGTTTTGGTAGGCATTATCACATCTATTTTGTATTTATTCCCACACTCACACATAAATATGAGAGTTTGCAAGTTTTCTCTAAAATATACTTATTACGTGTATTTTTCTCTTGTAGGAGATTTAAACTATTGAGCTAAATATGCAAACATGAAGTCAAGAGAATCCAAGGGTAATGATCAATTGAGAAGTGGCTTTTGAAAAACTTAGTGAGTCAAAGATGTGTGGAAACATAAAAGGAATGAGAGAAATTCGTTTGAGCCAAAGAGGACTGACCTTTTACTCTAATATCTTTTTACTCCAATATCAAATTAACTTGATTCTTACGGCCATGGAAAGAGAACTTAAAGATCTAAAACTTTGTAGTTTACCAAAATTTCAGAATCTACCGTATTAAAGGCCAAAACCGACTTGGAAGTTGACCCACTATTGAAAAACGGGAATGACATTTTTATATTTTTCTTTTTGGGAAGCATGTGTTTTAGGGTTTTGAATGTTATAAATATTTGTTAGGTTCTAAAGACTTAGGTATTTATGTATTTAGAACTCTAATGTGTATTGTTGGTAAACCATGATCAAAACAATGTGTTTAGAAGTATTTTAGTCTTGCTCAAAGTTGTGTATTTATGTAAAGTTGGAATCGAGCTAATGTAGAAAAGATTAATGCATTTCGGTCTGGCTCGATCGATCGAAGCTTAGGCTCGATTGATCAAAGCTCATGCAGAATGTTTTTTCTGTAGAATTTCCAACTCAACCCTAGTTGTTTAAAACATTTTAGGGTTTTCTAATTTGTCCTAAGTATAAAAGGCAAACCCTAGCCACGTTTTAGTGTTGCTTATATTGCGGTTTGTGTAAATCTCTTGTGAGATCTAGAGGAGCTTTCCTTTACACAAACTTAAGGTTTTCAAGGAGAAGATTTATCTACACCTTGATGATTAACTCGGTTGCTGCCATTGAAGTTTAAAGAAAACACAAGCGGGTGTGCTTATATCTGGTGGTGAATCCAAGAAAGAAGGAGTCCGTGGATTCGGAGCTTGCACGTGGTCGTGTCAGGAAGTTCTACTGGTAGGTAGCAATAAGAAGTCGAGCGTGAGGGCTTGTAAGTCTTATTGTATGAACTTCGATTCTTTCAAGATAGTGGATTCAGGTTTACCTTGAGGATAGTTAGGTTAAATCCTCCCCAGGTTTTTACCGGTTTGGTTTCCTAGGTGATCATATTTTGTGTTATTTATCTTTCCGCTGCTTTGCATGATATGATCTTTGTAATTGTGATAACCTAGATTTGTTAAATTGGACTAAGTAACAACTTGGCTAATTACCTAGGTTAAATCAATTGTGTTTTAAGGGGTCTAAAAACTATTAAGTGGTATCAGAGCAGGTAGCTCTTTTGTTGTTGATCTTTTGATCTCTGAGCTGATCCTTGACCCCTGTTGTCATGGAACACGGACATTCTCTAGTTATTCCTCCTCACTTTGATGGGAATAATTATGCTTATTGGAAAGTAAGGATGAAAGCATTCCTGAAATCGATTGATGAAAGAGTCTGGAACTCGGTTGAATACGGATGGGAGAAGCTCACTACTCCTGTTAGTGAGTGGGAAACTTCTCAAAAAGAAGCAGCTGCGTTCAATAGCAAGGCTATGAATGCTATTTTTAACGCTGTTTCTATGGAGGAATTTAAGAGAATCTCTAATGTTGGGGTTGCTCATACTGCTTGGAATATCCTCCAGACTGTGCATGAAGGCACAAAGGCTGTCAAAATCAATAAATTGCAGCAATTGACTTCTAAATTTGAAGGCATTAGGATGTCTGATGATGAATCTTTTGATGAATTCTATGCTAAATTGAATGATATTGTTAATTCTGCTTTTAACTTGGGTGAAATCTATGATCAACCTAAAATTGTTAGGAAGATTCTTAGATCTTTAATTGAAAACTTTAGACCCAAAGTGACTGCCATTACTGAAAGCAAGGATGTGGACTCCATCCCTGTTGATGAACTTGTAGGATCTCTTCAATCCTATGAGTTGGATCTACCCAAAACTACCAAATCCAAGTCAATAACTCTCAAGTCAGTTGATGATGTTAAAGGAGGTGGATTTGATGATGAGCTCTCTGCTACAGAGATTGCTTACCTTGCCAAGAACTTTAGAAACTTTCTCAGGAATAGTAACAGAAAGGCAAAAGGCACAAACACTGCTGAACCTAGAAACGTTAGGAAGTGTGATCCCACTAAGATTAACAATAATGATAAACCTAGAGAAAAAGTAGGTCAATCTTCAAATAATTCTTTGGGTCCTCAGTGTTTTGGATGTCAAGGGTATGGTCACATGAACTCTGAATGTCCTACCTATTTGAAGTCTAAGGGTAAGGCTATGGCTGTAACCCTTAGTGATGGTGAAGTTTCTGATAATGAGTCTGATTGTGATAAGGATGGAAACTTCATTGCTTTCACCACTACTGCTGTAGTCGATGAGAGCATATCTGTTGAAGAGAACCCTTCTGATGGGGAACTCTTTGAAGATGCAGATCTTCAAGAGGCCTATAATAAACTTTGCAAAATTGCTGCAAAGGATGCTATGAATGTTGAACTTGGCTTGAAGAAAATTGAATCTCTTGAGCTTGATAAGAAAAATTTGCTTGTAAAGCTATTTGATGCTAATGAACTTTTGAACAATGTGAAAACTGAGAATATGCTTTTGCTTGATAAAGTTAAATCTTTGGAACTTGATTTATCTGTTGCTAGATCTGCTAGTTCTAAACTTGATAAAATGTTGAGTATTCAAAAGTCTCCTTCTGACAAATCTGGTTTAGGATATGTTGAAAGCATCTCTGTGTTTGCTCCCCATTCCACAAACTTTGTCCCTTCATCTTCTTCTGAATCTTCTGTGAGTGAGATTGTGAGTGAAACTGTCAAACCCCCTGTGAGTGAGGTTGTCAAACCCATAGAAGTTTCATCATCTAGGAAGATTAGGGTTGATCTGAAAGAGTCTAAGTCTAAGAGGCCTATCCTATCTAAGGACAAGACACGTGATAAGCCTGCATGGGTTTGTCATTTTTGTGGAAAGTCTAGACACATACGTCCAAACTGTTACAAGCTGCAAGCTGCAAAGAGAGCAAACAAACCAAAAGTACCTATGCCTTAAGCACAAGATCCTATGGTACTTATTGGTGAATTGGTAAAAGTTTTAAATCTATATTCCAATCCTGGAGTTGGAAATCATTCTCATATGAATAAGAACTCCAATGCTCATGGTGCATCTAAAAGGTTTTGGATGCAAAGGACTCGAACTAACTGAGTCTTTCTGATATGGTCCTTGTGCTTCATTGCTCTACCCTTTGTGACCATTGTTCTTTGGTTTTGATTTTTTTTTTTTTTTTTTTGTTTTCTAGGATTTGCATTGCATAACATTCATGCATTTCATTCTAGGTGTTTTTTTTAATAATTAAAAAAAAAAAAAAAAGAAGGGAAAAAGGGAAGAAAAAGGAAGCAAATTGTGTTTTGTACTATTCTTCTTGGTTTTTGAGAACAAGGTTGGTCAATTTATTTTCACATAACATGTTGTTTGTACCTTGTTTAGCTTTGATGAGCTTAAATATTGCACTTTACTAATTGAAGCTTTGTAATGCATGTTGTGTGGGAAAGATGTTAATGGTTTTTTATTACTCTGTCTTGATCTTGAAATCACATGTATTTGACTGTCGGACTTGAACTTTTAGAGAAAGGCATAAATAACCATCTCACCACTATTTACTAGCCAATCATGAACACCTTAGTGCATATCATAAGATTTCGTGCTCAAGAAAGTGTAGCACATGCACAAAAAGAACATAAGGTAAAGCCTCGGTTTAAATTGCTTAATACTCAAAATTGGTGTGTACTATTAGGCTTGATGCCAAACTCACATAACTTAAAATTGGTGTGTATATTATGAGGCATAAATTCAAGAAAATTACATGATTGCAAGCTTATGATCTAGGAGATGTGGGAGTTATATGATGTAACTCTTTAGGTAATAGTCTCTTTTAAATTCTTTGTGATGAATTTTGTAGACTTTGTGATTGATTGCTATTCACATATCACCTCACATGTATCTCAAGTTTTTGCTAGTTGCACACACTATACAAGTTACTCTTTACTAAACATTGTACATGTTATTGTGTGTGTTTATGGTCTGACCAACCAAGTTTTTGCAAATACCTTGATTTTTGTGCAAAATCAATTTGATGCCTGAAAATTTTAAGGAGAATGCAAGAAATTTTGATTTTGGGCTTAAATTCTTGTTTTTGAAAATCACATCATCACATACTCATGCATTTTGTTCATCAATTTCAATGCTGTGAGTTGTTTCTGAATTTTTTTCAAAAACTGTGTTTTTCCTCGAATTTAGTGAGCCTCTGCCCATTTTGATCGATCCATTCTATTTTTCGATCGATCGAAATTTTTTTAAATTTGTTTGTTAAAGTCTTTGTCTATTTCGATCGATCGAAACTGATTTTCGATCAATCGAAACTCGTGAATCAAGTTTTTTTAAAACTCAGATTGGACTGTTTCAAACTTACTTTTTCAAACTTTCCTCTCTCTCTTCGACTTGGCAAGGCTCCACTGAGGATTTTTTGTCGTTTTCGACCAAATTTTTTGCAAGGTTTTTGTCTTCCAAGGCCGGTAAGACCCTTATACCCTTCCTTTTGCATTTATTTTCATGTTTTCATGCATAAACTCATGCATTTTAAGGGAATTTTTGAAACTTTTCACTATTGGGATTTTTGTTGAATCAATCCTCTTTTTCTGAAATTGATCATTGGGTTTTGCTTCTATATTGTTATATTCATAATATATGTTGGTTAATTTGATCAATTTGGGGTTTTGTGAAAAATTGAAAATTCTAGGGCTTGTAATTGATCCGAATTGGGGATTTTGTTCAAATTTGGTTAAATTGATGAAATTGGCTTGTTGATTTGATGTAATTGGTCATTATTTTCTGCAATCTATCTTGTATGATGATCAATTAGTCAAATTCTTTCAAATTGATCAAGTGGTTTTTTAAAATTTTGGGGGTTTTGTGTTAAAAACTCTATGCTCAAGCCAATTTTGTGGATTTGAACTTATTTGAACTTAATTGCACTGCATTAGGACATGCATCATGCTATTTAATTTGCACATGCATCCTATAGATTTTTATTCTATATTTTTTTTGTGCTAACTTGCAGTCTGCCCTTGGTTTTTTTTTTTGTTTCTTTGCTTTGTGTTTTTGGTCCTTATCCTAGCACCATGCCTAGGAAAACTAGAGTCCATAGGACCCCTTCCACTTCCTCTGAGTCTCCCTCTAGGAGTGAGTTATTTAAGAATGACAAAAGTAGAGAGGCCTTTGAGACTTTGAACTGTAAGCGTAAAATTTGGGCTGAGCGTGCTGTGATTTTAGATGAGCTTGATCCAGCCATTAGGGCTAACTTTGAGTCTAGAGGTTGGTTGCCTCTCTTAGAGATAGATTATCCACCCCCGACCGCCCTGATTGGAGAGTTCTTCTCGAACCTCTCTTGCCACATCTATGATGCCAACACCCTTATTCGGAGTTGGATACAAGGTGTTGCGTTCACCATTACCCCTCGGGTAGTGGTTGAGGCTCTTGGGGTTCCGGTTGTTCGGGAGCCTGTCTATCCCTATGATGAGTCTCCTTCCTTAGATGTTGTCATGTCATACATCACTGGGTCATCTATCCAGTGGGGCTCTGATCCTCGGATCACGTCTGCTGAGCTTACCGAGACTGCCTATCTTTTCTTTAGGATAGCGTGTCATTCGTTGTGGCCTATTTCTCATCTCCACACCATCCCTCTAGAGCGATGTGCGTTTTTGTATGCGTTCGTTTTTGGTGCGTCTATCAGTTTCCCTTATTTGTTCCTTCGTTCTTTGAACGAGGTTCATAGGAGTTCTGCCGTAGGGCATGCGCTTATTCATCCTATTTTCATTCATAGGATTCTGCTGTTTTTGGGGCTAGATGGTTTCCCTTCTGGTGAGCCTGTTCATGTTATTGCTCCCATAGGTGCCACCTTTCTTAGATAGAGGGCTGCTCACTTGAGAGTTTCTTCTTCGCGTCCTGGAGGTGTGTCATCTAGTACTGTTTCCCCTCCTCCCTCTTCTACAGGTGCAGATGCTGCTGAGACGTCTGGTGCTGCTACTGCTGATACTGCTGTTCCTCCACCGACTACTTCGGATGATTCAGACATTCGACGTACGTTAGATCATGTCTTGACCGTTCAGGCGGCTCATGGACAGATTTTGGTGGACGTGCTTGATGAGATCCGTGCCTTGCGTGCGGAGTTGGCACAATTTAGACATTCTTCTACACCACCTCCCTTTTGATGATGGATTTTGTTTGCCCTTTGGCATTCCGTCACAAAAAGGGGGAGTAGAGTTTTTGTTTTCAGGGGGAGTGTACTCTTGTTGGTTGGAGCTTGTGAAGTTTAGATTGAATCTAGGTGTTTCACATTGTATTTTATCTTTTTTAGCTCTTGCCATGTTTTTGATGGGATATTCATGTTAGGGGGAGTATTATTATTTTTTGTTACTTTATATCTTTCTTGTTTCAAACTATTTATTGATTTATATTTATGAGTTATTCATTGATATATGTCTCTATTGTGTGTTGTTTGAAATCAAGAATTTAATTTGTTTACTTGTATTTTTTCCACACATGCGGTTATGCATTTTGTTTAGTGTTTCAGGAACTATACAAGTTGATTCAATTAAGCTATTGTCTACACCTGCAACTGATAGATAGTAGTTAGGATTGAATTTGTTTTATGAGCATTATTTGTGTAAAGGGCTTTTATTTTGTAAACTTTGAGCTTCTAGTTGTGTTTTGTCATGGATTGCCAAAGGGGGAGTTTGTTAAGTTCTAAAGACTTAGGTATTTATGTATTTAGAACTCTAATGTGTATTGTTGGCAAACCATGATCAAAACAATGTGTTTAGAAGTATTTTAGTCTTGCTCAAAGTTGTGTATTTATGTAAAGTTGGAATCAAGCTAATGCAGAAAAGATTAATGCATTTCGGTCTGACTCGATCGATCGAAGCTCAGGCAGAATGTTTTTTCTGCAGAATTTCCAACTCAACCCTAGTTGTTTAAAACGTTTTAGGGTTTTCTAATTTGTTCTAAGTATAAAAAGCAAACCCTAGCCACGTTTTAGTGTTGCTCATATTGCGGTTTGTGTAAATCTCTTGTGAGATCTAGAGGAGCTTTCCTTTACACAAACTTAGGGTTTTCAAGGAGAAGATTTATCTACACCTTGATGATCAACTCGGTTGCTGCCATTGAAGCTTAAAGAAAACACAAGCGAGTGTGCTTGTATCTGGTGATGAATCCAAGAAAGAAGGAGTCCGTGGATTCGGAGCTTGCACGTGGTCGTGTCAGTAAATTCTACTGGTGGGTAGCAATAAGAAGTCGAGCGTGGGGGCTTGTAAGTCTTATTGTATGAACTTCGATTCTTTCAAGATGGTGGATTCAAGTTTACCTTGAGGATAGCTAAGTTAAATCATCCCCATGTTTTTACCGGTTTGGTTTTCTGGGTGATCATATCTTGTGTTATTTATTTTTCCGCTGCTTTGTATGATATGATCTTTGTAATTGTGATAACCTAGATTTGTTAAATTGGACTAAGTAACAACTTGGCTAATTACCTAGGTTAAATCAATTGTGTTTTAAGGGGTCTAAAAACTATCAATATTATAGGGATTCAAGAGCAGCCATGTTTTTGGATGGTGAGAAACCTTATTTTTCATCAATTTTTAAGAGTTTTTATTTTCTATGGAAACTTAAGAACCTAAGCTAGGGTTAGGGGGTGAGTCCCCAATGTTGTAAGTTGTCCACTATTCAATCCAAGCATGTTTTTCACGTTTTGATTATTGAAACCGATTGTTCTCTTTTATAATTGTTTTATTAGATTGATATTTGATTTCTATTTCATTTATAAGTCTATTCTTGAATTTTCTTATTATTAGAATAGGGTCTTATAATCTCTCTAGTAAAACCTGGTAATTTTGTTAGATATTACTTTTACCATAGTATTGCCTTTAGGGTATGTGATGTTCTTATGTTTTTCTAGCAAAGTTATTATTTTCTAGACTAAATTTTTGGAACAATTGATGAATATAGTCAACCAAAGAGAGTTTTATTAATAAAGCTTATTTCTAAATCTTCCAATCGAATAGTTTGTGTTTACTTACCCGATTGTGTGCTAAATTGGATTAGTAGTAAATGCTTAACAATATTGGTAGACAAACCCTAACACCCTAGTGATATTAATTTATTGAATTTTACTAAACTCTATTTTTCCTAAGTTTCAATCATATTTTTCTATATATTATTGGTGCTTTTGATGTGTTCTTATTTTCCTTTTCTCGGTGAAACGACAACCTTAACTACACTACAATTTCCGTTACAAAATTGGACATCAACTCTGCATATTTATACTATAGCAGAGAGGCGGGAAAGTCTAACTAACCAACAAATAAACTGCCAAACTATAAGGATCGAATAAAAGATTGACATCTGTCACCTAAAACTGTAACTAAGCAACTATAAAATACAGCTTATACGACAAATAGTTTTACATATACAATCATAAAACGATTAGTAGTTCCAGTTGTATTATATATTTCACTGCTTGTCTTTAACAAAAGAAACTATCATGAATTGATTTCTCGATAGGATCAAATATATCTATGAGTGTTGCTAAAAAAATATATATCTTTGAGTTTTCTTTTTCACTGCTGATGTACGCAGTGACGTAGCTCATCAATTTTATTTTTTTATTTTTTATTTTTTTGGGTTGGACAATGACCATTTCCTTAATTAACAGCAAGACTGTAACAGGGTAGCTCATGACAAATAAAAGAGGTCGCTGTCTTGAGCCATGACAACCTACCTAATTCCTCGAAGGGATTTCGTGTCCTCTTCGGATATATATTATTAAATTATTTTAGAGAATATTTTATAAAAAAAAATTAATCAACTGTTTTGATAATTTTTTTAATTTTTCATAAAAATTATTTCAAAATGAATAATTAATGTGTGCCAATCCTACTTAGAATAATAAAATTGTGGTGGTCCGTTGTTGTCCTATAATATTATATTTTTTATGAAATTATTAATAACATAATGTTTTTTATACACCAATAACACTAATATTCATTTCAATAATTATGAAAAAGATTTTACAAAAATTTATGTGAACAAGAATGCAAATACGAATTTGGCTAGAGTGAGAAATGAGAAAGATTACCTCTAATGGAAAGTTCGCCGGCTTCTATCATATCTTGAATACAAAAATAAACCCAGAAGGAGCAAGCACTGATTGTACGGAAAAGAATGACTGGAATGCCAATCTCATTGCCAACATCAATAGGAAAGCCCAAGATTCCATCTGCTATGATGCAAGTCACTGACTGTCCAGTAGCTGAATTTAATTGACCACACAGCATTTCTCTAAATATTGGCTTAGTTACCAATTCTAAGGAATCAAACAATTCCATGATAGGGATCACAATTTCTATCCGACCCACAGGTATCCGGTCTGGTCCGATCCTAATGGACCAGATTTTACCCGGTCCGATTAAAAATAGGGTTGGGTCTATGTTTTTACAAAAACCCGGCCCGAACCCAAACCCGGCCCGACTCGGTTAAATATATATGTATAGTTACTAAAATACCCTCTTTTATATATATATATTGATAAAACCCTAAAATACCTTACCCTCACAATCTCTTCAAACTTCAGCCGCTTCTCATCTCTTTCTCTTCAACTCACCACTCTGACTCACTCTCCTCTACCACTCTCACTCACTCTCCTCTCATGTCTCACGCCGTCAGTCACCAACTATCAGCCACGCCTCTCTCATGCTCTCAGCCTCTCGGTCTCACTTTCTTTGCCGAAGAAGACGAAGACGAAAATCTAAGATTCTCGCCGTAAAGCCTCTGCGATCTCACCCACGAAGACGAAGACGAAGATGAACAACCACGGTGATTTACGACAATGGTTTTTGATGTTCTTCTTCCATTTTTTCTTTATTTGATTAGTGGGTTTGGGGATTTAGATTCTCTTTGTTTAACCTGTGGGTTTGGGGATTTAGATTTTGTTGTTAAGATTTGATGTTCCTTGCATGTACTTGTTTTAGATTTTGATTTCAAATGTATTTGGTTTCTGTGAATAGGAAATTTGAATAGTTATGGTGGATTTGATTTGAGATTCATTTGGATTTGTTGTTTGTGTTGCACTGCTGTGATTCTTTTTTCTCAGGAAAACAATTTTTTTTTAATTGATTGGGCCACAAATTAGGCCACTGTTAGGGGTTGAAGATTGGGCCCTAAAGTGGCCTGGCTGAGCGAGGCCCGTGGGGCCTGCGGGACGGGTTCGGGCCTAGGTAAAAAAATTCGTTTAATAAACGGGCCAGGTCCGGGCCACGGGTCCTGGCCTGCGGGTCGGGTACGGGTATGGAAAAACCTGGCCCGAACCCGACCCGTTGCCATTCCTATTCCATGAAATGGTCACCAGCTCGTGGGTGATCAACTGGAAGGCCATCTGGGATGGTCTTGAATTGGAATCTAGGAAAGCATGCAAAACGGTGTAGAATATTGGGGTGAAGGACAAGGCGATTGTGGTTGTGATCGGTGTTGAGAAAGGTGATGTTGAGGCCAGCAAGTGAAAGAAGCTGAGCTAGATTGAGCATGGAGTTTACATGTCCTTGTGCTAGAAGTGGAAAGATGAGAACATGTGGAGCTTTTGATTCTGGTTCCATGTGAGCTCGATCTATGGTGCTAATTGCTAAGACGCCCGATCTACTTGGTATCATCTCTTTTCTCGCATATTTGATTTTGCTCTCTCTCAACTCTTAATATCTGCATTTTTGACTGTATCTTACTTTGTTTTATGGGATGGTGGTAAAGATAGTAATTTCAATTGAGTGAATGTGGTCATGTGAGTAAGTCATGAGTGATGAATGGTTCTGTGACTGTGTCGGTCAGTGAGTGTGAGGTGGTACGTTTTTCACAGGTAGATGCAATGTTGTTTCTTCTTGTTGTGGTTAATAATGTTTTCTTAAAAAAAGAAAAAAATATTAATGAGTGATTAAAACGCTACAAATCACTTCATAATTTTTTTTTGCTATAATTTATGTGGTATATTGTGATTACTTATCTGTTATTAATAACTCTTTCTCTCACACCCTATGATAAGAAAATGTTAGAATTACAAATTATTTTACAAACTGTTGATGTAGTAGGTGTCGGGGATGTTTTTGCGACAAGGGCCGAAAATGTGAAAATGGCCCAAATCTCACCTTGGGTTCTTTAGAAGTGTTTATTTGTGGAGAATCAAGTCCAAAATTCACAATGTACAGAACAAAGGCTAATGATGCTTTGACAAGAGAGAATCAAAATGCTAATAACAAAAGTACAGAAAAAGTATAAAAACATAACAGGTCTGAAACTTCGACCCACAGTCACCGAGAAGAGGAAATTGAGAGAGGTCGTGAGGAAGAGAGGAAAGGTTCTCTTGTACCCATATTTCCACCCCTAAGGTTCAGAATTGTGAGAATGTTTCCTCGCTCAATGGGTTTTGGCTCTCAAGTTTCAGTTCTATAGGGAAAACGTGGTTCAACAGGTTTGAAACATCGACCCACAGTCATCGAGAAGAGGAAATTGAGGGAGGTCATGAGGAAGAGAGGGAAGGTTCCCTTGTACCTATATTTCCACCCCCAAGCTTTGGAATTGTGAGATTGTTGACTAGCTAAATGTGTTTTTGCTCTGAAGTTTCAGGTATATGGGTAGAACATGGTTAGTCCAGTTTGAATTTGATTAGAACCTTTTGTATTAAACTTGGAGTGCTCTAAGTGACTATTTTTGGTCAATAGAAGAGGCTTTGAACCCTAATGTATGATTCAAAGAAGTTATGGTCAGATTTGATTTAATTGGGTAAGAGGGATGCCTTGCTTTTTGCATAATTTGGGAAATAAAGTAGCCTAAATTCATGGGCTGATGTTTCCTAGACATGGCAGGTCCTTGGAGATTGCATTTGGTTGTTGCAGCAGACCAAGCCAGCCACGTAGGGTCAGCTATATGTTTTAGGCAAAAAAATGGTATAGCAGAAAAGTTGGGCCACAGTCACCCAGAGCATAAAAGCTGTTTTGGGTTGGAAATTCTGGATACAAGACCTCCTCCATGAGCCTGAGGTGCTACCAGTGTCCCTTGCCCACTGGGTAGCACGCATGGACTGGGCTCATGCAAAAGGTTCAAAAGGAACTGACCCATACCTTCCAAACCACATTTCCTCAATTTCCCTCAATAAGTCGTATGGGCTTGGACCATGCTTAAAAGAATAAAATAAAACATAATACATGAATTGAGCCCAAAAGGGAGTTGGGCTTGGTTGAATCAGGCTTGTAAAAAAAATGTGTCACGAAAGTGGATATCAACATTATCCCCTCGACCACGCGTGGCGCTTGCGGCATGTGTGTGAGTAGTTGATGTTTCTCATTGCTTGTAGATATCACAGATCTGGGAATTAATTTTTCCCAACTACTCTTTTTTTTTTTTTTTTTTTTTTTTGAGATGATACTAGTCGATGAAGCCCATTTGTAGAGATGTTGTGATCACGAGTCCAAGAAGGTCGAGTTGTAACCAAGTGATAGGTCCAACATGAAATGGTCCTTCCTTTCCATGCCCCACATGTATATAAATTTCATCGTATATCAACATTATTGTATTGCTTGCTTACTTGAGCTCATACTTGGTAGTGAGAAATTTGGTGTAGAGTTCCTTGCCTGATGTGTATCTGGAGCAAGACTTTTCCAAACGGGTATTGTTGACTATTAGAGATATTTCTTCACTTGATCAACAAAGTGGGCCCTAGCTTGTAAAACATGTTGGTCGAAGAAGCCCATTTGTGTAGAGATTTCGTAGATCATGAAGCCCAAAAGAGTCAATAGCCTTCATGTCCACACGTATAAGAATATTTTTTTACGATATTATTATTTCTTCTTTGGCCTTCCCATGGCTTTCTCACCAAAGGTAGATTATGCAACTTCTCATTTGCATTTTTATCACTTCATTAGGGGGCTTCTTTTATCACTTCACCAGAGCATGTTGCTTTGTAACATATATGGCATTCTCTTGTCAAATTTTACTCCAGTTCTTCAGTTTGCTTCAGGTGCCTTGTTTTCTTCTTTGTTTATGTGTCCTGCGCCACTTCTTGTAAGGTAAGTCTTTGACTTTTCAAACTTACTCCCTTTATTCACCTGCAGGTAGTTGTAGATTTCCTCTACCCCCACTTGCTGAGCTTCTAGGCCAAGAGCTTCACTCTTTACTTAAGATAAGTGCTAACACGCCACTTTGTTTTGTAAAAGCATGCAATATCACTTCACTTGCTTTAAGAATTTCACTTCTTCCCATGGTAAACTTTCAGGAACATTTTTTTTTTTTTTTTTTTTCACAATACTTGTGATGGCTGTTTGCTTTAGGTGTGGGACCCTATTCTCCTTCAATGGTTAGCGATACATCTTTCATATTTTCTTCTATTTTTTGTTATTCGCTTCAAGAGCTGTGAATATTTGCTTTGATCCACATTTGCTGAAACCCAAGGGCGGTGAGATGATGGCGGCGAAATGGAGGGCTGGAGGAGATCTTTGTCGGTGGAGAGCATAAATTTGAAGAGCTCAGCACCGTCCACTGTTCAAAATGTGGATTTAGGTGGGACGTAGTGCCATCGCTAAAGGAAGAGGAAACCCGTCGACAAAGAGTAGAGTTGTTCCATCGATGATGTTAGTGGAGGTTTGCGATAGATTGCCGCCCATGGCCGTTGGACCATCTATACCAATTTTGGCTAAACAATGTTGTTGACGAAGAGGCAGGAACCTTCTTCACTAAGGAGCGAGGATTTTGTTGTCAGAGATTGTTGCCAAATGCGGTGACAAGATGTTGAATCTGTTCTTTGTGCAAGCTTGATAAAGTTGGATGCGACGCTCACCTCGGTGAGTTAATATATATTTTTTTGTTGGTCTCTCGGATGTACTTGGCGACATGTTGAATGAATAGTGTCGTTGATTGTGTAGGTTGGCTCTTCCTTAGGAGATCACAAAATTTCTGCGAGGTTCTGACCCATAAGGTTGAGTCATTGTAATTGAGGCTGAATTTCACATCGAAATCGACTCTCCATTGATTCTTATAGTTGCAAAACATGAAGGTCAATTTGTAGTGCGGTTGTGCTTGATCTTGAGTTGGCCATCTAGTTGGAAGTAAATTGTCCCCATTGTTTGTTGTAAACTCGAATGAGCGAATTGGGTCCATATGAGGGGATGATGAAAGGACAAATTGGGGATGATTCAATTTTTTAGTAGCTTTATTGTTGGCCAATTTGGTGAGATCATGTTTGCCAAGATTAATTTCAATGAAGCCGTAGCCATGAGCAATATTCCTAGCTGTCTTGGGACAGCTTATTTGAGATAGGATGGAGCTAAGATATCACTTGGAGATGTAGTATAGGGGTGTGATGCAGCTGCTACATTGGTTGGCAGCACCCTGTATCGCATTCTTACAATGAACGCAAGTGAGAATGAGAGTTACTGAGTGGTAGTCGCTTCTTGATTCAGCAAGCTTGAAATGAAAGAGTGTAGGAATGAAACTTGGATGTCTAGTGTAGAGGTGCATGGCGGTTGAGTAAGCCTTTAGCCCCTGGTAATGCTGATGAATGAGTTATCGGGTTGTTTGCATAACCACTTAATCATTGTGAAATACTAGGTGTTAGTATCATTGAGAGTAAGCCATGTGTTCCACGGCTTAATTTGTGACTAGAAATTGTTGGCGAAGCTAAGATTGGCGATTCCATGAATCCATAGAGTGTTTATTCTTTAATTACAGTGCTGCCCATCCATGATAGCCCTTGCATCTTGGGCCTTGATAGGGCAAATTAGACCATGATGGCATGAGATGATGTCTTGTAAAATAGCCGTTGTGTATGTTAAAATGATGAATGACGCAACTTGTATGCAAGTAGGAGATTCCTCTTTGTTGGGTGGCTATAAAAGATGTTCAATGAAACGTCATTGTATCGAGATGCTTTCGCTTGTGGTGATGTTGTAGCTCCATTTGTTTGAGAATGAAGTCGCAATTTTTTTTTTTAGAAAGTCAAATCTGTTGTGGCAAGCCAAAGCTCGTTGCCACTCTTTCTTGTCATGCCAATAGGAGTTGTTGAGTGTAATGCTTCTCCATTCTACATAGAACAAATGTACTTTGGTAGACTACGTCATCGTTGAACGGGAACTTGCAATTTATTTGGTAAGTCACATATCTTCTTCATTTCCTTTTCTTGGTTTCATATAATAGTATATTGAGTGCATCATAATATGGTTTCTTGTAGGATGACTTTGGCTTAGGCAATTGTGATGCCATCGTTGGGACTTTCATCCACGAGGCTGATCTCGTTACCAATACATCATTTTTTGAGGTTGAAGCTGCTGCGGATAGCAACATAGAGCTGCAATAGATGGAACCACGGCTGCCATTAGTAACTTTGAACCATTTTGGTCCGTCTCTCACTTGCGGCTTTAAAGTAAAGAAGAGAGTGATTGCAAGCCAATGTCCTAAAGATGGTGACGTTGGATGGGGACTACAACATTGCTTCAACTTTTTCCTTCGCCTCCTTTCTTGCTTTCCTTTTTTTTTTTTTAATCCAATTGTCTTGTATTGAGCCCCAAGCTTTGAAATTTCGAACTAGTTGAAGTGTATAACATGGGCTGCTTCCTTGGAAACATTTTCTCTTGTATTTCACTCTTGTGGACAGCCCACTTATGTATAGAGCAACTCCTGTCTAGTTATATTGGTGTCACTTTGAGTTTGTACTGTCATGGTTAGTAGGCACAATTTGTATTTTGTACAAAGAAACACATATACAATGTCTCAACATGTAATTTGAATTTTGGAATGAAAATAATGATTTGTACCTCAAGGATGTGAATAGTTTGTATTTTATACCTTGAGAATGAGTTTCTATCTTTCTTCAATAGGCTATGAGCATGTTTTTGTTGCAAAAACAACTCTTGCATGGTTATGACCATTTGAATATGTTGAGAAAAGCTTGCTTGGAAGGGTTGAGTGCACCTTGCGATGAAGTAGCATAATTTCGATAGATTATATGCACTTAGTCTCTTGAGAATGACTTGTGGTTGATTGGATAATTTGTGAATATGGCTTTGCCTTTGCAAGGGAAAGTCAGTAGACATGTTGCTTGGTTGCCATGTCTTTGCAAACAGGCTTTGGCTAAGTACACGTCTCGTTGTCTATGCACCATTTTTCAGTGCTCTATTGACGGGTAGATTTGGTTTCACATACAGTAGCTCATAAATATTGAAGCTTGGCTCGCTGCTTGGCAGTCGACTTATTCTCGACATGTATTAGGTTGTTATTTCGTTAGTTTCAAGAAGCCCCCACATATGGGCTGCGTTTTCGCGCATTGCGACTCATGGTGCATTTGTTCGTCACCATTTCATAGGGCGATTGTGCTCTCACATACAATGCATAAGCTTGCTAATTTCTTGAGGAAGAATTTTATCCTCGCGTATAGCAAATTACCATGTGGCAATGAGATAGTGATTTGTTGCATCGATTTTCCCATAATTTTTTAGGGATGATTATGTCCACCATGCTTGAATTATAAGATGTTGTGTTGGCTTTAATACCGCTTCGTAAGGCCTACTTTTATGAAAATGTTGGCTTTCCTTACCTTGTTGAAAGCGTTGCACCATCACAAGTAGGGGTCTTACCATGTATGAATAATATGACATCTCACTGGCTTCCTAACCATTCGGTAGGACTTACCTTTGAGTATGTATTGACTTTCCTACCTTGTTGAGGGCTAGTTATGCCCTCGCAAGTAGGGGTATTGCCATAGTGAAACTTCCCATTGGCTTTTCCCAACCATTTGATAGGTTTTACCATTGAGAAAGTATGTGATTGGCTTTCCCTACCTTATTGAGAGTAGTTTCACCCTTGCATGTAAAGACTTTGCCAAAAGAGTAATTTGTTGGCTTTCTTGCCGTAAGGTTTTTTTATTAGGAGAAAGCATTGGCTTTCCCTACCTTATTGAAGGCATTGCACCTTCGCATATAGGGGTCTTACCATGCTTAGGTAATATGATAGTTCATTGGCTTCCTAACATTTCATAGGGCTTGCCTCAAAAAATTGGCATAAGGGAGATGTATTGTTGTTGCTTATGAGTGAGATGTTAAAGCGACGAATAGGATGCTTCTTGATGAGTTTGGTTACGACCATTGCCATTACTTTTATTGAGTGAAATTGCTTCCACCCACTTAGTGAATTACTTAGTGCGGCAAAGACTTGAATGCACTCATTCAAGGGTGGATGGATAAGTCCGATGAGATCAAGCCCCTAAGTATAAAAGGCTATGAGGCGCTCATGTCTCGAATGCTTATAAGGTGTGTGTGTATAAGCTTGGAGTACATTTGGAAGTGTGGCGAATTTTAGTGAATTTGGTAATGTCAAACCAATGGTATGCCATCGCCAAGAGTTATTTGGTGGCATTTCTTCCTCCCTTAGTATTCTCAATACTACTCGAAGATAAGTTCCGAAAATTGGGGTCCTTCCATTTGCTATATAGAGGGCAGAACATGATTTTTCTTTGCCGAAAATATGCTGTGCCGCAGACAACAACTCCATACTTTTCTAACTTGGCTTCTAATTTTGGGACAATGATCGACTAAGCATCGGAGATATTGATATAGGGTTGCTTCATTCCCAGCACAACAAATTTTTTTTTTTTTTTTTTTTTTTTTGGTTAGCCTCTTTGTTAAAGATATATGATACCGCAAACAGTGACTCCATATTTTGATTGCTTGACTTCTAACTTTGAGATAATGATGGGCTAAGCATTAGAGACGTCGGTGTAGGGTTGTAGCATCTCTAGCATAACAATTTCTATCGTTAACCTTTATGCTGCCTATTCCAAGTTTCCACATTGTACTAAGATTCCACTCGAAAATCTTTGGAATGGATTTTTAGCAACCAGCTTGCGATTTTTGAGCTATTTGACATCAATGTTTAGAGCGAGCTCTAGCAAAGCATTTTTTAAAGGTGCACGCGAACTCTCTTTATTAGTTGGCTTGGCCGCGGATTTCAACTGCAAGAATTAAGTGACAAGAACAATTTTCTTGATGATGGCAATGTTTGAACTTTCCTCTTCATGTATAATCTCAAATTCAAGAAGGATTAAGGCGTTGTCATGGCTTAGAATGTATGCGCTTGTCATGACTCGAGATATATGAACATGCTATGGCTAGGCATGTGCGAATCGACCATGATTTTGGATGTGTGAGCTTTTCATGGCTTAGACTGCATGCACTTGTCATGACTCGGGATATATGAGCATGCTATGGCTAGGCATGGGTAGATTGACCATGATTTTGGATGTGTGAGGTTTTTCATGGGTTAGAATGCATGCACTTGTCACGACTTGAGATATATGAACATGCTATGGCTTAGCATGTGCGAATCGACCATGATTTTGGATGTGTGAGCTTGTCATGGCTTAGAGTGCATGAACGTGTCATGGTTTCGATGAGAGGAAATTGAGTCCGGCTTTCCTTCTTTGTTGGATGCTCTAAGAAGGTTTTCGCTTTGTCCCCTAGCATAGTTATGATTCATATTAGTAAACGATAGTCATAGCTAAGCATTAGCACAAACAACTTGTAGAAAATATTTTGATAAAAAAAACTTGAAGGATTGAAATGGTTCAAGCGATATATAAAAAAGATGAATTAGTAAAGAGAAAGTTTGAGAGTCTTAGCTTAAGCGTGCTTTGACGATAGCATATCGCTCGTATGACTTCAAGACTTGGCGTATGGAACATCGCTACCTCATGGCTTGGTATATAAAATATCTAGCGACTTGTGGTGGGCCATTTAGATATAGACTTTAGCTATTTGGTGAAGACTTAATTTAGTGGTGACGCCAAAAAAAATCAGTTACGAAGGGTTGCACACAGCAGCAATTATTGTTATGCCAAAATGAGTTAATCACTTGCAGCAGCCCCTATATGCTCGACGCTGACTCAGCAACAATACAACTTGATGTATGGTATGTCTCTACCTCAAGGCTTGGTGTATGGAATGTCTAGCGCCAAAAAATAGTTATGGCCCTTAGCTATTTGGTGAAAACTTCATTTAGTGGTGACACCAAAAAATATTCAACTGTGAAGGGTCACACACAATGTCCACTATACTCGTCCCAAAACAAGTTAATCATCTGCGACAGCCTCCATATGCTTTAGCACTGACCTCGACAACAATACAAACTCAACAATAAAATATGTTAAGGAGATGTTGACAATGAGCTTTTAGCATTGTCGTTAGGGCTTCTTGGGTTGGAATTGATGTTTAGAACTTCGATTTGTTGATTATTAGTTGTAGCCTTCCTTCCCTTTGCGGCCAGACTTGCGGCTCACCATTTTTGCATTTTCAAGCTACAACAAAAATGTTCACGAATCTTATATAAAGCAAGAGATGTGGGATAATTCCTATATAAGAATGATAGCTAAAAAATAATATAGACGAATGGAAGAAAATTTTTCCCTTGAATAAGAAAGTTGGTTCTCCCTCCATCCTTCACTTCTTGGATAGCTTCTGGAGGTTGTAGTGATTTCGTCACATGATTTGGAGCACCTCCAGCAGCTCAAAGAGCTAAGGATAGAACTTTTTTTGCCCCACTTCACCATGCTCTTCTTGCGTGGCAAAGCATCATATGGTTTCTCTTGGAACGACAAGTTGGTGTGAGAAACATCCTCTTTTTGCTGGTTTTGCATCTTCAAATACATGACTTCTCTTGTTTCAGCTGCTTGACTCCCCAGTGGAGTCGCCAAAATGTTGGGGATGTTTTTGCGACAAGGGCCAAAAATGCAAAAATGGCCTAAATCTCCCATTGGGTTCTTTAGAAGTGTTTATTTGTAGAGAATTAAGCCCATAATTCACAATGTACAGAACAAAGGCTAATGGTGCTTTGACAAGAGAGAATCAAAATGCTAATAACAAAAGTGCAGAAAAAGTATAAAAACAAAACAGGTCTGAAACTTTGACCTACAATCATCGAGAAGAGGAAATTGAGAGAGGTCGTGAGGAAAAGAGGGAAGGTTCCCCTGTACCCATATTTCCACCCCTAAGGTTCAAAATTGTGAGAATGTTTCCTAGCTCAGTGGGTTTTGGCTCTCAAGTTTCAGCTTTATGGGGAAAACATGGTTCAACAGGTCTGAAACTTCGACCCACGGTCACCGAGAAGAAGAAATTGAGGGAGGTCATAAGGAAGAGAGGGAAGGTTCCCTTGTACCCATATTTCCACCCCCAAACTTCGGAATTGTGAGATTGTTGACTGGCTAAATGTGTTTTTGCTCTAAAGTTTCAGGTATATGGGTAGAACGTGGTTGGTCCATTTTGAATCTGATTGGGGTCTTTTGTATTAAACTTGGGGTGCTCTAAGTGACTGTTTTTGGTCAATAGAAGAGGCTTTGAACCCTAAGGTATGAATTAAAGAAGTTATGGTCAAATTTGATTTAATTGGGTAAGAGGGATGCCTTGCTTTTTGCATAATTTGGGAAATAAAGTAACCTAAATTCATGGGCTGATGTTTCCTAGACATGGCAAGTCCTTGGAGACTGCATTTGGTTGTTGCAGCAGACCAAGCCAGCCACTTAGGGTCAACTATGTGTTTTAGGCAAAAAAATGATATAGCAGAAAAGTTGGGCCAGTCACCTAGAGCATAAAAGCTATTTTGGGGTGGAAATTCTGGATACAAGACCTCCTCCATGAGCCTGAGGTGCTACCAGTGTCCCTTGCCCACTTAGTAGCATGCATGGGCTGGGCTTATGCAAAAGGTCCGAAAGGAACCAACCCATACCCTCCAAACCACACTTATTCAATTTCCCCCAATAAGTTGCATGGGCTTGGGCCATGCTTAAAAAAATAAAATAAAATATAATACATGAATTGAGCCCGCAAGGAAGTCGGGCTTGGTTAAATCGGGCTTGTAAAAAAACTTTGTCGCGAAAGTGGATATCAACAGTGGGTGATTATTAATAAATGAAAAAATGATGTTAGTGGCGGACCGATATGACAACTATTAAGAATTGGTCAAATCAATAATTTGTTCTTGTAACATTACTCCCCTACCATATTATAGTTATAGAGTTGAGAAATAATTTGTAGTCTAATTTTTTTTTTTTCATATTATTATCGTTGTATTATTGTATAAGTAGATTTCACATTCAGGAATTTATGGGCATGTTTGGTACATGTGTTTAAATACATGTTTTCAAACAACATTACACATATTTCCACACATTTTTTCACCTACACATATTTCTAAAAAATACAAACAACATTACTAGAACTATATTACCAAACATACCCTATATATAACTCTTACAGAAGCTATATTTATATATTTTTTTTCAGCTACTCCAAATGTGGCGGTCCTGAGTTCACGTGGATCATTTCAACTCTTCAAAAGGAAGAAAGTCTTATAAAAAAAGAAAAAAAAAAAAAATGCTTGGGTAGAACTTTTATGAGGTATTAAAAAATAATAAATAGTGGGTCTAGTTGTTTTAATGAAATAAAGACGACTCAATAGGAGGTGCTTTAAATAGGAAGCCTGAATTATATGGTCCTCCAACTATGGGTTAAAGCTAATTTGATCCCACATGTATTATGGTTCTCCAACTGTGGGTTAAAGCTAATTTGATCCCTTATGTATTAATTGTTTGAATTTAGTCTTTTTTAGCACCCAAAAAAAAAAAAAAAAAAGTCTTTTAAATATTAATTGTGCCAAATTAAATGCTTCAGCTTTCAAAATAAAGACAATTTCATCTTTAGAACCCATCTTCAATTCTTCATATAAACCTTAATAACATAATGTCACATGCCCTTGCATAAGAGCATTAAGTATCTGGTCTCTTTTAAAAAAAAAAAAAAAAAAAAAAACTACTTTAACACCCAAAATATTTAGTTTTTCTACTTTAACAGACGATTTCACAATTAATTTACCCTATCAAGTGCTAAAATAATATTTATTTTTTTATTTAACTCATTAAAATAATATAAAACAATTAAGAGAGAGAAAGTTTCAAGAGGAAAGAGAGAAATGAATAAAAAAACAAAAAAGCACTTGCTAGTTGCTGCATAGTGCTAAGAGCATTTGCAGCAGTGGAGCTAAAAAGCTATAATGCTATTTTAGCTCCACTAATATTGCAAAACAAGCTCACAGCAGTGGAGCCAAAGCCAAAATATTTGGCTGATTTGCTACAGTGCACATCTATAGATAGATGTGCACTGTAGCACTCATCTAAAAAAAAAAAAAAATTTTTTATTACACTCTCTCTCCTCTCTCTCATTAAAATATTCAATCCATTTTTTCTCTGTCTCTCTCTCTCCGGCTTCTCCTCTTTCTTCTTTCTTCCTCAAATTTTTTTTTTCTCTCTAGCTCACCGGTCTCTCATCTCCCTCATCCCTCAGCTCGTCGGTCTCTCCAGCTCGCCGGTCTCTCCATCTCGCCGGTCTCCGTCATCCTCAGCTCGCCGGTCAATTTTTTTTCTCTCTAGCTTGCCGGCCTTCCTCATCTCCCTCATCCCTCATCTCTCTAGCTCGACTGCCCAGTGCCGATCGAAGCCCAGCCCAGCGCCGACCACTCCTTACACTGGGCTGGGCTGAGCTTCGGTGGATTTTTGTACTTGTGCTCATTCCTTTTGCCCCGACCGAAGCCCATTCCTTTTGTGCTCGTTGTGGGTTTTTTTTTTTTTTTTTGCTGTGGACTGCCGGTAGTGGTGGTGGTGGTGGTGGTGGTGGTGTTGGTGTTTTCCGATCTGTTGTGGGCAAGTGGGCTTGTGTTTGTGTTTGTGGCAGTGGGCTTATGCTCATTGTGGTTTTTTTTTTTTTTTTTTTTGCTGTGGATTGCCGGTGGTGGTGGTGGTGTTTTCCGATCTGTTGTGGGCAAGTGGGCTTGTGTTTGTGTTTGTGGCAGTGGGCTTGTGCTCGTTGTGGGTTTTTTTTTTTTTTTGCTGTGGACTGCCGGTGGTGGTGGTGGTGGTGGTTGTGCCTATGGTTGACGGTACAGGTGGTTGAGATTGGTGGTGTAATATTTTTTTGGCAGTGGAATATATTATTTTATTGTAGTGGTTATAATATTTTTATTGTAGTGGTTATAATATTTTATTGTGGTGTTTATATTATTTTATTATGTTGAAAGCTAAAATAGATCCACTGCTGCAGCATGTGTGTAGGTAAAATAGATAAAGTAACTTTTGGTGGAGCTAAATTGCTAAAAATTTAGCTCCACTGCTGTGGATGCTCTAATGCTCACTCCATCAAGTGCTAAACATTTTGCAAAATTTTTGTGAAAAGCACACCAGTTGGAAGCCTCTTTTTTGTATTTGGTGCACTAAAATGGTATTAGGTGTGTTTTTTTAGCAGTTATCACTTAGCACACTAGATACTAAGAGCATTAACATTCGATATCTTCAAACTATTCAATTTTACCATCTCAAAAACTACTTTATTTATTATACTATACCATTTTATAATACACCTAACATATTAACTTTTATTTTATCATATAACATATTAAAATAATATATCTACAAAATAATATACCTATTCACTCCTATCTCTCTCCTCTCTCTAATTTTTGTCTCTCTTCCTCTGTCTTTCTTCCACTGCAACCACCTGCTACCACCACCTCCACTATGAACAAACCCAAAAAGGCTACCGAAACTCAAACAAACCACCCTTGCCTCACTGTCCATCACCCACCACCACCAAAAAAAAAAAAAAAAAAAAAAAAAAATCCATAAATGACCAACAAAACCCAGCAAAATTGGACCCACACCAATCCAACAATATCACTGAAATTGGAACCAAACAAAACCCACAAATGAACAACAAAACCCAGCAAAATCAAACCCACACCAATCCAGCAACAGCACCGAAATCAGAACCACCGAAATCACAAACAAATTGGAACCAAATCGGAACCAAAATCTAACCCATGCCACCACGCCTCCATCACAAGACCCACACCACCCCGCCTCCATCATAGGACCTACCTAACTGCGCCCCCAGTTAAACGCAACAACCTTGCCACGCCACGCCGATCGCCGATCTACAAACCAAAAACCTCCACACCACCACCATACCCATGACCCACGCCAGATAAACACCACCACCATGAGAGAAAGATGTGAGAGAGAAGCTTGGAATGTTGAGAGAGAGAGAGAGAGAGACTGATGAAGAGAGAGAAAGAGACTGATATTTAATTGTGGGGAATAAAAAACAAAAAATTGGTTTAGAACGTTGCTATAGTACCATCATAAATTTAGGATGGTACTGTAGCACAATTGTAAAATTTTTTACAATTAGAAAACCGGGTAATGGGTCTTTTTGGTACTTTGATGCTAAAATATACCGACGTATACCATTTACATCATCGGGTAGGGATGGCCATACTCATTGGGTAATGGATATCCAACCCTACCCGACCCAAATGTTTCGGGTAATACCCGGTTCTTCATGGGTAGAGCTTAACCGGGTAGGATATGGATATTACCCGAATTGTTCGGGTAGGGTATGGATATTATCCAAACCCGACCCATATTAAAAAAAATAAAAAAAATAAAAAAATAAAAAAAAAAACCCTAAACCTCTCTCACCGTCACTCACACTCTCACATCCAATTTGCCCAAATTTCTGAATACTTCAAAAAAAAAAAAAAGTAAATGAAACTTACATTATAAAATCCAGCAATATTTTTGTTCTCTACAAAGAACTCTGCTGGAGATTCTACAAACAAAAGCCCCCAGAAAACCTAAGGCTAAGGATAGCGTTCTCAAGCAGAGACAATCTCTCTCTCTCTCTTTAAGCGATTTTTGTATGTATTTTTATCAATAATTTATGGTTTCTGCAAACAATAACTTACATTATGGTTTTTTGTTTGCAGAATCTCCAGGAAAGTTCTTTACGGAGAACAAAAATATTGCTGGATTTGATAATGTAAGTTTCATTTACTGTTTTTTTTTTTTTTTTTTTTTTTTTTTTTTTTTTTTTTTTTTTTAAAATATTCAGAAATTTGGGCGAATTGGATGTGAGTAGTGAATAATTTTTACGTTAAAATGTTTTGGATTAAAAAAAAAAATTAGATGGGTTTCGGGTAGGGTATGGATATCCATGGATAATATATTCGGGTAAGATTCGGGTATGGATACTAATGGGTATGATAATCGGGTATCCATGGGCAAACTTTTCGGGTAGGGTATGGGTATACTCGATCCATACCCTACCCATGGCCATCCCTATCATCGGGCACTGATGCTCTAATGCTCTAATCATTTTTATGTAGGTAAGAAGCATGCTAAAGCAACGTCATGTCATTAATGATTTTGACTTGTCATTAATGCGATGATGTGATATGTTGGAGATAATTTATTTTCCCGTAATTTATGGCTGTAATTGGATTAACTTGTCGGTGAGTACCAATTAATTTAATTAGTAAAGTCTCGATCGTCAAATATAAAATCTAAGGTTTAAACACTGCATTTACCAAAAGCCAATTAGTATATTGATTTAATAATAAAGATAAATCATCATATAGTGAATGCCATAGGTTGATTTTTATTTTTATTTTTCAACGATATAGAGCAGATGTCATATGTTGAAATTCTATAGTGTAAAAAAAGGACTAACCTACCCTTTTACATGAATTTATTACTGACATCACTTTAATGATACATTAATTACAATAAACCAAGTCATTAATTATGAAAATGATGGAAAATAAAATGTGTCACCACATTTATGGCCATACATATTTTTAAACAATGCCATCTTTCTTAACTTGCAATTACAAAGGGAAACTAGTTGGTACTAGAATTCTAAACAATAACAACTCAAGAAACAATAGCACATACTATTTTGTTGTAATCATGCTCATTAACCTTATATCCTTAATCAAATGGTCCAAATTACAGTAAGAGGACCCACCTTCACTTACACTTTCTTTTGCCAACCTAGCCATCTCAGCAGCTGATTTCATGAAAATTTCCCTCCTTTCCTCCATCAAATGATTCACCATTTTTTCTACCATAACTCTATCGCACACATCCTTCATGTCCATTCCCAACTTCCAAACCTCACTCACAAACCTACTATTTGTTTGTTGATCAGCAAAGTAAGGCCAACAAATCATGGCCACCCCAGCCACTATGCTCTCTAAGGTAGAGTTCCATCCACTTTGAGTCAAAAACCCACCTATAGCCTGGTGGGCCAAAACCTCCTCTTGTAGCCAAAATTTTCAATTATTAAGAAGACAAGCATCTTAAAAAAAAATTCAAGCCGAAAATATGTGACTAATCTAAAGTATATATTTTCATAATTGTCATGGTGAAGTTGTAAAATAAAAATCAACTAAGCTGGAATAAGAATATATGAAATAGCTACTTTGTTGATGGCATGTTGATACAAGCGCAAACGTGTTCAAGCTACCAAATGAGCGGATAAGAACATTTTTGTGGAGTTTGATGAGCGCATAAGCGACAACATCAGCTTTCTCTGAAAATATGCAATAGGTTAAATTGCATGAAAATTGTGGAGGCACCAACAAATTACCAATTAAACTAAATGCAGCAGAAAATATATTAACATGGTGATTTGTTGACAAATGAGGAAAACCTTGCAAGGCAAAAACCCCACTAGGTGAATTTAAGGTCACCACTTCCAAGAATCCACTAATCAACAATCAAGCGGTTAGAAGTATAAGGACTCTTACCAACTACCATGGCCTATCCTGAAATACCAACCTACAGTTGAACCTTTACTCCAATACCCAATTTGACTTGATCTTGTAGTAGCCTTCTTTCTTTTGATGCACAAACCTCCAATTTGTGACTAACCCTTTGCACGGATCTCAGTACATGACTAACTCCTTTGCACGAATCACAGTACGTGACTAACTCTTTTGCACGAATCCTAGCATGTGACTAACTCCACAGCAACCCTTTGATTCTTGTAGTTGATTTGCAACAGCTTCACATAGAAACACCAATAAGATCTTCAATGTTGGTACTAGAGAATTTTCTTGGTTACAGAACCCAAAGGCGTACAAGAAATGCTACAAGAACTCTTGCTTTTGTAGGAGGAGACTAAGGTTTAAAAAAGAAAACCTTATGAAACTTTTTAAGGTTGGGTGAAATAGAGAAAACTCGGTTACAAAACCATAACCGCATAAACAGAGTGTTTCTCTCTCCAAAAAAAACCTAATAACAGATGGCTTATGATGTCCTTTAAATACCAGTTCAAACGGATCTCAATTCAGGCTTCAAACGAATAAGTTATATGTTTTTTCGCGTTGCTGATTTTTGCTGATCCGCAAAGCTCGATCTATCGAGACTTCTATTGAGAACAAAATCTCGATCTATCGAGTTGCTATCGAGAAGACAATGAGTTTCAGCTTCTATTGAGATGTATCGAGACTTCTATCGAGGTACATGTTGAAAAAGTGCTGAAAATGTGGTTTTCTTGAACTTTTCTTAAGTAAATTTTGTGTCTTCAACTTGGTCTTCAATTACAACTTTAAGACACATTAAAACTCAATAAAAGACACATAATTTGACATGGTTGACAATACCAAAACACATGACCCTAACAATCTCCCCTTTTGTCAATCCATGATAAAACCTCAAGTACAAAAGTAAGCCCAATACAATAATAATTCGAATAAACTGAATGAACCCATATTCAAATACACTAGCCTATCTAAACACAACTAGTCTTGAGAAACCATAGCACGAACTAGGATTGACTATTTTAATTGGCTTCATACCTGTCTTTCCTAAAAGCACTTAAAAACATGTTATGCGCACCATATGGAAAATAATGACAGATAATGAACAAGTAAATAGCGTTTTGTCATAGTATATTCCAATTACATAAAAAAATGAACCTAACACAGTTAAAATCCATGACTAAAATGGTCTAGTCAAAGTAGAAGTATTGAAGTTAGGGATAGATACCAGTTTTTTTTTTTTTTTTTTTTTAGAATGAAACATCAGATGAACTGCAAAGCAAAACAAAATTTCAGCCCCAAAGAAAATACTGTAGATGATTCCCCGACTTTTAATCTTCATTTTTTAGAATTATTTCTACTTCTTTTGAAACAGATTACCATGAAATTAACAAAAGATTATTTCTATTCTTATTCATGTCCTAAATCGAGGTGCAAGCCTACAAGAACCCGAAATACACTTTATTAAATTTTTTTTTTTTTATAATTAATACTATTTATTAATTACTTACTTAAAAAATAGTACTTTTTTTTATTGTTATGTGAGTATACACATAATGTCACATAAGAGCATTCATCATCTGGTTTCTTCAAAAGTATGCTACTTTAACACTCAAAGAGTCAAAATACTACTTTTCTACTTTAACACACAATTTCATAATTCACCTAATGTCTTATCTATTATATTTTTATTCAACCCATTAAAATAATATAAATCAACCAAGAGAGAGGAAAGAGAAATGTTGAAAAATATGGGAGAAATTGTTGAAAGGAATGAGAAGAGAGAGAAATGATTAAAAAAAATAAGAAGCACTTTCTAGTTACTCCAGTGTGCTACTTCTTTTTAAATAGCACACCGGATGGAGGCCTCTTTATGGTATTTGGTGTGCTATAATAGTGTTTAGTGTGTTTTTGCCAAAGTTGTCAAAATCGGGATCCTACATATTTAGGTGGGATTGTGGGAGGCAGGTGGGATCGTGAATCGTAGGTTCGGATCGTGAATCGTAGGGTCGGATCGTGGATCGTAAGATCCTACATATTTTCAAATTTAAAGCAAAAAAGCACATTGATAATGACTTTTTATGTTGAATAATCACGTAAATTGTGAATTTATCCATAAAAAACAAAGATTTGTATTATATGATGTAATTTGCATGTCATTCATCGCTACGTTTATACTAATGAAACAAATATAATTAAGTTTTGACTCAATGTATCTAAAAAGTTCAATAAATGTGTAATTAGCAACCAAACACCAAAATATTTATCAACACATATGGAAATATTTTCCAAATTCTAAGTTCCAAGTTCCAAGTTTAATCCAAAATAAGTTATCAAAATGGAAACTGGCTAACTGAAATATGAAATCCAAAAGTAAGATTAATATTAAGATGAAATGAACATTTTTAATTATTCACATTCTAGGGTTCTTATAACCACCATCCTAATCATCATTATCCATTTCATCATCTATGTAGATGTTAGGACATATGTGGATCATGTTAATAACATATGTTATTTATAATTGGCTAATCCTTTGACAAAACGTACTTTACTTGTAATTAGGTAGATCTAGAATGTGTTTAATACTTCAAGGAACAAGAGTTCAAGTCCAAGTATTGAAGCCATGCAAATTTGTCCAAGAATCAAGTGAAAAAGTGTTGTTCTTTAAAGCTCGACAGATAGCTCGACGGATGTATCTATTGAGAATTAAGAGGTGAAGCTCGACAGATAATCTCGACAGCTGTATTTATTAAGAATTAAGAAAATCAGTTTTTCAGATATGTTTTTCACGCATATCCAAGCTATGTGTTTAGGTTTTATTTTCTCACAACCCTAGACATATATGAGGATTATTCTAAGGGCCGTCATAAGGTTGTTGCATTTGTTGTTACAAGCATATTGTGATCGAGACAATTTGCCCTAGTTCATCTTTCTTTTGAAGAAGCTGCTGCGTTTGTACGTCGTAGGGTTTTGTGACCAAGGAGCTTTTTGATCTTCATCATGTGGATGAACTGAAGAACTTTGCAATCAACATCTTTCTCAAGTTGGTGTGTTAGTCACGTATTGGGATCCGTGTATCGATTGATTAGTCACGTACTTGGAGCCGTGCATTAAAAGGAGAGATTATCACTACATTACAAGTCCAATTGTGTATTGGGGTAAGGGTTCAACTATAGGTATAAGGTACTGAGATTCCTTTACTTGTAACCACTTGTTTTGATAATAGTGGATTCTCGGGAGTGATGACCTTAAATTCACCCAGTGGGGTTTTGCCTCGGTGGTTTTCTCCATTTGTAAACAAATCACCCGTGTCAAATTTATTTTCTGCTACCTTTAACTTAGTTGGTGATTTGTTTGTGTTACCACACTTATTGCATGAAATTGAATCTAATTAATTTCACTTGGCTAATTAATTGATTAAGTTACCAAAAGGCTCAATACATTCTTGGCCTATCAGTATACATTATATATTAGTATACTAGAGCTACAAAAGAGATCAATATACTTCACACTCAACTATTCAAGTTATTCCACTCAGCAATAATTACAGAGCATGCTCAAAAAAATCAATCAATCAATATACAAATACAAACTTACTAATAAAATTATATATAAATTTTTTTTTAGTAATATTATAACACAATCTAATATATTGATCAAACAAATTTAACAACATTATAGCTTAAAATGTAGCAAAGCCAATATAAATTCTTCATTTAGAAATGATGAAGCATTCCTCCATTTTGATTACAAGTGAACTAGAAACTAGAAAACATTTTCTTAGGTTAACATAATTTTATAAATAAAAAATATAAAGTCATACCATCACAACATAGAAAGAAAAAAAAAAAAAAAAAAAACCCTTAAAGATTCATCAAAACCAAAAATTTATCCCATAAAAATAAAAATAAAAAATAACCCAAAAACTGATGTTTTAGTAGGATCAGTAGAATCGGTAGGATCTCATACGATCCTACGATCGTATATGATTCTAATGCGATTCTAAACATTTTGGTGAGGTGGGATCGTAAAATTGTGCGATCTTACGATCCAGATCATGATTTTGACAACCATGGTTTTTGCACAACTGCAGTAATCATTTTTATGCAAGTACGCATGCTAAAAAGGAACATGTCATTAATGATTATGACTTATTATTAATTAATGTCATGATGTGTAATGTTAGGGATAATTTATTTTCGTGTAAGTTGTGGCAATAATTGGACGAACTTATTGATGGGTTCTAATTAATTCAATTAGTAAAATCTTTTTATTGTTGAATATGAGATCTAAGGTTTTAGCACCACCTACATTAAAAACCGAATTGGCATCTAAGTTTGATGATAAAGAGAAATCATCACGGAGTAGATGCCATAAGTTGATTTTTTATTTTTTGAAATCATATGGAGCGAATATCATAGGTTGAAATTCTATCATATATATAAAAAGCTTAAAATAAATTTTTGGCCAAAATGCAAAACTCACCCTTTAAGTTTCTCTGCTTTTCATTTCAGTCCTCTAAGTTTGCATTTTGTTATTTCAGTCCTCTAAGTTTTAATCCTCCTCAATTCAATTTTTTGTTAACAATCCACCTATTTTTGCCGTTAACTTGCCATTAATTTAATATTTATTTTGTTATTTATTTCTTAATTAAAAAAACGTTAATTAAAAAAAACCTAGAAATTAAAATAGCAGACAACTCGTCCCTCCCATTTGAAGAACACGAACAGAAACCCCACCCACCCTTAGCTCAACCCATTGATAACTGAGTAGCAGATTTCCAATTGGCACTCCACCTAGTAAGACTTAGGCTATGTTTGGATTGGGCTGAAAACCAGCGCGTATGCGTCTGCGTTTTCCCTTCTTTTTTTTTTATACGTTTGTGAGACTTGCGGCTACTGTTCAATGAACAGTAGCCACAAAGTTTGACTTTTCTCACTTTTTTCAGCCAATCAGTGCACATCGTGTACTGTTTACGGACCCACAAATTTCACTTTTTAGCAATTTTTTTATTAAAAATGGGTCCCACGGTACTATTTATACATTTAAAAATTATTTTGTTATAGTATTTTTCAGTTTCAGTTTTCAGTTTTCAACTGTATCCAAATGGACTTTTAGTTTTGTTCTGATTATATAATAATAGTACGTATAAGAAAATGTTTGAGAATAATTGAGAAAAAACTAGCACTGAGAATCACCAATCATAATCATCAAGAAAAAGAGATACAAAAGTAGTATAGTTTGTCAGCTTTGGCGATTGACTTGTTGGGATTGGAAGCGGCCATGGCAATGGTCAATGAGCTATGGCTAATTCCGTGGTTTTAGACCCAAATCCCTGATGCAGTTGCAGCTTGCACTTTCCATTTTCCAAATTCTAGCCTGCTTACTCTTTATAAATACTACCCTCCCCTTAGCACACCTTTTTCTTTTTTCTTTTTTCCTTAACCCAGATCTCTCTTAATTTCTCTCTTTCTCCCTCTTTAGTCTCAGTTATCAATGGGTTAGGCAATGGGCGGGTGGGGTTTCTATTCTTGTTCTTCAGATGGGGAACGACGAGTTGTTTGCTATTTTAATTTCTGGTTTTTTTTTAATCAATGTTTTTAAAATTAAGAAATAATTAAATAATAAAATAAAAATTAAATATTAAATTAAGGGCAGGTTAACGACAAGAATGAATGAAATGTTAACGGATGACTAAATTGAGGAGGATTGAAACTTAGAGGACTGAAAATGACAGAATGCAAACTTAGAAGACTAAAATGAAAAGTGGTGAAATTTAGACGGTGGGTTTTGCATTTAGGCCTAATTTGTTTTTAGAAAAAGACTAACTTATCCTTTACATGGATTCATTAGTGACACCATTTTTATGATACATTAATTACAATAAACTAGGTAATTAATTATGAAAAAGGAAAAACATTGTCACCACATTTATTACCATAAAAATTTGAAAAGTATCATCTTTCTTAATCTGCAATTACAAGGGAAAACCACCTGGTACTAGAATTCTAAACAATAACAACTCGAGAAATGATAGTACATACTATTTGGTTGTAGTCATGCTCATTAACCATATATCCTTAATCAAATGGTCCAAATTACAGTAAGAAAGCCCACCATTAGTCACACTTTCTTTGGCCAACCTAGCCTTCTCAGCAGTTGATTTCATGAAAATCTCTGTCCTCTCCTCCATTAGAGAATTCACCATTTTTTCTACTATAACTCTATCACACACATCCTTCATGTCCATTCCCAACTTCCAGACCTCACTCACAAACCTACTATTTACTTGTTGATCAGCAAAGTAAGGCCAACAAATCATGGGCACCCCAACCACTATGCTCTCTAAGGTAGAGTTCCATCCACTATGAGTCAAAAACCCACCTACGGCCTCGTGGGCCAAAACCTCCTCTTGTGGGACCCAACCCACCATATACCCTCGATCCTTTGTCCCTTCAACAAGTTCATGTGGAATTTGACCTTCACCATCTTTTTGGGTCACCAAGTCAGGCCTTATAGCCCATAAAAAGCGTTTCTTGCTATTAACCAAACCATACCAAAACTCCATGAGTTCTTCCTTTGTCATGACTGTAATGCTTCCAAAGCTTACATAGATTACAGATTTCAAAGGTTGAGCATCGAGCCACACCATGCAACTTTTGTCCACTTCGAAGAGGCTATTTGGAGACCGATATTGCAACAATGTCGTTTTGGATTCAAGTTTAGATTTAAGAATTGCATGGAGGGGTCCAATAGTGTAAGTTTTGGGACATTTTGTGCGTATGTAAGAGAGTACAGGTCCTTCTAAATCTTCAAATGTGTTGAGTATAAGCGCATGGGCTAGAGGGGATTGCCTAGTCATATTTTTAACGTATTGGAGATTCGGGTCTGTTAGGTTGCTTGCTCGGCAAAAACTAGGTAAGTCTCGGATTCGGAGAAAATTTTCCATGCCTGGCACACTTCTTATTAAGCAATCCATGTCTTCATCTTCTAGAGTGATTACCATACTTCTCATTAGTAAGAAATTTGACATAAACGTTTCTTTGTTGAGAAACAAATCAAATGTTAGTAACAAATTTCACTAATATTTATAATTCATAAAAAAAAAAAAAAAAAAAAACTATCATAGAATTATTTATACTTTCAAACTGAGATAATTATAGCTATGTTAAAATAAATAAATTAATAAACAAATATATATAATTGTTTTGTGCAAACAAGTGATCATCTGTGATAGCGACAACAAGAAGAAATGAAGGACTGACGACTTAAAAGAAAGATATTGAATATACTATGAAACTCGAAGGTCAACAATGGAGTTTATAGAGAGTTTGTGAAGAAAGATAGTTTTTTATTAGATTGATAAGATTACAACGCTATTGATAATAGCTTAGAAGTACAATATTATCTTAGTTTTGGTAGGCATTATCACATCTATTTTGTGTTTATTCCCACACTCACACATAAATATGAGAGTTTGCAAGTTTTCTCTAAAATATACTCATTACGTGTATTTTTCTCTTGTAGGAAATTTAAACTAATAAGTTAAACATGCAGACATGAAGCCAAGAGAATGCAAGGATGAAGATCAATTGAGAAGTGCCTTTTGAAGAATTTAGTGAGTCAAAGATGTGTGGAAACATAAAAGGAAAGAGAGAAATTCGTTTGAGCCAAAGATGGAAAAAATTCTGGCATGGAAATATTCTGATCAGTTTTGGTATTTTGGCCATATCTTTTTACTTTAATATCGGATTGACTTGATTCTTGCGGCCACGGAAAGAGGACTTAAATATCTAAAACTTTGTAGTTTACCAAAATTTCAGAATCTGCTGTATGAAAGGCCAAAATCGATCTGGAAGTTGACTCACTGTTGAAAAACGGGAATGACATTTTATATTTTCCTTTTTGGGAAGTATGTGTTTTAGGGTTTTGAATGTTATAAATATTAAAGGGATACAAGAGCAGCCACGTTTTTGGCTGCTGAGAAATCTTATTTTTCATCAATTTTTAAGAGTTTTTATTTTCTATGGAAGCTTAAGAACCTAAGCTAGGGTTAGGGATGAAGCCCCAATGTTGTAAGTTGTCTACTATTCAATCCAAGCATACTTTTCACGTTTTGATTATTTTGATTATTGAAACCAATTGTTCTCTTTTATAATTGTTTTATTAGATTAATATTTGATTTCTAATTCTTTCATAAGTCTATTCTTGAATCTGCTTATTGTTAGAATACAGTTTTATAATCTCTCTAGTAAAACGTGGAAATTTTGTTATATATTACTTTTGCCATAGTATTGTCTTTAGGGTATGCGATATTCTCAAGTTTTTCTAGCAAAGTTCTTATTTTCTAGACTAAATTGTTGGAAAAATTGATGAATATAATCAACCAAAGAGAGTTTTATCAATAAAGCTTATTTCTAAATCTTCCAATCAGATAGTTTATGAGTACTTATCCGATTGTGTACTAAATTGGATTGGTAGTGGATGCTTAACAATATTGGTGGACAAACCCTAACACTCTAGTGATTTTAATTATTGAATTTTACCATACTTTATTTTTCCTAAGTTTCAATCATATTTTTTACATATATTATTGGTGCTTTTGATGTGTTTTTGTTTTCCTTATCTCGGTGGAACGACAACCTTAGTTACACGCCTACACTATAATTTCTGTTACAAAATTGGACGACATCAGCTCTGTATATTGATGCTATAGCAGAGAGGCGGGAAAGTCTAACTAACCAAACTAATAAACGGCCAAACTATAAGGATCAAATAAAAGATTGACACCTGTCCCCTAAAATTGTAACTATGCAACTATAAAATACAGCTGATACGACAAACAGTTTTACATATACAATGATAAAACGACTTGTAGTTCCAGTTGTATTATATACTTTCTCTGCTGGTCTTTAACAAAAAGAACTATCATGAATTGATTTCTCGATAGGATCAAATATATATATATATATATATATATGAGTTTTCTTTTTATTTTCTGGTTATTTTTTGCATGTTAGTGTTTAAGAATGTCAATATGTATAAAATCAATAACTCATACGAAAAATTCTAGTTTAGAAAAAAAAAAAAAAAGAGAAAGGTTCGAGTATATATAAGTCAAGGAGTTTCGTAGTCTTTGACATCTGCGCCAAGGCTAATTTTATTTTGAATTTTAAAATGATATTTTACCAGTCCAATCGCCTGCTTATTGTGTATATGCAGTACTGCTGATGTACGCAGTGACGTAGCTCATCAATTTTATTTTATTTTATTTATATTTTTTTGGGTTGGACCATGACCATCTCCTTAATTAACAGCAAGACTGTAAACGGGTATTTCATGACAAATAAAAGAGGAGGTTGTCCGTCGTTGTCCAATAATATTATATTTTTTATGAAATTATTAATAACATAATGTTTTTTATACACCAATAACACTAATATTCATTTCAATAATTATGAAAAAGATTTAACAAAAAATTATGTGAACAAGAATGCAAATACGAATTTGGCCAGAGTGAGAAATGAGAAAGATTACCTCTAATGGGAAGTTCGCCAGCTTCTATCATATCTTGAATACAAAAATAAACCCAGAAGGAGCAAGCACTGATTGTACGGAAAAGAATGACTGGAATGCCAATCTCATTGCCAACATCAATAGGAAAGCTCAAGATTCCATCTGCTATGATGCAAGTCACAGACTGTCCAGTAGCTGAATTTAATTGACCAGAACACAGCATTTCTCTAAATATTGGCTTAGTTACCAATTCTAAGGAATCAAACAATTCCATGAAATGGTCACCAGCTCGTGGGTGATCAACTGGAAGGCCATCTGGGATGGTCTTGAATTGGAATCCAGGAAAACATGCAAAACGGTGTAGAATATTGGTGTGAAGGACAAGGCGATTGTGGTTGTGATCGGTGTTGAGAAAGGTGATGTTGAGGCCAGCAAGTGAAAGAAGCTGAGCTAGATTGAGCATGGAGTTGACATGTCCTTGTGCTGGAAGTGGAAAGATGAGAACATGTGGAGCTTTTGATTCTGGTTCCATGTGAGCTCGATCTAGGGTGCTAATTGCTAAGACGCCCGATCTACTTGGTATCATCTCTTTTCTCGCATATTTGATATTGCTCTCTCTCTACTCTTAAGTAGCTGCATTTTTGGCTGTATCTTACTTCGTTTTTTGGGATGGTGGTAAAGATAGCGATTTCAATTTAGTGCGTGTGGTCATCATGTGAGTGAGTCATAAATGGTTCTGTGACTGTGTGGGTCAGTGGGTGTGAGGTGGTAAGTTAGATGCAATATCATTATTAAAGCAACTGTATTAGTTAATACAAAAATTTTGTAAATTTAAAAAAAAAAATTTATTTTTATTTTACGCACTTATTTTTACAAACACTCATATCAATTTGTCTATTCTACGTATTTATTCAATAACATATAATTTTTTTTTTTTTATTATTTCCTTCACCTCGACACTTCTCTCGAAATCCTCTCACACACAACCCAAGCCACCGTCATCAAGCACAGCCACTGCAGGCCGTGCACCATCATCAACCACTAATCAAAACCCAGATCATCAAGATCTCCCTTCACCCACTGATCAAACATAGAAAGGAGTAGTCATACATTCAAAACAAATAAAGGGTACAAAAGAGTTGTTGGGTTTGTTTTAAATGTCAAGCTCGATAACTTTAAATCGAGAGAGGCACAAGCCCATATTCTAGAGTCTTACTTCTTTAGTGGAAAAAAATCAGCTTTACTCCTTTAGGATTTTGCCTCTGGCAACCAGCGGCTTCACATCACAGGGATGAGATGGAAAAATGAAAAATCCCTCAAAATCCTCTCATTTCCTTTCAATGAGAGCACTCCGTACATAAATTAAATAGGCAAAAAAGAAGAGAGGTTTTTTTTTTTTTTTTTTTTTTGGGAATTGTTCTAGGTTTGAGGTTGAAACAACGATTGTTTTTTCTTTTTTTGTGTTTTTGGGTTTTGAATGATAAAATTGTTTTCTGGGTTTTGATTTAGGAATTGGGGGATGGAATTGAAAGAAGAGAGGTGTTTTTTTTTTTTTTTTTTTTTTCTGGGAATCTATCTAGGTTTTTTTTTTTTTTTTTTTTGTATGTTTTCTAGGTTTTGGGAATTGTCCGGTTTAGAGGAAGGGGGAGAGGGAGGGAGAGAAGTCAGATGGAGAAAGAAGAGAGGTGAGAGAAAAAATATAAAATAATGATATGTACAGTTACAATTGTGCATAAAGGCACAATTTTACACCCATTGATATGGATGTTTTTTTTCCCAAAAAATGTAAAATGTGCAACTTTTTCTATTTTGTAAATCTTTGCATCAATTGATGCAATTGCTCTTAGGTAGATGCAATGTTTTTTTTTTTTTTTTGGTATCCTAGGTTTTTTTTTTAGAGAGTTTCAACCTATGGCGTCCACTCCTGATAATAGCTCTTTATTATCCTAGGTAGATGCAGTGTTGTTTCTTCTCATTGCAGTTAATGTTTTCTTAAAAAAAAAAAAAATACAATATTAATGAGGGACTATAACGCTACAAATCACTTCACAATTTTTTTGTTACAACTTAAATGGTATATTGTGACTAGTTATCTATCATTTATAATTCTCTCTCACACCCTATGATAAAAAAAAAAAATCTAAAATTACAAATTATTTAACAAGCTGTTAATGTAGTGAGCGTTTATTAATAAATGAAAAAATGATGTTAGTAGCAGACTAATATGACAACCCGTAAGAATTGGTCAAATCAATAATTTATAAAAATATTATAAAATAATTTGTTCTTATATATTACTCCCCTATTATGTTATAGTTATAATAAAAAGTTGGTAAATAATTTGTAATCTTAATTTTTTTTTTCCATATTATTATCGTTGTATTATTGTATAAGTAGATTCCAAGTTCAGGAATTTATATACCTCTTACGTAAGCTATATATATATATATATATATATATATATATATATATATATATATATATATATATATATATGTGGGGGCAAGCTTTGTCAGTCAACAGTGGGCCTTGGGACCAGGATGAAGCCCAGCCATGGCGGGAAGCGAAAACAGGGTCGAGAGACTTTTAGCCCAATCCTGTTGGGCCGGGCCGGGTTTGTTTAAGGGTCGTCCGAGGAGGAGTGTCTCCTCGGACGCACTAAACGGACGTCCAGCACGTGCCCTGTCCATGGTGAGGAATCCTTCTAAATGAAGGAAATTGCTAAACGGGCGGGGAGCAACCACTACTGCCGCATTAAATGCAAGGAAACTACTTTTCCAGCCGCATTAATGTGGATTGGACAGGAAAATAGTATTATCTCGGCCACTGCAACTCACAGAAAAAGGAGGAGGATGTCCTTTGGGACAGGCACTCGAGTAGAGGCCTAGATGGTGAACAAGTGTAAGGTCATTATCAATTGAAGGAGGATATATAAGAGCAGAAAGTCCCTATGAGAAAGGGAGGAGAAGAAGAAGAAAAGAGAGACTTTCTAAAAAGAGAGCAGTAGGAACACTAAAGCAGCCCTATGGACTGTTATCTCATGAAACTGAACAAAACGTTCTCACGTTCCATTTGTTGCATGGTTCACCATTAATCACGTCCACTCTGTCAAGACCTAGCTCTGAGTCCCACTCTCTACAAATTCATTGTCGAGGGTCTTTTGGGCCAGAATCGCTTGCTTGCTGGGCCTGGGCCCCAAAAACCGCCCTTACAATATATATATATATATATATATATATATATATATATATTTTTCAACTACTCCAAATGTGGCGGTCCTGACTCCACATTGATCATTTCAACTCTTCAAAAGGAAGTAAGTCTTCTAAAAAAAAAAGAAATGCTTGGGCAGAACTTTTATTAGGTATTAAAAAATAATAAATAGTGGGTCTTGTTGTTTTAATGAAATAGGGACGACTCAATAGGAGGTGCTATAAATAGGAAGCCTGAATTATATGGTCCTCCAACTATGGGTTAAAGCTAATTTGATCCCACATGTATTATGGTTCTCCAACTGTGGGTTAAACCTAATTTGATCCCTCATGTATTAATTGTTTGAATTTAGTCTTTTTTAGCACACACAAAAAAAGAAGAAGAAGAATTTATTCTTTTAAATATTAATTGTGCCAAATTAAATGCTTCAACTTTCAAAATAAAGACAATTTCATCTTTAGAACTCATCTTCAATTCTTCATATAAACCTTAATAGCATAATGTCACATGCCCTTGCATAAGAGCATTAAGAGAGAGAAAGTGTCAAACCCTATCACTCCATCTTCTTCTTCTTTTTCTTTTTTTCTTTTTATTTAACTCATTAAAATAATATAAAACAATTAAGAGAGAGAAAGTGAGGAGAGAGAGAAATGAATAAAAAAAATAAGCACTTGCTAGTTGCTGCATAGTGCTAATGCTCACTCCATCAAGTGCTAAACATTTTGCAAAACTTTTATTAAAAGCACACCAATTAGAAGCCTCTTTTTGGTATTTGGTGCACTAAAATGGTATTTGGTGTGTTTTTTTAGCAGTTATCACTTAGCACACTAGATACTAAGGGCATTAACATCCGGTATCTTCAAACTATTCTATTTTACCGTCTCAAAAACTACTTTATCTATTATACTATACCATTTTACAATACACCTAACATATTAACTTTTATTTTATCATATAACATATTAGAATAATATATCTAGACAATAAAATAATATAACCCAAAACCATACCTATTCTCTCCCATCTCTCTCTCTCTCTAATTTTTGTCTCTCTTCCTCTGTCTTTCTTCCACTACAACCACTTGCTACCACCAACTCCACCATGAACAAACCCAAAAAAGCTACTGAAACTCAAACAAACCACCCTTGCCTCACTGTCCATCACCCACCACCGCCAAAAGAAAAAAAAAAAAAAATTCCACAAATGACCAACAAAACCCAGCAAAATCAAACCCACAACAATCCAGCAACATCATCGAAATCGGAACCAAATCGGAACCACCGAAATTGGAACCAAAATCAGACCCACGCCTCCATCACAAGACCCACACCACCGCGCCTCCATCATAGGACCTACCAAACTGCGCCCCCAGTGAAACGCAACAACCTCGCCACACCACACCGATCGCCGATCTAGAAACTAGAAACCTCCACACCACCGCTAGACCCACTACCCACGCCAAATAAACACCACCACCATGAGAGAAAGATGTGAGAGAGAAGCTTGGAATGTTGAGAGAGAGAGGGGAGAGAGATGAGAGACTGATGAAGAGAGAGAAAGAGACAGATATTTAATGGTGGAGAATAAATAATAATAAATTGGTTTAGAACATTGCTATAGTACCATCATAATTTAGGATGGTATAGTAGCACAATTGTAAATTTTTTTATAATTAGAAGATCGGGTAATGGGTCTTTTTGGTGCTTTGATGCTAAAATATACCAACGTATACCATTTGCATCACCGGGTATTGATGCTCTAATGCTCTAATCATTTTTACGTAAGTAAGAAGCATGCTAAAGCAACGTCATGTCATTAATGATTATGACTTGTCATTAATGCTATGATGTGATATTTTAGGGATAATTTATTTTCCCGTAATTGATGGCTGTAATTGAATTAACTTGCCGGTGAGTACCCATTAGTTTAATTAGTAAAGTCTTTATTGTCAAATATAAAATCTAAGGTTTAAACACTGCATTTACCAAAAACAAATTAGTATATTGATTTAATAATAAAGATAAATCATCATATAGTGAATGCCATAGGCTGATTTTTATTCTTATTTTTCAACGATATAGAGCAGATGTCATATATTGAAATTCTATAGTGTAAAAAAAAAAGGACCAACCTACCCTTTTACATGAATTTATTATTGACATCACTTTAATGATACATTAATTACAATAAACCAAGTCATTAATTATGAAAATGATGGAAAATAAAATGTGTCACCACATTTATGGCCATACATATTTTATACAGTGTCATCTTTCTTAACCTGCAATTATAAGGGGAAACTAGTTGGTACTAGAATTCTAAGCAATAACAACTCAAGAAACAATAGCACATACTATTTTGTTGTAATCATGCTCATTAACCTTATATCCTTAATCAAATGGTCCAAATTACAGTAAGAGGACCCACCTTCACTTACACTTTCTTTTGCCAACCTAGCCATCTTAGCAGCTGATTTCATGAAAATCTGCCTCCTCTCCTCCATCAAATGATTCACCATTTTTTCTACCATAACTCTATCACACACATCCTTCATGTCCATTCCCAACTTCCAAACCTCACTCACAAACCTACTATTTGTTTGTTGATCAGCAAAGTAAGGCCAACAAACCATGGGCACCCCAGCCACTATGCTCTCTAAGGTAGAGTTCCATCCACTATGAGTCAAAAACCCACCTATAGCCTGGTGGGCCAAAACCTCCTCTTGTGGGACCCAACCCACCATATACCCTCGATCCTTTGTCCCTTCAATAAGTTCAAGTGGAATTTGACCTTCGCCATCTTTTTGGGTCACCAAGTTAGGCCTTATAGCCCATAAAAAGCGTTTCTTGCTATTAACCAAACCATACCAAAACTCCATGAGCTCGTCCTTTGTCATGACCGTAATGCTTCCAAAACTTACATAGATTACAGATTTCAAAGGTTGAGCATCGAGCCACACCATGCAGCTTTTGTCCATTTCGAAAAGGCTATTTGGAGACAAAGATTGCAACAATGTCGTTTTGGATTCAAGTTTAGATTTAAGAATTGCATGGAGGGGTCCAATAGTATAAGTTTTGGGACATTTTGTGCGTATGTGAGATAGTACAAGTCCTTCTAAATCTTCAAACGTGTTAAGTATGAGTGCATGGGCTCGAAGGGATTGCCTAGTCATATTTTTAACCTGTTGGAGATTCGGGTCTGCTGTGTTTCTTGCTTGGCAAAAACTGGGTAAGTCTCGGATACGGAGAAAAGTTTCCATGCCTGGCACACTTCTTATAAAGCAATCCATGTCTTCGTTTTCTAGAGTGGTTACCATACTTTTCATTAGTAAGAAATTTGACAAAACAAATGTTCGTAACAAATTTCACTAATATTTTTAATTCGTAAAAAATAATAAAACTACCATAGAATTATTTATACTTTCAAACTGAGAAAATTATAGCTATGTTATATATATGCAAACAAGTGATCATCTGCAATAGTGACAATACCAAGAAATGAAGGAATGGCTACTTAAAAGAAAGAAACTATCACATGATATCTTGGTAGGATCAAATATGTCTATGATTTTTCTTTTTATTTTCCGGTTATTAATTTTTTGCATTTTAGTGTTGAAGAATGTCAATATGTATAAAATCAATAACACATATGAAAAATTCTAGTCTTCTCTATCCTATTAGTTTAGCCAGAAAACAAAAAGGTTCGAGTATAGCTCATGAAAGTTTCGTCATCTTTGACATGCACCTGCGCATGGCTAATTTTATTAGAATTTTAAAATGATATTTTACCAGTCTAATTGTATGTTCCTTGATTACTAAATGGGTAGTTCATGATAAACAAAAGAGGTCGCTCTCATTTTGAGTCTAAAATATAAATTGCTTAGCTGCCATGCTATCAAGCATCACACTTCATAGCTACCGAACTGGTCCATATTATTTTAATATCTATGGTCCCTAAATGGTCCAAACACTACAAATTTGTAGTGTTTGTTGTATTAGACAGAAAAAGAGGTCACTGTCTAGACTCTTGACAGCCACCCTGATAATTTAGAATAATAAAATTGTGATTGGTGAAATATTATATTTATATGAAATTATTAATAACATAACGTCTCTTATGCACCAATAATGACATTCACTACAATAATTATGAAAAGGATTTTAAAATTTTTTATGTAAACAAGAATGCAAATACGAATTTGGCCAGAGTGAGAAAGATTACCTCTAATGGGAAGTTCGCCAGCTTCTATCATATCTTGAATACAAAAATAAGCCCAGAAGGAGCAAGCACTGATTGTACGGAAATGAATGACCGGAATACCAAGCTCATCGCCAACATCAATAGGAAAGCTCAAGCTACCATCTGCTATGATACAAGTAACCGACTGTCCAGTAGCTGAATTTAACTGACCAGAAGACATCATTTCTTTAAATAATGGCTCAGTTACCAATTTAATGGAATCAAACACTTCCATGGATCGGTAACCAGCTCGTGGGTGATCAGCTGGAAGGCCATCTGGGATGCTCTTGAATTGAAATCCAGGAAAACACGCAAAACGGTCTAGAATGTCGGTGTGAAGGATAAGGCGATTGTGGTTGTGATCGGTGTTGAGAAAGGTGATGTTTAGGCCAGAAAGTGAAAGAAGCTGGGCAAGATTGAGCATGGAGTTGACATGTCCTTGTACTGGAAGAGGAAAGATAAGAACATGGGGAGCTTTTGATTCGGGTTCCATCTGAGCTCGATCTAGGGTGCTAATTGCTAAGTTTTCAGTGTGTCTTTTGCAAGAACTAGTGCCATATACAAGCATATATATGGGGTGGTATATATGTTTTTGACAGGTAGATGCATGTGACTAAAACTTGTTGCACATGTGTATATGTTGGTAATCCCCCTTGTTCCACCTCAGATCAAATTTTGGTCTGTTGTGGTGTGTTCCAGGCGTTCCGGGACGTTTCGGTCAATTTCAGCCGAAATACAAGATACGGCTGGTATGAGTTATGGGTCTGAATAGAAGAGAGAGAGAGAGAGAGAGAGAGAGAGAGAGAGAGAGAGGTTTTGAGGTATAGGGGTGATGTGAGAGAGTGCTTGTGTATGACATAGAGAGAAAACGAAAGGGAAAACAAGTTTAACACATACTTATCTTCTTTTGGAATCAAGAAAAAGAGGCAATGAGCTGAAGGAATTGTTCTTCTTCTTCAAAGGCTTGAGAGACAAGATTTTGAACTTGAAAGAGTTGAGAGAGAGAAGCAGAAGTGTGTAGAATGGGCTGTGGGGTAGGTAGGGTAATAAATGAGGGATATATTTAAACAAATTTATTTCTTTTTTATTCGACCATATGATAGATCGAGAGATTTTATCTATTTGTTTAATTATATTATTGGGATGTGTATTGCATACGTGGTAGATAGCTAATGTTTCACACAAACTCAATAATTAATGTAGTGGGTAATTAAGGGAATAAATAAATAAGAACGAAGAGAGAAGAATAAAAATTTATGAGTTGAAGTAAGTTAGGTCTTGTTTGGTATGCAAGTTCAAACACATGTTTTCAGTTTTTAAACAATATTACACGTATTTTCACACACTTTTGCACCCACAAGTATTTTCAAAAAAACTGAAAACTGTTATTTAAACACACGTACCAAACAGACCATTAATGTTTAGTTGTTTAACTTTATCATGATATTTTAAAAATAAATAAATAAATAAACTCAGTTAATTAAGCATTTTTTATATTTATTTCATTAACTTGTATTATTATTTAACTAAAAAAAAAGTAATACATTTTTTGATGTTAAGATGTAAGACTAAAATAGCTTGTAAGACTAAAATAGTTTGCATTGTTTGATCTTTAATTAATTTTATCTTGTATAAGAATATATATATATATATATATATATATATATATATATATATATATATATATATATATATATATATATATATTTTAAGAATCTCGAAACACCTTGAAATGGTATGCTAAAATAAGCCGGTACTGAAATATTCCATTCCACTGGACAAACCAAAACAAGTTCCAAAACGGTATTCATAACATTGCAACAAATGTTGCCAATATGGATGCAATATTATAATCATTGTGTGGGAATCATGTTCAATTAGAGCTATCTATATTTTTTTCAAAAACTCCAAATCCAGCGGTCCCAAAATTAAAATAAATAAATAATTTGGCCGTTTAGAATCCACATGAAGCAGTTTTGATTTGATAATAAAAACCAACTGGCATTATTGTTTGATAATAAAAGACAATTATCATGGAGTAGGTGCTATAGATTGAATTTTTTTTTTTTTTTTCTATAAACCATATGAAGCAAACATCATAATTTGAAATACTATCATATTTTAAAAATAAATGATAAAAATAAAATCAGACTAATCTTTTACATGAATTCATTAGTGGCATCAATTTTATGGCAAATTAATTACAATAAATCAAGTCACTAATCATGAAACAGTAGGTAAAAAAATTTGTCACCACACTTATGACCTTAAAAATTTGAATAGTGCCATCTTTCTTAATTTGCAATTACTAAAGAAAACCACTTGGTACTAAAATTCTAAACAATAACAACACAAGAATTGACAGTACACACTATTTTGTTGTAGCCATGCTCATTAATCTTATATCCTTAATCAAATGGTCCAAATTACGGTAAGAGGACCCACCTTCACTCACACTTTCTTTTGCCAACCTAGCCTTCTTAGCAGTTGATTTCATGAAAATTTCCCTCGTCTCCTCCACCAGATGATTCACCATTTTTTCTACCATAACTCTATCACACACATCCTTCATGTCCATTCCCAATTTCCAAACCTCACTCACAAACCTACTATTTATTTGTTGATCAGCAAAGTAAGGCCAACAAATCATGGGCACCCCAGCCACTATGCTCTCTAAGGTAGAATTCCATCCACTATGAGTCAAAAACCCACCTACAGCTTGGTGGACCAAGACCTCCTCTTGTGGGACCCAACCCACCATATACCCTCTATCCTTTGTCCCTTCAACTAGTTCCACTGGAATTTGACCTTCGCCATCTTTTTGGATCACCAAGTCAGGCCTCATGGCCCATAAAAAGCGCTTCTTGCTATTAACCAAACCATACCAAAACTCCATGAGCTTGTCCTTTGTCATGATTGTAATGCTTCCAAAGCTTAAATATATTACAGATTTCAAAGGTTGAGCATCGAGCCACACCATGCAACTTCTATCCACTTCGAAGAGGCTATTTGGAGATCGAGATTGCAACAATGTTGTTTTGGATTCAAGTTTAGATTTAAGTATTGCATGGAGGGGTCCAATGGTATAGATTTTGGGACATTTTGCGCGAATGTGGGAGAGTACAGGTCCTTCTAAATCTTCAAATGTGTTAAGTATAAGCGCATGGGCTCGAAGGGATTGCCTAGTCTTATTTGCAACAAGTTGAAGATCTGGGTTTGCTAGGTTGCTTGCTTGGCAAAAACTAGGTAAGTCTCGGATTCGGAGAAAAGTTTCCATACCTGGGACACTTCTTATTAGGTGGTCCATGTCTTCATTTTCTAAAGTGGTTACCATACTTCTCGTTAGTAAGAAATTTGATTCAATATTTCTTTGTGGTGAAACAAAACAAACGTTAATTGGTAACAAATTTCACTAATATTTTTAATTCGTAAAAAATAATAAAACTATCAAAGAATTATTCATATTGTCAAACTAAGAAAATTCTAGCTATGTTCGAACAAAATTGTGAGATGTAAAGCCTATAATTGTTCTTTGAAAACCAGTGATCATATGTGACAGCGACAACACCAAGAAATGAAGGCCTGGCTACTTAAAAGAAGCAAACAAAGTAAACTATCATGATTTCAAATATATCTATGGGTTTTCTTTTGTTTCCCCGTTTGTTTGTTTGTTTGTTTTTTTTTTTTTTTTTTTTTTTTTTTTTTTTCAAGTTTAGGTTGAAGAATATGTATAAAATTAATAGAGTAATACTACATACACAAACTATTTTACATATTTTTACAAATTGCTGATGTGACTTTAGTATTTTCCAAATAGTTATTGTAAGTAAAAATGTAATGTTAGTGATGGGCCCATATTAGAACTAGTAAGAATTTACCACATCAGCAATTTGTAAAAATGTTTTAAAATAGTTTGTGTATGTAGCATTACTCAAAATTAATAACTCGTACGAAGAATCTAGTCTTCTCTATCCAATTAATTTTAGCCAAAACCAAAACAAAACAAAAAACAAAGGTTCGAGAGTATGGCTCATGATGAAGTTTCGTCATCTTTGACAAGCACCTGCGCATGGCTAATTTATTTGAATTTTAAAATGATATTTTACTAGTCTAATTGTCTGTTTATTAATTATTAAATGGGTAGCTCATGACAAACAAAAGAGGTCGCTGTCATTTTGAGACTAAATAGCTTAGTTGCCATGCTATCAAGCCATCACAAACCCTGTGTTTGGTCTGTTAAATTACTAAGATTATGTTTGGTAACAGTTTTTGTTTTCTATTTTCAAAACTTGTTTTTGGGAATATAAGTTATGTTTGGTAACAGTTTTTGTTTTCTGTTTTCAAAAACTTGTTTTTGGGAATATAAAGAAAAACCAATTTTCTTGTATTTTTTAAATAAAACATGTTTGGTTAGTTGAAATTAAAAAGATAGTTTTTTTGAAGAAAAAAATGGAAAATACTGAAATATATTATTATTAGGATTTGAACTCTAATACTAACTCATTAAATAAGAAAATTCATTAATTAAATGTGTTTATTTTATTGACTTTTAAAAATTGGAAACTGAAAACATGCAAAAACTGTTTTCAGTTTCCTTCACAAATTGAGTTTTAAGAATAGTTTTTGTTTTTTGTTCATTTTGGGTTGCCAAACAAGTTTTTTTAGTTTCAAATATAGAAAATTGTTTTTGAAAATAGAAAATAAGGGGAAAAAATAGTTACCAGACATACCCTACTTGTTCTAAAAGTTTGAACTATTGAGATATGATAAATTTAATTATTTAACCATACAATTCTAACAGCCATCCTCACGTGTCGGTTAAAACTACCTTTTAATAGGTGAAACCCAACACTTGAGAATTTAAATAGGAGGTAAAGTAGAGGTGACAAGGATTGAACTCAAGATTTCATATACTCTGATACCATGTCAAAATTTCAAGCATTTCACAAAAACAATCTCTGTTATGACCTCCATAGCCAAAGCTTGAAACTTTGACATGGTCTATTTGGCTTTGTTTGATGATTGGTTTTGGCCTCCCCTGTGTCTAGTTTATGTTATCAGGAGGGTGGTTGCTGCTTGCCTGTTTTCAAAATAGTGTTTTGTAGTGTTGGAATAAAACTATTTCATTCAAAAAAAAAAAGAAAAAAAAGAAAAGAAAAGAGAGAGAGAGAGAGAGAGAGAGAGCGATGTCTTGACTCTTGACGGCCTGCCTAATACTTTATAATGATAAAATTGTGATTGCTGTAATATTATATTTATATGAAATTATTGATAACCCAATGTTTGTTATGCACTAATAAAAATAGTCACTACCATAATTATGAAAAAGATTTTATACTTTTTTATGTAATTAAACAAGAAAGCAAATACGAATTTGCTAATGGATGCCACATGACAGAGTGAGAAAGATTACCTCTAATGGGAAGTTCGCCTGCTTCTATCATATCTTGAATACAAAAGCAAGCCAAGAAGTAGCAAGCACTGCCTGTACGGAAATGAATGACTGGAATACCAAGCTCATTGCCAACATCAATAGGAAAGCTCAAGATTCCATCTGCTATGATACAAGTCACCGACTGTCCAGTAGCTGTATTTAACTGACCAGAACACAACATCTCTCTAAATAATGGTATAGTTATCAATTCAAAGGAATCAAACATTTCCATGAATCGGACACCGGCTCGTGGGTGATCATCTGGAAGGCCATCTGGGATGCTCTTGAATTGGAATCCAGGAAAACATGCAAAACGGTGTAGAATATTGGAGTGAAGGACAAGGCGATTATGGTTGTGATCTGTATTGAGAAAGGTGATGTTGAGGCCAGCAAGTGAAAGAAGCTGAGCTAGATTGAGCATGGAGTTGACATGTCCTTGTGCTGGAAGTGGAAAGATGAGAACATGTGGAGCTTTTGATTCTAGAGGCTCCATGCTTGTGAGAGCTCGATCTAGGATTCTTCTAGTTCTAGGGTGCTAATTGCTAAGTGTGGCAGTCAGGGCTCTATATGGGTGTCCTATATGTGGTGGAATTTATTTGACAGGTGGATGCATTATTATCATCATTGTATAAGTTGAAATGACGACCATGTGGGCTCACCAGATAGGGAGACAATAATTTTATGAGATACTATCTTCTATACTTTTTTCAAAATAAATACAAATTTGGCAGTCTATGTCAGTGCTATTTATATTTTTTCAAAACTAACACAAATGTGGCGGTCCATGTCAGAGTATTCTAATCAAGCAACCAGTGGTTTTGCGGTAGCAACGTATTCTATTTTTCTAGCTCTTGGGATGGAACAAAAGTCATGTGGTACAGGATAAATTGGGAGTCGGGAGTTTGGCATCTTACAGTCTTTGCCAAATACTCTCTCCGTCCTATTTTATTTGTCCTCTATTTCATTTTGAGATGTCCCAAAATATTGTCCTGTTTTTAAAAATAAAATTAATTAATTTACTAATGTTCCTATTATACCCCTACTTTATTTTCAAAACTATTTGAAAAGAAAACTAACAAATATTTTTTTTAAATCAATCTAATTGGGGTACCTTTTTAGTTGTCTCATTAAGAATAACTCTTTAAAAAACAAAAAAAAAACTAATAAATGTATTTAAGGGTAGTTTTATAAACTTAAACATTTTTATAAGGCAGACAAGACAATAAATGATGTTCCCTTAATAAGTTTGACTTTTCAAACAGAATAAACAAATTGGGACGAAGGGAGTATAAAAGTAAATATTTTCCATTTTTAAATTCCAGAGTCCAGAAAATTATCACAAATTCCCAGTATGATGTATGGCTAAAGGGACACATGCATGAAGTTAATTATTTATTTATTTTTTGAAAACCAAGTAAATTAGGTAATAAATAAATGAAATAAGCATTATGCCATCTATCAAAACTGTATTTATAAGATTTTTGGTTGGAACTGAAACAATTGAAGCATTTAGCTAAACCAATCTAGCTATGCATTGGAGATTTTAACCAAGTTTTGTCACATGAGGACAAATTTTCTTTTAACAATAGGAACATTGTAGGAGCTGATTTATTTCTAAATACCCCAAATGAGCTGGAATTATGTGAACTTAAGGCTAAAGGCCAAAGGTTTACCTGGATGAATAGAAGAGAGGATGAAGCTTTTGTTATGGAGAGACTAGACAGAGCCTTTGCTTCTGTGGAGTAGATAAATACATATCCTCATTATGTACTTTGTAATCATCCTATCCTAAGATCAAATCATGGGTCTATCTTGTTGGATTTTGAAATGCAGCAACCCTTTAGAAGGAGGCCCTTTAGATTTGAAAGGATGTGGATGACACATAGTGATTGTTAGGCAATGATTCAAAATGCATGGAAAGTTTATACACAAGGGTCTAAAGCATTTAAACTTCATCATAAGTTAGGCAATGTTAGAAAGAAAGCCATTGAATGGAATAAAATAGTTTTTGAGAAGGTACAGAAAGACATCTAGGAAAACAACAAAAACTTCAAGAAGTCCAAAACACCATTCAAACCTTAGCTAATGTTAGAAAAGAAAGAGACCTTAGAGAAGAGATTGAAAGTTTGATGATTAGGGAAGAAATTATGTGGGCTCAAAAAGCTTGAAGTGATTGGATTATTCAAGGTGATAGAAACACTAAGTGTCTGTTTGGCTAGCTTATTTTTTGCCAACTTATTTTACTATTTAGCTTATTTTTGCTACTATTTATGGGTCCTACTACACTTTTTGGTACTATTCATGAGTCTCACTGTACTATTTCAATTAACATTTACTTTTATTTACAGTACTTTCAGCAAAAAGTTTTCAGTTTCAGCAAAATAAATGGATCCCAAACATAACCTAAATATTTTCAAACACTAGTGAGGCAAAATCTTACACCTCAAAACAAATGAAGGAATTATCACTGAGGACTATAAGATTATTAAAAGCACCTTAGTCAATCACTTTAAGCACCAATTTTTTGAAATAGGAACAAGTTCCTTTCACTCTCAGGCAAAGGAACAAGAAACACTTCCTATCCCTAAAACTGACCAACATCAGCAAACTACCCTTGACATGCTTGTAACAAATGATGAAATTGAAAGGGAAATCTTCCAATTTGGTCCTCATAAAGCTCCTGAACCTGATGGGATACTTGCTTTCTTCTATCATGAATACTGGGACATTGTGAAGTAGGACATCCTTAACTCTGTCCAGGCCTTCTTTCATTCTGACTCCCTTCTCAAATCCCTAATCCAAACTTTCCTTACTCTTATACCCTAGCTTAGTAACCCTGAGGAGGTAACCCACTTTAGGCCAATTAGTCTTTGCAATGTCACATACAAAATCATCTCCAAAATCCTTGTGAATAGGTTAAAACCTCTCATGGATAGACTTATCTCACCTTTCCAAAATGCTTTTATCCAAGGTAGGAGTATCATTGACAATATTCTACTTGCTCATGAAATCTTTGGTACCCTAAAAAAGAAAAAAGGAAGGAAAAAAGGGTTTGGGGCTTTGAAAATTGATATATGCAAAGCATATGACAGAGTTAATTGGAACTTGCTCAAAGCTGTCATGCTAGCCATGAATTTCAGCAACACATGGGTGAATTGGATCATGGAATGTGTCACTACTGTCAAGTATACCTTGCTTATTAATGGCATCCCCACACAAACCATCCACCCAACTAGGGGTAACAAACAAGGTGATCCCATTCCCCCTACATTTTTCTTCTTTGTGCCAACATTCTCTCAATTGCACTCACTCAATCTGAAAACATAAGACAAAGTAAGGGTATTTCCATTGGTAGACAGGGTGTCTCTTTCACTCACCTCTTTTTTGCAGATGACTCCCTTTTCTTCTTCCAAAAAGACAAATCCTCCCTTACCAGCTTAAGGAAGATCATTTTGTGGTATTGCTCTATTTCTGGTCAATGCATAAACTTCACTAAATCAGACTTGTACTGCTCTTCTAACATTCCTCAAAATGAACAAGAAAATATCGCAAGCTCCTTATAGGTCAACCTTGTTTAGAATCCTAGTAGGTGCCTAGGCATTAACTTCAAACTTCGAGGTAGGAGAGTGTTTGACTTTCAGGATCTAGTAGATAGAGTCCAAGCTAAACTAAAAGGACGAAAAGCCAAACTCTTGTCTCAAGCTGGTAGAGCAACATTAATCTCATCGGTTCTTCAATCTATGCCCTGGTATACCTTTTCCTGCTTCAGAGTCCTTGAATCTATGTGCAACAAGTTGGATGCCATAATAAGAGCATTTTGGTGGGGGCATGATCTTAGAACTAGGAAGTTACACTAGGTGAATTGGGAAAAAAATCTGCAAACCAAAGAGAATTGGAGGCCTTGGGATCAAAAAATTTAGCTACATCAACCAAGCAATGGTGTCAAAGCAATATCAGAGAATCCAGAACAATCCTAACTCTCTGATGGCCAAGACATTCAAAACCAAATATTTCCCTAGAACTTCCATAAAAGAGTACAAACCTAAACCTCATCATTCATGGATCTGGAAAAACATCACAGAAACCCAATTTGCTCCCCTTCATCAAGGTCGTTGGCTGATTGGAAATGGTTACCAAATCCCTATCTCTCATCCTAATTGGTTTCACTGCCTAAACCAAACTGTTAGGACATATGTGATTTAATATTAGGGACATATGTCAAAATAGAATTGGTTAATCCTTTGACAAAACGCACTTTACTTGTAATTGGGTAGATCTAGGATGTGTTTAATGCTTCAAGGAACAAGGTTTCAAGTTTAAAGTATTAAAGCCATGCAAGTCTATCCAAGAAACAAGTGAAGAAGTGCTGGATTTTAAAACTTGACAGCTAACTCGACAGCTAGTATCTAAAGAGGTTTAAAAAGCTACTGAAACCCGATGCTCGATAGCTATCTTGACAGATAAGCTATCTATCAAGGTTTATGAAATTCAGTTTTTCAGAGCTGATTTCAATCCAATTTGTGAATACATGTTTGGGCTTTCTTTTCTTACAACCCTAAACATATATAAGGATTGTTTTAAGGGCCGTCTAAGGTTGCACAAGTGTGAAGCAAAGTTGTGTTCATGCAAATTGTGACCGGAGACAGAATTTGCCTTAGTTCACCTTTCTCTTGAAGAAGCTGCTGTGTTTATACACCGTAGGGTTCTGTAACCAAGGAGCTTCTTGATCTTCATTGTGTGATGAACTGAACAACTTTGCAGCCAACATCTTTCTCAAGTTGGTGAGTAAGCCGCGTATTGGGATCCGCGCATTAAATTTATTAGTCACGTACTGGAAGCCGTGCATAACAAGGAGAGATTGTCACAAAACAAGTCCAATTGGGTATTGGAGTAAGGGTTCAACTGTAGGTTGGTATAATGTACTGAGATTCCTTTAATTGTAACCTTTTGTTGTGATAATAGTGAATTCTCGGGAGTGGTGACCTTAAAATCACCCAGTGGGATTTTTGCCGTGTAGGTTTTCCCAATTCATAAACAAATCACCGTGTCAATTTATTTTGCACTGCATTTTAACTTAGTTGGTGATTTGTTTATGCTACCACGTGTATTGCATACTAATTGAATTAATTAATTAACTTGGCTAATTAATTTGTTAATTCATCACAAGGGGTCAATACATTCTTGGCCTATCACAAACCCTTGGGCAGCACAAGCTCACCAATGGCATAATGGCTGATCTTTTTGATAATCAAACAAAATCATGGAACTGTGACCTGGTTAGGAAGCTTTATCATCCATCCATTGCTAAGGAGATTCTGCAGATTCCAATACCTAAAACTCAGGGCAATGATGAAAAGCTAATTTGGAAACACTCCACTTCTGGTGATTACAAAGTTAACAAGGCTTACAAGTTAATCCACCAACACCAGAGCCATTCATGCACAACACCATAGAATACTTCTACCTTAGCCCATCTGTTTGGAGTTTCTTTTGGAAAGTTAAATTACCCTTGAAAATACTCCTATTTATATGGAAACTCCTGCACAATAGCTTACCTACTTTTGAAAATCTTAGCAAAAGAGGTATCCAGGTTACTAATAGATGCTTGGTGTGTGATGAAGAGGAAGAAACAACAATACATCAATTCTTGAACTGCCCCTATGCAAGTGCTATTCAGCATGGCTCAATCTTGGGACTGAGAACTTCTGAGCTTCAGTGCAATTCTGCAAAACAATGGCTGAGTCAGTGCCTAATCTCAAGCAGAGCTTTGGAGCACAACAAAATGAATTACTTACAAGCTCTTTTCACCACCCTTTGGTCAATTTGGAACCATAGGAATATGGTTCTGCATCAAGGACAGATTCCTAACCCTATTGAAGTTATTCTCATATCTTAATTTCTTACTTGCAGGTATCAGGAAGCTTTCAATCAAAGCCAAGTGCAGAAAATCAGATTAAATCCAAAGCAAACCAAAAGCATCCCCCATCAGAGTTGGTAAATTCTCATCAAGGTGGTAGCAAATAGAAACAGAAAGGCTGCGAGATATGATTTTGCTTTTAAAGCCACTACTCTGGATAGGAGTACTCTTTTCAAAAGGTGAAGCCAATAGAGGTAGGCAGTCTATCTACATGGCAACTTAGGAAGCATTGGTGAAATCAATTCTCAAAGCCAAAGATCTTGGATTCTACAGAATCTTGGTATTGTGCAACAACAAGAAACTAGTGCAGACCTGTAACCTGGCCAAAAATCCCTCTTGCCAAGATCAAGCTCTCTTATCAGACTTATATCAGTTGCAGCAGCAAAGTCTAATTATATATGTCTTTTTTGCTCCTAGACTTGTCATATCTCATGTACTTAATCTTGCTACTAGAGCTGCTAACTGTATAGGTAAATTTTGCTACATGGACCCGAGCCCAATATAAGGCTTATCTTCTGTATAGCTCCTTTTAGTTCATGAATGTTTCAGTTGGTATAAAATAAAAATAAAATAAAAAACTATATTTATAAAATTTGATGATCTTGAATCTGTCTAAGATTTTTTTTTAGAATGATTTTGTCTAAGAAATGAGTGGACATATTCCCTCCAATTTCTAGTATTATAAAAGTTAATAGATGCCCTAAAGATATTGATTTAAAAAATATTTTTCAAAACTTTTTATTGAAAACAAAATAATAATTTTTTTTACAACTTTATATATTTTTTTATAAAAGTTGTATCAAACTTTCCTAAAATTATCCATTAACAAATACTCTAAAAGCACCATTAACCGAACCCTATTTTCTTGATATAAAATACTGAACCATCTCAACTCTTATCAAGTTTTGGTGATTGAGTGATACTATCCAGTTCTTCCTTATTTTGTATTTATAGATACAATAAAATTTAAACCTATGGCATCTGCTTTATGGTGATTGATCTCTTTATCATCAAATCAAGACATCAATTGATTTTTTGTGTATACAGGGTTAGGAGCCCAAAGATCTTATTCAAAGATAAGAGTTTTTACTAGTTAAATTAACTAGAATCCACAGTCCTCCTTAAATTAGAAATTTAGAATCACAATATTATTGCAAGTAACTACTTCGGATATAGCTCAAAAGCTCTTAGCGTTAAGGTCTTGCGGGCTCATCAGCCTATTATTGTAAGTTTTTAAAAAAAACCTTCTCCCCTCTCTCCGTGTGTGTGTGTTAAAAATACTTAGTATTCTCAAAAAAAAAAAAAAAAAAAAAAAAAAAAAAAAAAAAAAAAAAAAAAAACACTCTTTTGCTAATCTAGGCTTCTCATTCTCTGATCTTAGAAACTCCTTCCTCCTTTCTACTATTAGATCATTTAAAATTGAATTTATAAAATTTGGTGAATGGACATATTACAATTTTAATATCATATTTTCTTATCTTAGTATATAGTATTGAACCTTCACAACTCTTATCAAAATTTTGGTGATTGAATGATACTATTTGGTTCTTCCAAAAATTAAAATTTTAGAATCTCAGTAATGATGGGATTGACGAACTCAACTTCCATGGACGATGTCATCGTTACCAACAAGGTCATCCCCTAAGACGAGCTGAGCAAATGTCCACATCATTGACGAAGGTAGCAAAGCCATTCAATACGGGCAATACTACCTCGGGTGGTTACAAAGACAGATGTATGGACCGTTGGAAGCCCATTGAAGTCCGCATTATTAAGCACAAGGCATTACCAAGAGAGGCATTAAAGCCACAATAACTGCCACAATGGCTAGGGGCTGTAGAAACATATATAAGGCCCTCACAAGCACCAGCACAAGGTACAGAGATACACCTAGAAATACTTATTGTTGTTCCACTACATTGCTTTATTTTTTCCAAAGAACTTCCTTGTACTGACTTTGGCATCGGAGACGTTGTGGCAAGCACCACACCGGTGACCACTCTAAGGGAGCTACCTTACCATTTCTATAGTCGCAGAGACGAGGGCTTGGCTCCATCTAGACGCACTTACTTCGACTGACGAATTTGCACTTCATCAGTTTGGCGCCGTTTGTGGGGATGACATTTTCATATTCAGATTCGAAAACGTAGTTTCCATCAACTTCTATATTCAGATGGAGTCCAACTAGGATTCTGTAGCCTTAGCTCTGCAAGTCTAGGCTTTAGTGACCACCATTGAAGAGCTCACTAGACAGAACCAAGAAACGAGGCTACAGCTTCAGCAAGAGGAGAACTAGTCTAGGGCCAATCGAGAGGATGAAGGGGATAGCCATAGAAAGAGTGACCATCGAGGGCCAGTTACCCCAGATGAACAAAACTCAGATCTTCTCCAGGAGATGAGAAAGGAGATGGACGAGTTGAGAAACGCCATTAAAGAAAAAACATATCGAAGCTTGGATAGAATGGTCAGGGCAACAGATTTGCCCTTCACCATGGCAGTCTTGGAATGTCCTATGCCATCGAAGTTTCGCTTGCCTCAGCTTGAGCCGTTTGACGAACTTAAAGACCCGTAGGACCACCTCAACACCTTCAAGATGACACTAGGCCTTCAACAGCCTCCTAACAAAATATTGTGTCGTTCCTTCCCCACCACTCTCAAAGGAGCTACTAGAGAGTGGTTCACAAAGTTACCAATATCATCCATTGACAGCTATGAGCAGTTAAGCAACGCCTTTTTGCGCCACTTCGTTGGAGGACAACGCCCGAAGAGGCCAGCAAACCATTTACTCACCATTAGACAAGGAAAGAAAGAAACCCTGAGGTCGTACGTGAATCGCTTTACTCGGAGACCCTGGAGGTGGACGAAGCTGACGACAAAGTGCAGTTGACAACCTTTAAAACGAGGTTGAAGTCTAGAGAATTCGTGGTTTCACTCGCGAAGAATCCTTCTAAGACGATGATGGAGATGCTCATGAAGGCACAGAAGTACATGAATGCTGAGGATGCGTTAGCGCCATAAAGGATGTGGAAAAGCCGGGGGACAAGAAAAGGAAGGATGACGATCGCAGAGGACAAAAAAGGGAGCGTCCAGATCGTCGAACTAATGACGGGGGTAAAAGGAAAGACGAGAAAACTCTCAGAACAGTAAAATTCACTCCTTTAGTTATGCCTGTTGATAAAATTTTGACGTAGATTAAGGATGAGCACTACCTCAAATGGCCAAGGCCATTACATTCATCCCCTAATATCTATGACAAGAAGAAGTACTGTCGGTTTCACAAGGATCATGGCCACTACACAGAAGATTGTCGGGACCTAAAGAAGCAGATAGAGGAGTTGATACGGAAAGGAAAACTGCAAAAGTATGTAAAGAAGGGGGAGTCTAGCAGGTTCAGGGACAGTAACAAAAACCAGCGCGAGTCCTCGCCCAGAGACGAGGATCACACGTCCCAACCTCTGCAGAATGTGATCAGGGAGATAAAGATGATCGCAGGAGGGCCATTCACTGACGGGTCATTCAGATCCCTTAGGAAAGCATGTCAAAGGCCGGTGAATAGCGTCCACATGATACTCCTATTTAAGTAGAGACAAACGGACTAGGACATGTCTTTCAACGAGAAAGATGCTATGGGAGTGAAGCAACCTCATAACGACCCCTTAGTCATAATGCTCACAATAGAAGGATTCAATACCAAGAGAATCCTCGTGGACAATGGTAGTTCCGTAGACATCATCTACCTTCCCACTTTTCAGCAGCTGAAGCTAGATCCAGGAAGAGTGTGCCCATTTGACTCCCCCCTCGTTAGTTTCAATGGAGACAGAGTATATCTTAAGGGCATAGTGACATTGACAGTAACAGTGGGGACCTACCTGAGACAGTTAACCCATCAGTTAGACTTCTTAGTGGTAGACTGCCCCTCATCTTACAATGTGATTATTGGGAGGCCCACGCTTTATCGATGGAAGTCAGCCACGTCCACCTATTGCCTAAAGGTAAAGTTCCCAACTAAGAACGGTGTTGGTGAGGTAAAAGGAGATCAAATCCTACCCAGAGAATGCTACCAGGCCATGTTGGCTGCAAAGGAGAACCATACATGGATGATTGAGGAGAAAGAAGAAGATAAAGTGGAAGCCCTAGAGACAGTGGAACTGGTCGAAGGAGAGGCAACCAAGACGACAAGAATAGGGACGACACTAAGTCCCGAGATGAGAACAAGGCTCTTCCAATTCCTTAAAGAAAACCTGGACGTCTTCGCGTGGAGTCACGAGGACATGCCAGGCATATCTCCAAAAGTCATTCAGCATAAGCTGAACGTGGACTCAAAGAGAAAGCTCATCCAGCAAAGACGACAAGTCTTCTCCCCAGAGCGGAACCAAGCAATTACAGACGAGGTTAACAAACTATTGTTAGCAGGCTTTATCCGGGAGGTCTACTATCCTGATTGGCTTGCAAACATCATCCTAGTAAAGAAAGCAAATGGGAAATGGAGAATGTGTGTGGACTTCACGGACCTGAACAAAACCTGCCTGAAAGATAGTTTCCCTCTACCAAGGATAGACTAGCTAGTGGATTCTACAGTCGAGCATAAGTTACTGACATTCATGGATGCTTTCTCAGGATACAACCAGAGAAAAATGGCTGAAGAAGATCAGAAGAAAACTGCTTTCATCACAAGTCAAGGGCTCTATTGCTATAAGGTAATGCCTTTCAGACTAAAGAATGCAAGAGCAACTTACCAGAGGTTAGTGAACAAAATGTTCAACAAGCAGATTGGCAAGAATATGGAGGTATACGTGGATGATATGCTCGTCAAGAGTAAAGAAGAACTTGCCCATCTAAACAACCTGAAGGAGACATTGGCACACTCAGACAATACCAAATGAAGTTGAATCCTGGCAAGTATGCCTTTGGTGTAGCCTTGGGGAAATTCTTAGGATTCATGGTGTCCCAAAGGGGGATAGAAGCAAACCTGGAGAAGGTGCAGGCCATACTCAACATGACATCGCCTAAGACCGTCAAAGAAGTCCAGAAGCTCACAGGAAGGATTGCAACTCTCAATAGGTTCGTCTCTAGAGCAATGGACAAATGCTTGCCCTTCTTCAAGACATTGAATCAAGCCTTCACCTAGACTGAAGAATGTGAGGCAGCGTTTCAGGAACTCAAGCGTTACCTGAGTAATCCACCCCTCTTGAGTTCATCCAAGGAAGGGGAAAACTTATATTTGTATTTGGCAGTATTAGCCACGGCTGTGAGCGCAGCCCTTATTCGAGAAGAGGACAGGAAGTAGCTCCCAGTTTACTACGTCAGTCAAGCTTCCCAAAGTGCTGAAACTAAGTACCCAAGGATTGAAAAGATTGCATTCGCGTTAATAGTAGCTTTGCACAAACTACGACCATATTTTCAGGCGAACCCTATCCTAGTGATGACAGATCAACCCATCAAGAAGTCCATGAACAAGCCTGAAGTAGTAGGGAGAATGGTCCAGTGGGCGATCGAACTCAACTAGTTCGACATTAAGTACCACCCCAAGACAGCCATTAAGGCACAAGCCTTAGCAGACTTCATCGCTGAGTTCACCCTCCCAGACAAGAACGGCCTCACCAACGAGACAGAACGGTGGACGATACAGACCAATGGTTCGTTAGCCTAAAGGAGGAGGGGAATAGGGGTCGTCATAGCCACCCCTGATGGAGAAATGCTTAGATATGGAGTTCAACTGCAATTCTCGACCACCAATAATGGGGCCAAGTACGAAGGAATACTGACGGGGTTAAGACTCGGGAAAGCACTAGGAGCAAAAAACCTCATTATCTAGAGTGATTCTAAGCTGTTAATAGGGCAGATTCTGGAGGAATATGAAGCAAAGGAGGAAAGAATGCAGAAATATCTCAGGCTGACAAAGCATCTGACCCAAGAATTTGATAGAGTAGAATTCGTGTAGATCCCCAGAAGCCAGAACATGGTAGCAGATGAAGTTGCGAAACTAGCATCGTCAGAAGAAGGATCAATCAGCCCGGGCTTGGAGATGGAAGTCCAGAAACGCCATAGCATCGAAGAAATCACCACATTTGCAATCTAGAACACAGGTAGCTGGATGTCACCAATCATATCCTTTCTCCAAGATTGACACCTCCCACAAGACGCCGAGAAAGCTAGGAAGGTCAGGAAGAGGGCCGCCAGATTCACGATCCTGAATGACACACTGTACAAAAGAGGCTTTTCCATGCCTTACCTGAAGTGCGTAGACGAAGAGGAAGCCAAGTATATTCTCGAAGAGATCCATGAAGGGGTTTGTGGAGACCATGCAGGCCCTAGATCCCTGGTAAGTAAAGTTGTCAGAACGGGTTACTTCTAACCCATGATGTAGGTAGATGCAAGGGAGCTCGTTAGGAAGTGCGACAAGTGCCAGAGGTTTGGCAATGTCCAACGCCTTCCAGCCGAGAGATTGACGATGATATCCTCCCCCTGGCCATTTGCACAATGGGGAATCGACATCGTTGGCCCATTACCTCGAGGTAAAGGACAGGTAAAATTCCTTCTAGTCGCTATTGATTACTTTACAAAATGAGTTGAAGCAGAAGCATTAGCAACCATTACCGAAGTAAGAATCCAGCGCTTCGTGTGGAAGAATATAATTTGCAGGTTCGGGATTCCACGAACGATCATAATAGATAACGGGCGGCAATTCGACAGCCAAGGCTTCAGGGATTTCTGTTCAAATCTAGGGATCAAGAACCAATTCTCATCCCCGAGGCATCCACAAGCAAATGGACAGATGGAGGTGACTAATCGGACGCTACTCAAGATTATCAAAGCCAGGTTGGACAACGCAAAGGGGGCCTAGCCAGAAGAATTACCCAATGTCTTATGGGCTTACAGGACAACTACAAGGACTCCAACATGAGAAACCCCCTTCAAACTCACTTATGGCACTAAAGCAGTAATCCCAGTTGAGATAGGAGCAACCAGCATTAGGCAAGAGATGTTCCAAGAGGAGGGTAACGACGACCAGTTAAGAGTCAACCTGGATTGCCTAGACAAGGTTAGAGAAAAAGCTTCTCACAAGATGATGAAGTACCAGCAGAAGATGGTCGAGTACTACAACAAGAGGGTGTAGCTCAGACGACTTGACATAAAAGACCTCGTCCAGCGGAAAGTCACCCCAGCAACCAAAAAACCCTGCCCAAGGGAAACTTGGCCCCACATAGGAAGGACCCTACCGGGTCGTCCATTACTCCAAGCAAGGCAGCTATCACCTGGAGACCATAGACGGACAGAGGCTCCCACGACCATGGAACATCGAGCATTTGAAGAAGTACCACCAATAAATGTAACCGACAAATGTATTCATTCTTGAAACCAATAAAAGAATTATTCAGCCAATGTGTCAATGCAAGCAGGTCTAGTCATTTGAAAGTCACAAGGAAACAGAAAAATGGCTAAGTAACAAGATTCTGCCTAGACGGATGTAAGTTACTGACGAAGCCAAAAAATGACAAGATCCCTTAAGAGGGTGTAAGTCATGAAAAAAAAAAGGCTAAGTAACAAGATTCCGCCTGGACGGATGTGAGTTACTGATGAAACCAAAAGATGACAAGATCCCTTAAGAGGGTGTAAGTCATGAAAAAAAAAATTGCTAAGTAACAAGATTTCGCCTGGACGGATGTGAGTTACTGACGAAGCCAAAAGATGACAAGATCCCTTAAGAGGGTGTAAGTCATGAAAAGAAAAAAAAAATGGCTATGTAACAAAATTCCGCCTAGACGGATGTAAGTTACTGACGAAGCCAAAAGATTCCACCTAGATGGATGTAAGTTACTAACGAGGCTAATGTACGACAAAGTCCACCTAGACAAAAGTAAAGTACTGACGCAGGAAAAGAGTGAAGAAAGTGCACAACAAGAAAAAAGAGTGACAAGCAAGTAAGTATGCAATCATGAATATAACTAAAAGCCCAAAAACAACAAGCAGTTACCATTGTTTTAGCGTTAAAATTAAAAGCCCATAATGCTAGGCTAAAAGCATTGTTCTTAAATTAGAAATATTGTACTAAAAATGTAACTAAAAGCCCAAAATACACCGGGCAATGAAATACATAAAGAAAACAACAAATTGAACATAAAGTAGGGTCAAATGTTAGCAGTAGCATCGTCACCATCTAGAAGAGGCATACAAGTGTCCCCGGGAGTATCTTCAGGAGCAGTAGATTGAGCAGCCTCGTTTGTCGCCATCTCTTGATCGACCACTTCCATATCAAGATTCTCGAGGTCTACTCCAATAGGATGTTTGATCATGTACCAATGGAGAAGCTCGAAGCCCTTAAAATACCAACTAAAGACCTTCAGCTTGCTGGAAACCCTCGATGGCCTTCGCAGCAATGACCTTCAACTTCTCCCAAGCGACTAGGAGTTGTTCATCCTTTTCCAATGTGAGCTACCTCTCTGCCCTGAGGTCATCTCCCAGAGACTTAACTTTCTCCTTAACGGAGTTGGCCTCGTCCATAACAGTGATCAAATCCTTCTTTAATTTAGAATTTTTCGCCTCCAACCTAAACACTGACGAGGTAATCTTTGCTTCCTGAGTAAGGTGCTTGGAAGTGATATGAAAGCTCTCCCTAAGCACCTAAAAATTGAGACCAATCTTAGAGACAACACAAAAGGAAGAAAAAGGTAAGATCACGTAAGTACAATACCTGTACAAGCTTATGGAGATGGCGACCCACAACCTCGTTGGCCGACACTCCCGAAAACACCTTCATATCATTGGCGGTAAAAATGTCTTGTGCCCAAGCCTACGCCACCCTAGCATCATCCCAAACGTTAGAAGACCGAGAGTCAACTTTCTCCTTGTGCTTATCCCTGGTCGTTTGCCTTTTACTCCGTTGAGGAGGAATCTCCTCAATTGAAGTGGCCGGGGAAGCCGTCCTTGCCGATTCGACAGCAGGTGTGGACGGTGTTGCTGTAGTGATGGGAATCCCATTTTCCATCACTCGCACGCCCTTGGTCCCAAGATTGGACAGCGGCTCATTCTTCTTAGCCCTCATTCGGGCATACATTCCTTGGTTAAATTTAGTAGTCATTCCTGCAAAAGAACACTTGAAGAAAAAAAAAAAAAAAAAAAAAGAGCAACAAGATCAGCATGGACGAGCCTAACACTTACTCTTTTTTTCTTCAATGTCCAAGTTTCGCAGGACAAAAGTAGATGGTTCAAGACCAAGGCAGTAGAAGGCAAGAGTTCGTGGATCCACCAAATTGTCAAAGTCCTTGATCGTCTTTACGTCCTCGATTGCCTTCTCAACACGTCCCTTATACCTACTTTTGAGCTTGGGTCGTCTCTTAACTGCATAAGACAATGGGCAAAAGAGTTAAGTGACGAAAAATAAACAAAGAAAATTAAGAAGCTAGGAGGAATAATGACGCACCTAAATTCAGGGTACTCCACCGACGAAGCAACCTTGGGAGATCACCCCAAACTTAGTTAGAGGAAGTCTCCCAATCATCCCCGGACACAAAAAAGAACCGAGACTTCTAATATCTGAATGACGAGGGTAGATTCCAGATGATCCTAGTCCTCCTCTCCCATGGCACCAGCTCATAATACCCATGTTCCTTAGACGCTTTCAAACGGTACAGGTAGACGAGCTCGTCCACCTTGATCATATCTCCGTCCGTAGCAACTAGCCATATCTCCATATAGCTGACCACTATCCTCCATGAATTGGGCATAAGTTGCTCAGGAGCAATACCAAAGTGGCCCAACAACTCCATGATAAAGGGATGGACGGGGAACCTAAGCCCACAAAGAAAGGCAACCTCATAGAAGCATACCTCCCCAGGGAAGAAGTGGCAAGTTCGATCCTCCTTACTAGGTAGACGAACCCTAACCCTATCTGGGAATTCAAATCTATCCTTAAACCTAGAGAGTGTATCACCGTCTAAACCACACACCAACTCAAGAGCATAGAAAGATCTAACCTCTCGAAGGGTAAAAACGGTAGTATCCCTCTCCACGGGTCTATCACTAGATGATAACCCAGTCTCTAACTCACTCGACCTCACCTCTGACATCACTCCCCGTTCCCTTATCAAACCCTTAAACCAATCGATTGATTGACAAAGCAGCGGTAGCAAGTCACCCAATACTATACACAAGCCACTACCCTCTAATACGAACTTCTCGAGATATGGGAAAACACCTAAAGACCCCCCTAAACTGGCGAAAAGGAAAGAGACAGAGGGACAAAGGGCCATAACTTCAAAGCTACCAAGCATAGGACTCAAAAAAGAAGAAGGGTAAAAATCCTAGAAAGACTAAAAAACACAGAAAAGCCAGAGAAAAATTAGAAATTGCCATAGAGTTATCTACTTAAAGAAAAATAGTGGGAGGAAAGAGGCCATACCTCAAAAGCGGTGGAGAGAGAGGGCAAAACGCAAAAGGTGCAACAATGGCAGCACAAGGTCAGCAATGGCAACTCAGAAAACATAGAGCAAAAGGGAAAGTGAAAAGTAAGGAAGAAAAAGAAGGAAGGAAGTTTAAAAAGCTAAGCACAAAACTGAAAAAACAGTGAGAAAACTGAGAGTCACATGGAGTGGAGCATTAAAACCACCCCTCAAGTTGCGCCACGTGGCCACAACACACCCAGCACCGCCACTGCGCATTGAATACAGAGGGAAATCCCAAGAGACAAAAAAAAAAAAAAAACCCTTTTGCCTCTTGGTGATCGTCGCCACACGAATGACCACAGAGCCTGGGGGGCAACTGATGGGACTAACGAACTAAACTTCCACGGACGATGTCATCGTTACCAACGAGGCCATCCCCTAAGACGAGCTGAACAGATGTCCACATCATTGACGAAGGTAGCAAAGTCATTCAATACAGGCAATACTACCTCGAGCGGTTACAAAGACAGCTGTATGGATCGTTGGAAGCCCATTGAAGTCCGCATTATTGAGCACAAGGCGTTACCAAAAGAGGCATTTAAGCCACAATAACTGCCACAACGGCTAGGTGCTGTAGAAACATATATAAGGCCCTCACAAGCACTACCACAAGGTATAGAGACACACCTAGAAATACTTATTGTTGTTCCACTACATTGCTTTGTTTTTTCCAAAGAACTTCCTTGTACTAACTTTGGCATTAGAGACGTTGTGGCAGGCACCACACTGGTGACCACTCTGAGGGAGCTACCTTACCATTTCTATAGTCGCAGAGACGAGGGCTTGGCTCTATCAAGTAATATTGCAAATAATTAGTCAAGAAATAGCTCAAAAGTTTTAAAAAGTAAGGCCTTGCTAGCTCATCATCTAGAAATCCTCAATTAAATGGTCCAAATTACAATATGAGTATTCACCTTCATTAACACTATCTTTTGCCAGCCTAGTCATTTCATCGATGATCTTAGAAATCCCTCCCTCCTCTCTACTATTAGATCATTCACCATCTTTTTTCACAATCTTTGTATCACATGCATCTTTCATGTCCAATTGTAAAAACAAATAAGTGCAAGATAATAATTGAATTTTCCAGCCTATCAAAATCAATGTTAGTTGTGCTGCATATTTATAATACGTGTTTGAGTTACAAATTACAAGAGAACAAAGTTACAGATAGAAAAAGTTTAAAATACAAAAGAAGTCTATCTTGAAATACAAAGGAAGTCTACCTTTGACAGCTATTCTTATCACTAGCCTGATTGTTATCTGCACAACTCTTTTGAATTTTGAAATTCAAAGACTCCTCTTTATCACAACTAGCTTGAATTTGTATTTTGGAGTTGTTGTTGATCTTATCTTTAACACCAACCCAACCTTCCACTCCTCCCTCATAAGCCTACCATTCACCATTTGATCAGTTGAGTAAGGCCAGCAAATCATAGGCACAACAGTCACAATGCTCTCTAACATTGAGTTCCACCCACTATGAGTCAAAAACCCATCAATTGTATAAGGACATATGTGATTCACATGTTAGGAACATATGTCACTATTTTATGTAATTGGCTAATCCTTTGATAAAAAGCACTTTACTTGTATTTGGATAGATCTAGGATGTGTTTAATACTTCAAGAAACAAAATTTCAAGTTCAAGTGTTAAAGCCATGCAAGTCTGTCCAAGATTCAAGTGTGAAAAGTGTTGTTCATTAAAGCTCGACAGTTAGCATCTATCGAGTCTTGAAGAGTTGTTCCAGCCGTGGCTCGACAGCAGCTCGACAGATAGGGTATCTATCGAGGTTTATGAAACTCAGAATTTGTGGTCTATTTTTCATCCAGTCCGTGATTGTATGTTTGGGCTTTCTTTTCTCACAATCCTAAACATATAAAAGGATTATTTTAAGGGCTATCAAAGGTGACATAAGTTACACAAGTGTTGAGCAAAGTTTATTCAAGCAAATTGTAACCGGAGATAGAATTTACCCTAGTTCATCTTTCTTGTGAAGAAGCTGATGTATTTATGCACCGTAGGGTTTGTAACCAAGGAGCTTCTCGATCTTCATCATGTTATGAACTGAAGAACTTTGCAACCAACAACCTTCTCTAGTTGGTGATTGAAGTCGCAGACTGAGATCCGCGCAATTGGTTAGTCACATACTGGGAACCGTGCATTAAAAGAAGAGATTGTCACTACAGAACAAGTCCAATTGGGTATTGGGGTAAGGGTTCAACTGTAGGTTGGTATAAGATACTAGGATTCCTTTACTTGTAACCGCTTGTTGTGATAATAGTGGATTCTCGAGAGTGATGACCTTAAAATCACCTGGTGGGATTTTTGCTATATAGGTTTTCCCCATTCGTAAACAAATCACTGTGTCAATTTAATTTCCGCTGCATACTTAATTTAATTGGTAATTTGCTTGTGCTACCACGTACTTTGCATGTTAATTTGATTAATTAACAAACTTGGCTAATTAATTAATTAATTTATCACAATGGGTCGATACGTTTTTGGCCTATCAAATTGCATGGTGGGCTAGTAGCTCTTCTTATGGGATCCAACCTGGCCACCATATACATTCTCTTCCTTGTTCCTTCTACAAGTTCTTTTGGAACCTCTTTCTCTTCTTTTTTACACACCAAGTCTGTTCTTATGACCCACAAGAACCTTTTATAACTATTCACCAATAACCATACCAAAACTCTGAGAATTGATCCCTTGTCATGAACGTGACACTTCCAAAGTTTACATAAATTACTGATTTTGATGGCTGATTGTCCAGCCATTTCATGCAACTTCTATCCACTTCCTAAAGATTATTCAAAGACTGAGTTATTTTGCCTCCGAGTCTAGTTACTAAACTCATATATATGGAGAGGTCCAATGCTGTAAGTTTTTTGGGATACGGTTACGTATATGGGTGAGTATGGGAACTTCTAGGTCGTCAAACGTACGTTGATGATGAGTGCACTAGCTCTAGCTTTTTTTTGGCCCTCACTAATAACAAATTGGAGAGTTGAGTAAGCTAAGTTGCTAGTGTGCAATATCCTGGTAGGTCTCAGGGGTGGAGAAAATCCTTCATACTACCAAGAACATGTTCTTGTTACGGATAAGAGCTGAAGATAGGATAAGATGAAGTTGTTTGTAATTTAAACTCTCTGCTGAAGTTAATCCAACTATCCACAGTAGCTATGATAATCTCAAATGCGAATTACAAATTGCAGATAGGATCTGCTGAAGATAGGATAAGATGAAGTTGTTTGTAATTTAAACTCTTTTATATTTTGAATCTCTGTATCTATACAATCCTATATAAATGAAAAGTCCCACCACACTCACCACTATTCATCATCTGATCACCATTAAACTGACCCGTGACAATTACTTACTGGAAAGCACAAATCGTTCCTTACCTGAAGGGGTAGCATCTCTATGGTTACCTCAACGAAACCACACCTGCTCCACCTAGAATCATCACTGTTGCAGCTAATGGTGCCACTCAAGCTATCCAAAATCCAAAATTTCAGCATTGGCATTTGCAAGATCAAATGATACTCAACGCTATTATCTCTTTTCTCTCTAAGAAAATTCTAGCTTATATGGTAAAATTTACCAACTCTCAAGATGTCTGGCAAGCGTTAGAACGCATGTTCACGTCCCAATCCAAGGCTAGAACAATGCAAATCCATTATTAGCTAGCCACTTTGAAGAAAGGCAATTCATCAATTGTTGATTATTTTCACCAATTCACAACACTGTTGACACACTTGCTACCACTACTCAACCTTTGAACGATTTTGAAATCGTCTCTTTTCTTCTAGATGGTCTTGGATCAGACTATGATTCATTTGTCACATCAGTGACTACAAGGGTTGATCCTCTCTTCATTGAAGAACTGTATGGGCATCTATTAGCTCATGAACTTCAGCTTGAACATCAACAACCAATTGTTGACCTCTCACTTGGAGGGGCAAATTTTGCAGGGCGAGGAAACTCACATGGTGGTTATGGAGGTGGCCACTCCTTTCTATCTTCTAGCCGTGGCTCTCCCTCCCCCAATCAGAAAAATAATAGAGGCCAGGGGCGTGGCCGTGGTAACACAAATTCTTCAAATCGTCCAGTCTGTCAAGTGTGCAACAAGATGGGACATTCAGCAATCAATTGCTATCATCGGTGTGATAATTCTTATTCTAGTGAATCCTCCAATATGCATGCACTGCTTACAACTCCACAGACCCCCTCGGATCTCAACTGGTATCCGGATTCAGGTGTAACTCACCATCTCACAGCTGATCTTGGCAATTTAAATGTGAAGGCATATGAATATCATGGTCCTGATCAGATTCAAATTGGTAACGACCTTGGTTTGACTGTAAAACATATTGGTTCTACTAAATTATCCACTCCTACTTCTTCCTTTCTTTTACAGATGTTTTGCATGTTCTCATATTACCAAAAATTTAATCTCTGTTCATAAGTTTACCAATGATACTAATACATCAATTGAATTTCACCCCACTTATTTCATTGTGAAGGATCACACAACAAAGAAAGTTCTGCTGCATGGGCCGAGTAAAGATGGGTTGTACCAATTTCCTTCTGCTTTCAATAAAATTCCTTCATTGTCGTCTATCTTTGTTGGTGAACGTACCTCTCCAGATCAATGGCATTCATGCTTGGGACATCCTGCTTTTCGTATTGTTCGTCATGTTCTTGCTAGATTTAGTTTGCCTTTTAGTTCAAATAATATTATTCGCCCTTGTTTCACTTGTTTCAGTTCTAAGAGTAAACAGCTTCCATTTTCTTCATCCTGTACTCAAATAAATTTTTCATTGGAATTAATTTACACTGATGTATGGGGCCCTTCTCCTATTTGTTCTAAATTTGGTTCTAAATATTATGTCTCATTTTTTGATGCCTATAGTCATTATACTTAGCTTTATCCCATGACAAATTAAAGTGATGTTTTGTCTATTTTTATTAAATGGCAAAAATATGTGGAACGATATTTTAATAAAAAAATTAAAATGGTTTAATCTGATTGGGGTGGTGAATATTGCTCTTTACACAAATTTTTGCAAAATTGTGGCATTACTCATCATGTTTCTTGTCCTCACACACACCAACAAAATGGTGTTGTGGAACGTAAACATTGTCATGTTGTGGAAACAGGCCTAACCTTACTATATCATGCAAAAATTCTTCTTCAATTTTAGGATGATGCTTTTCAAACGGCTTGTTATCTGATTAAAAGGCTTCCCACCTCCACTATTAAAAAATTTATCTCCTTTTGAAAAACTTTTTAACCAAGCTCCTGATTATAATTTGTTGCGTATTTTTGGTTTAGCTTCTTATGCCCATTTGATAAATGACGTGTTGTTATTTTTCGGTTTATTTTCATAATTGTCATACTCTCACATAAGGAGAGATGGTAATAAAGTTGCTCACAGCTTAGCTAGGCTAGCTCTGACATCACCAAGTTGTACTGTGTGGATGGAGGATATTCCATTTCGCACTTTACCTTTTGTTCAGGCTGATTTGGCCACTCTTTAGTTTATTTCAATAAAAGTCTTCTTTCACAAAAAAAAAAAAAAAAAAAAAAACTAAAAACCAATTAGTATATTGATTTAATAATAAAGATAAATCATCATATAGTGAATGCCATAAGTTGATTTTTATTTTTATTTTTGAATGATATAGAGCAGATGTCATATGTTGAAATTCTATAGTGTAAAAAAAATACTAACCTGCTCTTTTACATGAATTTATTAGTGACATCACTTTTATGATAGGTTAATAATAATAAACCAAGTCATTAATTATGAAAATGATGGAAAAAAAATGTCTCACCACATTTATGGCCATACAAATTTTTTAAACAGTGCCATCTTTCTTAACTTGCAATTACAAGGGAAAACTAGTTGGTACTAGAATTCTAAACAATAACACATACTACTTTGTTGTAATCATGCTCATTAACCTTATATCCTTAATCAAATGGTCCAAATTACAGTAAGAGGACCCACCTTCCCTTACACTTTCTTTTGCCAACCTAGCCATCTCAGCAGCTGATTTCATGAAAATCTCCCTCCTCTCCTCCATCAAATGATTCACCATTTTTTCTACCATAACTCTATCACACACATCCTTCATGTCCATTCCCAACTTCCAAACCTCACTCACAAACCTACTATTTGTTTGTTGATCAGCAAAGTAAGGCCAACAAATCATGGGCACCCCAGCCACTATGCACTCTAAGGTAGAGTTCCATCCACTATGAGTCAAAAACCCACTAATAGCCTGGTGGGCCAAAACCTCCTCTTGTGGGACCCAACCCACCATATACCCTCGATCCTTTGTCCCTTCAACAAGTTCAAGTGGAATTTGACCTTCACCATCTTTTTGGGTCACCAAGTCAAGCCTTATAGCCCATAAAAAGCGTTTCTTGCTATTAACCAAACCATACCAAAACTCCATGAGCTCATCCTTTGTCATGACCGTAATGCTTCCAAAACTTACATAGATTACAGATTTCAAAGGCTGAGCATCGAGCCACACCATACAGCTTTTGTCCACTTCGAAGAGGCTGTTTGGAGACAGAGATTGCAACAATGTCATTTTGGATTCAAGTTTAGATTTAAGAATTGCATGAAGGGGTCCAATAGTATAAGTTTTGGGACATTTTGTGCGTATGTGAGATAGTACAGGTCCTTCTAAATCTTCAAACATGTTAAGTATGAGTGCATGGGCTCGAGGGGATTGCCTAGTCATATTTTTAACCTGTTGGAGATTCGGGTTTGCTGTGTTTCTTGCTCGGCAAAAAGTAGGTAAGTCTCGGATTCGAAGAAAAGTTTCCATGCCTGGCACACTTCTTATAAAGCAATCCATGTCTTCGTTTTTTAGAGTGATTACCATACCTTTCATTAGTAAAAAATTTGACATAAACGTTTCTTCATTGAGAAACAAAACAAATTTTTGTAACAAATTCCACTAATATTTTTAATTCGTAAAAAATAATAAAACTATCATAGAATTATTTATACTTTCAAACTAAGAAAATTAAAGCTATGTTATATATATGCAAAGAAGTGATTATCTGCGGCAATGACAACACCAAGAAATGAAGGAATGGCTACTCAAAAGAAAGAAACTATCACATGATATCTCGGTAGGATCAAATATATCTATGATTTTTCTTTTTCTTTTTCTTTTCCGGTTATTGATTTTTTGCATTTTAGTGTTGAAGAATGTCAATATGTATTAAATCAATAACTCATACGAAAAATTCTAGTCTTCTCTATCCAATTAGTTTAGCCAGAAAACAAAAAGGTTTGAGTATAGCTCATGAAAGTTTCGTCATCTTTAACATGCACTTGCGCATGGCTAATTTTATTTGAATTTTAAAATGATATTTTACCAATCTAATTGTCTATTCCTTAATTACTAAATGGGTAGTTCATGATAAACAAAAGAGGTCGCTATCATTTTGAGTCTAAAATATAAATTGCTTAGCTGCCATGCCATCAAGCATCACACTCCATAGCTACCTAAATGGTCCATATCTTAATGTCTATGGTCCCTAAATGGTCCAATTTGTAGTGTTTGTTGTATTAGACAGAAAAAGATCGAGGTCACTGTCTTGACTCTTGACAGCCTCCCTGATAATTAAGAATAATAAAATTGTGATTGGGGAAAAATATTATATTTAGGGTAAATTACAACTTACCCACCTGTGATTTGACTAAAACTTAAGTTGCCTACTTATGATTTGAATTTGTCACCTTACCCACCTGAGATTTGACCAAAATTTAAATTGCTTACCTATGGTTTGAAATCTCATGATAAAAGTTTTCCGCTGGATCCTTTTTGATCTTATTTGATCTTGTATTTTTATATTTTTTTTGTGTTTTTGAAGGAGAGAGACACAAAAGTGGAGCAAAATTACATATTTAGCTATGTTTTTAACAAAAATATGTTATAGAACTTTAACTGAACTAACCTTAAGTAAATAAAGTGTCAAATTTCTAACCACAGGTAAATAACTTAAATTTCGATCAAAACACAAGTAGATAAACTGTAATTTACCCCTATATTTATATGAAATTATTAATAACATGATGTCTCTTATGCACCAATAATGACATTCACTACAATAACTATGAAAAAGGATTATAAAATTTTTTATGCAAACAAGAAAGCAAATACAAATTTGGCCAGAGTGAGAAAGATTACCTCTAATGGGAAGTTCGCCAGCTTCTATCATATCTTGAATACAAAAATAAGCCCAGAAGGAGCAAGCACTGATTGTACGGAAATGAATGACCGGAATACCAAGCTCATCACCAACATCAATAAGAAAGCTCAAGCTACCGTCTGCTATGATACAACTCACCGACTGTCCAGTAGCTGAATTTAACTGACCAGAAGACATCATTTCTTTAAATAATGGCTCAGTTACCAATTTAATGGAATCAAACATTTCCATGAATCGGTAACCAGCTCGTGGGTGATCAGCTGGAAGGCCATCTGGGATGCTCTTGAATTGAAATCCAGGAAAACACGCAAAACGGTCTAAGGACAAGGCGACTGTGGTTGTGATCGGTGTTGAGAAAGGTGATGTTTAGGCCAGAAAGTGAAAGAAGCTGAGCAAGATTGAGCATGGAGTTGACATGTCCTTGTGCTGGAAGAGGAAAGATAAGAACATGGGGAGCTTTCGATTCGGGTTCCATCTGAGCTCGATCTAGGGTGCTAATTGCTAAGTTTTCAGTGTGTCTCTGGCAAGAACTAGTGCCATATACATGCATATATATGGGGTGGTATATATGTTTTTGACTGGTAGATGCATGTGACTAAAACTTGTTGCACGTGTATATGTTGTGCAACAAATGCTGCCAATATTATTAATTATCATTGTGTTGGAATCACGATCAATCAAAGTTAAGTCCAAATATTTTATCTCACTCTTCTTACTCTACTATATATTCCACAAATAAAAATACATTATATGTCCATCTAATTTATTAAATGCTAAATTTATAGCTTATATTATTTCAATTACCTAAATATGATGGGTTATTTATTTATTTATTTTAGGAAATTGAAATAATATAAGGCATAAATTTAGCATTTAATAAATTAGATGGACATGTGGCATATTTTTATTTGTGGAGTATATAGTGGAGCAAGCACTACAAAAAAAAGGTTCTATGGCCGCGTTTTTAAAACGCGGCTATATGTCAAAAAAAAGTGGCTATAGCCTATAGCCGCGTTTTTTTAGGCCACGCTTTCTAGTGTGGCCTAAAACCTGTGACTATAGGACTCACGGTCCTATGGCCACACTTTTTAATCGCGGCCCAAGACCAGGTCCTATAGCCACGTTTAAAACGCGGCCTAAGGTTGTGGTCTTGGGCCGCATTTTAAACGCGGCCTAAGGTTGTGGTCTTGGGCTGCGTTTTAAACGCGGCCCAAGGTTTAACCTTATGCCATGTTTAAAACGCGGCTATATACCCTTAAATTTAAAAAAAAAAAAAAAAAAAAAAAAAAAAAACTTTGATTACCAAAAATTAATTTTCGGTAATCAAAAGTTTTTTTTTTTAAATTAAAATTAAAATTTTTAAAATTAATACTTTCAAACTTTAAAATTTCAATTTTAAATAAATAAAGAAATTCAAAACAAAAATACAAACCCAGCAAATTCAAATTCAAACAAAAACCCAGAAAATTTCAACATTAATCAACCACAACATGTTCTAAAATACAAGAAAACAGTACAAGAACACAAACAAAACATCTCCTTCAACGAAATCAACCCAAACTGAACACAAACTATTCAAGGAAAACAAAAGCACAAGCTCAAAAATACAAAAATCCCCATAACAAAAACACAACCAAAAAGAGTCCATATGCTCAAACCAAAAATTAATCAAAACACAATCAAACAAAAGAAAATAATTTTCGGCCATGGGTCAAAGAAAAATAAAGCAAAGAGAGATAATTTTTTGAGGCACTTTAGCTTCATTGATTCACAATCTTCAAATCTAAAGCAAAGAGAGACTCAATCTTCAGATCTACTGCAAAGAGAGACAGAAAGTTAAAGGGAAAAAAAATGAACAAAACTCAAACAACAATGAACAAAACTCCATATTTTCACAAACCCATTCATACAACATCAGCAAGAAAGAGAGAGATTGAGAGAGTTTTGAGATTAATACGAGTGGTTAAGTCTGTGAGAGAGTTAAAGAGAGAGACTGTGAGGGAGCTTCTTTTTTCCTTTTGCTAGGACCATACGAGTGGTTAAGTCTGAGGTTTCAAATTTTGAAATCTCAGGTTTTTTTTTTTTTTTTTTTAATGGAATATTTTGGAATATGCCATAGAATATTCTATGGCATATTCCATATTCTCCTTTACGTTGAAGTGCTGAACCCATTCGGTGGGTGTTTTTTTTTTACTTTTTTACGTAAGTCTATAGCCACGTTTAAAACGCGGCTATAGACTTAACCTATAGCCGCGTTTAAAACGTGGCTATAGGTCCTCCTTTAAAAATAAATAAATAAAAACACCCACCGAATGGGTTCAGCCCTTGAAAACAATTTTTTTTTTAAGGAGGACCTATAGCCACGTTTTAAACGCGACTATAGGTTAAGTCTATAGCCGCGTTTAAAACGTGGCTATAGACTTACGTAAAAAAAAAATAAAAAAATAAAAAAAAACACCCACCGAATGGGTTCAGCACTTGTAAACACAATTTTTTTTTTTTTTGTTTTTAAAGGAGGACCTATAGCCACGTCTAAAACGCGGCTATAGATTTAACCTATAGCCACGTTTAAAATGTGGCTATAGGTCCTCCTTTAATAAAATTAAAAAAAAAAAAAATTGTGGCCCTTAGGCCGTGTTTTTAGCTCAAAAAAACGCGGCCTAAGAACCCGTTTATAAAATGCGGCCACAGTTAAGGAAAAGAAAAAAAAAGAAAAAAAAAAGAAGTTTGCCAAAAAATAAAATACGGAGGTCCTTAGGCCGCGTTTTTAGCTCAAAAAAACACGGCCTAAGAACCCGTCTATGGCCCCGTTTTTAAAATGCGGCCACAGTTAAGGAAAAGAAAAAAAAAAAAGTTTGCCAAAAAATAAAATACGGAGGTCCTTAGGCCGCGATTTTAGCTCAAAAAAGCGCGGCCTAAGATCCCGTCTATGGCCCCGCTTAAAAAACGCGGCCTAAGAACCCGTTTATGGCCCCGCTTTTATGAAATGCGGCTTCAGTCTATCTTGGGCCGCGTTTTTTATAGCCACGGCTTAAAAAATGCGGCCCAAGGCCCCCGCGTTTTGTAGTGAAGAAGAGGAATCCAAATTTCCTATCTCACTCTTCCTACTCCATTATATACTCCACAAATAAAAACATGTCACATGTCCATCTAATTTATTAAATACTAAATTTATGCCTTATATTATTTCAATTACCTAAATATGATGGGTTATTTATTTATTTATTTTAGAAAATTGAAATAATATAAGGCATAAATTTAGCATTTAATAAATTACATGGACATGTGACATTTTTATTTGTGGAGTATATAGTGAAGTAAGAAGAGTGAGATAGAAGATTTGGACTCATAAAAGAAACCAATCGGCATCTTGGTTTGATAATAAAAGATAATTATCATGAAGCAGGCGTTGTAGGTTGATTTTTTTTTTCTATGAACCATATGAAGCAGACATCATAATTTGAAATACTATCGTATTTTAAAAATAAATGATAAAAATATAATTGGACTAACCTTTTACATGAATTCATTAGTGGCATCAATTTTATGGCAAATTAATTACAATAAATCAAGTCATTAATCATGAAAAAGTAGGTAAAAAAATTGTGTTGCCACACTTATGACCATAAAATTTTGAATAGTGCCATCTTTATTAATTTGCAATTACTAAGGAAAACCACTTGGTACAAAAATTCTTAACAATAACAACTCAAGAAATGATAGTACATACTATTTTGTTGTAGACATGCTCATTAATCTTATATCCTTAATCAAATGGTCCAAATTACTGTAAGAGGACCCACCTTCACTCACACTTTCTTTTGCCAACCTAGCCTTCTCAACAATTGATTTCATGAAAATCTCCCTCGTCTCCTTCATCAAATGATTCACCATTTTTTCTACCACAACTCTGTCACACACATCCTTCATGTCCATTCCCAATTTCCAAACCTCACTCACAAACCTACTATTTATTTGTTGATCAGCAAAGTAAGGCCAACAAATCATGGGCACCCCAGCCACTATGCTCTCTAAGGTAGAGTTCCATCCACTATGAGTCAAAAACCCACCTACAGCTTGGTGGACCAAGACCTCCTCTTGTGGGACCCAACCCACCATATACCCTCTATCCTTTGTCCCTACAACTAGTTCCACTGGAATTTGACCTTCGCCATCTTTTTGGATCACCAAGTCGGGCCTTATGGCCCATAAAAAGCGCTTCTTGTTATTAACCAAACCATACCAAAACTCCATGAGCTTGTCCTTTGTCATGGTTGTAATGCTTCCAAAGCTTACATATATTACAGATTTCAAAGGTTGAGCATCGAGCCACACCATGCAACTTCTGTCCACTTTGAAAAGGCTATTTGGAGACCGAGATTGCAACAATGTCGTTTTGGATTCAAGTTTAGATTTAAGTATTGCATGGAGGGGTCCAATGGTATAGATTTTGGGACATTTTGCGTGAATGTGGGAGAGTACAGGTCCTTCTATATCTTCAAACGTGTTGAGTATAAGCGAATGGGCTCGAGGGGATTGCCTAGTCCTATTTGCAACAAGTTGAAGATCTGGGTCAGCTAGGTTGCTTGCTTGGCAAAAACTAGGTAAGTCTCGGATTTGGAGAAAAGTTTACATGCCTGGAACACTTCTTATTAGGCGGTCCATGTCTTCATTTTCTAGGGTGGTTACCATACTTCTCGTTAGTAAGACATTTGACTCAATATTTCTTTATGGAGAAACGAAACAAACGTTAATTAGTAACAAATTTCACTAATATTTTTAATTCGTAAAAAATAATAAAACTATCAAAGAATTATTCATATTGTCAAACTGAGAAAATTCTAGCTATGTTCAAAAAGAATTGTGAGATGTAAAGCCTGTAATTGTTCTTTGAAAACCAGTAATCATATGTGACAGTGACAACACCAAGAAATGAAGGCATGGCTACTTAAAAGAAACAAACAAAGTAAACTATCATGATTTCAAATATATCTATGAGTTTTCTTTTGTTTCCCGGTTTTTTATTTTTATTTTTTTATTTCAAGTTAGTGTTGAAGAATGTCAATATGTATAAAATTAATAACTCATACGAAGAATCTAATCTTCTCTATCCAATTAGCTTTAGCCAAAAACAAAAACAAAAACTAAAAACAAATGGCCCGTTTGGTAAGAGATTTTTAATAACGTTATTTAAGTTTTGTGAAAATATGTGTGAGTGAAAAAGTGTGTAAAAATATGTGTTGTGGTGTTTAAATAACCGATTACCAAACAGGGCCAAAGGGTCGAAAGTATAGCTCATGATGAAGTTTCGTCATCTTTGACAAGCACCTGCGCATGGCTAATTTATTTGAATTTTAAAATGATATTTTACCAGTCTAATTGCCTATTTATTAATTATTAAATGTGCAACTCATGACAAACAAAAGAGGTCGTTGTCATTTTGAGTCTAAATAGCTTAGTTGCCATGCTATCAAGCCATCATAGACCCAGTGTTTGATATGTTAAATTACCAATGGTCGTAAAAGTTTAAAATATTGAGATATGGTAAATTTAATCATTTAACCATACAATTCTAACACTCCCTCTCACATGTGGGCTGAAACTATTTTTAAATAGGTGAGGCTCAACATAGAAATTTAAATGGGAGGTAGAGTGGAAGAAACAAAAATCGAACTCAGAATCTCATATTTAGATACCATGTCGAAGTTTCAAGCATCTCTCTCTCTCTCTCTCTCTCTCTCTCTCTCTCTCTCTCTCTCTCTCTCTCTCTCTCTCTCTCTCTCTCTCTCTCTCTCTCTCTCTCTCTCTCTCTCTCTCTCTCTCTCTCTCTGTGTGTGTTATGACCTCCATAGCCAAAGCTTGAAACTTTGACAGGGTCTATTTGGCTTTGTTTGATGATTGGCTTTGGCCTCCCCTGTGTCTAGTTTATATTATCAGGAGGGAGATTACTGCTTGCCTGTTTTCAAAACAGTGTTTGTAGTGTTTGTTGTGTTGGAAAAAAACTATTTCATTAAAAAAAAAAAGAAGTGGGCGATGTCTTGACTCTTGACGGCCTGCCTAATACTTTGTAATAATAAAATTGTGATTGATATGTAAAATTGTGATTGCTGTAATATTATATTTATATGAAATTATTGATAACCCAATATTTGTTATGCACTAATAAAAATAGTCACTACCATAATTATGAAAAAGATTTTATACTTTTTTATGTAATTAAACAAGAAAGCAAATACGAATTTGCTAATGGATGCCACATGACAGAGTGAGAAAGATTACCTCTAATGGGAAGTTCGCCTGCTTCTATCATATCTTGAATACAAAAGCAAGCCAAGAAGTAGCAAGCACTGGCTGTACGGAAATGAATGACTGGAATACCAAGCTCATTGCCAACATCAATAGGAAAGCTCAAGATTCCATCTGCTATGATACAAGTCACCGACTGTCCAGTAGCTGAATTTAACTGACCAGAACACAACATCTCTCTAAATAATGGTATAGTTACCAATTCAAAGGAATCAAACATGTCCATGAATCGGACACCGGCTCGTGGGTGATCATCTGGAAGGCCATCTGGGATGCTCTTGAATTGGAATCCAGGAAAACATGCAAAACGGTGTAGAATATTGGAGTGAAGGACAAGGCGATTATGGTTTTGATCTGTATTGAGAAAGGTGATGTTGAGGCCAGCAAGTGAAAGAACCTGAGCTAGATTGAGCATGGAGTTGACATGTCCTTGTGCTGGAAGTGGAAAGATGAGAACATGTGGAGTTTTTGATTCTAGAGGTTCCATGCTTGTGTGAGCTCAATCTAGGATTCTTCTAGGGTGCTAATTGCTAAGTGCGGCAGTCAGGGCTCTATATGCATTTACTTCTATATGTGGTGTAATGTATTTGACAGGTCGATGCATTATTATTATCATTGTGGGCTCACTAGATGGTGAGACAATAATCTTATGTGCCGACGCATCAGATACCAGCTTCTATATTTTTTTCAAAACAAATACAAATGTGGCAGTCTATGTCAGTGCTATTTATATTTTTTCAAAACTTATACAAATGTGGCGGTCCATGTCAGAGTATTCTAATCAAGCAACCAGTGGTTTTGCGGTAGCAACTTATTCTATTTTTCTAGCTCATGGGATGGAACAAAAGTCATGTGGTACAGGATTAATTGGGAGTCGGGAGAGTTCGGCATCTTTTTTTTTTTTTTTTTTTTTTTTATGATTAAAAGGAAAATATCATTCAACTAAGCCAAAATGGCCAAACTGTTGGCAGTAAGCCTACAAATGTTTTCCCCCATGGCATCTGAATATACAAAATTAGCAACAACATCAGATGGGGACCTATCCATTACAACAAAATATTCTTGCATACTACATCCTAATTTAGCCAGTGCGTCTGCAACTCTATTAGCTTCACGGAACACGTGCTGCACCTTGAAATGTTGAAATCTGCCCAACAGGGACCTGCAATCAGCCAGCAGAGAGGAGTAGAAAGCATTAGAGGTGGTATTGGACTGAACTAACTGCACCACAACCTTAGCATCTAGTTCAATCACCAGGTTCTGCACTCCAATCTGATCTGCCAGCATCAACCCATCTCTTAGAGCCCAAAACTCAGCAATAATGCTAGTAGTGAACCCAATAGCTCTAGCAAACCCTTTCACTCATCTCCCCTCACTATCTCTAATAATTCCTCATCCTCCTGCCCTACCCGGATTACCAAGAGAGGCTCCATCAGTATTTAGTTTACACCGTCATTGGCATCTTACCGTCATTGGCATATATAAAAGTAAATATTTTCCATTTTTAAATTCCAGAGTCCAGAAAATTGCCACAAATTCCCAGTATGATGTATGGCTAAAGGGAAACATGAAGTTAATTATTTATTTATTTTTTGAAAACCATGTAAATTAGGTAATAAATAAATGAAATAAGCATTATGCCATCTATACAAACTGTATTTATAAAATTTGATGATCTTGAATCTGTCTAAGATTTTTTTTTTAGAATGATTTTGTCTAAGAAATGGGTGGACATATTCCCTCCAATTTCCAGTACTATAAAAATTAATAGATGCCCTAAGGATATTGATTTAAAAAAATATTTTAAAAAAAATTTTATTGAAAACAAAATAATAACTTTTTTGTTACAGCTTTATATATTTTTTATAAAAGTTGTATTAAACTTTCCTAAAATTATCAATTAACAAATATTCTAAAACCACCATTAACCAAACCCTATTTTCTTGATATAAAATACTGAACCATCTCAACTCTTATCAAGTTTTGGTGATTAAGTGATACTAGTCAATCCTTCCTTATTTTGTTTTTATAGATACAATAAAATTTAAACCTATGGCATCTGTTCTATGGCGATTATTCTCTTTATTACCAAGTCAAAACATCAATTGATTTTTTTGTGCATACGGGGTTAGAATCCCAAATATCTTATTCAAAAATAAGAGTTTTTCCGGTTAAATTAACTAGAATCCACAATCCTCCTTAAATTAGAAATTTAGAACCACAATATTATTGTAAATAACTATTTCGGATATAGCTCAAAAGCTCTTAACGTTAAGGCCTTGCTAGCTGGCTCATCATCCTAATATTCTTGATCAAATGGTCCAATTTACAATACAATCATCCACCTTCATCAACACTCACTTTTGCTAACCTAGGCTTCTCATTCTTTGATCTTAGAAACTCCTTCCTCCTTTCTACTATTAGATCATTCAAAATTGAATTTATAAAATTTGATGATCTTGATTTTTTTTTTCTTAAAAATGAATGGACATATTACAATTTTAATATCATATTTTCTTATCTTAGTATATAGTATTGAACCTTCACAACTCTCATCAAAATTTTGGTGATTGAATGATACTATTTGGTTCTTCAATAAATTAAAATTTTAGAATCTCAATAATATTGCAAATAATTAGTCAAGAAATAGCTCGAAAGTTTTCAAAAATAAGGCCTTGTTAGCTCATCATCTAGAAATTACGAGAATCCACCTTTATTATACTATATTTTGCCAACCTAGTCATTTCATTGATGATCTTAGAAATTCCTCCCTCCTCTCTACTATTAGATCACATGCATCTTTCATGTCCAACTGTAAAAACCAATAAATGTAAGATAATGATTGAATTTTCTAGCCTATCAAAATCAGTGTTGGCTGTGCTGCATATTTATAATGCATGTTTGAGTTACAAATTACAAGAGGACAAAGTTACAAATAGAAGAAGTTAAAATACAAAAGAAGTCTATCTTAAAATACAATGGAAGTCTATCTTTGACAGCTGTTCTTATCACTAGCTTAATTGTTACTTGCACAACTCTTTTGAATTTTGGAATTCAAAGACTCCTCTTTATCACAACTAGCTTGGATTCGTATTTTGGAGTTGTTGTTGATCTTATCCTTAACACCAACCCAACCTTCCACTCCTCCCTCACAAGCCAACTACTATTCACCATTTGATCAATTGAATAAGGCCAGCAAATCATAGGTACACCAATCACAATGCTCTCTAACATTGAGTTCCACCCGCTATGAGTCAAAAACCCATCAATTGCATGGTGGGCTAGTACCTCTTCTTATGGGACCCAACCCGGCCACCATATACATTCTCTTCCTAGTTCCTTCCACAAGTTCTTTTGGAACCTCTTTCTCTTCTTTTTCACACACCAAGTCTGTTCTTATGACCCACAAGAACCTTATATAACTATTCACGAATAACCATACCAAAACTCTGAGAGTTGATCCCTTGTCATGAACGTGACACTTCCAAAGTTTACATAAATTACTGATTTTGATGGCTGCTTGTCCAGCCATTTCATGCAACTTCTATCTACTTCCCAAAGACTATTCAAAGACTGAGTTGTTTTGCCTCTGAGCCTAGTTACTAAACTTATATATATGGAGAGGTCCAATGCTGTTAGTTTTTTGGGATACGGTTACGCATATGGGTGAGTATGGGAGCTTCTAGGTCTTCAAACGTATGTTGATGATGAGTGCATTGGCTCTAGCTTTTTTTTGGCCCTCACTAGTAACAAATTGGAGAGTTGGGTCAGCTAAGTTGCTGGTGCGCAAAATCCTAGTAGGTCTCGGAGGCGGAGAAAATCCTCCATACTACCAGGGACATGTTCTATTGGCCTATCCATATCATCATTTCCTGCAATATATTCATGCATTTTCTTAAATTTTTGTAGATGGGTTGGATCAACTTGGGTCTTTTTTTGACTTAAACTAATTTACTTAGTCAAAGAATCTTCAACCCAACTCAATACAAGCCATGATATCTTTAAAGGGTAAATTTAAGCACAGTATATTAGGTTTTTCAATTAAATTCAAACATTTAGTTGCATCGATCATATACCTTTGAAAGGCAGCTCAGACTACCCGAGACCACCATCTCTCTAAAGAGTGGCTTGGTTACAGCCCTGGTTGATTCAAACATTTCTCTAATCTTGTGACCCCAGCGCAAGTGGTCTTCTAGTAAATGATCAGTAATAGTTTTTTATGGGACTGACGAGTTCAACTTCCCAGAACGATCTCACCAAATGTACTCGTCCATCCCAACGCGACATGAACAAACACAAAAGAGCCATTAATTAGAGCATTCAATACCTCGATCAGTTATCAAACAATTGGCAGGCCGTTGGGGCCTCATCAAAACCCATATTCATGAACCTTGAGGCATTACAAAAAGGGCACTAAAGCCACAATTAAGGCCTCCAACGGCTAGGAACCATGAAGCTATATATATACACTTTGATCAGAGACAAACCAGATACAAAAAAACACACCTAAAAGCACTCATAACTACTCTGATATTCTATGTTATTCTTTAAAGGCTTCCTTATACTAATTTCGGCATCGAAGGTGTTGTGGCAGGCACCACACCGGTGACCATCTCGAGGGAGCCATTTCACTATATTTGCTGGAACAAGGACAAGGACTTAGCTCCATTTGGATGCACTTACAAAGACTGATGATTTGCACTTCATCAGTTTGGCGCCGTCTGTGGGAATACAACATTTTCGTACTTCATTTTGAAAACGTATTTTTCAATTAATTTTTATATTCAGATGGAGTCCAACCAGGATTCTGCAGCATTAGCTCTGCAAGTCCAGGCTCTTGCGGCTAGCGTCAAAGAGCTCACCAAACAGAATCAGGAAATGAGGCTACGACTTCAACAGGAGGAGAACCGGTCTAAAGCCAATCAAGAGGATGAGGGAGATAGCCATAGAAGGAGTGACCGTCGAGAACCAACTAACCCAAATGAACAAAACTCAGATCTTCTCCGGGAGATGAGAAAGGAGATGGACGAGCTGAGGAACGCCATTAAGGGGAAAACAGACTGAAGCCTGGATAAAATGGTCAGGGCAACAGATTCACCCTTCACCACGGCAGTCTTGGAATGCCTTGTGCCGTTGAAATTTTGATTGCCTCAGCTTGAGCCGTTTGATGGACTTAAGGACCCCCAGGACCACCTCAACACCTTCAAGACGACACTAGGCCTTTAACAGCCTCCTGACGAAATATTGTGTCGTTCCTTCCCCACCACTCTCAAAGGAGCTGTAAGGGAGTGGTTCACTAAGTTACCAACATCGTCCATTGACAGCTTCGAGCAGTTAAGCAACATCTTTTTGCGCCATTTCATTGGGGGACAACGCCCTAAGAGGCCGGCATATCACTTACTCACCATTAGACAAGGGGAGAAAGAAACCCTAAGGTCGTACATGAAACGCTTTACTCAGGAGACTTTGGAGGTAGACGAAGCTGAACCCAGGAAGGCTTCGCCCATTTGACTCCCCCCTCGTCAGCTTCAGTGGAGACGGGGTGTATCCCAAGGGCATAGTGACACTGACGGTTATAGTGGGGACTCACCCGAGGAAGCTGACTCATTAGTTGGACTTCTTGGTGGTAGATTGTCTTTTATCTTACAATGTGATCATTAAGAGACCTACACTCAACCGTTGGAAAGCAGCCACGCCTACCTACTGCTTGAAGGTAAAGTTTCCAACAGAGAATGGTGTGGGCAAGGTAGGAGGAGATCAAGTACTGGCCAGGAAATGCTACCAGGCCATGCTAGCTGCAAAGAAAACCATACATGGATGATCGAGGAGAAGAGAAAAGATAAAGTGGAAGCCCTAGAGACAGTAGAGTTGGTTGAAGGAGAAACAGCAAAGACGACCAAAATAAGGACGACATTGAGTCCCGAGATGAGGACGAGACTCATCCAATTCCTAAAGGAGAACCTAGACGTCTTCACATTGAGTCACGAGGACATGCCAGGTATATCCACGAAGGTCATCCAACATAGGCTAAACATGGATCCCAAGAAAAAGCCAGTCTAGCAGAGACGAAGGGTCTTCGCTCCAGAGCGGAACCAAGCAATCATGGACGAAGTTAGTAAACTGTTGTCAACAAGCTTTATTCGAGAAGTTTACTACCCAGATTGGCTTGCCAAAGTCGTCCTAGTGAAGAAAGCGAATGGGAAATTAAGAATGTGCGTGGACTTCACGGACCTAAATAAAACTTGCCCAAAAGATAGCTTCCCTCTACCAAGGATAGACCAATTAGTGGATTCTACAGCAAGGGACAAGCTACTGACATTCATGGATGCATTCTCGGGCTACAATAAGATAAAAATGGCAGAAGAGGACCAGGAGAAAACTGCTTTCATCACCAGCTAAGGACTCTATTACTATAAGGTAATTCCCTTCGGACTGAAAAATGCAGGAGCAACCTACTAGAGGTTAGTAAATAAAATATTCAGCAAACAGATTGGGAGAAATATGGAGGTATATGTGGATGGCATACTCGTCAAAAGTAAAGAAGAGCTTACTCATCTAAACGACCTCAAGGAAACATTTGCCACTCTTAGACAGTACCAGATGAAATTAAACCCCAGTAAGTGTGCTTTTGGAGTAGCCTCGGAGAAGTTCTTGGGGTTCATGGTGTCCCAAAGGGGGATAGAGGCAAACCCGGAGAAGGTGCGAGCCAAACTCAACATGACATCACCAAAGACCGTCAATGAAGTCCAGAAGCTCACAGGAAGGATAGCAGCACTAAACAGGTTCGTCTCTAAAGTGACAGAAAAATGCTTACCCTTCTTCAAGACGTTGAAGCAAGCCTTTGCATGGACTGACGAATGTGAGGCGGCATTTCAAGAACTCAAGCATTACCTGAGCAATCCACCCCTCCTAAGTCCATCCAAGGAAGGGGAAAACCTGTATCTATATGTGGCAGTGTCAGCCACAGCCATGAGCGCAGTCTTAATTCTAGAAGAGAATAGGAAACAGCTCCCAGTTTATTACGTCAGTCAAGCTTTCCAAGGGGCAGATTCCAGGTACCTAAGGATTGAGAAGATTGCGTTGGCATTAATAGTAGCTTCGCGCAAGCTGCGACCTTATTTTTAGGCGAACCCCATCTTGGTAATGACGAATCAACCCATCAAGAAGTCCATGAACAAGCCCGAGGCAACAGGGAGAATGGTCCAATGGACAATCGAGCTTAGCCAATTCGACATCGAGTACCACCCAAGGACTGCCATTAAGGCACAGGCTTTGGCAAACTTCATCGCCAAGTTCACTCTTCCAGACGAGGGCAGCCCCACCAACGAGACAGAACGGTGGACTATAGAGACCGATGGTTCGTCAGCCCAAAGAAGGGGAGGAGTAGGGGTCGTCTTAACCACCCCAGACGAAGAAGTACTTAAGTATGGAGTTCAGCTAAAATTCTCGACCACCAATAACGAAGCTGAGTATGAAGGAATATTGACGGGGCTAAGGGTCGGAGAAGCACTAGGAGCTAAAAACTTACTCCTCCAGAGCGATTCTAAGTTGGTAATAGGGTAGATAAAGGAGGAGTATGAAGCCAAGGAGGAAAGAATGTAAAAATACCCCAGGCTGACAAAGCATCTAACACAAGAGTTTGATAGGATGGAATTCGTGCAGATCCCCAAGAGCCTGAACATGATAGCAGACAAAATCGCGAAGCTAGCATCATCAGAAGAAGGATCAACAAGCATGGGCTTAGAGATGGAAGTCCAGAAACGCCATAGCATTGAAGAAATCTCTACATTTGCAATCCAGAGCACAGGTAGCTGGATGACCCAGATCATATCATACCTCCAAGATGGCCACCTTCCACAAGACGCCGAGGAGGCCAGGAAAGTCAGGAAGAAAGCAGCCAGATTCACAATCCTAAATGACACCCTGTACAAGAAAGGCTTTTCTATGCCCTACCTGAAGTGCGTAGATGAAGAGGAAGTCAAGTATATTCTGGAAGAGATTTATGAAGGGGTTTGCGGAGACCATGCAGGCCCCAGATCTTTGGTAAGTAAAGTTGTCAGAACAGGTTACTTCTGGCCTTCTATGCAAGTAGACGCAAGGAAGCTCGTCAAGAAGTGTGACAAGTGCCAGAGGTTTGGAAATGTTCAACGCCTTCCAGCTGAGAAACTGACGACGATAGCCTCCCCATGGCCATTTGCACAATGAAGAATCGACATCATCGGTCCATTGCCCCAAGGTAAGGGACAAGTAAAGTTCCTACTAGTTGCTATTGATTACTTCACAAAATGGGTTGAAGCAAAGGCATTAGCAACTATCACCGAGGCAAGGATCCAGAGCTTCGTATGGAAGAACATAATTTGCAGGTTCGGAATTCCATAAAATATTATATCAGATAATGGGCAGCAGTTCGATAGTCAAGGTTTCAGAGATTTTTGTTTAAGTCTAGGGATCAAGAACCAGTTCTCATCCCCGGGACATCCACAGGCAAACAGAAAAACGGAGGTGACTAATCGAACACTACTCAAGATTATCAAAGCCAGGTTGAATGACGCTAAGGGGGCCTGGCCAGAAGAGTTGCCCAATGTCTTATGGGCTTACCGGACTACAGCAAGAACCCTAACAGGAGAAACCCCCTTCAGACTCATTTACGGCATTGAGACAGTAATCCTGGTCAAAGTGGGAATAAGCAGTATTAGACGAGAAATGTTCCACAAGGACAACAACGATGATCAGCTAAGAGTCAACCTGGACTGCCTGGACAAAGTCAGAGACGAAGCCGCTAACAAGATGACGAAGAATCAGCAAAAGATGGCCGATTACTACAACAAGAGAGTGAAGCTCAAACGACTTGACATAGGGACCTCATCCTACGCAAAGTTACCCCGTCGACCAGAGATCCTGCCCAAGGGAAACTCGGCCCAACCTGGGAAGGACCCTACCGGGTCATCCATTACTCCAAACAAGGCAGCTATCACCTGGAAACCTTAAACGGGCAGAAACTCCCACAACCATGGAACATTGAGCACTTGAAGAAATACCACCACTAGATGTAACAGGCAATTGTATTCATTTTTGAAAGCAATAAAAGAACTATTTAGCCAATGACTTAATGCAAGCAAACACAGTAGCATAAAAAAAAAAGGCTAAGTAACAAGATTCCGCCTAGATGGATGTAAGTTACTGACGAAGCCAAAAATGACAAGATCCCTTAAATAGGTGTAAGTCATAAAATTGGCTAAGTAACAAGATTCTGCCTAGATAGATGTAAGTTACTAACGAAGCCAAAAATGAGAAGATCCCTTAAATGGGTGTAAGCCATAAAAATGGCTAAGTAACAAGATTCCGCCTAGACGGATGTAAGTTATTGATGAAGCCAAAAATGACAAGATCCCTTAAATGGGTGTAAGTCATAAAATTGGCTAAGTAACAAGATTCTGCCTAGACAGATGTAAGTTACTGACGAAGCCAAAAATGACAAGATCCCTTAAGTGGGTGTAAGTCAAACATAAAATTGGCTAAGTAAATTCCGCCTAGACGGATCTACTGACGAAGAAGAAGCAACGCAGACAAGAAACAAGAATATAAACAAGTAAGTGCAGAATTACAAAACATAAGTAAAGGCCCAAAGATAACAGGCAACCAGTACTGTGTTATCATTATAAGCTCATACACACTGGGTAAAGTTGTTCTCAAAACAAAATTAAAGGGCCCAAAACACACTGGGCACCTAAAAAAAAAAGGGATAAAGATTACAAAGGAAAAATGACAGGTTCAGGCATTGTTTGCGTTGTCACCACCAATAGGAGCACTCTCAAGAGCATCTCCCTCAGGAGCCGAGGACTGGGAGGCTTCGTCAACGGCCATCTCTTTGTCCACCTCTTCCAGATCCAAGTTCTCTAGATCTACTCCAACGGGGTGCTTGACGAAGTACCTTCTCAAGAGCTCAAAACCTTTAAAATACCAACTGAAGAGCACTGTGTTGTACTCTTCAGTTTGCTGGAAAGCCTCAGCGGCCTTCGCAGCAATAGTTTTAAGTTTCTCCTTGGCAGCCAAAAGTTGTTCATCTTTTTCCAGAGTTAGCTGCCGCTCGGCTCTAAGGTCGTCTCTCAAGGTCTTGACTTTCTCCTTAAAGGTATTGGCCTCGTCCATGGAAGCAATTAAGTCTTTCTTCAGCTTGAAGTTCTCTGCCTCTAGAGCTTCCATCCTGGACTTCATAAACGCGACCTTGGCTTCCTGGGTGAGGTACTCCGCCGTGATATGAAGACTCTCCCCCAACACCTAAAAAGAAAATTGAAGCCTTCAAGACTACACACAAAAAAAAAAAAAAAAAAAAAAAAAAAAAAAAAGGGAAAAGAGAAAGAAAGGACTGAAATTTCACAAGTACGTTACCTGAACAAGCCTGTGGACATGACGAGCCACCACCTCGTTGGAAGGCACGCCCATGAAAACCTTCAGGTCTTCAATAGTGACGACCTCATGTGCCCTTTCCACCATGAGTTCGCATCGTCCCAAATACTAGATGCACGAGAATCAGCCTTCTCCTTCCCTTTGTCTGTCAAGCATAGCCTCTTGGAGATAGGAGTAGCGATCTCCTCGACAGAAGTCGCCGGAGAGGCCGTCCTCGTCGCCTCAATATCGGGGACAGCTGGAGCAACGAGGGCAGCTGGAGTAATGGGGGGGACCTTTCCCTGTAACGCACATTGTCCTTTTCCCAAGATTGGACAGTGGCTCGTTCTTCTTCGATCTCATTTTTGCGTACATGTCTTGATTAAACTTAGTCGTCATTCCTGCAAGACGAAAACACATAAAAAAAAAAGGGCAAAAGAATCAACACTGACGAGCCTAACACTTACTCTTTTTTTCCTCAATCTCAATATTTCGTAGGACGAAGGAAAAGGATTCTAGACCAAGGCAATAAAAGGCAAGAGTTCGCGGGTCCACCAGATCATCGAAATTCTCGATCGTCCTCGTATACTCAATGGCCTTCTCAATGCGTTTCTTGTATCTGCTTTTAAGCTTGGGCCGTCTCTTAACTACACAAGACAATGGACAGAGGAGTTAGTAACGATAAAATAAACATGATGAAAATTAAGAGACAAGAAGATATAATGACGCACCTAAGTTGGGGGTACTTCACCGACGGAGCAACCTTGGGAGATCACCCCAAACCTCGTTAAAGGGAGTCTCCCAGTCATCTCCAGACATAAAAAAGAACCGGGACTTATAGTATCTGAAGGACGAAGGCAAGTCCCGGACAATCCTAGTCCTCCTCTCCCAAGGCACCAACTCATAATACCCGTGCTCCTTAGATTCCTTCAAACGGTACAAGTAAACGAGCTTGTCCACTCTAATCATGTCTCCATCCGTAGCAGCCAGCCATATCCCCATACAGCTGACCACTATCCTCCACAAATTGGGCATAAGTTGCCCTGGAGCAATACTAAAATGGCCTAAGAGCTCCATAATGAATGGGTGGACGGGGAACCTAAGTCCATGCAGGAAGGTAACCTCGTAAAAGCATACGTCCCCAGGGAAGAAGTGGCAAGCCCATTCCTCCTCACGGGGTAGACGAACCCTAACCCTATCTGAGAACTGGAATCTATCCTTAAACCTAGAGAGTGTATCGTTGTCCAAACCACACACCTCTTCAAGGGCATGAAAAGCCCTAACCTCTCGAGGGGTAGAGACGACGGTATCCCCCTGCACCGAGTCGTCGTTGGAAGACAACCCAGTCACTAGATCTAACCTTAGACATTCTTTCCCTCTCACCCACCAAACCTTCAAACCAATTGATCGATTGACTAAGCACAGGAAATAACTCACCCAATGCAACACCTAAACCACTACCCTCAAAAACAAAATTCCCAACAAAGGGGAGAAAAGCACGGGAATTATCTAAGGAAGCCTCTAAACGAGCAAACAAAAAGGAAACCGAGGGGCATACTACCCTAACCTCAGAGCTAATGACCGTGAAAACTAAAAAGAAAACAGAGGGAAAGAGATGAATACTGAAAACCCCAAAAACCAAAAACAAACACAAAAAAAAAGGGGAGAGAAAATCAGAAATTTATCATAGTTTATATCTACATCGAAAAGAAAAAGGAAGCAGAAAGAAGGAAGAAAGGCATACCTCAAAAAGAAAAATGTAGAAAGCTCAACCACACACTAGCTTGGAGAAGAATCACAAAGAAAGGTTAGAGAAGAAAAGGCTCAGCAATGATTGAGAGTTGGAGAAAGTGAAAGGGAAAGTAAAAAGAAGAGAAGTTTTAAACCAAGGCACGAAAACTGAAATCCAGCGGGAAATTCAAGAGTCACACAATTGGAGCATTAACTCCATTGATCAGAACACGCCACGTGGCCACGATGGGTATGGCGCCGCCACCACGCATTAAATGTGGAGCGAAATCCCAAGAATCATGTCCAGGTCAGGAAACCTTTCACCTTCTGATGGTCGTCATAGCACATCACGACGACCATAGAACCTGGAGGGCAGCTGATGGGATTGACGAGTTCAACTTCCCTGGACGATCTCACCAAATATACTCATCCATCCCAACACGACACGGACAAACACAGAAGAGCCATTAATTAGAGCATTCAATACCTCGATTAGTTATCAAACAATTGGCAGGCCGTTGGGGCCTCATCAAAACCCATATTCATGAACCCTGAGGCATTACAAAAAGGGCACTAAAGCCACAATTAAGCCTCCAACGGCAAGGAACCATGAAACTGTATATATATACTTTGATCAGAGACAAACCAGGTACAAAAAAACATACCTAAAAGCACTCATAGCTACTCTGACATTCTGTGTTATTCTTTAAAGGCTTCCTTAGACTAACTTCGGCATCGGAGGTGTTGTGGCAGGCACCACACCGGTAACCATCTAAAGGGAGCCATCTCACTATATTTGCAGGAACAAAGATGAGGACTCAGCTCCATCTGGACACACTTACAAAGACTGACGATTTGCACTTCATCAGTTTTGAAGTGAAATATTCCAGGATATATAATGTGCAAAACGAGCTTGTATATCAATATAACGCAAAAGGGGTTTTTTAATGTAATGGGAGTTGAGGAAGGTGACTTGAGGTTGGCCAAGCAAAGAAGCTCTATGAATTTGAGCATGGTATTGACATGGTTCTGTGCTGGTAATGGAAAGATGAGTACATCTGTACATGAGGGTCATGTACAAGCCTGCTATATATGATCCATGGAAATTCTCACTTTTGTATGTTTGGTATGATTTTCATTTGCAAATTAATGCTTTCAATTCTGGGCTACATGCATCATACAATGAGCAATTTAAAGGTATTTATTTGTCTAGGTAGTTGACGAGAGAGAGAGAGAGAGAGAGAGAGAGAGAGAGAGAGAGAGAGAGAGAGAGAGAGAGAGAGAGAGAGAGAGAGAGAGAGAGAGAGAGACTAACTCTATGCATGAATTTATGAGGGGAGCAATGATGCACGTACTACTATGTACGATATTCATGACCGGCAAGTTGACCGGCTAAATTGTGAAACGGAAAAACCATCCGAAATTGGAAGAGAATCCTCTATATTTTCTAGTTTTTATTTATTGTATTTAACAATGTACGTATATGGTAACACTTCCTATAAATTCTAAATAACATGACACTAAATACCCTTTGGATTTGTAAAACATGATTTGAATTATGAAATAAATTCATTTAAAATGAAGTGTGTCATCCACAAAGATTGTCATTACAATTAATTTTGGGGACTTAAAATTACATGATCACTACATAAACCTTAGATAGGTAAAATTTAATTTAAATCATAAAATAAATCGATTTGAAATGAAGAGTATTCTTTTCCACAAAAATTGTGGATTGAAATATATCATAACAAATTAACAATCAATCCTTTCTCTCACAGCTGAGAAACAAATAGTTAGAAATTTACGTCCTTCTCCAATTGAACTAAACCCATCGAAAATGCACATATTTGCCTTGCAAAAAGCAGTACATATAATAGGATTGTTTTGGAACTTCCCATGTTTGCTTGGTCACACTCAAGAGGCTTCCATCTCAGCCCAATCTCACGAGTAGCTTAATCAAATGGGTAACCAACTAACCATCCCCTTCTGGATCCGAGCCCAGCCCACTGGACCATTGGTGGTGCACGTGTGAGGATTTCTTTGATTGCACGGGGTAAGTGGGACACGTAGTTTTGGGTAACATCATTCTTTTTTTTCTTTTTTTTTTGCTGAGTTGGGTAACATCATTCTTTTTCCAAAAGTTGAAAGCTTCAAGATTTTTCCATTTGTGGCACATTGGAGAAGGTGGTAGAACCTTACCGATCTCTCTCGCTCTCTCTTTCTCTCTCTATCCTGTTCATAAAAAAAATCTTAAACAGAGGCCAAGAAAGTCCCAGAATCTACTTTTAATAGATATATATACATCCCTCTACATTAGCCTTTTATCATCACCAAGAATTGTCTAAAACTAAAACTCTAAAGCTCAGTGCAAGTCTCTATAAAGAAGAAGCAAATCCAATGGCGCTCAGTCTTTTCGGTGGCCGAAGAAGCAACGTGTTCGACCCTTTCTCACTGGACATCTGGGACCCATTTGAGGGCTTCAGTGCTGTAGCCAGCGTTCCTCCCTCAGCTCGTGAAACCACAGCTTTTGCTACAGCACGCATTGATTGGAAGGAAACCCCAGAGGCACACATTTTCAAGGCTGATCTTCCGGGTCTGAAGAAGGAGGAAGTGAAAGTTGAGGTTGAGGATGGTAATGTGTTGCAAATAAGTGGGGAGAGGGGCAAAGAGCACGAGGAAAAGAATGATAAGTGGCACAGGGTTGAGAGGAGCTGTGGCAAGTTTATGAGGAGGTTTAGGTTGCCAGAGAATGCGAAGGTGGATCAGGTGAAGGCTAATATGGAGAATGGAGTGCTCACTGTGATGGTGCCTAAGGAAGAGCAGAAGAAGCCTGCGGCCAAGTCCATCGAGATCTCTGGCTAAATTTCAAGCTGTTAAATTGTGGTGCTCTTTTGTGTTCTATCTTTGTCATGTTGAATAAAAAAGGAATGAGGAGTGCGGATCAGTATGGCATGTTTTGTTTTTGTTTGCGTGTGTCGGTAATGTCTCGCTGCCTGTATGGTTGACAGTATTGTAATGGTTTTTGTTATAAAAATATGTGAGTAAGTTTCTGTAAGCTTTTTGTCCATTTTGCACATCTAAAATCCAATGAAATTTGAGGTTAAACGGCCAGCATGACCCGATCAAGGAGGAAAAAAAATATCTTCATAATTGAAATGGATTAATCACAATTCTGGATTTGTCTTCACACACAGGACCCTAACAATTTTACTTGTGAATTTTGTGATCCACTTCAAATCTATGCAAGAATTTGAACATTTTTTACTTTATTCGAAGAGGGCATTTGCTAAATTTCCCTCAAGCAAGGGGGTCAATACTCAATACTTGGCAGTTGTCAAACCCTTTTAAACAAGTCTAAATGGCCAAGAAGGATTGGGAGGGGGTTTCTGATGTTGTTAGATTGTGAGTAATCAAATCAAAACTAAAGCTATAGAAGCATCCGTTGCGATTTCTTTAGCATACCTTTCCCCTACTGAATTTAGGCCCCGCTAGAGTAAAATATTTCTAATATCCAACGTTCACCTTGGATTGAGGGGAGGGAGTTGGGTAGAGGTTAAAAATATGCTAATTTTGTGTGACTTGTGAGTCACGGAGTCACGGTGGAGGGCGAGAGGTTCTTGAGAAAAGAGAGGTAATTTTGTGTGACTTGTGAGTCACGGAGTCACGGTGGAGGGCGAGAGGTTCTTGAGAAAAGAGAGGAAAGAGGAAAATGAGAGAGGGAAAGTGTGGTATAAGACCAGATGATGGATATGTGAGAGCCAGAGACAGAGGGCATTAATTATTACGAGTAAGTACCGACTACTTATTAACTTTGGTAGTCGGTGCTGCGTTTGGGTCTTGCTTTAAAAGTAGAATTTTAACTCGAGGGTTTGACTCTTCTTTCTTCTTTTAGCTACAGTTACGTGTAAATGATAATATTATTTATGTGTATCATTTAAATAAATTATACACGCTAAAAAAATATATAATTAAAATTATATATAAATGGTCTATTTAATTGATGTGCACCTAAGGATAGGTGAATTTTAACTGCAAGGATTTATTTATTTATTTATTTTTGGTAAACCTCAAGGATTTATTTAAGACTTTGAACTTCTTTTTCTCTGCCATAAATTTATTTAAATAATATTTTGATTATGATGGATGGGATGATTAAAATATCTCGTCTTGCTTGACCCGTGCAGCACCTGTTTGGAAGGGATGGATTGTGACCATCATTTTCCACACAAGTGTAAATATATAATTTTATATTTTTATTTACTTAGATATATTATGATGAACCAAATAATTTTGGGTTTAATATCTATTCAAGAATTTGAACTCATTTCAAGGGGGCATTAGCTATATTTCCCTCAAGCAAGCGAGGAAAGTGAGACTTACAAGTTACAACCCAAAAACTAGTAAGAAATAGCCAAAAAAAAATTGGGAGGGGGTTTTCTGATTGATAGGTGGAGTAATTAAATCAAAACCAAAGCTATAGAAGCATGAATTATGGACATTATCATAATTTGGTCTAGATTTGATACACTAGGTTTTGCCTAGACAAAAATGGCAATGGTATCCCAGATTGACATCTTCCACTTAATTTTTTTTTTTTTTTTTGAGAATCTTCTAGACGTTTCTTATTCCCCTTGAACATACTTACCTTTCACTGAATTACTGAATTCAGGCCCCCCTAAAGTTTAAACATCTGCATCTAAAAATCTGCATTCACCCTATTTGTCGTAAATGTATCCTCAATTTATGGTGGCAATATATATCAACTCAGAACTATGCATCCCCTGTTATTTACATCACAATTCACAAAGAAACAATTGCATTTTGCTTTCTTTGTTTCTTAATAATTGCAAGCAATTTTTACATACAATCAAATCTCACTGAATTATTGCTAATATTTTTCATCCAATTGAATACTTTCAGTTATATCCCCAAACATCCAACAATGCTATGCAACAAAAAACAGAATAATTATTCTATCAGACAGTTAAGAAGAAAGGATCAGAGAAAAAGAAGAAAGAAAAGAAGAGTAAAACGACACCACAGACAAGCTAAGCTACAAGTTTACTTAGAAGAGTAGCTAAACAACATGTAGTCTTAGTTGTTAATTTAATTCAGATTATATCACACGTGTGTAGTAACTGATTCCTACACGTGCTGTAACTAACTCCCTTAGCTTCTGTTAATTCGTTAGACTCTATTTTGGGTGTTTAGGTTCAGAGATGTATATAAGCCTAGAATGTGTACAGATTCATTCATCACAAGAATTAGAGAAAGTTTCTTATCTTTTCTCTCAATTTCTCTCTCTTTCTCTCTCTGTGTGTTCATACATCTTTTCTTCCTTCATCTCTATTTCGTTACATGGTATCAGAGCTCGAGCCTTCTTCAATGGCGTCGAATACTCAGGCTACTCAGGCTTTCTCTTCTCAACGAGAACTGACTCCGATGGAGGATCCACGAAGTCCATTTTTCTTGCATCATGGTGAAACACCAGGTGCGATTCTGGTTACTCAACCATTAACAGAGGATAATTATCCTATGTGGTCCAGAGCAATGAGAATGGCTTTGGATGCCAAAAGCAAGCTTGGATTCGTTGATGGTACTGTTAATGCATCAATGGCTATCACACCATTAGAGAAGCAAGCCTGGTCCAAATGCAATTCAATGATCTCCTCTTGGATCTTGAATTCAGTCTCTCCTCACCTCACTGCCAGTGTGATTTACAGAGACACTGCATTCGAAGTGTGGAATACTCTCAAGAAACGATTCTCTCAAGCAAATGGACCTAGGATCTCTCAGCTTCAGAAACAAATCTCAACTATGATTCTAGGTGCTGCTACAGTCACAGGTTTCTTCACTGACCTTCAAGCTGCCTGGGATCAACTATTGAATTTCAGGCCTTCACCTTGTTGTTCATATGGAAAGTGCACCTGTGGTGTGAATGATAAGATCACAACCTTCTAGCATCAAGATTCTCTCATGCAATTCTTGAACGGGTTGAATGATTCCTATTCTCAAGTGAAAACACAAATACTTATGATGGAACCTAGTCCTTCCATTGATAAGGCATTTTCTCTGGTGATTCAAGAGGAAAGGCAAAGGTATTCAGGATTTACTGTTGTTCCTTCTGTTGAATCAACTACCCTTGCAGTCAAGAATCAAGGATTCAATCAAGGGATTCCATATCCAGGATACAACAAGAGCACCAAAGGAATCAATGCAAAAGGGAGGCTTGTATGTAGTCACTGTGGCAAGCTTGGCCATGTTGTAGAAAAATACTACAAATTGGTAGGCTATCCTCCAGGTTACAAGCAAAAGGGCAGAGTGGCTATGGCCAATCAAGTCTTGACTGAAGATGATCAAGGCAATTCTAACAATTCTGGCAATCAACAGGTCAATTCATTTCCCTTTACTTCAGAACAATATCAACAACTAATCTCAATGCTCAGCTCTCATCATGCATCCACATCTGGTGCTGCCAATGATGCATTGCACTCAGCTAATTCTGCTCTTTCAGGTAATGTGTGTAATACTTGGTCAGATTTTGTTTCCTTAGATTTGCAACATTCAGTTTTTGCTGTTAATCCTGTCAATAAGAATGCTTATGGTACTGATGTTTGGATCCTTGATACCGGAGCCACAGACCACATAGTTCATTCCTTATCTTTGTTTACACACATCACTAGCTCCATTTCCACATTTGTTCAATTACCTAATGGTGAAAGGGTCACAGTTACACATATAGGTACAATTCAGGTTACTTCAACCTTGAAACTTGAAAATGTGCTGTGTGTCCCCTCTTTCACCTTCAACCTGATTTCTGTTAGCCAATTAACCAAAACACTTTCATGTTGTTTCATCTTTCTGTCAAATTTGTGCTTTATACAGGACCTTACTTGTTGGAAAACGATTGGAGTGGGTGAATTACATGACAATCTATATCTGCTGCACACTGCATCATCTTGCAAATCTGTTTCAGAAGATTCTTCAAATCTTGAGTCTGTTTTTCAATCTTTTGTCAATTCTGTATCTGATTCTATGTCCATTCCTAGTGTTACCAAGTCTTATCTTTGGCACATGAGGTTAGGACATGCCTCTGATAATAAATTTCAGGCCTTACACAGTCATATACCTGATGTACAAAATTTTCATAGCAATAAAAATTGTGTTCTTTGTCCAATTGCAAAACAGAAGAGGCTTCCATTTCCATCTTTTAATCATATTTCAAATGCTGCTTTTGATTTGATCCATTGTGATGTTTGGGGACCATTTGCCAAGCTCACTCATGATGGTTTCAAATTCTTTCTTACCATTGTGGATGATGCCACAAGATCCACTTGGGTTTATCTTATGAAATCAAAAGCTGAAACTAGACCTTTGCTGATTTCTTTCTATAACATGATAAATACACAATTTCATGCAAATATTAAGATCATTAGAACTGACAATGCCCCTGAATTTTCTTAAAAGACTTTTATGCAAACAAAGGCATCATTCACCAACATTCATGTGTTGCTACTCCACAACAAAATTCAGTTGTGGAGAGGAAACACCAGCACATTTTAAGCATTGCAAGGGCATTAAAATTTCAATCTAATGTTCCTATTTCCTATTGGGGTGACTGTGTATTGACTGCTGTCCATATAATCAATAGATTACCCTCCAAAATTCTGAACCAGAAAACTCCTTTTGAAAAACTCTATGGAAAACCTCCTTCTTTTACTCATTTAAAAGTGTTTGGCTGTCTTTGCTTTGCCTCCACCTTATCCCATAACAGATCAAAATTTGATCCTAGATCATCCCCTTGTGTTTTTCTTGGTTACCCGTTTGGAGTTAAAGGTTACAAATTACTTGATTTAACTACCAAGAGATTTTTTATATCAAGGGATGTTCATTTTCTTGAGACTGTGTTTCCTTTCATTTCACAGCCTCATTCTTTTTCTCCACACACAAATATCCCTTTATCTCACCTTTTCCCTTCAGTGGCTGAAACACCTGCCTCCTTATTTGATTTTGCAACCTCTGGCACACCTTCTTATGTCCCACAGGTTCCTCTCACTGATAATCTTTCCAATCATGATGTTCCTTTAGGTAATTTACCTACTGATATTTCAGTTTCAGCACCTGCAGATTCCCTTGTTGACAATTCTGCAGACTTACCTGTTGAAAATTCTGCAGAATTCCTTGTTGCAAATTCTGCAGATCCTTCACCTTCTCAATCTATCCAACCTATCATTCCTTCCACTCTTCCATCTTCTATTCCCTTAAGAAAGTCATCCAGAATCTCTAAACCACCTGCATACTTAACTGATTTTAAATGCAGTACAGTTGTCAATGATAATCTACCTTCCCTTTCTGCCAACAAGTCAGGTATCCTCTTTCCCTTGTCTCATTACCTCACTTCTTCTAAATTATCCTCCAATTATGCACATTTCTGCTCCCTCATCTCTGCCATACCTGAACCTACATCTTACCATGAGGCAATCAAAGATTCTAATTGGCAGGATGCTATGGCATCTGAAATTGCTGCTTTGGAGGCCAATCAGACCTGGTCCATTACACCTTTACCTCCTCATAAAAGGGCTATTGGGTGCAAATGGGTCTATAGAGTCAAGTACAATGCTGATGGCTCTTTGGACAGATACAAAGCCAGGCTTGTTGCCAAAGGATTCACTCAACAAGCTGGCTTAGACTTCACTGATACATTTTCACCTGTTGCTAAGCTCACTACTGTCAAAACTCTACTTGCAATTTATGCTGTGAGAGGTTGGCATTTGGTTCAACTTGATGTGAACAATGCTTTTCTTAATGGTGATCTCCATGAAGAAGTCTATATGCAGTTACCTCAGGGATTTCACAGCAAGGGGGAGAACCTAGTTTGCAAGCTTAACAAATCTTTGTATGGTCTCAAGCAAGCATCAAGACAGTGGTACTCCAAGTTCTCTTCAACCATTTTAAAATATGGTTTCAAGCAATCCAAATCAGATTACTCCTTGTTCACTAAGAAGTGTAATCAGACTTTCATAGCATTGCTTGTTTATGTTGATGACATTCTAATTGCAAGTAATGATGCTCAAGCAGTTGAAGATCTTAAAACTTCTTTGAATCAGGAATTCAAGTTGAAAGACCTTGGTAATTTGAAATACTTTCTTGGTCTTGAGGTTGCTAGATCAGAGAAAGGAATTTCATTATGTCAAAGGAAGTATGCATTAGGGGTTCTTAAAGATGCTGGAATGACAGGTTGTAAACCCAGCAAAGTGCCAATGGAACAAAACTTAAGGCTAAGCAAATATCAAGGAGAATTGTTGACTGACCCGGGTGTTTATAGGAGATTAGTTGGAAGGCTGCTTTATCTAACCATAACAAGACCAGATATCACCTATTCAGTTCATAAACTAAGCCAATTCATGGCTAAGCCTAGAAAGCCACATCTTGATGCAGCCTACAAGGTGTTACAATACATTAAAGGATGTCCTGGTCAAGGCATTCTCCTGTCATCAAAGTCAGATTTGCTTTTGAAGGCTTACACGGATGCAGATTGGGCCTCTTGTGTATATACCAGAAGATCCACTACTGGATTTTGTGTGTTTTTAGGAGACTCATTGATTTCATGGAAATCTAAGAAACAATCCATAGTTTCTAGATCCTCAGCTGAAGCTGAGTATACGGCAATGGCCTTAACTGTTTGTGAAATGACTTGGCTGTTGGCTCTGTTGAAAGATTTTGAAGTTGATCATCCACAACCGGGCATGCTTTTCTGTGATAACCAGGCAGCAATCTATATTGGTGAGAACCCTGTCTTCCACGAACGTACAAAACACATAGAAGTAGACTGCCATTTGGTTAGAGACAAGGTACAAGAAAAGGTGATTCGTTTATTCTTCACTCCCACACATACACAGCTAGCAGATCTGTTTACCAAGGCATTATGCAGTCAACAGCTGAAGTTCTTAATTTCCAAGATGAATGTATTAAACATACATAGTTCTGAGTCTCATCTTGAGGGGGAGTATCAGACAGTTAAGAAGAAAGGATAAGAGAATAAGAAGAAAGAAAAGAAGAGTAAAACGACACCATAGACAAGCTAAGCTACAAGTTTACTTAGAAGAGTAGCTAAACGACATGTAGTCTTAGTTGTTAATTTAATTCAGATTATATCACACGTGTGTAGTAACTGATTCCTACACGTGCTGTAACTAACTCCCTTAGCTTCTGTTAATTCGTTAGACTCTGTTTTGGGTGTTTAGGTTCAGAGATGTATATAAGCCTAGAATGTGTACAGATTCATTCATCACAAGAATTAGAGAAAGTTTCTTATCTTTTCTCTCAATTTCTCTCTCTTTCTCTCTCTGTGTGTTCATACATCTTTTCTTCCTTCATCTCTATTTCGTTACATATTCTTCCTCACATACTAGAATTCAATAATTAGAATTAGAAACAGAGTAAATAAGTAATAATATCCATGATTCCATTCATATGTAACAGAGTTCTTCTCCTACATCACAAACCAAACACCAATTTTCACAAAAACGACACATAACACGAAACTAACGAAAACAAGCGAAGCCATTATTTACCATAACAAAACAAAACCAGACTTAATTTCTTAACCAGAAATCTGAATGGGCCTAACATCAGGCCTCTTGACTTCCTCTTTGGGCACAGTGACAGTAAGCACACCATTCTCCATTGCAGCCTTGACTTCCTCGACCTTTGCGTTCTCCGGCAGCCTGAACCTCCTCGAGAACCTTCCGCTGCTCCTCTCCAAGCGGTGCCACGTGTCACTCTTCTGTTCCTGCTCTTGACTCCTCTCCCCGCTTATCTGTAGAACTCGACCGTCCTCGATCTCCACCTTCACTTCCTCTTTCTTCAGCCCGGGCACGTCGGCTTTGAACACGTGTGCGTTCGGGGTCTCCTTCCAGTCCACTTTAGCGGCGGCGAACGACGACGTTTCGGAGGGGAAGTTGGAGTGAGAGGAGAGCGGTGGGAAGCCCTCGAATGGGTCGAAAACGTTGGATCGGCGGTTGAGGAAATTTGGAATCAGCGACATTTTTTTTTTTTTCTTTTTTGTGAATGCGATTGTGATTGTGACTGTTTCGAGCGAACTGTGATATGAAATAACGGTTTTTTGATGGGGAGGGTTTTTTTCTTTTATAGTGTGGAGTGGATAAATCTTGACGGTTCTGGAAAATTCTAAGGGGAGTATATTCTGGAAAGTTCCAGACTAATTGGGCTTCCTATCAACGGTTGCGATTTTGGAAATATCAGAATTATTCCTAGAGTTTACAGATATCTCTAGAAGCAACATTTTTTTTTTTTTTCATTTTTAGACTTTTTTTTTAAGTTTTTTCTATTTTTTTGTGTTGGGGGGGGGGGGGGGGGAATTTACAAAGAGAGGGGAATTTACAAAGAGATGCTATATACTTTTGTTATATTTTTTATGAACATAGACTATAGTTATATGATAACTAAAAAAACAAATATAGTTATATGGTGTTGTAACGAAGTCGTCAGAGATAAACCACCATCCTCGAATAAGAAATTAATTGAAAGATAAAGAAATCTGAATCTAAACAAGTCAAGAAAATTCCCTAAGCCTAACCAACACAAGGCTGAATCAAACTTAGAAATGGGAGACAACTGATGAGTTCAAAAAAATCATTAAGGTCGTCCATTAATACAGACGACCTTGCGTCATTTGTAGGCCATCAAAAAAAAAGATATAACCGTTCAAGCACATTCAACAAATTAAATCACGACAATTACTCAACAGCCTTAAACTCTCATCAAGACAATGATTGTTACACTCCAAAAAATTAACCACCTGTAATTATATAAAGGAATACATTTATAAGCAAAATGGCTACTGTGGGGCCCAATAATTTATGGCCCTGGCCCACTTTACATTAGAGCCCAAGGCCCGAGCCGAGGAGAGCATTGCTAAGGACATGAAAGTCCAATTTATCTTAAGACACAGCCGAGGAGGATTCCGTCCTCGGCATCCCGTAATGCCCTAAAGGAAAAGACGAGCTCGGTACAGGAGCAGGGCAAATGAAAAGCTGCCAATACTGCAATAAAGAACTCTGCGTCTGACAGGTCCATGCTCTTCACCATGCTTTTTAGCTTTTACAACTACCCCCAACCACTATAGGTATGGGCCGATGGGACAGGTCTCAACCCCAGAAAGTGGAGCCTACACGTGGACACTGGAAAGAGGGTAAATGCTAGTATAAAAAGGGGAAGAGAACCAAAAGGGGGGGGGGGGGGGGGGGGGGCTCCGGACCAAAAGGATCCCAAAGAAGGAGAATAATAAGATCACCTAGCTCCTCGGATAAGATCTAAATACCGTAACCACTCAAGTTGCACCGGAAGAAGGCCTTGCTAGACATGCCCGGTTCATCCCCGTGTAAATTGACATTTAAACCACGACCAACCGCAGTCCATGGTCAAGGCCTAGCCTTTCAAGCCCACGTTCTACAAATTCTATTGTTTGGGCCCTTAACGTGCGAACCCAATATCATTCTGGGGACGCCGCGAATTGTGTCCTTACAGCTACTTAGGCAACCTATAAAAGGGATATTCTACCTCACTTGCTAAGGTACATTAAAAAAGACTACAAAATATTATTTATATACAAAATAGGCGAAAAACACCATTTTGGTCCCTACAATTTGATAACAATCAATTTGGTTCCTATTATTTTGAATTAGCAGTCAATTTGATCCCTAATATTAACTCATTAATGAAAAATGTCTACATGACAAACGGCGTGCATTGTTGTCACACTTGGAGCCTATGTGACAACTAAAAGAATAATTAAACTTTTTTATTAACTTCAAACAATTCTACATCAGTAATTAATTAATTTATTTTAAATAAATTTAAAAAAAATAAATTCAGATTTGAAACACGTTAATCTTAAACTAAACCCAGAAAATCAAACATAAATCGATTTTCACAAATCTTAGTTCTTCACTTTAGGAATCTAGGCTAACCAACCCAATTGAAACTTTATTATATAAATAATCGAAAATACTTATTGAAATTCACACATATTACAACGATAACATTCTAAGAAATTCTCAAGAGCTAATTTTTCTCCAAGTCTACAAAGAGTACTCCAAACAAGTACTTAGCTTCTGCTAAACCATGGGAAAATCACTCAACCCACTACTCCAAACAACTCAGTCGATTCCTCAACAGAAAGCACCAAGGCCTTGATGGGCCCCTCTTCTTCCACTCGTCCAACAGCTTAAAGAAAGAGTAGTGGATAAGTTTAGATTTCAACGTTGAGGGTTTTGGCCTTGTGTAATTGTGTAGAAGAAGATTAGTGGGTAATGGGCATATGCTAGGTTCTCTCTCTCCACGCCTTTGGATTGATTATTTGATTGAATATTTTTGGATTTGAGGTTTATTTGGTAGTGGATTATAGATAGTTGATTTTGGATTGTGGATAGCTAAAAGGAGATGGGAAAGAGAGACTGGTACCGTTACGGAAAAGAGAAATTGTAGATGGTTGAGCCACATGATGGTGTGTATAGGTGATGATTGAAGAACTGAGATCTGTGAAGATTAATTTGGGTTTGATTTTCTGGGTTTAGTTTAAAGATTAGCATGTTTCAGATCTGAATTTAAAAATAAAAATAAAATAAAAAACAAAAAAAAAAAACAACTACAACTGTAGGGACACGATTTATTTAACGACCCAAGAGTGATATTGAGTTCGTGTGTAATAGGCCCAAACAATATAATTTGTAGAGAGTGGGCTTGAAAGGCTTGGCGTTTGGGCGCTGGGCAACGGTCTGCTCTTGATTTAATGAGAGCTCATACAAAGGTAGGTTTGGCCTGAATAGTTGAGCCTTATACCGATGTGGCTTGGAGGGTTTGACTCCTCGGACTTAGTCCGAGGAGCATCACACTCTCACCACTCTTCCCTTTTTTAGGATCCCCCCCCTTTTTTAGGATCCCCTTCCCTTTTATACTAGTATTCACTTCCCGTTCTCCATCTACGTGTCAGCTTTTCCTTGTTTGGGGATAATTACTCGTCATATCAGTTCATACGTCAGAGTGGTTGAGAAAAGCTGGATGGCATGGTATGGAGTATGGGCTTGTCAGGTGCTGGGCTCCACATTATGGTGTTGGCAGCTTTCTCGTTTGTACTGCTTTTGTACTGAGTTTGTCCTTTTCTTCAGGCGCTTTGTGAGGTGTTGAGCGTGAGATCGTCCTCGACCACATTCTTGGGCCATTAAGGGGCTTTCATCACACGTCCTCGGCAGTAGGGCTCCTCGGCTTGGGCCTTGAGCCCTTAACACGAAGTGGGCTGGGACCTCAGATTTCGGGCCCCACAATAGCCCCTCAAAATCCTGCTTCCCGATTTTGAGTTGGGGAGGAGGGTTTTGGTGATGTTGGGTCCACATCATGGCTCACTTAAATTCTGTGCTCTATTAATATCTGTGTTTTTCCATCTATATGTGAGACGTGCCAAATTAAAAAGCATTCCTCTATTCACTCACGCGGAGTCCTTTGATGCTCCAGTATTCGAGGCGCGCCTTCACGAGGATCTTCAGATCCTACGGTTGCGGATGATGTTGGAAGTTGAGCCAAGTCTGCCTTGTCCGTAACATTCCTTGGAAAGCTGCACAAGTTGAATGCCACCACCTCATCTTTTACATAAATAGGATAGGAGGTTATTCTCCTTATATACAAACCCTTTGGCTTTCTTCAGAGTCACAAACCTTCAGATATAATCACAGTCTCCATATCCTTAGCGCAATATGTTTGAGACACGGATAGGGGTAAAGGATTTACACCCGCCACAGAGGCACCGGGTCCTCCCGAGACTCAAGGTGGTGTGGCTTGGACAGGGGAGGCACAGATTCAAGATAATCTTCCGTTTTGGCAAGGGGGAAATGGTATTCCTCCCTCTTTCAGTCAAAATCCGAAGCAGGTACTGGTCGCATCAAATTCTTGGTGCGTCAGAAGTAAGGTTTTCCGCCATCAGCACCGTCTGCTCTATCGCAAGCGTGGTTACGTGGAGGCTCATCAACCTCCGTCTCCCTGCACCTTTTCTTCAACGGTGCTAGCCTGAAGTTGGGCTCTTTTGCTGCCTGAGTTATAGGCATGTAAAAGTATTGAGGAATGGCCTTCTTAGACAAAATTTTGGAATGGCAGCACGTCTCTTGTCTGCACCTCTTCTTCGGCTTTTCCTTCGCTCCCTTGTATCTTTTCTTTTCGCTTATGTAGTTAGTTTCAGTATGAGCTTATTTAGGCTCTTTCATTGTACGATGTACTGTTTCTTTGTCTTAATAAAAGATGAATCTATTTACTTGTTTTAAATATTTTTCCTTTCTGCAACAACTATTTTGTGAATGGGTGTGCTCCATGTGTGTTTTTCTTCAATGATAATTAGAGCAAGAAACCTTGAAACATAATCCGACTAATTCTAATTTACCGACATTACCAGGCACAATAATGATAATTCCCAGTAAATTAAACTCATGAAACTAACCGAGATAACAGCTGAATACTTCGTAATGCATGCGAAGAAACCGTCCGAGAACGATAAACTCTCGATGATTCATCCGAGGGGGTAGCCGAGCAGTGAGGGACTCTAACTGTTTTGACAACGTATGGCACTACATTGCAGTTGCACCAATTCCCCTGGTACCGAGAATCCGAGGGTAGGCTGGGGAATCCATGCAGCTTTTGGGGTTAGCCCACTTATCAATGGGGAACTCTTTCGCGGGGTGGATTCTAAGGGCCATATAACGTCCAGGTTGTGTTCAAACCCCGTATTGTCTCTTCTAAGTAGTTGGTCTCCCCATAGGCTTGAGTCCGAAGACCATGCAAGGCCTTGGTTCTATCCAAAACTTGTAGTTTTTTCTGTGTACTTGGTGTCCCCATAGGCTTGAGTCCGAGGACCATGCAAGGCCTTGGTTCTGTCCAAAACTGGTAGTTTTTTCTTTGTGTACTTGGTTTCCCCATAGGCTTGAGTCCGAGGACCATACAAGGCCTTGGTTCTGTCCAAAACTTGTAGTTTTTTCTTTGTGTACTTGGTTTCCCCATAGGCTTGAGTCCGAGGACCATACAAGGCCTTGGTTCTGTCCAAAACTTGTAGTTTTTTCTGTGTACTTGGTTTCCCCATAGGCTTGAGTCCGAGGACCATACAAGGCCTTGGTTCTGTCCAAAACTTGTAGTTTTTTCTGTGTACTTGGTTTCCCCATAGGCTTGAGTCCGAGGACCATACAAGGCCTTGGTTCTGTCCAAAACTTGTAGTTTTTTCTTTGTGTACTTGGTTTCCCCATAGGCTTGAGTCCGAGGACCATACAAGGCCTTGGTTCTGTCCAAAACTTGTAGTTTTTTCTTTGTGTATTTGGTTTCCCCATAGGCTTGAGTCCGAGGACCATACAAGGCCTTGGTTCTGTCCAAAACTTGTAGTTTTTTCTGTGTACTTGGTTTCCCCATAGGCTTAAGTCCGAGGACCATGCAAGGCCTTGGTTCTGTCCAAAACTTGTAGTTTTTTCTGTGTGTACTTGGTTTCCCCATAGGCTTGAGTCCGAGGACCATACAAGGCCTTGGTTCTGTCCAAAACTTGTAGTTTTTTCTTTGTGTACTTGGTTTCCCCATAGGCTTGAGTCCGAGGACCATACAAGGCCTTGGTTCTGTCCAAAACTTGTAGTTTTTTCTTTGTGTACTTGGTTTCCCCATAGGCTTGAGTCCGAGGACCATACAAGGCCTTGGTTCTGTCCAAAACTTGTAGTTTTTTCTTTGTGTACTTGGTTTCCCCATAGGCTTGAGTCCGAGGACCATGGAAGGCCTTGGTTCTGTCCAAAACTTGTAGTTTTTTCTGTGTACTTAGTTTCCCCATAGGCTTGAGTCCGAGGACCATACAAGGCCTTGGTTCTGTCCAAAACTTGTAGTTTTTTCTTTGTGTACTTGGTTTCCCCATAGGCTTGAGTCCGAGGACCATGCAAGGCCTTGGTTCTGTCCAAAACTTGTAGTTTTTTCTTTGTGTACTTAGTTTCCCCATAGGCTGGAGTCCGAGGACCATGCAAGGCCTTGGTTCTGTCCAAAACTTGTAGTTTTTTCTGTGTACTTGGTTTCCCCATAGGCTTGAGTCCGAGGACCATGCAAGGCCTTGGTTCTGTCCAAAACTTGTAGTTTTTTCTGTGTACTTGGTTTCCCCATAGGCTTGAGTCCGAGGACCATGCAAAGCCTTGGTTCTGTCCAAAACTTGTAGTTTTTTCTTTGTGTACTTGGTTTCCCCATAGGCTTGAGTCCGAAGACCATGCAAGGCCTTAGTTCTGTCCAAAACTTGTAGTTTTTTTTTTTTTTTTTTTGTATTTATTTATTTATTTTTCAATGGTTAGCTCCTAGACCAAGGCGGGGAGAGCTAGCTTGAGGCCAGAAGCCCCTAGAGCTGCCTGTGCCACTGGCACCGCAAGGCGTAGCCCCTAGCAGAAGTTTATGTCGGAGCAACAAGTGCACGTCGCTGGAGATGGAGGAAACTTCGTGAACTTCTACCTGATAGAGACTTGACTCCACCGCCATCTGCGCCAACACGCAAGCCTTCCCACAGACGACGCCAATTGTAGGGACACGATTTATTTAACGACCCAAGAGTGATATTGAGTTCGTGTGTAATAGGCCCAAACAATATAATTTGTAGAGAGTGGGCTTGAAAGGCTTGGTGTTTGGGCGCTGGGCAACGGTCTGCTCTTGATTTAATGAGAGCTCATACAAAGGTAGGTTTGGCCTGAATAGTTGAGCCTTATACCGATGTGGCTTGAAGGGTTTGACTCCTCGGACTTAGTTTGAGGAGCATCACACTCTCACTACTCTTCCCTTTTTTAGGATCCCCCCCCTTTTTTAGGATCCCCTTCCCTTTTATACTAGTATTCACTTCCCGTTCTCCATCTACGTGTCAGCTTTTCCTTGTTTGGGGATAATTACTTGTCATATCAGTTCATACGTCAGAGTGGTTGAGAAAAGCTGGATGGCATGGTATGGAGTATGGGCTTGTCAGGTGCTGGGCTCCATATTATGGTGTTGGCAGCTTTCTCGTTTGTACTGCTTTTGTACTGAGTTTGTCCTTTTCTTCAAGCGCTTTGTGAGGTGTTGAGCGTGAGATCGTCCTCGGCCACATTCTTGGGCCATTAAGGGGCTTTCATCACACATCCTCGGCAGTAGGGCTCCTCGGCTTGGGCCTTGAGCCCTTAACACGAAGTGGGCTGGGACCTCAGATTTCGGGCCCCACAACAACAATTTCTTTAAAATTGATAAATTAATTATCGAGGCGGAATTGTTTGAAGTTAATAAAAAAGTTTTATTATTATTTTAGTTGCCACATAGGCTCCAAGTGTGCCAACAATTCACACCATTTGCCATATAGGCATTTTCCGTTAGTGAGTTAATAGTAAGGACAAAATTGACTATTAGTTTAAAATAACAGGGACCAAATTGACTGTTATCAAAATATAGGAAACCAAATTGATTATGGCCCCAAAATGAAAGGAGCAAAATGGTATTTTCGCCTAAAAAATATATGAGTTGATTCTGACTCAAGTATCAAAGACTCCCCCACTACGCACAACCCGATGATCTTTTCGAATTAATAACAATTCTTGATTCATCTTCTCACAAAGCTCCCTAACGATTTTACTAGAGAATTTTGTGAACCCCGTCAAATCTATGCAAGAATTTGAACATTCTTGACTTTTGTGCAATTGCTGAATTTCCCTCAAGCAAGGGGGTCAATACTTGGCAGTTGGCAAACCCTTTTAAACTAGTTCTAAATGGCCAAGAAGGATTGGAGGGGGTTTCTGATGTTGGTAGATTGTGAGTAATCAAATCAAAACTAAAGCTATAGAAGCGTGGTATGTAAGTTTGACATACTCAAAAATAAAATACTTGAAACAGAATTCAAGCCAACATATAAGTTCCAGGCTCTCCTAGAATCTTGAGGTTATTTCTCTTTAGCATACTTTGCCCCTACTGAATTCAGGCCCTGCTAGAGTATAATGTTTCTAAAAACCAACGTTCACCTTATTTGTCCAGTCATGACATGCCCTTTATGTTGCAGGATTTAAGTCTGCATTGCCTTCAGAATTCACCTCACAAGTCTGCATTGCTTGTATCTACCTTACGCATTGTAATTTTACATCTTTCTGAAACCCTACATGCTACCAAGAAGGAAAACTAATAGCGCATGGTACATAGTCATGCAAAACTCAACCATGTGGAATGAACAGTAAATTGCATAATTGGATAGATTCCTTACAATGCTGAATTATCTCCACTCTTGGGACTTCTATGATTTTACTTAATGTGAATTTCGTGAATCCCGTTTAATCTATTCAAGAATTTGAACTCATTTCAAGGGTGCATTTCCCTGAATCCCTCAAGCAAAGGGCAAAGTGAGACTTACAAGTTACAACCCAAAAACTAGTAAGAAATAGCCAAAAAAGAATTGAGAGGGGGTTTCTGATGTTAATATGTGGAGTAATTAAGTCAAAACCAAAGCTATAGAAGCATGAATAATGGACATTGTCATAATTTGGTCTAGATTTGAGACACAGGTTTTGCCAAGACAAAAATGGCAATGGAATCCCTGATTGACATCTTCCACTACAAGTTCTTGACTCTTCTAGAAGTTTCTTGACCCTAAACCCTACTTCATTCAGGCCCCCTCTAAAGTTTAAACATCTTCATCGAAAAATCTGCATTCATCCTATTTGTCCGGTAAATGCATCCTAAATTTAATTTTGCTTTCTTTGGGTTCCGTAATAATTGCGTGCAATTTTACTTAAAATCAAATCTCGCTAAATTATTGTAAATAATTTTCACCCAATTGAATAGTTTCGGTTATTAACAATAAGCACCATCTCTTGACATGATGATTATTCCACAAGAATAAGTACCAGTTCTTGCGGGTACTTCATCTGATGGAGTGAGTGGAATTGCTTTCGCATTCTAAATTTGGCTAAACTCAGAAATCCCCAAATATCCACTTATGATATTTAACTTCTTATAATGATTCAAAAAACAGAAAAATTATGTTTTCTCACAACTCTGTCCATCAAATTTCAATCGGAAACAATAGAATAAAATAATTAGAATTAGAAACAGAGTTAATACTAAATAAGTAGCATTATCCATTCATATATAATTACACAATAAGAGTTCTTCTTCTACATGACAAACAGAACACCGATTTTCACCAAAAACAATACATACATAACACGAAACTAACGATAACAAGCGAAGCCATTATTTACCATAAAAGCAACCATACACAACAAAACAAATCTCAGACTTTCCTAACCAGAAATCTGAATGGGCCTAACATCGGGCCTCTTGACTTCCTCTTTGGGCACAGTGACAGTAAGCACACCATTCTCCATCGCAGCCTTGACTTCCTCGACCTTCGCGTTCTCCGGCAGCCTGAACCTCCTCGAGAACCTTCCGCTGCTCCGCTCCACGCGGTGCCACGTGTCACTCTTCTCTTCCTGCTCTTGACTCCTCTCCCCACTTATCTGCAGAACTCGACCGTCCTCGATCTCCACCTTCACTTCCTCTTTCTTCAGCCCGGGCACGTCGGCTTTGAACACGTGCGCGTTCGGGGTCTCCTTCCAGTCCACTTTAGCGGCGGCGAACGACGACGTTTCGGAGGGGAAGTTGGAGAGAGAGGAAAGTTGTGGGAAGCCCTCGAATGGGTCCCACACGTCGAGCGAGAATGGGTCGAAGACGTTGGATCGGCGGTTGAGGAAATTTGGGATCAGCGACATTTTTTTGTTTGTTTGTTCTGATTGTGAGTATTGGTTATGAAAAAGCGGTTTTTTGATGGAGGGGTTAGATTGGAGTGGAGGGGTTTTTAACGTGTGTAGTGGATAAATCTTGATGGTTCTGGAGAATTCTACGGGTCTATCTTCTGGAACGTTCCACAATCCAGAATTGTTAGCCTTCAGATCAACGGTTGTGATCTTTTTTATTACACTGGACTATCGTCCAATCAACCCTTCAATTTTTCCAATACTTCGACAAACAAAAAAAAGTACGGCTCACTTCAACTGGATTTTTTTTTTAAGTAATTTTTTTTTAGAAAAAGTTTCAATTTATGCGTCCGTTTGGATGGAGACATCAATTTATGCGTCCGTTTCAATTTTTTCAAGACATCAATCAGTTTTTAGTGTAAGCGGAAATTGAACCTTAGAGACTTTACCAGTTGAGTTAACTGGAAAGTGGAACCCACTTTAAATAATATAGTTGGTCTATATTCTTTACACCATATTTTAATTTGGTCTCTAACTTTTTAATTGTGTCAATTTAATCCCTAACTTTTTAATGTCATTTCAATTTAATCCTTTATCTCTTGGATGGAGAAAAAAAAAAACTGACATATCAAATAGATTGGGTCCGTTTGGATTGAACTTATTTTTGCTGAAACTAAAAACTGAAAACTGAAAACACTGTAACAAAATAATTTTTAAATGTGTGAATAGTACTGTGGGATCCATTTTTAATATTTTTTTCCTGAATAAAGTGGATGTAGGTCCCATGAATAGTACTGCTACAGTTGTAAACAGTAAATTTTGTCTCCCTGAAACGTGTGAATTAAAAAAAAAAAAAAAAAAGGAAAACGTTGAAATGAAAACGCAGACGCCGAATCCAAACCCGCACAATATAAAACTAATTGCCACATCAACTGCTGTACCGCCTCATTGTATTAAAAAAAAAAAAAAATTCAATTCTCGGTCCCTCTCTCTCTCGTCAGTTCTAACCATCCTTACAGCTTTGAGATCCTTACTCAGGGGAATTAGCCATATTTTTCTCTTCGATTTCACGGACTGATATTTTAATATCTTGAATATTGGTGGCTATTTCATGATGTGGTTTTACTTTTTTCCAGTAAGCTACCTATTCTGTGGAGGAAAACAGCAAATCATTTCTCGTGACAATGCTCTACAACATGAAGAATGTATTCGTCTATAACATCTTCAATATGATAGTAGTTCATCTATAATACACAAAATTTCCATTCCACGGCCACAGGAACACCATAACAAATAATAGAGCAACGGAACCAACCAAAAACAGAGACAAATACTGACCCAATTAAAGCCAACAAAATCAAGAGAAGAAAATGGACAAGCAATATCAGAACACTTATTTACTCTCTTAGTATTTTCATCAAATACTTTGCTCTACATACTACATTCACGTCATATTCTCCCCCACATTCAAACACACAAAATTTCAACTAATACACGGTTGATGTCTAAAAAAATAATTTTTTATTTGAGCCGTTTGCAACATCAGCAATTTCCATCCAAAGATAATGGCAGGAACTAAATTGACACAACTTTGAAAATGTTAGGAACTAAAAATTAAAATAAGATTTAAAGGATATGGACTAATTTTGTAATTTACCATTTTTTTTTTATAAGTAACTAGACATTTTCTTTTGTTTTAATGACGTGGTTTTTTATATTTTATTTAGTTAATGAGTGATGTGGCAATATTTCATCAAAACAAAAGGAGATTTTAGTATAAAATATGTCACACTTAACTTCATACAGACTATTTTATTATTAAGTGACGAAATTTAAGTATTAAAAAATCAATTAATGGAAAAGGTTTCTCTGTAAGCTAGTTCAGAGAAAAACCCTTCAAACTCTTCTTATATATTTTATCAAATGTGAATTTTTAAAAATTTAACTGTTAGATTGCATGTTCTTATTATATCCTTTATACTTGCAAAAAATTTCAAGAAAATCAAATATCAATAACTATGTCATCAATCAAATGTTTATATTTCTAGTTTTTGTGGTATAAAATTATGCATTAAAAATAATTTTATTGATCAAATGATAAATAACATTCAATTTGAACAAAAATTGACATGCCCATTAAGAAAATAAAAAAATGCAATCCAAAGATTAGATATTTAAAATTCACTTCTAATAAAAAAGATATAGGAAGAATTTGAAGAATTTTTCGCTAAACTAGAAACCTTTGTAGAGACATGGCTTGAATTAATTGGTCATGTAGGATTCACATGATATGTGGACTCAATATAGGTGTTCAAGTTAATGGTGGTCTTGATTTGGACATCAAGTAATCAATGGTTATTGTTTGGTTTCGAATAGAAGTATCCTATTACAATTAGTAGTGAATAAACTAGGCATTTCAATCTCTTTCTTTTCCTCAAAAGCCAAAAGATCCCTATTCTCCAAGAAAGTACCCCTCTCTCTCCAAGTACCAAAATATTAATGGGTTCTTCTAAGCCTTCACAGTACAAGAAAACTCAAGCCAAGTCTTTGCCTGTGAAGTCTTTGACTACTTTTTCTCGCCAAACCAATTAAAGAGAGAGTCTGGTAGCATCTTAGATTTGCAAGAGCATGGAATTAAGAAAAATTGACGCTTTCCTCACATTTCAAAACCGTAGGAACCTAGAATTACAAGCTTTAGGAGCATTTCGAGCTTTTAATAATCTCCCCATAGATATCAAGGTAACCATCATCTATCCTAGTTTGCCTTCTTTTTTTGATAGGTTATTCTTAATATTGATTTTGTTAAAGAGTTTATTCTTGAGTCTATTAATGAATATACACTGTTATCGAAATTGTTATCGAAATTTAGAACTTCGGGATCCACCTATAAAATACTTACTTGTCCTCTCTAACAATTAAGAATTTAAGAGATCATATTAGCCCCTTCCAAAGGTATTTAAGAAGTCGAAATCAAAGCAGATTGGGACCACTCATAAGTTTGGGCTTTCTAACTTGGATACAATGTTGGTTGTGCTTCCCCTCACCTTTGAAACCGAAATTCTCCCTAAACCCAAATTTTCCATTCTTTTGCTTAAGTTATGGAGTTATTTGGGGACAATTTGTAATTAGTTTCTTCCAATATTTTAATAATTTTTGTCAAGAGCCTTTGTAAATCAACTATTTGATATCTTCTGGTATTTCCAACAGAGACATATGTGATTCAAATCCATATCAATTTATGAAGGAAAAATATTTCATTAATTTTCCTTGTCAAAATTGCTGCCTTTAGTATTCTATTTTATAGACAAAATATAAAGACAATAAGAGTGCTATAATTTGACCTTACTATATATGTTTAAAATTTTGAAATGCATGATATAATGACGGATAGATAGGCATTTTTCATACCTACTCAAGAATGCAAATATTATTTTTATATAATAATAATAATAACTAACCTCATCACACGCGCTTCGCGCGTGCAATGAGGTTTTTTTTTTTTTTTTTTAGGTTTAGTCTCATAATTTTATATTCATAACCAAATTTCCTATAAAGGTCATAGAATTATCCATTCACAATATATGTAGTTGAGAAAGTCAAATATAAATTTTGTTCAAAGGCTTACCAATTTTGATAGGAAAATGCTAGACCACTGAGAAAATTTTCATGTATGAAACAGAAAGAACAAAGAAGAAACTGAAAGAATATTGTGGATTCGCAGTTTGAGGGACCACAATGTTATAAAGGGGAAGAGAGGAACAAATGAAAGGGGAATTTTTTTTTTTTTTTTTTTTTTTATAGTAAATTGTGGGTGGGTTTTCTTTTAAGAAGGTGGGGTAGTTTTTTTTTGGATAGAACTTGTGATAGGTTTTTTTTTTTAATAAAAAACGTACGGTTGTTTTTTTTTGTTTTTTTTATTTTATATATATATATATATATATAGAAGGTGGGATGGTTTTTTTAGGAGAAGGTGTGGATTGTGGAGAGTTTTTATTTTTTTTATTTTTCACTTCTTTGTTATTAATTTTTGTTGATTTACAGTCTTAACCCCATTTCTTATTTTTTTAGGAATAAGAATAAGTTAATTAAATTAGAGATATTTTTTTTAATAGAAACTTGGGGTAGTTTATATATATATATATATATATAGAACATGGGGTAGTTTTTTTTTTTTATAGGAATATGGGGTAGTTTTGGTTGTGTAAATGAGGTAGTGGGATGTTTTATAGAACATGGGTAGTTTTATAAACATGAGTAGGTTTTTTTTTTTTTTTTTAATTTTTGTCAATTTACTTTTAACCTCATTTTTATGTTTTAGGAATAAAGATAAGTTAATTAAATTAGGGGTATTTTATGCCGCGGAAGCCTAAAGAAAGCACACACGATGCTCTCTTGATGGAACAGAAACTAAACTATTAGTTCCTGGTAGTAAACCTCGAATTCACGAGGGGTTCCCTGAATCCACAAGGAGAAGAAAACTAAAATCCACCAGAAAAATAATTTGTCAAAAGTCTGTGTTTATTGATAATAGTCTGATTTGCCTCTGACGGCTACAAAACATATAAATGCTGAGAAAAACTTCTAAAACCTTAATTCACACTAATTACGCAATTAGATGACAAAATACCGAAACTTACCAAAAATGGAAAATTTTAGTTAAATGCAAAATCATAAACTACTGACCTTAAGGGACCTTATTCTAACTTTTAAATTAAAAGTTATTAAGAAAAACTAATATTATTATAAATAGCAAAAACGCTATTTTCGGGGCCTTAATGAACACCGTTTCCCTTCAACCTGCCAAATTTCATGCAATTCTGACACTGTCACCCCGATGGCCTCAACTGGCACCCCCCTTAGATCTTACATTGTGACTTCCTGCGCCCCAGCTGCTCTAGGAAGGCATGTGCTGTCTGTTCTACATCAATATTTTTGGAAATCAAAAAAACAATAACTAACTTTCTAAACCCTCTTATTATTATTATTATTATTATTATTATTATTATTATTATTATTATTATTGATAGAGAAGCGGAAAATAATCCATCTCCAGCTCGTCCAAAGGGCTCGTCCAGTACCTACAACGCAGGTCGATCCCAGAGTTTATCCAGAAGAAGAAGAAACGTCCATGAATAATAGCACCATTCCATAAACTGTCTTCCATGAAGACAGTGATCGTCCATTAGGTTCGTCCATGAGCAATCGATGGATATCCTTGGACGGAAGCTCAACACTTAGACTAAATCGTCCTACGCCAGACGGACGGAAGCTCAACACTTTGACTTTCGACTAAACCCGCAACTATCTCAACAAACCCTTCGAATAAGTTAACTTCCATTAGCGGTTACAGTTTTATATCCGTTGAGGTAGTTAACTCCAGAGTTTTTGGTTTCCACAAATCCTGGGACGGTTATTGGACAAGTAACCGTCTCAGGCTCCCTATATAAGGGACCGGTCTGAACCCGACAGAGGTAAGGTTTTCACTTAGACAAATTTCCAAAATACTTGGAACTTCCTTTTCTACGAAACTAACTTCTCCATCGGAGGGGGTTCGACCGGTCTTCTCCGGTCTCCTCTTTGATTGCGTTTCCTTCCTTGCAGGCCATCAACCGTTTCGATAGCCCACCGAAGCCAGGCCATCTACCTTACTGATTCGGAGCGATATCAGTTAGCGCCGTCTGTGGGAAGCGAAGGTTGTTTTGCGACTTTCTTTTCCGCGACAAAGGGTTAGGATGGTCAGGACCAGGTCGAGGGCTACCAGCCCTGGCCGTCAGGGAAGCAGATTCGGAGTACCTAGAGTACTAGTGTCTGACAATGGACGACAGTTTGACAACACACCTTTCAGGGAATTTTGTGAACAGCTTGGAATGAAGAACCATTACTCCTCACCCTCCCACCCACAGGTCAATGGCCAGGCAGAAGTAGCGAACCGATCCTTGCTGAAGATCATCAAGACTCGGCTCGAAGGGGCAAAGGGAATATGGCCGGATGAATTACCAGGTGTTTTATGGGCTTATAAAACGACAGCGAGAACTCCAACAGGAGAAACTCCTTTTAAACTAGCCTACGGAAGCAAGGCAGTTATACCAGCAGAAGTACACATGACGAGCCACAGGGTGAGGAAGTATCAAACTGAAGAAAACGAGGAACAGCTCCGTCTTAACCTTGACCTTATGGACGAGGTCAGGATGGATGCAGAACAGAGGACAGCAAGGTACAAAAATCTCATGGCAAGACAATATGACGCTATGGTGAAGCCTAGGCGTTTCAACATCGGGGATCTCGTCTTGAAGAGGGTTACCTTGGCAACAAGAAACCCGGCCTACGGGAAACTTGGCCCAAATTGGGAAGGACCTTATAGGGTTATCAACTGCAAAAGGCAAGGATCCTACTATTTGGAAGCTTTGGATGGGCGGAGGCTGGAACACCCTTGGAATGTTGAGCACCTCAGGAAGTACCATCAATAAGTGCTGACTCTTCACCAGTGTCCTTGGACGAGATATCTGGACGAGCTGGAAGTGTACTATCGTGTTTTTAAGTATTTTAATAATCCCCTAGAAAGTACATTAGTGTTTTCACTTTTGTGCTATTCATGGATGAGTTGGTTTGTATTTTTAATTCAATAAGGCACTAGCTCATGAGCATGTGCCATGCCTGTGGACGAATGTTTACATAAGTTTGGATTTTCAAATATATATATATTGTGTTTTCAAGTATATTATTGGAATCCTTAAATGTTCATTCAGATTGATCCGCAAAAAGAAAGCAAGTAGGGACGAATGAAATCCTTGGACGCAAGGATATATCGTTCATAAGCCTTCCTCCAAAGGAAAGATGAAAAGGTACATCCGTCCATAATCCTGGACGAGATGAAACCTAACCTGAAAATTAAGCTAAGGTCCATCCGTCCAGAACATAGGACGAGATGAAACCCAAGCTAAAAATAAAGCAAAGGTCCATCCGTCCAGAACATAGGACGAGATGAAACCCAAGCTAAAAATAAAGCAAAAGTTTCTTCCGTCCAGAACATGAGACGAGATGAAACCCAAGCTAAAAATAAAGCAGAAGTTTCTTCCGTCCAGAACATGGGACGTGATGAAACCCAAGCTAAAAATAAAGCGAAATTTCTTCCGTCCAGAACATGGGACGAGATGAAAAGGGCATACTCGTCTAGACCTCAAGACGAGGTGAATTCCCAAAAGTGTTCGTCCGAAACACGGACGAGCAAAGACTTCAAAACTAGCTTAACAATCCATTACATTGGACGAGAAAACGCTAAAAAGTCTAATCATCAAGGACGACAAAATGATCGTCCATAATTTTGGAAAGATGAAAAATCTAGCCAAAAGGAATCAATTTACTTTATCTTGGTGATGTAATAAAATTCACCCACATGCCCAAGACGAGGTGAACTGAATTCCTAGATGGACGAACCACACTGCTGATATGAAAATAAAAATTTCATACATAAAGCAGGAAACGTGTATATTCAAACACAATAGAAGTAAAAATAGAAGTATTCATTTCTTTCATGAAATTCAAAGGGTGGACGATCAACGTCCAAAAACCCCTTCAGTTTTGAATATGAAAATGTATATAAAACTCGTCCATAATCCTGGACGAGATGATTGTACTTACATGAACTTTAAAAAAGAAAAAGAAGTAAAAAGCCCAAAACAACAGGCACTTCTTTGAAAAGGCAAATAAAGGTAAATTTTCTAAGGAAATAGATTTCACTTGGGCAAGCTCGTCTTGGGGTCGTCCAGAGTGACTTCATTGTTAGCATCGTCCATGATGTTAACGTCCTCGGAACTCGTCTGCAACACGGAACTCTCTGTAGCAAGAGGAAGCTTGAACGAGTTGAAGTCCAAATCAGGATACGCCTCTTTGGCATCAGCACGGAAGTCTTCATACCCAGCTACATAATGACTGTCTAGACGATTCTTATACTCGTCAGACTTCTTAAAGGCAGCAATCGCTTCCTCACGTGCCTTCTCCAAGGACGAGGTAAGCTCTGAAACTTGTCCCTCGAGATGGACGATGCGGGTATCCTTCTCTAAGTTGTCAGCTTTGAGCTCCTCCACTTCGTTCTTCAACTTCGTCTCGCTTTCCAGCAGATGATTAAAATCCTCTGTCAACCTAATGACCTCCCCCTTCTTGAGCAAAACCTCATGGCCCAGCTCCTTAGCCTTATCCTTGGCTGTCTTGGCCTCTGAAGCAAGCTCCTTGGCCTGGCAGGTCGCTGTATAAAACTTTGACATAGCTTGCATTTGGACGAAAAGGAGTTAGACATTTCATTCAAAATTAAATGTCTACACACAAGGACGAGGAAGAAATTTACCTTGAAAAGGTCATGGATGCCAGAACGCTCAAACTCCTTCACTGACATGTTGTAACATTCGTTAACCTCATGATCAGTGACGATCCCTTTGAACGTCCTCCATGCATAACCCTCGTCCAGAACCAAATTAGAGGGACGATCAGAGGACTCAGACGGGCCAGGCTTGTGAGAAGTTTTGGGAGCAGGGGGAGGATCAGACGGAACAGGATGAACTGTTTGGACGGGCTCCACGTCCACCACAGGCTCGTCCAAGTTCACTGTTGGTGGAACGAACTTGGGAACCTTTGGAAGGGAAGTCCTTGGTTTTTGTTTTTTGTGGCCACGACGACTGGGGAGGTCGTCCAGATCCACAGTACTCGAGATTGATTTAGACTTCCTCTTCCCAGCCTGGACGGAAGCCACTTTAGCAGTAGGGGCAGCAACATCCTCGTCCCCGCTAGCCACTGTTTTCTCTTTGTTTTCCCTCATCGTGCTTATTCCTATGATGAGGAAATTTAATAAAAAATAAAAAGAAAAAAAAAACATATATAATAAAAAATAAAAAAATAAAAAAAAAAAGGGAAAGGAGAGCTAAAACAGTGGACGATCACTTACTTCGACGAGTGAGCTCCTCGTGACTTAAGTTCTCAGCAGTAGGAGTTGGACCGAGTCCCCAAGTTGCTAGACGAGTAAAAGTAACCAAGTCGTGGAAAGTTCTTCCTGGAAAAGTGCGAACCACTTCTATCTGATCCAAGAAAAACTTATCCAAACGTGGACGAACGACAGCTGCATCACCAAGATAAAGGGTTAGACGACTGACAGAAAAATTTTTGAAGGACAAACAAGATAAAATGGAAAGAAAAACATACCCTCAGGACGAAGACGACCTAGAGGGCTGGTAAAAGGAGGGAAGAGGGGAATACCCACATCAGCTGGGTCCCCAGCCCAATTTCCAGAAATAATAAAAAATTCTTTTTTCCAAAGCCGGTCAAACGAACTACGGCCTGTTATTAAACTGTAATATGAACCTCTGGACGAGAACTGGTAGAACCCAGCAGATTTTTTGATCTCTGAGGGCTTATAACAGTAAAGGAACTCGTCCACTGTAATTGGACGGTTCCCTTCCAATGCCTCACGCCATAATACTTGCATGGCAACTATCGTCCTCCAACCATTGGGGTTGAGCTGGTTTGGCCCAATACCCAACCTTTGGAAGAGATCTCTGCAGAAAGAGTTTAAGGGAAACCTAAGGCCAGCTAATAGGTAAGAAGCGTATACCCCTAAGCCAGAGGAAGGGGAACAACACCATTCTCCAGGCTGGGGTAGACGAGGGTTAAGCTCTTTAGGGATTTGATATCTATCTACAAGAGTTTCTAACTTAGCACCGTCTAAGGTGGATGCTACTTCTGGGGCACAACTATAGATTACATCTTCGTCCTCTTCCTCGTCTTGAGGACTTGATGGCTGTCTGGACGAACTAGCCCCAGATCCGGAAGCCGCCCTACGTCGTTGTTCCTGAAATTCCTCTAAGGGAATGCCAGGAACCCCAGACGAGTAATGCTCGTCTGAGGAATCACTACAGGACGATCTATCTACACTACCGTCACTCTCAGAAGAACCGTCCTGATAGTCGTCTATCTCTCTCTCTAGACTAGAAGATGAAGGCATGGTTGAAATGTAGAGGACTTAAAATGAGAGCCTAAAAAGAAAAAAAGAAAGAGGAAATACCTGATGAAACTAGGACGAGAGCTAGACGAAAATCTTGGACGAGTTGGCAGAAGAGAGAATGAGGAAAAAGTGAGGGGCATGAAAGAGAATGCGCTATTTATAGGCCCCAGCAACAGGGTCAACGAAACGACACTCACCACTCAGAGATTGACACGTGGCGATCCCGTTGGGAAACGAGATCGACGCGACAGGCCAACCAACAGTTTCGTGACACGTGGCGTACGAAAAAGCGAAATTTTGTTGAAATCACGACAATGTCCTGGACGACCCTTTGAACAAAGGGGCAACTGATAGAGAAGCGGAAAATAATCCATCTCCAGCTCGTCCAAAGGGCTCGTCCAGTACCTACAACGCAGGTCGATCCCAGAGTTTATCCAGAAGAAGAAGAAACGTCCATGAATAATAGCACCATTCCATAAACTGTCTTCCATGAAGACAGTGATCGTCCATTAGGTTCGTCCATGAGCAATCGATGGATATCCTTGGACGGAAGCTCAACACTTAGACTAAATCGTCCTACGCCAGACGGACGGAAGCTCAACACTTTGACTTTCGACTAAACCCGCAACTATCTCAACAAACCCTTCGAATAAGTTAACTTCCATTAGCGGTTACAGTTTTATATCCGTTGAGGTAGTTAACTCCGGAGTTTTTGGTTTCCACAAATCCTGGGACGGTTATTGGACAAGTAACCGTCTCAGGCTCCCTATATAAGGGACCGGTCTGAACCCGACAGAGGTAAGGTTTTCACTTAGACAAATTTCCAAAATACTTGGAACTTCCTTTTCTACGAAACTAACTTCTCCATCGGAGGGGGTTCGACCGGTCTTCTCCGGTCTCCTCTTTGATTGCGTTTCCTTCCTTGCAGGCCATCAACCGTTTCGATAGCCCACCGAAGCCAGGCCATCTACCTTACTGATTCGGAGCGATATCAATTATTATAGGACTTTGTTCAATTGTTGCAAAAGCAACTAAATTTAAGCAATAATACCATATTTCAAATCAAATATTTCTCATATAAATCTTAGAAAAATAACATCAAAATTTCATTATACTTAAATAATTATTGCACCTCTTAAAATAATTAACATAATAAAATAAATGTATTTATTCTATTAGTAATGTTTTTAATTATATGGAATAAATACTACAAAATAATTTTGGGGACAACTTTAATTGTAAGGTCAATCCTCTTTTTTTTTTTTTGGTAAACAGAAAATGGGTAGAGGGGGGCGACTAGTGTGGCTTCCCGTAAGGTCAATCCTTGCTACCTAAGGTAAAGTTCTTGCATGAGGCTGGTTTCATAAAGTAGCAAAGGCATCCCGCTCTTAATAGTGGAAGGATTACGAGCCGGTCCACTGCAGGCCCACATTGCCTGGTTGAGCTGGGCTCCTTAATACACTACCATTCTCAACATATGTTTGTATACTTTTTTTATTAAAAAAGTTTATTGTTAATTTTTGTTGCTTGGGATTTTGTTGATGTGAGAGAAGGTTTGGTAATTTTGTGGCCGATTGTGTTTTGCTTGTAAGTTGTAAGTTGTCCTTTGGGCCCATATCCATCTCTAAACTACTTTCCTAGTTTTCTCTTCACTAGTTAGAGATGACTCCGTGCCTCTGAACCTTTGGCTTTTGATGTTTAATAATGGATTTTACACCAAACCCTCGTAGCAGTTACATTTGCACTAAAAAAAATTACTATCTTGCTAGAATCTCTTTTTAATTTTGATCAAACAATTTAATTCATATATACTAAGATCTGCACGACCAATTTGGGATTTGCTACACATTCCTTTTCCCTCTCTAACAAATAGCAAAAGAATAGTTTGCAAGAACGTATTTCTTCTTTAAAATTATCATATTTCTTAAATTATAATTATAGTTGCTACATCCAAAGTCTGATATATGGATGCGAGGTCATGAAATGCCCCTCTAGTCCTGACTTTCTAAAAAGTACCTCTCCGTTGATGGGAGATATGTATGCAGTTTACACATCACCACCATAACATACCTTAATGGTGACTCTCATTTTATGTTTAAATTCAATACTTAAACAATTCACCTATGCAAAACTAAATTGCGCATCATCGTGTATAAATAATGCGATGGTGTACCATATATGTACAAAATGAAAACAGATTGAACGTTACTCTTCCTCACTCTCAATGTTATCCGAGTCTTCAACATCGATAGCTACTACCTTAGAGGAATTAATCCTAAAAGAAGCCGATCGAATCTTTAATGGTAACTTCACGTTACTTGTTATATCACACCCTTCTTCCTCTTTCATTAATGGTAACTTCACGTCATCATTTGTTACACCACACCCTTCTTCCTCTTTCTTTAAGTCAGCAGGAGGCAAGAAGCAATCTTTGGACAACCCCTTTATGTTAAAATCAACTTCTTCAATTGTCCAAACCTCTTCCATTCGAGTCCTAGAATGGCTTTCTGAGTTCTCACCAAACCTAAACAAAGAGACCGAGGTCTTGCCCGCGTGCGCAATGTTAATCCCATCTATGGTTCGGTAGTCTTGGATCAATGACTCCATTGTGGTCTCCCAAAATATGCTTTCATTTCTTGGGGCTTTGATTCTGAGGAGGTGAGAGTCTTCTAGTTGGACTAATAGGCCTGTTCTTGTGCTGAAGTAGCCCCACACTGTGTGCCTGATTATTTCTACGTTGCTGTTGCTTCTTGCTTTTAGTGTTGAGGATTCAGCTTCAAGTTTTAGTATGAAACAGTCTTCATCGTTGATTGTCTTCTCACCAGCGCAGACTGAATTTGAGAATAAATTTGCTGTGGACATTGGATCAAGACCCTGTTGAGTGTCACACATATGAGTAATTTGTCTAGAGAAAAATGTTGTGTATGAATCAATGAAAATAAACCCATTGAGAAAATTAAGCTGTTTATTCAATTTTTTTATTTTAAGTGCAACTTTTTCATAATTTTTTAAAGAAATGACTGTATTTTTATTCTGTTTGATTTTTAAAACCCAATTGAGAGAGAATTTTTTTGGTAACACTGGCTTTACAGGCCTGCCATGGGAACAGACTGTTGTGTAGGCATAAATGGGTCAAGCCGATTCGTATGCTCCAATTAACTTGCGCCAATTAATCCACCAACCGACCCTTTGAAAAGACTTTTAACGAATTGATAGACACAAACCAACCACTACGGACTTTTTATCTTCCTTTTACAGCTGCTAAAGAAAAACTATGCTGTTGACTTATATACATTCTTTCTTTTTTTTTCTTCTTCTAATAATTTGCACATTGATTAAGATTGTTGACTCCAGCAGATTCAAATTAAAATTTTAAAATTTCAGCTAGGAATACAAGTGCAAGAGCCAAGAAGATGCAAGGAAAAGAACAAATCTTGTTGGTGGGCTAGGCCCCACAATGAAGTGGGCCATTGAGCGTGGAAAACGTAATTAGTTGGTATGAACATGAAAATGGATGATGAAGATCTGACCCAGAAAAAAGGTACCCAATAGAATGAATCGAACATGGAATGCATGCCAGACTTTTTTTCTTTTCTTTTTAATTTTTAAGGGCACATGGAATTCAAGCCTTGGTCTTGTGTGGGAAAAGTCTGAAAGGAGACTCTCAATTAGCTTCTAATAAGGGTAAGAATCCAGCTAATGCTACGACTATATGCCAAGACCATGAGAATTATTAGTTAAGACTCTTAAGACTTAATGAGTTCATTCTAAAAAAAGACTTAATGAGTAATTGGCGGTTCTCTTCTCCCACATTAGCAAAAAGACAACTATACCGTTCATAAATAAAGCTTCCACATTAGCAAAAAAGACAATTATACCGTTCATAAATAAAGCTTCAATCAATGCAATTAAAAGGGACTCTTGGTAAGTTTGTTTTACATGTGATAAAATTTTATACTAAAGTTTTGGCTAATATTTATTACACACACGGTTGAAGTCACATTTTCAATTATAATGGGTAATATGTGTAACAAACACTATCTTAAAATTTTTGATATAACTCCAACATGAACTTCTCAAACTCTTATCAATCAATTTTTAAAACAAATCAATTAAATTTTATCACATTATAGTTTAAATAAATATCAAGAGTGATAATCATTTTTTTAAAAGTTAAAATTAAAATACGATAAAATCTAATCTCATCTATATGCTCATAGTTATACTTCAAAATTTAAAAACCTCTTAATCCACCAAAATGATGATAATCAACATTTTTTTTCACTCCAATCCACTTATTTTTCAAAATGAATAGATAAAATTTCAAGAATATGATAGAATTATCTAAGAAAGAATTGAATTCCCTTGTGAATTACTTCAATGAGAGAGAGGTACCTGTAAGAAACGCCTAAGAGGCCTAGGTGGACCACGTGAAGCGTGAGAGTGGTGCCAAGGGGTTTGTCTCCAAGCCACAGTACCATCACTACCGGCACTGATTTTGCAACCAGAGACCACAAGCTCCAAGCACCATAAGTCAGGCCTCTTTTGCCAAAGCACAAACCCACCCATCTCTCCACCCCCATGTCTCACACTCTTCACCTTCACCACCTTATTGTTCAAGCTACCTTCACCTGAACTGAACTCTGACGCACCCATTCTCACTTTCCCCATTGCATACATGCTGCCTATGGACCTCATTGCCTTCTCTCCCCCCACTGCTGCTATGTACTGCTGCACTATGTATTTCGCCATCGATTCCTCCTATTAATATAATCATCATAAAGTTATAAGCTTTTAATCAATGGTGCCACAACTTATTTTAACGTAACAAATGGTTCAAAGTTGAGGAAATGTAGAGAACATGTTGGGGACGACTAAAAATAGAGTAACAAAAAGTACGAATTCAAATAGAATAAAATAACAGAAAAGAATGTATTTGATCTAAGAATCTATAATTAACCTTAACCCCAAAATGTTAGGAATAAAATTAGATTGTCGTCGTCGTTGTTGTTGTTGCATGAAAGTGAGAGAACTGGGAAGTGCTAAAGTAAATATGATATCTACAAAGATAGGAGACAAAAGTGGCATGTTGGGATAGTTCTTTTTTTGTGTGTATGATGTATAATGTTGTTATGTAAAGGTATTAAAATAGGTGCCACTTACAATAGGGTTGTCTTTGATGTTGGAGTTGATGGGTTGGTGATCAGCCCGGATAGGAAGAGGGATTAATGGAGCTCCAACGACACCAAGCAAGAGTTGTATCTCTGCATTTCGGCTTCCAAATACTGTTGTCATGGCCTGTTGTGATTTTTCACCGTTTGGTTTCATCCATGACTTCATGTTTTGCCATGAACTATTGTTCTTGTTGGAGAACATCTCTTCTGGGATTGGGACCTCGAGGACTGTGTCGAGCCCATCTTCACGATCAAAGTTGGGACAGAGTTTCCTCATGAGAGAGAGTCTAGCTAATAAGATTGGTAGAGAGTAGTGTCTTTTTTCTTTTCTTTTTTGGAATGTGATATGGGTTTTGCTTGGGAGTTTGTGAATGCTATAGAAAGAGAGTCTTGGATTCAAAGGGAGGGAGTCTAGAATTACCAACCGGCAATGGCCCCCTATGTAAACGTGGTTAGCTTTGTCTATGTCGTGTTTGCACGCCCTCTCATCCTCTTTCTCTCTTTTGAAAATTAAAATTTGCTCCTAATATAAAATTTGATAGTGACTGATAATTAGATAATTTAGATTTCAATATTTTATGTTGTTAGATAATGAGATTTATTTGATTTAAAAATTTGTGTATTTGATAATAAGGTTCTTCTCTCTCAACTCTCAAGTCGCATCCCATTAATTTTGTTTATTTAATGCTAAATTGCTAATTAACTTCTTCAATAATCATGACTCTGATTGGTTTAATTCTAAGAATTCTTGTTCTAGACTTTGTACAATGGATTTCAACGGTTTAACTTACATAGAATGCTACCAACATTAAAATAATTAAGCCGGTTTTCAAGCTTCATTAACTAATAAGTAAAGCTTTTTAAATGATGGGTTTGATTTATTAATTATTTGTTATTGACATATTTAGAAGTGAGGTTATATCTTATTATAGTCATACTCGAGACTATTAAGTGTTCCAGTTGAAAGAAATTGTCATGTAAAAAATACATTCCAACAGAAAGTAACTTTAATTAAGAAACATTACTGGCTTACCACAGTCCCTCTACTACTAGGGTTCTACTTATGGTTCTTACTTCTTAATCCTAAAATTTAGAGGGTTTTCTAAATGTTGATTAATTTTTAACCTTTCGACAGCTTTCATTTTTATTTTTTTTCAACCTCGATATCATCAAGATTTTAATGTGTGGAGCCTGAAACACACCAAAAACTCAACAAACTTTAGGCACCAAGTCACAAAATATAAACAACCCAAAATGTTTCTTATAAGTTATAACAAACGAATCATTGAATATACAAAAGGGAAAAAGAAAAAGCAAAAGAATACCCCAATTGCAAAGGCAGTATGTATGTTCCCCATGTTATGGATAGCACTTTGCTACCTTTGGCAGTAGCATATCTAATCCAAACTTTCACGCATGAATGGATAAGAATGTATGTAAGTGTAACCTTTGATTAACAATGAAAATGTCGGCGATACATGTCCATTGCCGGAGCATGAGACCGACACTTTAATTGAGAATGCAAGCATGGTGGTTAGGGAGACACTCAATCTAAATTTTGTCCCAATTTGCTGTGCCACATTAGCTGGGTTCTGAATTAATTTAATTCCATAGTTTAATTGAACCGACTCTTGGGTCTGTGTGGGAATGAAGCCAAAGGAGGGTAGAACTAGAACCTAGCTAGAGCAGCTTTAAAATATTGTCTCCAATCATGGTGAGCACGTTGTGAAGGGATAACCTTTTACTTTTTATCCATTAGACTGGTTACGAGGTAACATTGTAGTTTATGTTACAGAATACATACAATTCTTTAGGACAAGAAATTATTACAATTCAATCTTTGCCACTCTTGCAAATCTAGTTTTTTTAATGTTGTAGATTAAGTTTGATGGAATCTTAAACCAAGAAGATTGGAGTTGTTGGACCCACATCATTATTCCCTTTACTTGAACCCAACATTATTTCTGATTAAGTTGGTAAAAAGAATTTAATAATAATCAACAAATAACAAGTGAATTTTTTTTTTTTTTTTTTGATACGATAACAAGTGAATTGTGTTTGGGGGCACTAGAATAAATGACAATGTAAAAAAGTCTAGAAAAATAAGGTATGGTAGGTAAAGGTTATATTTGCTTACGTTGTTCCTGACTTTTGTGTTGGATAAGCAAATGTTAAACCAAAAACACTGTTTTTACTCGGTTGAAATATATTGTCCGGACTACAGTTGGGAATCAATCGCAAATCTATTGATTTGTGCCATTATGATGAGGTATATATCTAGATTTTATCAGTTGAAGATTCAAGATTGGTTTTGCAAATGGGCATTATAAATTCACTAAAAAGAAAAGGAGAAGGCATCTTAAGCTTTCCTAATTTGCTTCATTCTCTCATCATCTAATAGGTTAACAAAAAAAAATATGTTTAGACTTTTTTGAATTTCTTCTTATGTTGTCACATCAGGTTTCAAATCCCTCTCTACTTTATAATTTTCAAAACTTAAACTAATACTAAATTATTGCATGACGATTCTCAAAAAAAAATTATTGCATGATAATTTTTTAATAAGAAAGATAATATTATTAAGAAAGAATGGGAGACCCAAGTCTCAAAAGAAGCAGAGGCATCAAAAAGAGAACTGATCCATTAACTTCCTTACCAAAAGATCCACTAAATGCATGATAGAAGAGATGAGTTCTTAAGCTGGAGAAACAAATGTCCAGCGAGCTAAAAGACGAGCAAGCTCATTAGATGATTAGTAATAGTACTACATTACAATATTAATTTGTATATTTTAGTGTTAATATTATTATATTTTTTGATAATTTTTTTTATGAAGTCACATCACATGCTCTAACTAAATATAATAGGTTATTATTAGCATTTTTACTCTTTTTTTTTTTTTTAAAGTACGCAACTACTTTTAGAGGAAAAAATCATGAATAAATATATTCTTTTATGTTAACTTTTTCTATTCATCGTGCAAGTTAGCAATTGTTGATAGCTATTGTTAGAGGCGGAGACATAAACTTTTTTTTAAGGGCCAATCCAAGTTAAAAAGATATCAAGAAATTGTAAATCCAATAAGTAACTTATTAATCACACTTATAATAAAAATAACGTCAATTTGATATTTATAGATGAAAAGAAAAAAAAATCCATTAAATTAGTTTTGGTTAACTACAAACTATCTTTTAAATCAAATTGATCACAATTAAAGGGGAAAAAATGTATTATTCATTTGCATAAGCTTGTCTATTTTTAGGAATATATATAGTAAATACACTTGGGTTTGATCAATTAAACTTAAAGGCTTGGTCTAAAAATTCTTAAGGTCTCATGAGATCCATAAGATCCTAAGTTCAATCATTCAAGCTCTTACTTGGAGTCACCTCCAAAAAATTCCTTTTTCGTGATTACTTAGTGTGCATGTGTGTGTGCGTGTGCGTGTGTATATGTTATACCGTGAACCAAACACACAGAAAAATAGTTAAGACTTTCAAAAAGTTCTAGATACCCGCATATATGGAATAAGAGTAAGAAGATAAGAAAATAATGCATTAGTCATTTACATACATGTCTTACAATTTTCTTAAAATCTAAGGGGCACTAGTTGAATTTACAATAGCCTGGACATGGCCCCTTCCCTCTACCACTGTCTATTGTGACTTTTGTTTAAGAATAAAAATGATCTTTCTTCTGGAAAACATAATCTATAGAAGTATAAATATAATCATATGCAGTGACGAACTATAGTTGGACTTGGGGGCAGTGGCCCCCCCTAAATTTTTTCAAATTTTTTTAGTATATATATGTGTATTGATTTTAGCAATTTGTTTCAATAAATTTGCACTTTGCCCTCTCAACAATATTATTGATCTTTTTAAAGGTTATAAAAAAATTTATTGATCTAAAATTTGAAATAAATTTAACAAGCTTAACAAAAAAATTTACCAATAACAAACTTAAGCCCAAACAACACCCCAAAACAAACCCACGCAAGACACAAACAAAAAATAAAATAAAATAAAAAATTCCTAAACTAATTTTAACTAGTCTAAGTGAACACCCACACACATTTGACAACACACAAGACACCCAAAAAAAAAAAAAAAACTTGACTTTTTAAATTGAGAAGTGCTACGTCCGCAACATTTTCACAATATTTTCACAACAAATCACATTCGGTAAGTTGTTATTGGTTCTAATTTGAATTCACAACTTAAATTACTTTTTTGCTCACTCATAACAACCAATATAACCTACTACTTACGATTTGTTGTGAAAATGTAGTGAAAATATTGTAGACATAGCATTTTTCTTCTAAATGAATGCTTACTTGGAGTTTCAAAAAAAAAAATTTTGTTTATACTTTTGCCCCCCTTAACTCTAAGTCCTAACTCCGTCCCTGATCACATGAAACCTCGCTATCACCATTAAATAGCTTAGATCAACATATTAATATTACCAATACTCTTATAATGATTCTGGTTAGTACTTAGTCAAAAATGCATTATAGCCTATAGTGTATGGGAGAAGTGCAGGCTAATGAAAAGGGAAGTTGTAATACATAAATTTCTTTTTTGAAAGCCATTCATGAGCATAGCATGCGCCTCCACTCGTGGTGAATATGATAATGACAAATCCAGTCTTTCCTCAAAATATCTATCTCTGAATTCTCTTCTTCTTCTTCTTCTTTTAATTGATTAATCTATTTATCACTTTTTGGGGGATACTTATGAGTGATCACCCACTAACTGGTATCTGGGAAAGAAATTGAAACTAACAAGAATCAAGAATGCAATTTTTTTTTTTAATTTATATATTTCGCTAGAGAAACATTTATAAAGATTTCTTTTTTAAAATGCCCACTTGAAAGCAAATTATGCACTATATTGGTCACTATATACCAACTATAGAGAATTTATTACCCATTAAAAAAAATTATAGAGATTTTATATTGGTTTTACTGACAATGTCATAGATTCATAATTGCATTAGAAAAAAAAAAGGCACATTTATAAATCATTAATTTCTAGATTCTACTGTAGAGTGGAATTATAAGAAAAATAAAAAGCTAATGAGGATCTAATCTAATGACTAATCTCATGGATGACTGACTTCCCAGCACGAGCTATGTCTCTGGAAGATCAAGATTATTGTGACCACAAATCTCGGCATATTCAAAGGAGATAATCTTGCAATGAATGACTTTAACAGTTTAACCTCACCTGAGGACCAAGTCCAAATCTAAACCTAAATCTAATCTAATCAAACTGCTGAGATTATACAGACTGAGAGTCTGACAATTAGATCACCTAATTAATGTTACTTAATTACTTTTGCACCGTGGCCCATGTCTTCGATTGGATCCTAGGAGATCAAGGTTACTATATAGCCAACGTAGATGGTCAATAAATATTCTGTGTCTTTCTTTAAGATTATCTTGCAACTTTAACTTTTGTCCTTTTTGTCTTTCTTTTTTGTGACCAATTCTTTTGCAAAGCTGCAGGTGCAGGGTTGCATGCACATCAGTCTTTCTTTTTTATGGTACCTGAAACGAAGCTCCATCGATTAAAAAAGAAAAGAGGAACCCTCATCATCGTAGCTATCATTGCCCCTAGTACCTTAGGACAAATCCTACTTCATTTTTACTTTGACATCAAGGTGCTTCTATGCACCTTGCAAATCATTGTCCCAAGTTTATTATAGGCCCCAATGTACTTGAAGAATAAATAAATAACCATGGGTTGTTATTGCATATCAAGGAGTATACTTCTAAAGTATATAATAATTTTCAAATAACCATAAGGTTTTGCTCTTACTTATTGTAACATATTACTCAATATAACAAAGATTTATCCGTGAAGAGCTTTTCACTCTAAACATAGATCATCAGACTGTACCACATTAATTCTCTTATTTCTCTTTTCTCTCCTCCCTACATTATTTTACTTTCTTCATTCTATTCTAAGTTCTAACAATGGTTTTGAGTACACTATTGTGGAACTTAAATTTGAACCTCTGGGTAAAAATTCAGTGAATTAATAAGCTCATGCAGGTTTTTAAAACCGACCCATTGAAATCTCAAGCCAATTCAAAGCTGGGTTAGATGCCTGTAACAAGAACACGTGCTTGCTTAGTCTCTTTAACTCAAGCATACTAAAGAATTCAATATCTAATTAATTGATGCAAACATCCGGCTGGTCCATCCAACAGAATCTCTAAAGCCCAGCAAAAGAGGTGAAAGACTGAGAGGACTACATTGTGATTCAAATGTAACAAAGCCAATAAGGTTACAACAGTAATATGATACTATTTTGGGTTATACAACATAGATTACACAAAAGCCCAATGAAGCTCTGCTTTTACTATTACTATGAACATCAAGCAGATACAGAAATACTAACTCCAGGCAAGCATGGAGATATGGGTACTGAGGATGTACCTTTGCGAAGTGCTAAGAGAGACATAAGGGTTTGTTTACTCCTTCTCAATCATCAACCCAGGCGAAATGTAATATTTCTTGCCATAGGATTTCATGAGGGTACATTGAAATGGAAGAGCCATGAGATGACAAAGGCAAATACCATACAAGCAAGCAGGAAATTCAGAAATCGGTGTCCCTGCCAGCAGTTTTGAGTCTCTGCAGGGTGCACAGGTGCAGGTGCTACTGCTGCTGCAGCATCATTTGTCTCATTCCATTGCTCCAACTCGGCCTCATTTACACCAGCAACATTGCGTGCAACTGATCCACAGATCTCACAGGTCCTGCAGTTACATACAGGAAAGAAGATTATTATAAAGTTATAGAGAAATAGATTATACAGGGGTTATTCCAAAAAAATCAGGCAAAACAATGTAACGTTTTGTTTCAAAAAATGATGGTACTGGTAGATCAATCTGAACCAAATAAGAGAGTCAGTATTTATATTTTCTGAAAACAAGTAGTAGGATACAACACCAACCAATTCAACAAGCCTCTGGACACAAGAGATGACCCCAAAATTTTGATATGCTACATTTGTTTCAGTGGAAAATCATTTTCTGAACAGCTACTGAATTTAGGTACGATGTACCAAATGTTTCATAGCTATGACCTTTCATATGATGTCCAATCTTCCATAACATGGTGAATCGGCATCCATACACAAGCACCGCCCTTTTCTCCTAAAAAAGAAAACATTTACCTACTAATACCAGAGTGAATATGATCTCCACCAGACTGAGGTAGCACTTTGGCTGCGTATATATAACACAATTTTTATGTCTATCAATAACTACATGCATTGCATGATGGCTGTGAATAAGTAGACCATTATCTCAGCAATACTGAGCCAAAAGATTTATCAGACTATGATGGAGATTCAGATCATCAATAATCATGAGATAGGACTTCAGTTCATAAATGTATGTATAAGGTTTAATTGACAAGTTAGAACAACACGAAGGAGAAAACTAATAAGTGTGGTAGAGGATCATGGTATTTGTTCAAGAAAAGCTAAACATGTCATGATTCTTACTGCACAGAATATTGATCATGGCAAGTACTTACTATTTCATCATTGAAAAACAAAATGAGACTTACCTAATTCATGATCTTAACAAATTTGAATTACCCATTGGAAACTCAGTAGGATAAACACAAGGAAGCAAACAATATAACAGATTTAATACGTAGGTTTCTTTTGCCCTTGTCACAGCTTGTGTAGGTTTTTATACATGGATACATATTTATTTAAGCTATTGATACATTAGTGAACCAGGAGAAATTTTCTTTGCTCATTTCTGTGTTTTAAGTTTCCAAAGTTGGATACAGCTAAAATACAATCAGAATAGTGGACAGTTTGTTAATGCTGTCAGGCAGGAAGCTATTGAAACTGTTTCTGAAAGGAAAAATAAGTCTACAAGAGTAATAGTGTGGATAAAATGGTATAAAAATTCTGGAATTAAACAGAACATTGGAATAGATTTTATAGCCTTCAACTCAACAGTAATGTGAAAAAACTAAGTAATAAGTGAATAGTTATGGTATATAATGAATATCATCATGTTTTCCTCACTGAGGCTATATGAAACATAATTCAGTAAACCGTAATGTAACCAATTTCTACATATATTTTTTCTAAAATTATAAAAAATAATAATAATAAAAGGAAATAGATTTTGCAATGCTTCAACTTTTTTTTTTTTTTTTTCAATGTTACGGAAACAGCAAATAATAGATTTTCATTTTCCAAATTTGATTTGTTTGAAAACATCTTTCTGTATTTTGAAATAATGCTAATAATAATATACTCTTTGCTTCTTCTTTTTTTGCACTTTCTATGCATATCAAAGCATTTTGAACCTCAAATCCTCAACCCAATTTTCCCACCTAGAGCAAATTCATTGTAGTAGGAAGAGCTGGCATAGATACCTTCTAAATAAATGCAAGTATACATGTCAAAGCATTCATGATCTTGATAGGTGAAAGAGAATGAACAAAACCAACCCAGCTCCAAAAGTGATAGAAAGGTGGAAAATTGGTAGTGCCTAACTACTTTAGGAAGAAAAAAAAAAGGACCGGTTACAACCCAACTGCCCCAAAATGCATGCGTGAATCATCAAAATACTGTATGCGAGGTACATAGGTCAAGTCTGTCAAATAGTGAACCAGAAATCAGAATGACCTGGTCAATGTACATTGTACCATATCAAGAAAATACCAAGTTCAACATAATTTAACTTGGAAAGTATCTAAACCAACTTGTCCGCTGTTACATCAAAAAAATAAAAATAAAAACTTGTCCCGTGGAAATAAAGGGAAATTGGAAAGGAGAGAGACTGAGAGACGCAATGTGTCTGAACAAACGGAATATGATACTATGAAGACAGAGAAGAGAACGGGGAAGAATCAAATTGCACAGTTTAAAGAAGCAGGACATCTATGTGCTTTTTATCTTTTACTTTATCGATTTTGATTCCTTTGTGAAGCCTAATTGACCGTCAAATTTTCCTTTAAACCTTCAAAAGTAGAGATTTTCCCTCTTATTTAAGTAGCCATTATCATGTTCCTTGCTTTAAGCATAGTCCTTTGTCAGCATTGTCCCTAAATGCTTGTGCAACTTTGATCAGAACTAAACAATCATATACATGAAGTCAAGACACTCCAAAGACAAGAACTTTGTACAATAAGAACACATATACAAAATAAAAATAACAATTTTATCGGCAATTTCACTATAAGCACATCCACATATCATTTCAACAGCTACAAATTGCTGAAAATTAACAAAACACTCAGACCCCAAGGTTCAAAACAACTCTAAAAAATACACAATACCAACTTTGATCAGAACTAAACAATCATATATTAAGTCTAGACACTCCAAAGACAGCAACTTTATACAATATGAACACACCCACAAAATAAAAACAACAAATTTAGATAGCAATTTCACTATAGGCACATCCACATATCATTTCAACAACAATAAATTGCTGAAACCTAACAAAACAATCAGAACAACCCAGCAGAAACTAATAACACATAAAAGACAGAACATGTTCTGATCACATCCAAAAAAAAAGTACTAAAATTCACAAAAAGCCAATGACCAACAAATGTCACATCCAAAACAAATGTAAGGAGCTTACTTGTTTCCCTTGATCTTGAACCAAGCCTCAGCACATTGCTTGTGGGCAGCAGCTAAATCATCCTTACATGAACACCCCAATTCAATGGGAAACCCAGATTCAGGATTGGCTGCATCTATGCTCAGATGGCAAATCCTGCAGTCCCTCTCAACTTTTGCCAAATGTAACTTATCCTCAGCCACCCCACATTCCAGATCCACCTCCACAGAACACTCTGACACAGAGGATTCCCTCTCCTTATCAGAAACTCCAACAATCTCAGTCTCAGGCCCACTTGAACTTCTCTGATCCTCATCTGACCTGTCTCCGGAGTCTGAGTACACGTCACTGCCGGCGCCGGAGCTCCGGCGGAGCCCACATTCCTCCACATTAATAACATGGGATTTCTCTACGGTTGTCATTGTCAAGACCCAGAAAGAGAATCTTCATGTAATGTGTATGTGAGGCCGAGATCATGAATGCCCGCGCAACAAAAAGGTTAAAGAAGAAGAAGAAGAAAACTAAGCTATCTTTGTGAGAGAGAGTCCCCCTTAACCTTTGTTGTAAGCAAAAAAAAACACCAACTTGATTCTGTTTTTGTGTGTGTGTGTGTATTTTTATTTAACAACTGGACACTGTAGTGTGTTAGGTAGTCTCTCTCTGTGTGTTTTATGTGTGTCAGCCCCTGAACAGGACTTGGAAGATGTAGAGAGAGAAATACCAAAAGATCTTATAGAGAAAATAAAATAGTAGTAATACTAATACAACACCATTACACACAGGGTATAGGAAAAGACAGAACCTCTTCTTTTTGTGTGAATTATGTTCTTGAAGCTTTCTTTTTCTTTTTAAATAGTAAAGAAAACATGGGCTGCCCATCTTTTTCTTTTCTCTTCTTTATTTATTTTTTCTTTCTTTTACTCCTTTTGGCTAACAAACCTAAAACCATTGTGATTTCTGAAAATGCGAAGAAAAAGGAAAATGAAGTATTAGGGAAAAAGATCTGATACAGTTCTCTTTGCCTCAGACAGCTCAGAAGTAAATTAAGGTGTCGAAAGTAGATTTTTCTTTGTCTTCTTCAGAACCTTTTGGTTATCAAGTACCTAGCTATATACTATTATAAAATTGTGTCAGCTATTATTACAAGGTCCCTGATTTTTCTGCTGAGGTGAGAGTGAGTCCACTTTAAAGTTTTGAAAGGTCAATCCTGCTCTTGTGCAATGATTGCATGCCATAATTATACGAAGGGTAATTTTGGCTTCATAAATTTGCATGTAAGGAGGGTTGTAAATTATTCATCTGCTCATTGTAAAAAAAGCAGAGCAGAAGTGTGCAGAGAAGTTGCTGTTCTCCGCACAAATAGTACAATTTTTTTTTAAGAGAGCTTTCACATGCATTTATGAAATCCATTCCACCCCCTCAAAAAAAAAAAAAAAATATTCATTGCTAGTAATAACTATTTATCATTATATTAAAACACTAATTAATTTTTAATATAAATAAAGATTGAACTATATATCTTTTATACAATTTTCAAAGATTTTATCAATTCAATTAATTAGAACCATCTTTCTCAAAAAAAATAAAAATTAACTAGAACCAAGGGTTATGATTCGTTTTTAATTATAAAGGCAAAATTCTAAGTTGTACTTTTTGGTCATGGTCACAATCTGGAGACTGACGCAGCAGCAGTCTGTTTCAACTTTCAACAGTTTTTTTTCTTTTTCTTCTCCCAAAAAAAAAAAACTTTCAACAGCTTTTAATTTCTTTTCAGTTTTTTTTTTCACCCCTAATCATCAATGAACAATATTTTTTTTCCCCTAAACATCAATGATCCCCCCTTAAAAAAAAAAAAAAAAAAATCAATGATCAATGAACAAGACAACAACCTAACATGCAATATATAATAAATAATCCGGACACTAAACAGTATATATATTGGTTGCAGAAATCCAATTGATCTCATATTAGGGACAACTTTTTTTTACTATAAATTTCATAATTATTGAACTAGTCAATTGAGCATGGATTCATGTGTGTCAAGTCAATTGTGTTCAGCACTCACAATCAACTAAATCAACAATTATTAAATTTATTGCAGAAATAGTTTTGTTTGTAATATTATTGAATCTAGTATAATTCTCTTGGGCATTCTAGGACTCTTGGATCACAATATTTATGTTTAGCTAATCAAAATTTGTATTTATATCCAATTGAGGAGGCCCATGTGGAAGTATGGGAGCCCCTAAAATGTAGTAATGTCTTTCCTTTAAAGGATAGGCATATTGTTAAGGTCTCTATATGACTTTATGGAAATGAGTTCATTCACCCACACAACCCTATTAATAGCCTTTTGAACAATAGAGAAAGATATGCACTCTTTATTCCATTATTTTGTAATTTTTCTCTAAAATTATAATTTGAATTCTTTCACTAACTTTCCATTTGGAGTGCCCTTCAACCAATCCCACTTGTTAGTCTTTGATCTAATTAGTAGGCTCATCCCTCTTTGTAGAGATGAACTAATTTCCAACCAAAATCTTGTTACAATTCTATTTCTCAATCTACCTAACTATATCCATCAATAAACAATCACAAGCCTTGTGACTCAATGACCATTTGAACTACAGACTTCCTATATGATATTCCTAATTATTACTATAGCATATACTATATAATATAAATTGAGTTTTAAAACTGTAATCGACTAATTGTGGCAAGTGGCTTAACATAATTGTTATACGTTTCTAAAAAAATAAAAATAAAATAAAATAATAATTGTTATACGTTGTATGTAGGGATGACAATTTTGCCCCACCCCGCTTGACCCGCCCCTCCCCGTTTCGCCCCATGCGGGTTTTCTCCGCCCCGCAAAGGTGGTGGGGCGGGGATGGGGTGAGATTTTAGACCCACACCACGGGGCGGGGCGAGGATGTGTTTACACTTTTTAGACCCGTCCCGCCCCGCCTTGCATTAATAAGAGTTAAAAGGTAATTTTTAATACCCTAAAACCCTACTATTTAAACAAAAATATCATCATCTTATTTTATTTAAGTGGAGATTCTATTTGAAGAATTAGGCAATTTTTATTTTGTTATGTATTAGGAGTTTGGATTATTTTATTGTGTCATACTATGAGATTTTTGTTGTGATATTATCTTGTTAAACATTTAGATAATATTATTTAGTATTTGCTAAAAATTAGTTTGATTTGATAAAAATTAGTTTGATTTGATAGGATAAATTTATTTATAATTTCAAGTATATTTTTATTATTGAAACATGTCATTTTATTTGAAAAAATGATAATAGTTGTAGGGAAAATTAACAAGAAATAAAGTTTTACGGTGTAGGGCGAGGTTTCGCGGGTCTTCGCGGGGCCTTAAGGGGCGGGGATGGGGCAAGAAATTTTCCCCGTCATGCGGGGCAGGGCGGGGATGGGGTAAGAAATTTTCCCCATCATGCGAGGCAGGACGGGGATGGGGCAAGAAAAATCCATACAGGGCGGGGGCGAAGATCCCATCCTTCGGCCCCGCCCCACCCCGCCCCATTGCCATCCCTAGTTGTATGTGCCATGTGGCTCATTAATTATTATGATAATTTACTTTAAAAATGAAACTTTGATACAAAAATAACAAGTGGCATATTATTTGTTTAGATAGTTTATTCTAGGTGAAAATATATCACTTAAATTTCAAAAAAAATTAAATTATATTACTAAAAGTTTATAGAAATTTCAAATAAAATTTATTTTTTACTTTAATTATTTTAATAATATATCCTGATTTTGTGTTTTAATGTATTAAAAGTTACTTCTATGCTTGTGCCAAGGGGATCAACGAATGTGTTACAGCAAAATTAATATGACTTTGTCATATAGCTCATTAATTATTAAGATAGTTGAAATATTAAAATTCTATTGAAGTTTCAAATGGTCCAGAAATGATAAAAATAGCTCAGATCATACTAATAAGTTTTATTTTTTTTAATTGGCATATAATTTTTAGTTAATCCGAGCATAGGCAGATACCAATATTCTTTATTTTCGGCTGAATTATCAATTTTTTTTTGGTGGGCTAAGTGAATTATCACAAACGTACATATCACCCAACACCACTACCGATTGAGTATATTATAAGTTGTAACCCAAGAGAGGAAGTTTTATTAAACTATGCCATCTAAATATACCGGATTTTTTTTTTTTTTTTTTTTTTTATAATTTATAAACCCATCTAAATGTACTGGCGAAAATGTCAAATCACGCAACCATAATTGGGACTTTATATATATAAAATCAACATGCAAGATATATACATCAGGGTACTCAGACAGAGCAGTGTTACCTTAGGAAAATTATTGTGTACTCCTAGAGTATTGTAAATGTGTGCTCCCTCCTCTCACATGAATGGTAGGTCCCACTAATTAAATTCATGGTGGGACCCACCATTCATGTGAGAGGAGAGAACACGCATTTATGATATTCCGGAAGTATCTAATAATTTTCCGTTAACTTGCGAAACGCCTGTGTGGTGGTCCTACTTCATCAATCCACTATTTACTATTTAGTATTTATAACTGATTCTTATATTAAACAACAAGACAGAGACAACTTTATTGCTTAATTTGGCTCCAGATCAGAACTCCTATGATGTAGAAATTAAATATAATATGTAATACTTCTATCCAGGAGATGTAAGAACTCCTAGCTTTATTTTTATTTTTTTATAAGTAACTCCTAGCTTTATATTTTTACTAATCGGGAACCTTGAAAGGCCGAAACCCATGGCTGAAGAAAAAAGAAAAAAAAAGCTGTAGGGTCCAATCAAGCCATGGTAAGACTAGCATTATTTGGGCCTACTTTGAGGAACCAACACTACCTTGCCTACTGAATTTAAGTTTTGCACAAGCAATTAGCCTAAACGATGGCACAGTTAATCCTCTAATGGTGACAACTGCACAACCAAGAAAAAAGATACATATCAGAGGTTGATATCTCTACCTAAACAAATCATAACCATTATAGTAACTGCTATAAACAAGTTTCATTTCTTTAGTGAATCTAGTACGAATATATTTTCAGAAAGATGCTCAGAATCTTTATCAACCAATATGTCATGATCTCTTCACCTGGAATATGGAATATGGAAGCCTCTTCTTCACAAAAATAAATTCCCGCCTTCTATAAAATTTAGCCAACGTTGGCTTTTAGCTCAAGCCCTCAACTTCAGCCGGACCTGGAAAAGTTTGCCTAGGCATCTGGGTAGATAGCACATCTTTCATCATGCCCATCAATTTGTTATGTCCCTCTTCAACACCCATATGGTCTTTCTTCATATTATGTTCAAATGTTCCCAACTGCGAGGCTGCAGCCACCGCTTCAGATACTCTGTGGCTTGCTGCATCGTCTGGCATTCTGACACCATTCTTCTCAAGGCCACTCTTAATCCATGCAATATTGTTCAAATCTGTAGCAATGGAGATCAACTCATGACTAGAGAAAGATGGAGGCTCTATATATTCAACAAACTCAGGCCCCAACAGCGAGCTATGAGAATGGTCCCCACGTGAATCTGTACAGCAACCATGGCCACATTGCAAAGGAACCATAGGCTCACTATAAACATCTTGAAGAAATTTGCATACCCCTAATTCTGGTTTGGAAGCTTGAACCAAAGGTCCTTGAGTAGGAACTGTCCTTGAAAACACAGAAGAGTTTGTGCCACCAGGAGGGTTATAAACATTAAATGCACTAACACGTGCCACTGGACGGGAGAGAGAAGGATGCTCTCTTTCTTCAGCAACAAAATGCTCCTCATTTGTTTGAGCTTTATCTTCACATGGCAGGGGACTATCCTCCATTGGGACATCTCCTCCTTCTGGGGGACTGAATGAATTGATAACCCCAACTGACAGAGTTTCTTCTGAAGATACTTTTGCTCTGTCAAGGCTGCTATCTTCCATCTTCCACATCCCTAGATCTGCACCCCGACGCCTTAAGGTAGAATTCCAGTGGTTCTTGATTGCATTATCCGTTCTACCTGGAAGGAGCTTTGCAATTGCAGCCCATTTGTTTCCATGAACTGCATGGGCCTTAAGTATAATTTCATCCTCTTCATCTGCATCAATTCAAGTTCGTAAGAATCCATTAATTAAAGTGCACAATATATGCAAAACATTTATGAAAAAAGTGACAAGTAAAATATAACAATTGCAAGTATAATTTCATGACATAATACTTAAATATAAAAATTAATTACTCTTTGGATATGAACATGAAATCATCTATGACTAATAAAAACTAACAAGGTATATGGAAGGAGAAGAAAATGGAAGATTAAGCAGGTATCAAGTTTTAGGTTTTTTATCATACAAAATTTTCTTTTTATTTTGGATTTTTATCCCCACATACTAAAAACGAAAGGCAAATTATGGAAGAAGAAGATAACAAAAGTACGCAAATATTATGGATTCAGCTTTTCATCAAGTCACCTCTATCAACAGCAACGTAATGACAAAAGTTGAAGAATCAAGTGCTAGTGGAAGAAAAAGAAGGGGTGGGGGGTAAAAGAAGAATGAAGAAAAAGAGAACCTCAAACATTAATAAAAAATATAGCTCTTTGAAATTTTGTTAAAATCATTTGATTATCTTTTTTAATGTCAATAAAGAGTAAAACTGACAGTGGGTTATTCAAGTCGCAATAAAGGCTTCAGCGTCTCAACGTTTTGTATTATCCTACAATACAAAAAATTTAAACCATCCATTTGTTTTATGAATTGTATAGGGGCATCTAAACAAAATGTATCCACTCCAGTGCCAACATTGTTATCAAAAATCAAACAATCAAACTCAAAACTCACCAATGATGAACAACCCTAAATAGTCATGATTTTTGGGAAAGTGAGAACTCACAATAGGCTACAAATATTTGCTGATAGTACTCTAACTAAAGGTTCAATGCCAATATCAACCTAACAAGATTCCATCCTTTGCACAAGCACCCAAATAAAACACATTGTAAGTAAACTTATTTGGCCAAAGTTCAGGCTTTTGACATAATGCTTTGCGGAGTGGAGTTGATTTGTAAGAATAGACAATGAACATATGTATAGGCTGAAATAACCAGAGAAGAGCAAAATATATTTTGTACAAATTCTCAAAAGAAGATAAAGAAAACAAAGATGTATAATGTCTTGAAATGAAACCAAAATAACAAAAAGATTCCATGTACTTGAAACCAATCTATATATGAAGTCAGGTTGCTACAGTGTACATGGATATTAAGAGTTGAAAATGACATTTCTAAGGCTACTCAAAGAGAGAAGCACAATGCAGGTACAGGTTAGCTGAGAACCCTCCACACAAGGAAAATAACCTACTAAAAACTTACAGTTTTGTGGTTCTCAACTTCGGGCTTAAAGTTTCATGTATGGTATGACATAAACATATATGATACAAGGGAAGAAGAAGAGAAGAGCATAGAGGACAAGAAACAATTATTGCAGACAGAAACAATGAGTGCCTCTATGCTAATGTTTACTGTAGTGTATATATAACATATATAACATACTGCCTCTGAACATGAGTGCCTGTGTACAAAAGTTCACTGTTGCGTCTTTGTCAATTGTCGTACACAACAAAGTTAAACAATAAATCATTAACATCCACAAAACTTCCAAAACCAGTTAAGCCATGATGATGATCATGAACACAATTTGGTGTTTCAAGTATCCTTTCTCCAAAATAAAGATCCTAGCCTTTAAACTATCTTGTATTATTCTCATGAACTTCAACCATACTAAGTATCTCACAACTTGAAATGAAGGACTGTGATGGGCCCTTAATAACCTCATATCTTTTTCATACCAATTAAAGCACGACCAAAAATCGTGAGTACAACCCACACATTCTACACATACTTGCCGTTATTTACAAGTTTAACAGTTTCTTTAACCTGATAATTGGTTACCTCTACAGAATTAGCATATAAGCTGTCCTGCTATCCAGCACACTCTTTTGACAGTGACTGATTCCAACAATGTTCCATTAGACATCCAAGGTTTGCTCGCGTTCAAATAGGACTCAACACACTTACCCCATAGTAAGGTTTGGCTATTGTTAATGTCGATGTCCGCTATTTTCTTTAATGGTTCCATTGAAGATGATTGATTTAATTTACAAACAATGTTACTTCCTTTAACCATTAAAATTCAAATGGAACATTTTATAACTCAAGCCATAATCACAAATCCTAACTAATTTTCTTCTTACAACCTCAATTGTAACAACCTAACCAAATGCTTAACAATAATATACTCATTTTTTTTTAATGTTTTCTATTCTCCATTGTTTCACTTAACTGCTATAACTAACTCCTTGATTCTCTAACCAAAACAATGTAACAAAACAAAACAACCACCTCGTCCACTTATAAAATTCAACTCACATCAACTAATAACAGTTACAAATTCAATATTCAACAAATTGAATTCAAAATAATATATTTATATTTATATAATTACCAGTGAAGGGCTTGCGTTTGAGACAAGGGTCGAGCTGATTACACCAACGGAGGCGACAAGACTTGCCGGAGCGCCCGGGAATTCCGCGGGCTATTAAGCTCCAATTCCTTGCTCCAAACTGGCTGACGAGTCGACTCAACACGGCGTCTTCCTCCGGCGACCACGGTCCTTTCACTTTTCCACCACCACCACCGCCGCCGATTCCCTCTGAAGCAACCAACTCGGGGTCCCCGGACTCGGCGCCGCATTCCGCGGCGGGCGAGTGGTCTTCTACTTTTTCACTCATCGTTTTCGTGGCGGTTTTAGGTTTGGTACTTGTCAGTTTTGTCTGTTTGGTTTGTTTTAGTTTTTGTTCTCTCTCTCAGTCTCACACACACACACAAAAACACAGTCTCTCTCTAGTCTCTACCTGCCTTTTACTTAACCCAATAAAAAATGAGTAAATGCCTAACTGCAAAAGGGCATGGATGGGAACCGATTTAATAGGAGCCAAATGTTTCGGATTCTTTCTATTACTTTTTGGGAGTTAAAAACAAAAAATTAAATACAAAAAATACTAAAATCTGAAAACTTATTACAAAAAATATTGAAATAAAATCATTTTTAAATATGTAAATAGTGCCGTTGGATCTAAATTTATCTAAAAATTTGTGTTTTGTTGAGTTTGGCTGGATCATAAACAGTGCCATGAGACCTAGCTAAAAACGCAAACGCACATTTGCCGCTATGCAAACGCACACTAGGTGTGCGTTTGGGTAACGTTCACGCATTTTAAGCATGAGACCCACAGAACTGTTGCAAACAAATGAAGAAAAACGCAGACCCAAGGCATAGTGTGAACAGTGTTTTGCCATTTAAAAAATATTTTGTTACAGTATTTTCAGCAATAAGTTTTCAATTTTCAACAAAATAAACGGTATTCAAACAAATCCTAAGTATGGGCTAATTCTTATATTTAAAAAAAAAAAAAAAAAAAAAGGTATGGGCCAATTTCAGTTACTGCCAATATTTTTTTCAAAAATATACCATTTGCTCCCAATGCAAGAAGATATTTAAGTATTTAATACCGCCTAAAAGTAATATGTTCATGTGAGTCATTTGGTTTTTGTGAGTTTCAGTTAACTCAACTCGTAAGGTAAGATCTTTTATCATCAAATAAAAAATCTGAGGTTCAAATCAATTGATAGCTTAACCTGATAATAAGAGCAATTGTCATGGAAGTGGATGTCATAAATTTAAATTATACTCTATATATTATTAAAAAAAAAAGTCCATGTTTTCTTTTAAAAGCTTGTATTAAGTATTAACTGCATCGTATCTAATGGTGACTATATTATAGCAATTATATGTGTAAAATAATGTATGGGTAATCAATGACTTACTGGTAAAATGGGTAAAAGTTATCATCAGGAACAAATGTCATAAGTTGAAACTTTCTTAAAAAAAAAAAAAAAGACTCACGGGTAGATAAATAACACTTAGAAATAAAAAGAAAGCACAAAAATGGAGGATTTGCACAAAAATAGAGGATTTTTCAAATGGTGTTAAATAACGTTTGTGCTTATTGAATAAATTTGTAATTTTAGAAAATTTTGGTAGTAATTTGCATTAACTCAGACCTCCGGACTAAGGGTTTTTTTTTTTTTTCCCCGGTTCTGTAAGGCGGTTCTTCCAAAATGACCCAAATGTTCCTTACCTTGACTCGGGTTTGGACTTTCTTCGAAATGTACAAAATGTGGTTGGCTTGTTTTTAGTTTTTACCCCTCAAATTGTGCCAATTTATTGAGAGATCTGTTTGGTTTTGTCGTGAATAGATAAACTTTCCTGGTTATTTAAACGTGAGGGGTCTGTTATAGTAAAAGGTCAAAGAAACCGCTTCCAAGGCTCCAAGGCTCCAAGTTTTAAAATTCAAAGTACCGGATCTTTTTGAGTACTGGTATGACGAATTAACCCTTGGGTTGAGCATCAATTGTGATTGTGTAATGGACTCTTGCTAGGCCCATACAATGAGTTGGAGTTTAAGGCTTTTTAAGCCCATTTAGCTTTCAAGAAAAGCCTTGTGAATTAAAATGTTCCATTTGTTCAGACCCAAAGTATCGTGGTCTGTTTCAATTGCTCAGACACTAGATCCATAGTTGATAGTCCACTCAATTATAGCACACACTACACCCAGTTTAGTTTGAAATGCAAGTCAGATGGCCCATAACTCCAGTAAAATGTGTTTTATTTATTATTATCCACTACCTTGCAACTCCATGCTTACACTAGAAAACATTTAACAGTAGTGATGATAAGTTAATTTTACTAATATGAGTGAAGTGGTCATCTCAAGTTTCATTAGGAGTTTTATGAAATGGTCACTTGGCACTAAAATTAAGAAAATTATAATGGAAACTTAGTACAAAATTAGACTACAATTGGAAGTTTATTTAGAGTTTGATTAATATGTTATATATGGTATGATTATTCTCATCTTAGGCCTTTTTTTTTTTTTTTTTTAATTGAAGACTATCTTTCTAAAAACTTTGATTTACAAATATCATGTAAAATATTGTTTAGTTCGATTTTTGGAAAGACTGAAAAATTGAGCCTATCAACTTGAGTTCAAAATAAAAAAGAGTCAAACCCACAACTCATTCTAGTATTTAATGGAGATCAGCGATGCAAGACAAAGAAGAACATGCAATGACTATAGCTCATAATAAAGACAAAGGAATATCTATTAAAGTATTGAACAAATGATATATAACAAAGTGGGGAGAATGACAGAGGCTATGAAAAAGAGAGTAGACGCTACTCGTGTCACCACACACACACATGAGCACTATTTCTCAAAGTTGTTGTATCTACCACAAGTCATAGTAAATAAATAAGGATTACTAGTTAGGTTCAAGAGTTGAGAGTTCCATGTTTTGGGATTCATAACAGATTATGAGGTACTTATTATCCGGCTGTTGGAATTTCAAAGAAATGACAACCTTCAACTTTATTCTTGATTAGATAGTAAGATCGATTACTTTAATGAAAAATCTAGGTAATTTGTTGAGCAATTTCACTTTCTTGTGTTTACTGAAGGAAAACAACCCACTAAGGTACATGCTAAGGTTGTGTGAATTGGTTATATTGCACTAGATGCGTCTATCCTACTTATCCCAACTTAAAGTGATTACTTCAAATTTAAAAGAAATTCTAAATTTAATGGCAAATACAACAACCCAAAATAGTATTTTTATATATGTTTGTGGGCAGCACATGGACTTACTCATGAGCTTTTTGCTTCTATAGGTCTTTCTCCAAAAAAGAAAAAAATAAAAAAGCTTCCTATGTAAAGTCTAAGCTTGGGTCCATAGGTAAGCCCAAATAGGCTCACTTTTTACCTTCCAAGTCAGACTCTTTCAATCCTCAAGATAAAATACATGGGCTTGAGTCATGTATAGAGGTAAAATGTTGCAAATAGAGATAGTGGGCCAAAAAGGAATTGGGCCATTCATTATTTGGACTCAGAAAAGGTGTTAGCAAAAGTAGCCATCAACAAACAAAAAGCAATATTATCTTTTAAAATAATTTTTCTTTTTCAAGGAAAAGATTTCACCACAGTGCATTTCACTCATCGGCCCAAAACAAAATCACCCTGTCCATCTAGGATAAATTTTCTTCCTCACCATGGACGCACAATTGAGTGGTCATACTCACACCAATGCCCCTTCTTTCTCTTTGTCCATCACCTCCTGATCTATACTTGCATTCAAGGGAGTATGAATCAAAATCAATAATTTCAAAATATTTTGGCTAATCAAGCACCACTCAACCATTAGCGTTATCATGAATTCATGATCTCAATATGTAGTATAACAGTATAAGTTCAACGAGACATATCGGAGAGCATATGAGATGTCAATATCACTTAACTCTATTGTTCCTTAAAACATATTGATTAGCTTATATTCACGGTACATAAAATTCCGAGTCCCTTTCTAGTGAAAAGATTTAAGTCCAAACAGAAAAAAACATTGCCTAACCTAAGAGGGCTATAAGCCTAGCTATAAGTTGTCTGTTACTCTCTTTTTTGGCCAATTGCTGAACGAATATACTCCCGAGGTTAATAGACTAATGTTGATGGGAATCACTTTTTGCAGGTCAGGCCATGTGTATGAGCTTATATTAATTACAAAATTCAAATCCCAAGCCAAACTTTTTGACAAATTAAGTCCAATGCAAACCCAAACCAGTGGAGGAAAAGAAAGAAAACAGAGAAAAGAAAATGACAATTATCTTAATGAGTGTTTGATAATTTGTTACAAAATGTTATTTTCGACTAATTTAATTCATAAAAATTTTATGGAAGTTTCAACCTGACACCTATTTTTAATCGCTATTATGGACCCCATAGATTACTTTTCCAATAAACAGTACAAAAACGAACCCTTAGTTCTATTGTTGTATACTTTAGCTGTTGCTATTCGAGAAAAATCTTTGTAATGTCGTAGTCTTTTGGATGAGAGAGGAATATAAGAATGAAAATGAGAGATAAGCCATTCAAGAAACACAGGAGTCCCAGATCGCTAGAGATGATAGCGCAAAGCAAAACACATGGAAAGGGACTTGGATTGTTACTTGCCATGGATTTTGCACCTTTCATTGTTTTTTTTTTTTTTTTTTTTCCCCCTCTTTTTTAAAAGATAAACTTACATATAAAATAACACGAAAAAGACTTTAATCCGTGAATTATTAAAATTGGAAAAAAAGTGAGTAAAAGAAAAATAGAAGGGAAAAAGACTAGAGGAAATTTATTTCTAGAAATAAAGAGAGGTTTGGATAGACTTATTTTATTCAGCTTATTTTGTTTATAATGTATAAGTATAGATTTACTTTTAAATATGTGATAGTTTAAATTACTGTATACTCATTTTTAAGATGAAAATAAATTGACACTGAAAATTTAGGTTGCATTTGGCACTGGCTTAAAAAATCAGTTTTTTTTTACTATTTAACTTATTTTTGTTACTATTTAGCTTATTTTTACTGTTATTTATAGGTCTTATTACACTTTTTGATACTATTCACGAGTCACACTTTACTATTTCAGCTACCTTATTAATTTTATCTACAGTACTTTCTGTAAAAAGTTTTCAGTTTCAACTAAATAAGTTGTTTCTAAACTCTTAACATGAACCTAAGTAAGAGAAAAATCCACAAAGCATTTTACATGGTGCGCAAGAAGAGGGTGTGTTTCTATCAAGCTCTCGTTATGGAATATTTGTTCTGAACAATATATTTATGCGATGAGGATGAGATAAGGATTAGGTATTGAAGCATTAAAAAGAACAACATCGATCCTCTCTGGACTCTTACATGGTCCCCTTTTCCATTTACATATTTGGCCATGGCTTTGAATTGCTCAAAATCTTCTTAAATTTCCTTAGCTTGCGTAAACTCTCTTGCTCATGAAGTGTCATATATATATATATATGTATATATATATTTGTGTTATGGATCAAAATTTTTTTAAAGAGCATATATTTATTTGTAAAGCTAAAGATGATTAGATTGCAGAAAATACATAGGATAACCCAACAACGAAGAAGCAGGATGACAACATGAAAAGAGAAATGTGCATGCTTTCCAACCAACCAAAGTGCATGGACCAAGTTCCTTTGCAAAATGCTACGCGAAAAGGACCACATATCAAAGTAGGTGCCCCAAAGTGCCAATCGCTTTTCTGGGCGGACACATATGCCCAGCAAATTCATTTGTTTCTGCAATCAGGGGCTAGAATCTATTGTGTGTGATCTCATTGACGTGACGAGGATTTGCACAATTGTGCCTATTGGTTTTGAAGAATGTATAGGGAAACTAGAAGTCTTGGGTCCATTTGGATTGAGCTTATTTTTGCTGAAACTGAAAACTAAAACTGAAAACATTGTAGTAAAATAATTTTTATATGTGTGAATAGTGTCGTGGGACTCATTTTTAATGAAAAAGTTACTGAAAAATGGAATCTGTGGGTCCGTGAACAGTGCACAGATGCACTGTTCACAGTTGACTTGGTCAAATAGTGCAGCTGGAATCAAAAAAAAAAAAAAAAAAGCTTGAAAACGCAACAAAACTTTCAGCCACTTTCAGCCCAATCCAAACGCTCTCCTTATGTTGAAAAAACTTGGAAGGGTCCCAAGAGCCATTCAATTTGTTTATTTGAGTTTGAGAAAATGAAAGTACTAAAAAAAAAAAAAAAAAAAAACAGACATATCAATAGGAAACTCAAAAAAAATACTCTTCTTATTAAAAAAAAAAAAAAAAAACTGGAAGCCACTTAACATTACTTATTTTAATCAGAAAACCCCCAGTAAAAAATATTAGAACTTAAGGAATCTTTTTCAAGCTGTCTTTTTTTTTTTTTTTTTTTTGGGGGGGGGGGGGGTCAAAAGGGATCTAAATTTTATGGCCCATGCTCTTGCAAAGTGTTCTTGTGATGTCAATGTTTCATTATGTGTAATAATTCTTTTATCCCAGCTTCTGCTTGGGATGCTTGGAAGAGAGACCTTGTTTTTGCTTTTGTTTTTGTTTGAACGAAAGCTTGTTTGTTTATTTAAAAAAATAAAAAATAAAAACCAATTTCTGAATTTGTATTTTTGTGGGCTTACCTTGTGTGTTTAACACTTAATGTAGCTATATGCACACATATGAGATACCATGTCCTCGGCTCAACTATGAAAGTGACTTTGATAATCTCACTATATCTTGCCACACATCACCATCAGTTTTTATATCAATTTTTTAAAGGAGATATCATATTCAAGTGATGGCAATTAAGATCATAATATAACTTACAAGACCCTCACTTAACCCAAAAATTTAAATTTATGGTATAGGCCAATTATGCTATATTAATTACTCAACTTCCTTACTCTTGTTGGAGATAATAGATATAACACATTGGAAAACTCCAATTAAAGCATTGACACAAGTACATAACATACAATTAATGACACTACTTTTTTTTTAGAAGAATATATGGACAACACCTAACCCAAAAGTTTAAGCGTTTAAGTTCTATAGTTTCTCTATATACTATGTTAAGGCCTTAATAGGAGTCTCCCTAAGGTATTAACTTCCTAGCAAATGGTATTAGAGCAGATTATGATGAACAACATGTACAAGATGACGAAGTTATTAAGTTTCGCAATTTGTAGGAGAAATGACATGCATATACTTGGAACAAGGCAAACCTACAAAGCCCATACAAATGGTCTTGGAAAAGAGCAACAAAATATTATTTTGAATGATTCTAGATCAAAGAAGAATTAGATATTGTGGGGTTTCTCATGGACATGGCTATACTGGCTTCCAAGGAATAAGTTTTTGAGATTGACATATGATTGCCATGTATGACCTATGAGAGGTGAGACTCGTAGATGAATCACAGTGAAGTAAATAGCTCATAGGTAAAGGGGTATTAGTAGGATTTTGTTCATGGCTCAAAAACAAAAAGATCTTGAAGCCTACAAAGAGACAATGAATCCATGTGAGAGAGAAATTATTATGGGTATATACATGTAAGTAGACATGGCAAAACGGGGTTAGAATTTTCTGATTTGACTTGACCCAACTCGAAAAATACCCAACTCGAACATGAATTTTTTGACCGAAACAAAAAAATATTGACCCATGACCTGACCCAATTTATTTGCTGATAAACCCAACATGTCTTGTCTAATAAGTCTAGTTGATAAATTAACCCCGACAATCGCATAAAAAAAAATAATTAAAAAAAACCCCTGCAAACGTTTCAGTTTTTGACTGGATGATGGAATCACGATTGACTACTAGTATTTGGCAGAACTTTAGGTATGTACATCAGTATATAATTATCAGGAAAATGTGCATCATTAGAGCATCCTCATCCGAAAATTGTATCATATCTTATTTTATCTTCTCAAAAATCTACTTTAGCAATTATACTATACAATTTTACAATATTCTCAGCATCCCAACTTTTATTTTACAATACAATACATTAAAATAATATTTCTACACAATAAAATAATATATCCCAAAATCATATCTATTCTCTCCCATCTCTCTCCTCTCTCTAATTTTTACCTCTCTTCCAACTACAACTTCCACCGGAGCCTTCATTTCCGACAAGGTGGTGAAATAGTCCGAAGCCATAATCTTATTCAGCCTCTCTCTCAATGCCGAATCTACAACAACACACAAAAAATCAAAATCACACACACCAATTATTCAAAATTGATTCAAAACAAAGAGAATTATATTCAAATCAAAGATTATACAAGTAAGGCCTCACTGCCCATCACCCACCACCCACCATCGCCAAAACAAAACCCACAAATGACCAACAAAAACCCAGGAAAATCGAACCCAAACACCAATGATCTCCAACGACCAACAAACCCAACAACACCGGACTTAAGAGAGCCATGACCCACTTCAGCCATACCCACCTCTTCCTTTAAGCATCAGTCACAGCCAAAAAAAAAAAAAAAAAACCATAGAACCCAAAACTCCAAACCCACCAATCCACTAACCCACGACCCACACACCGGCGTGGAGGCCCAACCACTGGCACAAAGAGAGAGAGTGAGAGTTGAGAGCAATTCACAGAGAGAGAGGGAGACGAAATGAGAGAGAGAGAGAGAGAGAGAGAGTTGAGAAGTCTAACATAGAGGAGAGAGAGAATAAAACAGATTAAAAAATAAATACAATAGTCTACAGGGCCATCATAAAAATAGGATGGTACTGTAGCAGTATTGGAAAAATTTTTACAACTCTTTACTTTTACAACTTTGGATGGTGGAGATTTTTGAGAGACAAATGCTAAATAAAGGCAACATATGACATTTAGTATTCGTATTGTGAATGCTCTTACCAACTTCTTTTTTTGCTTAATAATGTACGTCATTACTTGCCCATAATAAATGGAGTACTAAAATCCTTTAAATACATGTAATGTAATAATGTTCATGTTCAGACTTCAAAGCTCAAACCCTGCGATGAAGTTATGAGTTTGTGCTCTTCTCAAGAAAAAAATAGTTATGAATTTGTATCCTGTGGATTGTTTGACTTGACTATTGTATGCGCAACTGGTGAGTTTGGTAAGAATTATTATTAAAGTGGGGGCATTAGTAGTTATGTTTATGTGTGTGGGGTTTAAGCCCAGGTGCATATTGATTTGTGGCCTTTGGGTTGCTCCACTTCTGTGAAAAAACCATATCTTCACACACACTCTTGCTCCCTTGCGTTAGAATTTAGAAACTTAGAGGGCCCCTCCATCTATCACGGGCGTATAGATAGCAATCCTAAGTTGAATCAATGACTTGGATATATTACCAAACTCATATCTCTTTTTTTTTTTTTTTTTTTTTTTTTTTTTTTTTTTTTTTTTTAAATTTTATGGCGAGATTGAGAACTTTTATTAAAACGTAGAGAAATTCAATAGAGTCATAGCCGACTCAATCAATAGAGGATTTTCCGCTATTTGATAATATAAAAAAAAGAGGGAAAAAAACTATTCTCGGATAAATATTTAAGAGCTAGGAGTTTATTTTTTTAGTTAAATTGCGTAATATGTTTATTTTATAAGGAGAATGAATCATACTTAGAGTTATTGTAATTATTCTTTCATTTTCATTATTAACCGTAAATTTGTAACTTTTTTATTATTGTACTTTTTATCATTAGACTAAGATATTAATTAGTTTTTGGTGTAAATCCAAATCTCTTATTCAACTATAAAAGACTTTACTAATTTAGCTAATTGAAACTTACAAATTTGTAACTATTGAATCATAAAGATAAAAAATTAGAAGGTTCAAATATTGACTCAAATGTCCCACATTGCTTAAAAGAGTGTGTTGTGTATAGTATAACTTGTCTCACCCCTCTTAAAAGTCACCATGGCTTTTGAGTGGAGTTGTGGTGTGCATTTATGTTAGAACCCATTTCCCTCTCTCTTGTGTGTGTGTTTATTTCTTTAAAAAAAAAAAAATACTCAAATATATCTATAGGCTCCAAAATAAAATATTTAAATACTCACAGTCTTTTTCTAAAAAAAAAAAAAGGCACTCAGTTTTTTCTCAAAAAAAAAAGGTACTCACCATAAAGGAAAATTATGATTAAAATCTCATCTCTCCTATTACTATAACTATTAAATTGATTTTAAAAAGTACATACATTGATTCCATTATATCTACAGAGCTTCCTAGATAAAGACTTTTTTTTTTTTTGGGGACCAGATCCTACATAAAGACTTTTTTAAGTCCTCACAATCTACAATACCACAGAATAGGTAAAAAAATTAAGTGAATTGGCTAACAAATTCGGCCAATGGTTGTATGCAGTGACGTACCTAAACATGGTTTCAATTAGCTTAATTGATAAAGTTTTTTTGTAGTTAAATAAAAAATTTGAAATTTAATTTCTGTCTACACCAAAAACTGATTGATGTCTTGGTCTGATAATAAAAATATATCATCAGGAACAAAAACTATAGTTTTAGTGAACAAAAAATATCCTAATCAACAGTAAAATGAAAAACATAGAATTATTATAATTAAGAAGCCAAGTTTTTACGTATAATTACTTTTTTTATTTCTATTATAACGTAGTTTCTTGCTCTTATATTTAATTATGTGCATTCCTTTTTTTTTCAAATAATTTTTTTTCTTCAAAATTTTGATGGGGTGATAGTAAATTTGAAACATACATCTTTTTTTTTTTCATCATTATTTCCTTATGAATTGTCCCAGATGATTGCAACACCAACAATCTACCAACTTAGTTATTAAGTAATTGTATTTGTGCTTAGCCTAATTGTTGCTAATGCACTTGCGAGATAAACATTTTCAATAATAAGTCAGTTAAAACTAAGCTTCACAACAAAAATGAATTGAAGATGATTTTTTAAAAGCCTATAATCTTTTTTGTTTTGTATATAAAAATTGTAAAATGCAAATTACTGCAAAATTTATTACAGATTTAATCATTGATTTCATTCAAGATTTAAAAGAACACAAAATTCCATTTTTATAAATAATTGTTTTGAAATGTATTTATTTATATTATTCTTTTTATTCTTTTGTTTAAGTTTTGTTAATAGTGAATGGTACTAATTTTACATTTTTATAATAAATTTATTCTTGAAGTTTGATACATTTTTCATTTTCAAATTTCAATTAATTTTTGTTCATACTTTGATCTCCCAAATCTAAAGTTCATGTTTTGTCTATGTCATATCACATATGGCTAGTGGTTTCCACCTTTCTTGTGGGGATTAGATAGGAGGGCAGCAAATCCCTTATTTATACTTGGCAAATAAATTGGCTATTAAATTAGTTACTGTAATCAATGAACAGTCAGATAGCTGAAAGCTCTGGACACTCACGTACATATAGTTACAGTACCCCAATGAATTTCTAACAAAAGTCCATGTCTATTAATTATTTTCTTTCTTTCTTTCTTTTATCAAAGCTAAATTTTAAAGTTGGAACTTATAAAAAAGAGAGCCAGGAAATCCCATGATGCCATAGGAGTCGGCAATCCAACATCAAAGCAGGTTTTACCTATTTAAGCACAGACAATATTGCAGAAATCAGAGCCCATTTCCAAACATATTAAACCGTACTACTTAAGAGGGATCCAATGCGACAGCTAGAGTCACCTTCAAAATGCATTTCACATTGCCAGTTTTTAAAAAAAAAAGAAAGAAAGAAAGAAAGAAACACATGAAAGATGATGAAACCCTTAATCCTATGCATATGTGAGGGTCCAGAAAACCCTAATTCCTTATCAGACACTCCATGACCCACTTCTTACACAACACAGACTGAAAGCTGTAGACTTTGATGTCAAACAAAATTGGGGTAGGCCGGTAGGGTAGGACTTAGGAGGATGTGGGGTAAGGGAGAGGAGGGGGGTGTCCTTAGCACTAATTGAATGGTCCTCTGTGGGAGACCCCCTCCTAATTGACTCCACGTGACATTGCAAATCATATGATAGTGAGAAAACAACGGGTAGTGTGTTAACTTTTGAGTTTTGAAAACCCCTACGACTTTATATTTCTTTTAGGAATGCAAATTATTAGTCATACTAATTGAAAAAACCCCAGTGGGTCATAGTGACATGAGAATGAATTATTTTTATAAAAAAGTTTAGTTACAAAATTGGTTTTAGTTTAAAATTACAATATTACTCAATAAAATAAATATTACTACATATTTTGAAAATCTAACCGTTAAATTGCATGTTCTTTATGTTCTTAATACACATGTCAAATTTTGTGTCAATCGAATATTATTTACTATATAATCTAATAGCTTATAATACATATGTCAAATTATTATATTATTTACGATTTTAATACATTTGTCAAATTTTGTATTAATCGGATATTATTTAGTATATGATCGAATAACTTATATTTTATGCATAGTTTTAAATTACAAAAACTTACAATTTAAAAAATTTATTGATAGCATATTTATTGATCTTTAATTTTCTAGAAATTTTGCAAGTATGGATCGAATATAAAAAGAAGTTTAATCCAATTGTGGATTTGTTAAAATTCACCTCCAATAAAAAAATTTTGAGTAAAGTTGTAGTCTAAGAATACAACTAATTTTGTAGCTAAACTTTGTTCTTATTCAAATTTCCTAGCTCTATTAAACCCTAGTTATTGCACAAAACCTAATTTCAAAATTGTCATTTTTTGGGGTGATAATGAAACTAAAGGGCTTAAATGTACATGTTAGCTTACCAAATTATCTTGCCGTGGGTTTTAGTTACCTAAATCGGTAAAATTTCTTATAGTTGAATTAGGTTTGAATCTCATCTATCTCATAAAAAATTTTAACCTGGTTGGTTCTTCCAAGAACTTATATTTTGTTTTTATTCCATTTTCTGAGTTTGAGAATTAAAAACGACTGAGTGCGTACTTGACTCTTATGTATAATAAAGCTAGACTAAATTCATTTGGTTCAAACTACCAGGAAGATAAGATCTGTGGTCATGGTCAGGAGAAAAAGGTTTAAAACTCCAAGACCACCATGGAAATTATAGCACTATGTTCTTTTTTTTTTGTACCACTAGCCTTAGCTAGGTACATACCGATCGATGGACTGGGCATACTAAATTTTTTTTCATTACACAGGTACTGTTGCCAGCGGTTGTGGTCCAAACTCCAAACCTTCAAATTAACATCCAATAAAGGAATAGAAGTAGGCGCTAGACACAATATTGGACCACCATTTAATCATCTTAAATGACTCAAGATCGCACAAGAAGAAGAAGAAAAGAAAAAGAAGAAGAAGATAAGATAAGAAAAGAAAAAATAAAATAAAAAAGAAGAAATAATGAGCAGGTTACCAAAAAAGAAAAAATAGGAAGGAGAGTAAAACAAACTACTCAGAGTCTCAGAGCTTGGGCAAGGTTTTTTCATCACTCAATTTCCATCACTCATCACTCAATTTTTCACACTCGTTTGGCAGGGATACAATTATTTTTCACTTATCACTCAATCATGCAGTATTGAAGAAAGAGGAGAGAAATCAAGGAATGGTATTGGCAGGGATACAATTATTTTTTCATGATTTTTTTTTTTGTTTGGCTAAATAGCAAATTGTGATTGGAAATTTGGAATAACATTATGTTTTATATTATTATATAAAGCCAAATTATTTAATTTTTCTTGAAAGAGTAGCAAAACAATTGGGCGGCAAGTTACACAATTAGGTCATATATGCATGTGGCCACTTCAGCAGGGCATCATGAATTTTGAATGAAAGAACGTGTGACTTTCAAATTTATGCAGTGTCATAATGACTACAAACAGAGACTGATGAGTCCATTTCTAACCCAAAGTGAATCCAAACAAGAATGAACTGTGAGTGGGAATTGGCACTTAGTGAAAATGTTCAAGTGTGTGAAAGATGAGAAAGCTATAGATATGAACAATATAGAGCAGCGAATGGCAGGGTTTATTCAAGGACCTTGTGCTCCACTAGATGGGTTACAAGGCCTGGGTGGAAATAACATTTGTGTCCTGCAATTCAGAAACATATATGCCCTCAGGGTTGAACCAAACCCTACTTTCATATCACATCAGACAGTATCAGCGAGCCACAAATTAACCCCACTATACCATTATGTGTGAGAGAGATCAGTAAATATATGGTGGTGGGGTCTGTATAGCACCATAGAAGAAGAAGAAAAAAAAAAAAAAGCTTGCACTGTGTTTGTGGTCCATTTGTGCTTCACTAGTGTGGACAAGATCTAGCACCATCCATCATGTTTTGATATGAAGGAGTCAACTATGGCATCCTTTGATGGCCTTCCTTATCAATGGCTGAGATGATTTTACAAAGAAGAAATGGGTGTTGCTAAGCACTAGACTGAAAAAAATTTCTCATCTCTCTCTCTCTCTCTCTCTAGCTAGTATCAGACAATGGTTGGGGTAAGAGAATGTAACAAAAGAAAAGAGTTTTCGAGGTGGTCACATGCAAAATGGACAATGGCAGTCATTGGTATATGGAACTAGAGTTTCCTTCACTTTCTGCTTAGAAACGAACTAGAATTGAGAAGGCTGATGAAAAGTTTGTAGAGTAAAAGAAGTCTCCTTTTTCCAATTCTTGATGAGGTGAAAATGTTATTATAATAATTGAAGTGGGGTGAACAGGAAACCCAATCAAGTAATGGAATTATGACATCTGCCTTGTGTAACACTCTCATTGAATGTTTGTTTGTTTGTTTTGTTTTTATTGGATTTTTGAATGTATGTTCAGTAATCTTTTTTCGTTTTTCTTTTTTGATAGAGTATGTTATGTAGTCCTTAATATCTGTTTTGTTGTACTTCATTTGTAGTTTATTTTGTTTATTGTTTATTTGCTCAGGTACAATATTTTAAAATATAACTGTATTTTTATACCTCTTAATTTTTAAGTAAAATAAACTAATGAAAATAAGGTATATCAAGTGCACACTTTGTTATACAAGAATTATTATTACTTTGCACATACATGGAGCTTTTGTTTTTTTCCTTTTTAATTATGTGTGGAATTGATAATTTGAAGATATATGTGAATGTAAACTTATTATAGGATGGGTTTTCTCTTTGGAGAATGTATTATAAGAGGATTATTTGAGAGAATAGATACATACTTAAGGGCCACACTATATACCAAAATAATGAACTCATTTTAAATATATGTTTAATTAGCTTTTTGGCAAAAGTTTTGTAACTTAATTAGTTAGCACTTTCTAGTAGTTCTAATGGAGATATTTAGGATTTAAATTTCCTCACTTCTAACTATCAAAATTATCTTTTTCTTTTCTTTTTTGTGTTATTTGTTTCACAAAAGCAATTTATAACATAATTATTTCAAGCATTATTGGTGACATAATTCTTATCAGCATTTGAGTGCGGTTTGTGTATTATTCTAACCTATTCCATACCTTCAATTTCTTGTTAGATTTCTAAATTTCTAATTTCTAGACCTTCAAGCTATTTATATGGCAATATCTGGAAAAAAAAGTATTTATATGGTAATAAATTTTTAGTTGGGGTGAATGTACAGCCAAGGTCGATATTCTTTCTTGTTTTCAGACTAGCGCACTCTATTATTTGGTACCTAGCTATCCATGTGCATCATTTATAGGGTCTTACTATACAGGAAAATTAATGTTCCTCTCCTATTTTTTACTAGTAAGTAGGGGAAGGGAGAGCTAGGAATAGAACCCTTGACCTTGGATACCATAAATGTTACCATTGGGATAACAACTCCAACCCCCAAATATTCCTATCCTATTGTTAAGGTGAAAATAATTTTCTTTTTACATGTCATTCTGACTTAGAATAGACCACCATGGTTTTCTTGGAATCTCAAGCGTGCCTAAAATCTCACAAGTCAAAAATGCACTATAGTAGAAATCATTTGGGGGACAAAGTCGGAATCGCATGAAATTTGGCAGGCAAAAGGGAAATAGTCTTCTGAGCAATAGTCATCGCTTCGCCACAAGATACCCCTGGTTTTTTTTGTAAAATTCGGTATTTTGTCACTTATGGTCCGTTTAAATTGAGGGAGAGGGAGGGGGAGTAGGGTAGAGTATAGTAGATTTAGCACAAAATTAGCTTATTTTTAGCCAACTCTACTCTACTTCCCTCCACTCCCCCTCCTTCCCCCCTCCATCTAAACAGACCATTAATCTTGTAATTAGTTCGAATTAGGGTTCCAGACGTTTCCTAATCATCTTAGGGTTTTACTTTCTTAGTGTTTATATGTTTTGTAGCCTCCAAAGGCAAATCAGTTAATTATTAATAAAATACAGACGTTTTGTTAATTTCTTTCCTTGGTGGATTCCTTCAAGGGACTCCTCATGAATTCAAGGTTTACTACAAGAAGCTAATAGCTTAGTCCGCAACATCACATTCTAAGGGGGACAAAATTAAATTTATCAATTCAAAAAATGTATATATATATATATATATATATATATATATATATATATATATGATATACAATTCAATTTTTACAATAAATATGAAAAAAGGATTCAAACATTGATTCTTCTCATAAAAGAGACCAAATACTACCATTGAATATTATAATGTTCTTAGCCCAAAACCCTTGAATCCATGAGTTTGGGGTATAATGAAGCTATATATGCCCGTTATACACACTTTATAAAACTTTAAATGAAAATTTTAGTCATATTCTCCAATGGATTGAAAATTATTCAATACTATATATATAAAAAGTACATATATCCGCGGGATTAAATCACCTTGTGTATCCCAAGAGAACCACACTATACATGCACCTTTGACCACGTTAATATAAGCCTTATGGACAGCTTGTATTGTACCACTTCGGATCCCAACTATATATATATATATATATATATATATATATATATATATATATATATATGCATCCGGATCAATCATATGATAATATCAATGACTAATATAAATATTATACCCCCTCAAAAAAAAATTATAAAATTATTTTGGGTAAATTGCAAATTACACTTCTAAAGTTTGGAGGTGACTAAATTTTACGCCCTAAAGTTTCAAAATTTGGATTTTACCCCTTGAAGTTTGAGGTGTTTGGATTTTACACCCTAATGTTTTAAAACTTGGATTTTACCCCCTAAAGTTTAGGTTGTATGGATTTTACACCTCTAAATTTTGAAATTTTAGGGTGTAAAATCTAAACACCCAAAAACTTTAGAAAATAAAATCTAAACACTTATAAAATATAGGGGGTAAAATCCAAATTCTGAAACGTTATGATGTAAAATCTAAACATCACCATACTTTAGAGGATAAAATCAAAATTCTAAAACTTCAGAGTGTAAAATTCAATCACATCCAAACTTTAAGGGTGTAATTTGCAATTTACTCTTAATATAATAATGAGAATGTATTCCTTATGAAATAAGCATATATTAGAAAAAAGGTTTGGTGTGTGAGAGGGAACATGGACTAGACCGTGCAAGCCTTCATTAAAATAAGGAAAATAACAATAATATTATTTTTTTTTTTATACAAGATAGAATTTCTACTCTAACTTAATCTAAGTGTATATGTGTGTGAAATTCTCTTCTAGAGACTTGAACTCTAGCCTTTACCTTCCACATCTCACAATCACTTATACTTATAAAGTAATTATTGTATCAAGAGTGTGCGATGGTATAATAATACTATTAATATCGCTTACCCAACTTGTTGGGAAATTCTAAGAAAGGATAGCTGACCCACTACTGGTAAAACCTTTTCCATATGTCTGGTTTGTTAAAGAATGGGGCCTACAAGCATACAAATATCTTTTGGAAAAAACATTTTTGATGATTTGGTAAATCGAAACAAATTTATAATATTTATGGATTGTATTTTTCAAAAAAATAAAAATAAAAAAAAAGGAAAATTTTAGTCACTGTTACAGCACTTGGTCTCTTTTATATTCAAGGCTCCCTCATACCACTTTCCACTACAACACAAAAACACACAAACAAAGAAGTTTGAAGAGGAAAGAAGTTTCTGGGTGTTTTCAACTGCAACTAGAGGAGGCATCCAAAGGGATCGCATTGATCCTAGCTCTTTGATTTTGGATCATGCTATCCCTTTGGATTCTTCCTATAGTGGCTTCTAATTAACTTTCAGCTTTGTGCTTCATAGCCTCCTATCATATATGCATGAAGAAGACCTTTCCAGCCATTCACACCAAACTGCCGGAGAAACAACTAGCTTGCCTTTGTATTCATAAACTGTCACAAACACATACAAAGTTACAAACCCCTCTAGTTCAAGTAAGTCTTTGATAACTCTCACTCTATATATGAGAATATGAATCTAACCCTCTTGCTCACTTTAGTTTTTTTAACCAAGAAACCCCCACCTTGCATGAATTTTATAATTTGTAATTTTGTACTCGTATCATTTTGTTTTCTTCTTAAATTACCTATACCAAAGCATATATTTTTCTGAAAAATCGCAATTGGAATATATTGCATCTCATGGTAAAGATTCTTTCTTCTTTTCAACATGTATAGCCTCATTCATAGTTTGTTTTCTTATTTGTATGAAAGTCATAAATTCAAGTCCCAAAAATATAATATGGGCATATTGGATCTGATTCTTGAGGTTATGGCTCAACCCTAGAAAACGGAGATCCACTCCCAGATAAGTTCCCAAGTCCAAGAGTTCATTCCTTCCTCTCACTATTGTTGCTTACAAGTTACAGCTGTGACTATTGTGATATTTCTTATTTTTAATGTTGGTATATGTGCGTGTGTAGTCTTTCCCTCATTATCGTAAGTTAAAACTAAAAAGCCAAAGAAATATTTATTTCTTAATTTTAATTAAATGACATGTTTTTCTTGGATACAGTAACTTATCTTGGGTGCAACTGGGAGATCTTTTGCAGTTAATTTTATAGATCTAATCTATTTGCAGTTTGTGTTGCTTTTCTCCAAGGAACATGAAAGTGAGAAGCAATAACTTTGTTTAAACTAGTTGAAGATTTTCTAAATCTATTTCACACAAACACATGGTCTTCCATTCATATACAAGTAATAGCTTAATAGGTACTTTTTATGTTTTATCTTATCTTGCAGCAAAGCTTTAATATATTATTATAAAAGGGCACCATAGAATCAAATCTATTGGTTGATGGGGAAAAAAATTAACAGTTAAACTGTAACCCTTTTTCTTTGGGGGGTGAAGAAGAAGGAAAATGATTTACTTTTGCTGATATTTTATATGGACATATATTGTCTCTCTTTTTTTGCTGATAAATTGGACATATATTGGCTTTCACAAACTGTACTGGTCCTTTTCACATTATAATGATCTAACAGATAAGTGGAAGCTAGCTATTAGCAACCACTGCAAGCAAATAAAACAGTGACAGGTAGTAAAGACTTAAATTTCTGATATCCTAACTGACAATCTATACCTTATTTTACTAACTTTTTGATCATTACATACTTCCAACATTTTGATTTCACCTTTTGGAAAAGTAACCTTTTACCCTGGAAAATGATTTAACAATTCATCAACTACCTATTAGTTTTGTAGTTTCTGGCCAGAAACATTATTTTCTGCTTGTCCAAACAAGTCCCCAGAGAACTTGGGTGAAAGGCAATAGAACAACTAGCATTGCCACACCTGTGGTGGCCCTGAGTCAAAGAGCCCAAATCACATGCTTTGAAGGGACTTTAATTAGAATCCAAGGCGGTGAAAGATGATATTTAAGGACCTTTTTTTTTTTCTGGTTCCACTCTGGGGGCCTCACATCGAGTGTCTTAAAGGCAAAGGAATCATTTACATGTGATGAGACCTTAAAAAAGGGTTTTAAAACATTGCTCTAACTTTGAAATAAAGTTTCTTTTTAGTATCGGTCTCAGGCTCTCAGCACATGATCCCAACATTCCATGACTCTCATGCCAAATGATTTCTTTTCTCACATGGCCCCTAATAATCTTCCACATTCTCTATCAGTTTTCTTACTTATTTTAGGCAATGCTTTATTATATCTCTCTTGATGAATAATAAACCGATACCCAGTTTAGGGGCCATGTGATGATCATGATCGTAATGAAGAACCACAGCTTAGTGCAGGCAAAATTATATGAGAATATACAGCCAAAGCTCTTGCTGATTGAGAAACCTTACAGTTTGATGACAAAACTGCTTTCAGTAGGCTTTTTGTGCTAAACTTAAATTCCTGCCATAGTGGACCACAAAGCAGTATAACCTCAGAAATCTGAAATCTAGCTAGTGCCATTTATTTTTTTGGATCCACTGCATGGTTTATCATCATATTAAGATACCAGTTGGTTTTATGGGGAGGTTAGGGTATGAATTTCAGATTTTTTTATTATCAGTGCTAGTTGAAACCCACTTGTGCTACTAATAACAATAATATAAATTGAGTAGTGACTTTTTTTTGCTTATAAAACAGCTACACTTAATATAGCGGTGGCCCTAGTATTTATTTAGATCTTACGTTTGAGAAGTTTATATTTTGCCTGTTTGAACCTTTGATGATGAGTGAGAAACTGATAATCTAGCTTGGCTAATAAGTTTGTTCATATACGACTGTTTTAATGCTGTAGAACATGTGAAAGCATATACTTCCGTCTCCTGGGCATTATTGAATGCTATAAATGCTTATCGGCCAGCTTATGTTTTGAAGTTCAAAATTTCTCAATTTCTAAGTGCAATTATGAGTTTATGCCAAAAAAGAGTGCAATTATGAGTTCAAGCAAGCCAACAGTTCCTCCCTTACAAGAAGCTCAAGTGGCAGAGATGATGCACTGGGTCAATTAACAGTGCGAAAATGCTGAGTTTTTAAGGAGTTTGAAAAAAGGACAAAATTTAGTTACAGTATCTTAGGTATTGTTTCTTAGGTTTCCCTCTTAAGATTCAGCCATATAACTACTTAACTAAAAAATATAATTTTTTCCCATGAGAAAAAATCCACATGGCGGAATCTCAAGAGGGGAACATCTAAATACTGTACCTAAGTCTTGCTCTTTGAAGAATATCCTCCACTAGCGGAGTGTAGTTGTAGAATACTGTTGTAGGACTTTATTACCATTAGCTTTCAATACTATTACATTTATACAGTTTATTAGGGCGGTAAACAAGTCGAACTTTGTTGAGTAGTACATGTTCAAGCATGACTAATCAGGAAAAATCAAAATTCGAGCTTGACTTGAGCTTGTGACAAGCCTAAAAATAGTGTTTGAGTTTGAACTTGTGGGAAAGTCAAAAAACTTGAGCTTAGCTTGGCTTGACTTGATTAATTAGTCAAGCCAAACTCAAGCTTAATATCAAGTTCAAACTCGAGCTCAGGTTAAGTTTTTGAGCTTGAGATCTAAAAAAATTACATTATTAAATGCTTAAATCTCTAAAATTAAGAAAAAAGAAAAAGAAAATAGTATATTCATTTTATCATGCATCTATTCTTACTTATGATTAGCTATTATTCAAATTAATAATTTACATAATTAAATTCATTCATTCATCATTCCTTGTCTATAGTTTTAGCAATTGTTCAAAATACAATTTTTACATTCATGTTAGATGGTGAAGGACTAGAAAAATACATGTTTATATCTATTATGAATGAGAAAATACTAACATGTTTCATAACTTTACTTTAGATGATTGATAGGAAATGATCATATGTGACCTACTTAATTATTTATTTATTTTTAAATGTAATTATAGTCTAAAGTGGTTCTTGATCAGTTTAAAGGAAAGGAAAAAATTAAGATAATATAGGTAGTGGTCTCATGTTGGCCATGTCATTATTAAGATATGTGTAATGAGTATATTTAGCTAACACATATAAACTTATAAATGAGTCTATACTTGAATTGTTGTGTATCAAGCCTAATAGCTCACGAGCTTGTTTGTGAACAAATTTTTTTGTTTGGGCTTGGCTTGTTTATTAAACGAGCCTAAAACTAAGACTCAAGCTTGGCTTATTTATAAACAAACAAACATGAACAAGCTTTTTATCGAGCCGAGCCCGAGTTGTTCATGATCGACTTGGTTCATTTACAGCCCTACAGTTTATGGAATGGAATGAAAAAGAGTGCAATTATACTTTATTTAACTTGTGTTTTTAAACAAAATAAACCAATAAAAATAGACTATCACAAACACGCATTAAAACTGGAAAAGGCAACACTCAAACAATTATTCTCCAATTGTATTTTAATAGGTTTCATCATCAATTTTTAGTTCCAATTATGGGCAAATTGGAATTTCAATAGAAATGAACATAAAGGTAAATTTAGGAATATCCTGGTAAGGGAATTTAGGGCATTGGGAAATTTTTTTTTTAACTTTACAAGTACTCTAGTAGGGAAGTGATTTACACCAGCCAAACCAAAAACCAAAAATTCAAAATTGATTTGTTTAATTTTGTTTCTAGCATGAGTTGAGCTAAAGCATATCTTCAAACTATATTGCATAATTCAACTTGCTTCGTTCAACTTTCAATCAAGCTCCAACTTTTCTATAAACTCATGAGTTCTATTTAGTTTTATTGTTAAAGTCTTTTGTCAATAAATAAAAGAATTATGATATTCTCGACAAGTGAATATCATAATTAGAATTTGTACTCTCCTCACTGAACTAGAGAAATCCCGTATTACAGTGATTTGTAAAAAGCAAAAACCACAAGATAAGTTCTTTTTGTTTGGACTAAAGTTGTTGAAGAATAAGAATTGCTTAAAGCTAAAGCAAGTGTGGCACACTTATGCTCAATTTGGTTGGGAGGATAAAAAAGTGGAAGGATAAATTTTTTTTTATCTATTCTACCATGTGTTTGGTAGAGAAAATGGAAGAATAGAAAATTAACTACTATTATGCCCTTATTATCAAAAGTAGAATGATAGAAAAGTGGGAATAATCTTGATATTTTACTTCCCTCATGTTTTCTCCCTATTTTGTAGAGAAAAAACTTGTGGGTCTAAAGTAAAAACTTTTTCTATCCTATTTTCCTCCCCTATTTTCTTCCCTTACCAATAAGAGAAAATGACATTTTTTTTTCTCTTTTATTTTTCATCATTCCTAAAATACCTTGACCAAACACGTTGTTAGTTTCAAAAGCGACATCGATGAGATATAAGAACATGATTCTTCTTTCCAGCCTCACTAGTCAATTAAGCATCTCAATTTGGAAATTATAGACCTTCTTAAATGCACTGATGGTTAGTTTGTAACTCATATAGGTCATAGCCAATTTTATGTTCCACAATATTGCAAAATGATGTCTGTTTTGTAATTTGGAGGGATTAATCCCCATCCCTCTAGTCTTATGATCGTGTTTTTTTTGTCCTCTAGGTAGAGTTGGTGTCAAGTGTCAACTCCCTTGTTTTTTTTCTTCGTTTTAATCTTTTCTTCTTTTCCTTAATCTAATTTTTATTCACAAAAAACAGAAAAAAAAAAAAAAAAAAAAAAAAAAAAAAAAAAAAAGAAAAAAAGAAAAGAAAAGAAAAAGGTCTGGTTATTAAACTATTGTTTAGGTCAAGGTCACTCTAATCAGCTTAGTTAGATAAATAGATTTTCAATTAATTAACATAAATTAATTGAAAGTGGGGCCCTAATAGGTATTTTTGATCTGCTCAACACAATAGCATCCATTTGGCATTTCTTAGGTCCTACAAAATGGAACTTATTGACCCTCTATAGTGATTTTACGCACCTTTTGATCTGTAATTGCAAAATGCAACAATAAAGCAAGTTTGAAAACATAAAAGCTGAACTAAATTGACTCTAATTCTTGTGAGTTTTATTAGCCTTTTTAGGGCGGCTACGAAGCTGTGTGTGCCTGTGCCACGATTGGAACATGTGAAATCAGAGTTCCGTCTCGTACGGCTTGATTGAAGGCTAATAAGAGTCTTTAGACTGAAAAAGGAAAGGCTCGAACTTTAACATCATTCCATTCCCAACTGTAGATCAAGAGACTTTTGGCTTTTGCATCAATTTTTAGTTCCAATTATAGCGCTGAAAAGGGTTTTCAAGTTTCAACCAACAAAATGAGCATACAAACAAATACATAGGTATACGGTAAATGTAAATGTTGCTTGATGTTAGAAAACATGGATATAGGGCATGGGAAATTTACCTAAGCAAATAGAATGCATGAAGTCTAAATACAGGCTTTAAGATTAGTTTATTTAATTTGTTTTTAACCTGAATCGAGTTTAAAAACATAAACAAGTTTTCTTTTGAGTCAAGTTTGAGTTGTTTGCGAATGATTTGGATTGTTTAAAGCCCCATGATCTATCAACAATCGACTTAAAAAGCATGTTAAATATATGGAGAATGGGGTGAAATGGTCTAGTGGAGTCAATTCTTCAATGAAATTATATGGAATTTAAATGATAGTATGGTACATGAAAATGGAATCCTAGGCTCAAAGTGAAGAATTTTTGGACACTAGAATGAACAAATTTCTTCAAATCTGAAATATGGAGTCCAAATGTCTCCCTCTTGGAGTACATAGGCATTTACAAGGACACAAATTGCAAAAAAAGACCAAATATACAATCTTTTCTTTGTCTACGAAAGGATTGGATGCTCCTTGCCCGGGGACAAAAAACCCTTGACCTGTATCCAAATTCAAACCACCTACCCCCACCCCCACCCCCACCCCTTATACTCTTTGTTCAAAAATAAAAATGGCACTTAGTGAAATTCAATTTAATTGTACCCATGTATGAAAGTTTTATGGGATTTTTTTTTTTTTTTTTTAATACTTTTCATTTTTTGCGGAGGCCCGTACTTTATTTGTAGGATTTGATTGAAATATACAAAAGTTGAAGATATGTAAAAAGCTATATGTTCATAATGCAACCAAATTTGCCAAAGGATACTGTTACACTAGTACTATAGAGATTGAGGCAATGTATTGAGCTCATTACGAAAAGACAGCCATGTCAGTGAGAATATTTCCGAATTAGATTTTCCAATTATCTCGATCAATTGGAGCCAATAGTATGCAAAGACTAGCTTATAATGATGATTTGTTGTACCGCTATAGCTATTTCAATTAGACAAAGGCTATTCGGCCACACAAAAATGTTGGGGAGTTGGTGCAACAAGAATCCCCAATTTCATGGTGAAGGCACCATTTGTCGGTGTGAATAATCAAAAGGAGAAAGAAATGTACGGTCAAAGGAGTTTTTTTTTTTAATTTCCTTAAGATGCAACACAATCTACATAGAGTGCTCTGCTCCATTATGGTGTATTTGACTAAACTTTGGGCTACCGTATATTGCCTTCTTTAAAGGAAGATGATGATATGATTTTGTGGGAGCAACATCCACGCCCATGGTCAGACCTAATGAAGCCCCACCAAGCATCATTATGTAGTCTGTAAAGATTTCCAAGATTGAGATCCCCATGGTTTCTAGAACTTCTAAACTTTTTCCACATCTAACTCCTCTATCATTTGGTATAATTAAATTTTGTTTTGGTGCTTCTTTTTTCTTTTAAGTGTTTTGGTGCTTTTTTAATTTGTTTATTTTAGTTCCCAATGGAACCAGCCAACTAGGGCCGTGGCCATCCAGCCAGGAAGAACAAAACTCGACAATAATTGGGGGTGAGACTTGAAGACAAGAGTAGTATCATTGTATTGTATAAACAAAAGAGTGATGCAACATGGATCAACATCGACTCGCATGTTATATATCTATATTTATATAAGATCTAAAAGTTAAAGACCATTTTTTATTGATTTTTTTTCTCTAATTTTTTATTATATTAAAAAAATTATGAGCAATGAATTGAAGTAAGAGTAATAAAGAAAATTAGAAGCGTGGAATTAAAGAGTTCTTTCTAAATTAAAGTAGAGGAATATGTAAAGACAAAATACATGTAAAGTTAAAACCATACAAGATATTATTAGAAAAAAAAAATCGTTCAAGATAAATGTGTAAATTTAATCAGTTAATATACTTAATATTATTAAAAAAAATTAGAGGAACAAATTAATATAAAAAAATTTGTGATGTGGCTGATGATTTGGTCCACTTCGGTCTAGTTTGGTCTAATTTTGTCCACTTCGGTCCAATTCTGTCCAATTCGGTCTACATCGGTCCAATTAGGTCTAGTTCGGTCTAATTCAGTCTATTTCGGTCTAATTCTATCCATTTCCATCTATTTAGGTCCGCTTCAGTCCAATTAGGTCAACTTCAGTTTATTTGGTCCATTCGGTCCTTTTCAGTCTCATTTGGTCTAATTTAGTCCAATTTGGTCCACTTCGGTCCAATTGGGTTAAATTCGGTCCATTTAGTCCAATACGGTCTAGTTCGGTTCATTTCAGTCTAATTCTGTCCGTTTCGGTCTAGTTCGATCCACTTCAGTAAAATTAGGTCTAATTCGGTCCATTTGGTCTAGTTCAATCCACTCTAGTCTACTTTGATCCCACTCAGCCCATTTCGGTGCAATTTGGTTCACTTCGATCTATTTTGGTGCACTTACTTAAGAATAGGAAAATATATGTTTAGGTTGAGAAAACCTATTCTAAATCCAAATTTATTAAAAAATATAAATGACAAAAAGTAATATTACCATTTTTAATTGTTTAATTTGATGATTTGTGATATTATTTTTTCTATGTTTTTTCCTCCCCTTAGCTAATACTATTATTAATATTAGTATTTTAGTTTTTGAGTGATTTATACAATTTTAGTGTTTTGATATGATATAATTTGAATTTGAAGGCCAGCTGTGATTTTTTTTAATAAAGGGATAAAAAATTTGAAGATTTATGATATTAAGTTCAATATAAATTCTTTGATATAAGTTGGATACTAATATGAAGTTGTGCCAAATGCAGCCTTTTAGCTATCGAAAATCCTTGTTGAATGAAAAGATAATATCCAAGTCTATAGATATGGAAAGTATAATATATTAAAGTGTATTGAGCAATTTTTGGACCTGTTGGACCAGATTTGAAGGTAGGTATAAAAGAAATTGTTGAAATAATTATTGAGTTTACAAAACAAATGATGAAATGGAAAAAAAAAAAATGTTGCTTAATTTTCAGTGTGTTTTTTCAATTTATAATTAGTATATATTTGTTACTCCAATCCATATTGGAATTGCATTATGCAGTCATATTTCGACACAAAAAATTATAACTATCTCATGCATTGCGTAGGTCTGTGACTAGTTTGATTTAAAATTGAAGAAATTTAAAGGAGTGGATTAAATTTTACAGATTGATGTATGATAATTACAAAAACATAATTTAGAATTTTATTTATTATAATGTTGAAGTGATACTAATCACATTAATTCTCACGTCATTTTATAAGTTATTTGCTGTAAAATTAGTTTTATAATTTGGCTTCTGTTAATAAGTGCCCTTAGACATAGGAAGCATCATTTAGATCCCACTTGCACTGGAAAGTAACAAAATGAGCAAAAGCTAATTAAATTATTGACTTTTTTTCCTTACGCACTTCTCACACAATTTTGTATCCTTGTAAAGGATTTACAAAACATTTGGTGACTCGCTTTTATCACGTTGTTTATGCATCGATCATGCACCCGCCAACCTCTTCAATGTTGATATTTCTCACACTCTTATTATTTGCACTCCACTTCACATTCAATTTTGCTCCATATGGTTACACTTCCATTCTACTTAGTACTTACATTAATGACCAAACCCTATCTTCTTCACCCATAGGACTGAAAAATTAGAGTGCATTAAGTAGATAAGGATTCTTCCCTCATATCCACATTTAGGGGTCCAAATAGCTGCTTAAGCCCAAGTCGGCCTAAGCCTATATCTTATGTCCAAATAGCTGCTTTAGCCCAAGTCGGCCCAAGCCTATATCTTATGTCCAAATAGCTGCTTTAGCCCAAGTCGGCCCAAGCCTATATCTTATGTCCAAATAGCTGCTTAAGCCCAAGTGGGCCTAACCCATTATTAACTTTGTGTGTGTGTGTGTGGGTGGCTGGGTGGCTGTTCTCGTTTTCTCCCTTCTTAAATTGATTGAAGCTATCATCAATTCACCATGACAGTATTTGTAATGAATTTGGTGGATAGTTTTCTACCCTAAAAACAAAACACCTCTCTCCCATATCCTCGAAGAACCAAACTTTTGTTCCTCGAAAAAAAAAAAAAAAGAAGAACCAAACTTTTTTTTCAATTCATTTATTTTACTTCAATAAAATCAGATATCAATGTGGATATATTTAATTTGTTACCCTCTTCACATTCTGCGGATCTAATTAATAAGATGGAATGTAATTTTTTCAATGGATAAATCTATACATACCTATGCAGCTTTTTTAAGAAAAAAAATTATATATATATATATATATATATATATCTAGAACTAAAAAAATAAAAATAAAATAAAAAAACTCTAAACACAAACAAACTTGTAGAACGTGAGTAATTATTTATAATACAAAGACATATATTCTAACAAAAAAAAAAATCGTCAAAAATGTAATTTACTAGTATTATTTCACGTGACTTGTTTTTTTTTTACGGTATTCTAACAATAAATCTATATGCCTTTTTTTTTTCCTTTAAATTTTTATATTTGACATATATTTCATTCATTCAAATAAAAATAAGAAGGAATGAGAGAATTTTTAATGGGAGGAGAGCAAGATTCTTTATTTAGTCACTTTTATAAGAAGAAAGTTTTAATTTATCATTATCAATAAAAATGAGAGCGAATGAGAGAATTTTTAATGGGAGAAGAGCAAAATTCGATATTTAGTCACTTTTACAACAAGAAAGATTAATTTATCACCACCAACACTTACCAATAAATAACAATTTAATTATATAAAAAAAAAAAAATCAAGGGTGATTTTTTTTTTGGCAAATTATTATTATTTTGTGTCCTCAAATGATTTTGCAAATAATCTATCAATTATCAATTTTATCATCAAGAAATATTCAAAAGTATCCTTTATCTTTACCCCACTTTGTTTTTAGAAAATTGTTCTAAAAACCAAGTAATTTGCTTACTTTTTTTTGAGAAGAAGTAATTTGCTTACTTAGTTAACTTTAATCATTATAAAAAAAAAATTCAAAATTTATTCCAAAAAAAATAAAAATAAAAAGTAGGTAGGATATTAGGACTTCTACGATTTTAATTTGTCTTTTAACGGTTTGTTTTGCTCGTTGAGTTCCGCGCCAGCTTCAAAGGCCTCAAAACTGAAAACACACTCCAACACACACTTCGCCGATTCATTTCTCATTTGCTTAGCCAAAAAAAAAAAACACAAAACAAAACGATGGCTGAGATTTTCAATTTCAGGCGCATCTCATTTTCTCTCGCCGCGATTCTCTTTGTCCTAACCCTACTTTCAAACTCCATTTCCACTCTCTCATTTCAAACCCTAACAAATAACCCTAACTTCGATTCCAAAACTGCCCTCTTCGGCGACGCCGAACTCGCCGACGATGGCTCCTACGTGAGGCTCACGCGCCCCTCGATCTCGAGCTCGGGAATGGTAATGCACGCGGATCCTTTCGTGTTCGCCGATCCGACGACGTCTTTTTCGACGGAGTTCTCCTTCTCGATCTCTCCCGGCGACGGCGACGGGCTCGTTCTCACTTTGGTTCCGAGTGGAGGCTCGTTCGTGCTTTCCGATGCGACGCGGTTTCTCGGAGTTGAATTCGATACCAGGATGGACGTTAATGTAGGTGATTTGAATGCCAATCATGTTGGAATCAACGTGAACGATTTTGAATCTGTTAGTGTTAGCAATGTTTCGGCTTTGAATTTGGTGCTGAACAGTGGAGAAAGGTTGAAATCGTGGATCGATTACGAAGCGAGTTCGAAGAGAATTGAAGTTAGGTTAGGTAAATTCGAAGATCCGAGGCCTAACAATCCTGTACTCGCGTACGCGATCGATTTGGCCAAAATGTGGGGAGCTGAGGAGGTCCGCGTAGGGATAATTTCGTTGAATTCGAATTCCACGCAGAGCTGTAGTGTGTATTCATGGAGTTTTAGGGTTCGGAAGGTTCGGAATTCGATGCATTCGATGCCCGTGGATCCGCGGAACTATGGGAAAGAGCATGGTGAGAGTGTCAGGACGGAGAAGAGGGGTTTTTGTCTGTTGAGGATGATCGGCCAGCTGATTTTCGCAACGGCGTGTGCGGCATTGGTGGCCTTTATGGTGATTTTTATGTGGATGATCTTCGGCAATGTGCGTAGCGGCGGCCCAGTGTTCACGGCCAAGTCTGCGGTGTACCCTGGCGATTTCAGGTACGAGAAATTTGATGTAGTTGTTGTTGAGAAAGATGGTGATGATTTGAAGAAGTAAGGCATGGAAATGTATGGCTATTATGAATGCTGGTTTGCTTTGTGTGTATTTTGTTGTGTTTGTTAGGAAGTAGTAATGGTAATGATGTATTTTGTAGTTTTGTACTATGTAAGACTAAGATATGTTGTACAATGTTGATGGGTAGGAATCTTATCTAACAATGTAGCTTTGATGGAATTGAACCTCTTGGTTGTGAATGTTATCAGAGCTAAATTGTGTATTGTAAAAAAATTTACATTTCAATGGGCATAACTATGTTGCTTATTAAACAACTCGTGGATTTATCCATGATTTTCTTGTCACAAAGGGACGGTCTTTGTAAAAAAAAGATTGGCAGTAGGCTTGCTTGGAATAACTTTTTTCAAGATGTACTTTAATGATAAGTTGTAGGATAACCTTTGCTTCATTGTTGAAATGCTAGACTGAGAGTTCATTAGACTGAGTATTGGCTCCATTATGTACAAGAAAGCTAATTTTGGTTCCAATCAAAATGTCCAAGGTTCAAATCCCCCCTCCCCTATCGTTTTTACTATCGAATTATCCAAAAAAAATTAACTCCAGTTTAGACACTTGTGGGGTCTATATGTTCATTAAATGCTTTTCTAGAAGGCTGATGAGTCTTTGAAGTGTTATTAGTTTTACAAGTATGGTTAAGTCTGCATTTCCAAGTTTTGCATATTCTAGGTTTTATTCAGAGTTTTGCAAGCCACTTTAACTGGCTTGCTTGTATTTGATTGGGGAGAATGTATGAAATAGTCATTATCCTAAGGAACCGTTGAGTTCTTCTGGTCAAAGAGATTGAATGTGAATTTTCCATTAATTAATAATGTCAGATCTTGAGGCTAAATCTATTTGAGGAGGTGAAGAACTCCTACCGATCTTTGTTTTCAACCTGCAGAATTCATTTAATACTTTTTTTCAGATCTAACGCTCAATTTACCAGCTATATAGAAAAGAAAAAACAAAATATATTCCCTTCTCCAAACCATTTCTAGTTGCATATCCTTGGCAACTATGGTGTGGAACAAAGTTCTTCAACGGACAGCCTTTACATAGCTTTAACCAATGATTTGAATATAGATGTAGATAGAAGTTTGAACTTAAAGGATCACAGAAAAATAAATGTACAAAAACGGTATGAGTGCTTACACACTGGTACCTTTCTCTTCTTCTAGAATATCATTAAGACAATCTAAAAAACTCAGGTTACTGCTCTCTCACATCACACACTTACCCAAAATGAAGCTGTAGGCTTTTTATGCAAGCTACTGGTATTGGTGCTTCTGCCAACTTGGTTTCTCTTAGGTAGTAAAATCCTGATAGAGAGAGATCTAGGGGGTGGTGGAGACTGGATAGAAAGAATTAGAGAGAAGCAAAATAGTCAGTGGTGCTGGAAGGGGGTTCTACAGAGACAAACCATGAAGACAGGGGAAGTTCTAGACAGAAGTGAGGTGGTAAAGGTTTGGTTTTCAATGTATTTTGCTATCTGTATAACAGGTACTTAATTCCATTTCTAATAGAAGCATACTTTGAATGACATCGTTCCCTCAAAAAACCGTGTTTGCCACTATCATTTTCTTTCTGAATCTCAATCTTGAAAGCATTCTAGCATTATTATAGATGCCCTTTGATGATTCCGGCCTTGATTAATGTTTATAGTCATTGTTCTCTTAGTTAACTATGTACGAAGTGTTGATTGTTACACTTCAACTGTCCGTTTTGTTCATCCCTAATTAACTGTCTGTGGAAGCTCATCACTGAAGAATTTTGAATGACACATTAGATATGATCATTTCTTTTATATTCATTTCTGCTGCCCTAAGCGCGCTCTCTCTCTCTCTCTCTCATATAAGAGGGGGATCATGTTTGACTCATTATTTGGGTTGCATTTTAGTTGGAATAGATTTTTTCTTAAGATTTTGGTCAAAATAATTCAAGCCACTTACTAAGATGAAATATCTTTTCATTTTAGCCTATCCAAAATTCTTTAGCATGTATGAGAAAGAAATCCCAAGAAGATTAGAGGTGCATAAATTTCCAACCATTGACATAAACATTTATGTTTAGGAATCATAGAGGTGCATAAACCCATTGCTTTCTTTGGGGTTATGCAACTAACAAGGCAGCACCCAATGTGATTCTACAATCCAAATACTGATTAGATTAGCCCCAAAAAAAAAAAAAAAATACCGATTTTTGCACTACTTTTCTACCGAGGTTAGCACTTGTAACGAGGGTCATAGACATAGAAGGTTTGCATATGCAATAAAGCTTGCATAGCACTCTAAGAGCATTAATATTGGTGGTGCTAAAAAGCTATATTGCTATTTTTAGCACCACCAAATACAAAAATATGGCTACATTGGTGGAGCCAAAGCCAAATAATTTGGCTCCACAGCTACAGTGCACAGCTAATTACTTTTGGCTGTGCACTGTAGCTCATAGGTAAATATATATATATTTTTTCACGTGTTCTCTTTTTCTCCTGCTATTCACATGTTTATACTATGTAGACCGGATTATTTATTGTAGTGGATATATTATTTTATTATAGTAGATATATTATTTTATTGTGTTGAAAACTAAAATAAAACCACTTATGTTGAGTGTTTTGTAAAATAAAAAGGTAAAATAAATAAAGTAGTTTTTTGTAGCGACGTATTGTTAAATTTATGGCTGTGGATGCACTTAGAAGTGTAAATATAAATAATTCCAGGCCACTAAAGCCCATATGGGTGCGTGTAGGGCCCGGAATCCAAATTGTACATCGGTATGTTAGTATGGATAGGCCTAATATTGTTTGGCAGGCCTCTAATTGGATTGGCCCTAAAGCCTCCTAAAACCAGTGGCTTAAAATTCTTCAAAAACAAATTGGACAACGGATGCTATTTTTTATTACTGCTTAATAAAATAAAATAAAAAACATTGCGTGTGTGGTATGCTTTCTTTCTTTCTTTCTTATTTTCAAACATGTGGGGGGGATGCGGGGATTTCAATTTAGCTTCTTCCTATAGGTGGATTTCAAGGTTTTCTCTCTGGCGTGTGTATAGGAAATAGCGTTGTGTATTTATTTTATATATGCAGAGCTCAACTGTACAACTGTGGGGGGGATGCGGGGATTTCAATTTAGATCACTGTCTAATTAATTATTGTGATGCCAAAGAACGAAGTTATAGAAGGGAACTGTGATTGGCATTGCTCGGGAGTGTTGTAGCTAGGCAGAGGCTAGGGCCCCACAATATTAGGTGACAAATTGCATTCGATTTGCGTCTTTTATTTGAAGATATTTGCTTTGTTTTTTTGGACCTTTATTCGAAGATATAGTATGACGTATCAATATATACATGGGGTATAGTATCCCCGGGCTTGGATTTATATCTCAGCTAAGCTAAAGTGAAAACGTGACTCAAACTTTTTTTTTTTTTCTAAAAAAAAAAATAAACTAGTATTTTATTGTACAACTGTACAAGGCCGGTAGGTTTTAAATTTCATCATGCTTGATTTAAGATCGTTGTCAAGGAAAATTGAAGTAAAAAATAAGTCTTAATAGTTTGGCAGATTATCTAACTGATGTTACGTTAACTTGTATTACTATAATTCTTTTTATTAAAAAAAAAAAAAAAAAAAAAACCTTGAATTCCTGCAACCTCTTCCACAATTTCTCTCGGTGATCTAATGCTTCCAACACTGTTTGTATTAATTACAATTTTTTTGAATCATAAGTGTTACAAATCTAAAATAAAGAGAGTATAGATAGTGAAATAGAATGTTTGAATTACATAGTTTGGTCTAATATCCATACAGGAAAACTCTTGATGACTACATTTTTACTATACTGAATTGTATATTTATTGTATGCTAAACCATATATCAACCATGGTTATTAGTCTTGTACAAATAGAATACTTTGTTTGCACACTAAATAGGATTAGACTTGATATCTTTAATGATAAGGACATAACAAGTGGCACAACAGTGAGTTTACATTCATAAAACCACCATAATGTGGAGAGCAACATGGGCATAAGAGCTCGTTCTTGCGGTAATTATTAATCCATGTAATAGTTTATATAGTGAATTCAAGTGGCAACAAAACAGTTTTAAAGAAGTTACTAGCAATATTTAACATTGTGATATGTTTTAGTCAAGCCTAAAAAGAGAGAGACACCGCACTCCACTAACAAACTTGCTTATACAAAAATAATTCTTTTGTAGTTGTAGCTCCTTAAGAGACTCTCTTAGTTCATATGGCTTTAGGAGCTGTTCATGTCGGTAATTTCATTTCTTCGTAATTTCTTACGTTGATTAATCTTGTTTATTCAAGTTTCCTCTATGTTGATTTAAGTTCTTAGTTGTTAATCCTGTTTGATGTAGAGTGCATTAGGCATCAAACTGTTTTGTTGACTTTTATACTTTACATAATTTTGGTTTACTTAACTTTCCTGGAATCAATGATATTGGATTTCACTTAGAATTTAAGTTTGGTACTTGTTAAGTTAGAGTTACAATCTATTTGCTTTCCATAGTTCTGTATTCCTAGCACGTGCTTCATCCAACCTAAAAGTCCTCTTAATTGAGGTAATACCAAACCACATTCCCTTAAACATGGAGCCAAATAATCCATCCACAACATGACACCAGGCATCGATGCACTTTTGTAATCACATTCAACGGGTCAAAATTAGAATCATATCAAACAAACACATTCAATTCTGTCCTTTTCTTTAAAAAAATTCATTTCCATTATGTTCTTTTATAATAGTTCAAACATCGTATTAAAAAAATGCTCAAACATAGTATTAAAAAAATGTTATGTTACTGTAATGAATAATTTAAGAGTGTAAGGAGAAAAAAAGATGCATTCAAACATGCTATGAAATGATTTTCTCCTATTCAAATCTTCAAGTTTTGAATCATAATTCTCTTAATAAAGGAGACAATACAATACCACTGAATTATAAGGCTTTTTAACAAACCAAATATTTATTTTAAACTCCTTAAAATGGTGTGTTTTATATCCTTGTTCATCAAAAAATATGTATCATTTTCATATTAAAACTTAAAAGGTGGTAACATTATTTTATTTTATTTTATTTATATATTTATTTTATAAAAGGTTAGAAACGCTAACAGCATGTTAGTATTATATAGCAATTGGATTACCTTCCGGGTCCATCGATCTTTTCCATAATATATGCTGCTATATAAAAGAAGCATACCTTTACTTTGGAATCACTTTTACTCCCAACTTTTTTTTGGGTCATTAGCGAATAACCTTTTCTAACCACTAAAAATAAAGAAATTGATAAATAAAGTAGCCTTTGATGCCTACAAATGTTAGTGGAATGCATTCGTAGGTACTGTTATTAAATAATAATAATGATAATGATCTCTAATTATTTAGTATTATTTCAAAATAAATAAATAAAACCTGGTGGGCCTGTGAATGAGCATTACATTTCCAATCATTGTATAGGTGGTAGATTTTAGACATTTCGTGTAATATAATTGGTATTAACAAGGTTGTCAAAATTGAGATTCTAAGTAAAATCGTAAGAGGTAGGTGAGATCATGGATCGTAAGATCGGATTATAGATCGTAGGATCCTATATTATTTGAGAAAAAAAAAAAACACATTGTTATATTAAATAATCACATAAATTAATTATACATCCATTCATAATTTGCATCCATTTGAAGTAATTAACATACATCACTATATCCATTTATAAGATCATTTAAAAAAACCAAAAACCTCAAAACGTGACACTCTATTGAAATGTTATTTTTCATTGGGTCCAATTGAGCCTTCTATCAAGTTAAAGAAGATTACAAAAAATCAAGATCATTTGAGATCATTAGAATCGTACGATCCTACCGATCTTGAATGATCGCAAAGATCCTTGAAAAATTCGGATCATTTTAGACAAGGGAGATCGTAAAATTGTAGGATCATAGAATTCAGATTGGAATTTTGACAACCATGGGTATAAATATAATTAATTTGAAAAAAAAAAATTGTATAATACAATTGGTATAGTGGGTTATAATAATATGGGTGGTGAGATTTTCTTTGCATAGGGAAGCCACCATCATTTCGTTACCATTAGATGATTTACTGGGGGATTGCAGAGAAGGCTTTGATGCACAACTCAAACTATCATTTTATCAGTGATTCAATTTCAATGTCAATATGGTGGTGTGTTTCAATTAGGAGACATACCCTCCACTAGGGATTGGATCCCTTTTTATATTAATTAATGCCTTGCAGGTCCTTAAAAATCGTTTTTTTTTTTTTTTTACGAATTGGGCCCGTTTGGTAACGGTGTTTAAACAGCGAAAACTATTGTTTAAACACAACACGTATCTCTACATATTTTTTTCTCCCACATGTATTTTCACAAAACTTAAACAAAGTTATTAAAAATCTCTTACCAAATGGGCCCTTGATTTATGATGTTTGTAGAATAGTTTGTGTTTGTATAATTACTTTTGTTCTAATTCTATTGAATTCAATTATCGACTATTAATATGAGTCTGATTCTGAAATAATTGTAATTTATTTGTGTGTGTGTATATATATATATTGAAAAAATATTTATGTAATTAGATTGAGATAAGCCAAGTAGCTAAAGTTTTCTCGAGTCTCTAGGCAGCATGACATCAAAAGCTGTTCTCTCTCGAGGAGGATGTTGTAGTTTAAGGATGTCCTTAAGGCTGTGTTTGGTTGGGGTGAAAATAGGAAAGATGGAAAATAGAGAGAGAAAAATAGGGTGGAAAATGTTGTTTTCCACTGTTTGGTTGGGGAAGGAAAATGGGGAAGATAGAAAATCCGGAAGAAATTTTTCTCTCCTAGGCCCAGATTTTTTATCCTCCCAAATCAGGAGGAAAAACTGGAGAGAAAAGTGTTGTCACAGCACTTTTACACAAATGCCCCGTTTCTCTCTCCTCTCACAGCTACAAACACAACAATCTTTCTCTCAAACATCTCTAAACTCAAGCATAATCAAATTATCAGAATACAAACTCAAAAACACAATTTTAAAATTAATCAAATCATAACAATAAAAGCAAAAAAAAAAAAAATGACCAAAGACAGAAGCCATTTGACCCATCTGGACTGTGTTGGGGATGAAGATGAGCGACGGCTCCAAGCTGGGCCAATTGCTTTAGGACGAAGATGACCCATCTGGACTGCGCTGGGGACGAATGTTCTGGAATCAAGTATGAATAAAAAATAAAAAAAAATAAAAAAAACAGAGAGATAGAGCTGGAGGAAAAAAAAAAAAAAACCGAGAATGAGAGCTGCTAGTGCTGGAATGTTCTTGAATGAGGGAGAAAAAGAAAATAAAAGAAGGGGGGGGGGATAGAGATAGGACAACATGTGTGGAGGAGAAAAACAAGAAAAAGAAAAAAGAAAAACTTATAGATGAAATGAAATGAGAGAAAGGAGAAATAATATAAAGAATAAAAAATCCTAATTGAGAAATGTTATCACAATATTTTCATAATATTTTTACAATAAATTTTAAGTAACAGATTGTTATTAGTTAATATTGGTAAGTAAAAAAATAATTTCAGTGATGGGTTCAAATTAGAACTAGTAACAATTTTCCACATAAATTTTGTTATGAAAGTATTGCGAAAAATGTTGTGGATGTAACACTTCTTATTGAAAAATATAATTGTTGGTAAATTTTATATTATTTAATGAGTACAAATAAATCTATTTCTTAGATACTATGTAACAAGGGTATAATAGTCAATTTATATAAACTACATTTTCTATCCTCCCACTTTTCCATCCTCCTACTAATTTTCCATTCTCCCACTTTTTCACTTCTCCAACCAAACGAACCCTAAGTCGCTCTCCACATGGAGGCTAGAGGCTATGTTTCATTCAACTTATAAGAATTAAGTCAAATGACTCACCTCGCTAGCGTCAAAAAAGAAAGAGAGACCAAAATGAAAAAGAGGCGTGTTAACTAACATTAATCACCTTTTTCCTTGCTACGCTAGATAACCCCTTTTGACTCCATAAATTCAAATACCAAGAAAAATGAATATTTAGAATTAATAATAATAATAATAATTATCATAGTTCTATTTGAGAGCAAAAAAACAATCAATAATCAAGATGTTTCTTATTTTATGATAAAGACTTTACCATTTTTTCCCCCTTTTTAGATATGATATTATTTCAAATTTATAGTATCTACTTTAAGATGATTATTTTTTATTATCACGTCAAGGTCAAGACACCAATTAAATTTTGGTGTCGGTAGAAATTAAATCCTAAATTTCTTATTCGAGATAAGAGACTTTATTATTATTTGAGCTCACTAACTGGCCCACAATCAGTTTTTTATTTAAGCAAATCATGCACTTCAATCATACAATTTGACCAAAATGGAGACAATTATTCGTTCATATATATAATAAATAAAATACTAGAAAATGAAATTACTAAAAGACTAAAATGTAGTGCCCTCACTTTCACTTTCTTTTTTTTATAAAATATTTTCTTTGAACTAAAAAAACAAATAAATAAGAAAAAAAGAGGGTGTATAATGGTGAGAGCCCACTCCAAAGTGGGATAGTGACTGATAATAATTCTACAAGAACCGTGAAAGCTACGAATAATTTCCAACACACATGTGGACTCTCAAAAGATCTCACTGGTGGGTTAATACTTAATACTCTTTTTTTTTTTTTTGCTGAATAATAATACTCTATTGAGTCTATATTCCTCATATCCCAGGGACCAGACCACAACAACTCTGTGACTGTGAGTTATCTAAAGAATAATAAGGTTTCATTGCTTATTAGTAATTTTTTAGTCAAAAAAGAAAAAGAAGAAATACGTTTCTTTTTCATTCCCCAAATAATTTATCATCTTTTTTGTTTTCAGGAATCAGGATGTCTCGAAATGATTGTTCAAATCAAGAGTCAAAAGGTCAATTTTGCTCTCATTTGTCATTCCGATAATAATAATAACCTAAGACAAAATTGAAAAAAGAAAGAAAGATAAAAGCCCAGTATATTTTTACATGCGTTATTTTAATTGGATGTTTTGTTTAATATGTCTATCTTGTAAAAATAAAGTTGTATTTAGAAAAATGTGAGGCTTTTAAAAGCTATATATAGGATTGCGAATTCAGTTTATCAATATGACGAACTTGATTCCACTCAACACCTTGGTTTTCATGGGTTGATGAATTTGTTTCTAAATTTTTTTGAAACTTAGGGTTGGATCAAGTTCAAGTTGGCAAGATTTCCAACCCGATTAACCTCTAAACCAACCCCATTTTATTAATAGTTTAAAAAATATGTGTATTATTTGCGACTTCAATTTATTTTGAAATTTGAGACCTAGTTTAAATTTCTTTGTTTGATGTATTTTAATATTTTAAAACTTAAATTATAATATGAATTTGAAATATTGAACTCAATTGTGTAAATTTCAATCACTTATTCAATAGTGAAACTAAATAATTGTATAAAAACTCTAATTTTTATTAGCTCTGAAAAAAAAATTGCCATAAACCCAATGACATAACCCAACTCAATCCCAATTAAGTAAGAGGTGGGTTGATTTTTAGATTATCCAAGGTTGGGTTGTTCTTAACCTAAAAAAGTCAAGTGAGTTGAAAAATGTCACAAACCCAACTCCTTCCCTAGCTGTACCTTAAAATAAGCTAACTTTATTTCCATTTTTAAGCCTAACAAAACAATAAATAAAAATAAAAATGTTGCTGAAAATGGGTAAAATTATAGTTATACATAGAAAGATTGATAACTTAAAAACTTGTACATAAATAAATAACATAATTAGACCTTTAAAAAAAAAAAGCTAAAACAAATGGAAACTTACACTTATTTGGCAACAACTTTTTTTACTTTTTATAAGTACCAAGTGTACAACTATACTTAGTATTCTCAAAAAAAAAGAAAAAAAGAAAGAAAAAAAAAAGGTGTACAATTATACTTTTAGTAAATAAGTAAAAAAAGTACAAATGGACCAATATACTCCTCTAATTTTTTTTTTTTTTTTTTTTGAGGCACTACTGCTCTAAAATTATGTAGCTTCTGTTTTTTTATTTTTTTATTTATTTTTTTTTTATAAATAATCTTATGTAGCTTCTGTTAGTATGAATTTTGATGCAACTTTTTACTTACTATATATTACTTGTTATATTGTAAGCTTTAAGCTCTAAAAAGGTGCACATAAATGAGAACTAATTAGTTATATAATGTACTAGTCGCTAACCTGTGTTATACACGGAAAGGTTTTATATAAATGTGATACATATATAACATATGCAAAATTAACTTGATTTCTTTTTCTTCTTCTGTTAATTAAATGCATTTTTCAATTATTCCACATTACTTAAGAGAATGTGTTGTGTGTAGTATAACTTGCCCCACCCTCCCTTAAAAATTATCATGGCTTTTGAGTGGAGTTGTGGTGTGCCTTTGTGTTAGAATATCTTTCCCTCTTCCTTGTGTGTGTGTGTGTTTGTTTCTCAACAACAACAACAAAAAAAAAAAAAAAAAAAAAAAAAAAAATCTATTCATCAAATCCCAATAACTGAGCAAAAGAATATTGCCAAAATCCTATTCGTTAATTCCTTAACCTTCTTGAGCTTCCACACTAACCAAGCAAAAAAAAAAAAAAAAAAAAAAAGCACCTAAAATTTAGGAGTATGGACCATCTAGCCAAATTAAGTGCAAATTTAAAAAAAATTAACTTAAATTTTGAATAATATTAATATCCCAAAATTAGCAAAAATAATAATAAAACTTTAAAATACGACCTTAGACACCCATGCATTCACTTACAACAAAAGTAGCAAAAGTTACAAAGAATGATATGTCAAGCACATATTATTCCCATATCGACTCAAACCTTAGGCTAAGAAATCACTTTGCACATCCCCATCATATTTTTTGCAAGCCCATACACAACTTCCTTTCACTCTTCAGAGCATAAGGAACGTATCATCAAACTACATAAACTAATTAGGATGATAGTTTGATATCTACCATAACAATGTGCAACTTAAGGCTCTACTTTCTACACCACTTTTGCACCTTCTGAAACACCAAAAATATCCAACTTCTTAAAATGAAGCTGTTTAATGTAATCTCTTTTAAATTAAATCATTAAAATAATTTTATCAATTTTTTTAAAATAATAACAAGTAATTAGAAGGATAATGACCGTGTGAAAAAAATTAAAACATTTTAAAACTCAAACTCAAACTTTTGTACTCACCAAGGAAAGTCAAATATCGTTAATGCCTTCACTGAACACTATCTTTGTGAAAATCTCAAACCATGAATCCGAGGTTGAGGCCGATTCTATAATAGCCTAAATAACCGCTGTGTACCTAAAAATACCAAACAGACAAACTCAATCAACCAAATTAACTCTTGTGCATCTTTAGCTTTGTATCATTCTTACCGTCAAAATTAATGCCTCTAAATTATGTTACTAGCTGGTGTCACATTATGTACATAAATATACTCTATTCTATAGGATGGAAAGCTAATGCAGTCGAATTTTATTATTTAAAGGTTTTTGACTCTATACCTGAAAGTTATAGTGATGAAATTTGAGACCCTAACATCAAAGATAGCAAAAGAGATTCAATTGTGTTCAGGTTGATTGGTGAGAAAACTGTGAGGAAAAAAAAACTAATTTAAACATTCCCAAGAAATAAACAAAGGCTTACACAAAACAAAACCTACTTACAAAGAAACAAAACAAAGGCTCACACAATCACATCTTGAATTGTGAACATAAAAAAGCTATAACTGAATGCAAGAACTTAAAGGACTTATTAACACATAGTACCGATGATATGGAGATGTTAGAGTCGGGCTACACATTCCTGGGGACTTAAGAATTGCATTGCACCTTCTGATGAGGGGAAAAAAAGAAAGAAAAGAACAAAACACAATAAAAACAAATACAATTTGTCTAAATAGATAAGGATTAACATTGCAAAACCTTCAAACCCACATTATAATATAGATGCTAAATTTACCGTGAGCTTGTCATGGTATTGTGCCATGTGATACTAAATTGCTAGCCAAGACAAACTTTCATCTAAAACTAAAACTTTGTTTAAGGATTGTTATTGTTCTCATTATATCACATGGCTACAATAAAGCACTGTGAACGGGTCTCAAATTTCATCACAATAATTTTATTATTTTGCTGTTTGCCATGTGATTCATTGCTTCTTCACATGGCAAACTTTCATTGGAACAAATTGTATCAATATTGCATTTACTTTGAGCCGCTCGTAGTGTGGTTCAAGTAGGGTTTGAGAAGGGTAGAGGTGCATGTTTAGGGTTTTCTTTTGTTTTATTTATTGAGGAGGGGAGAGAGACTCCTAACATGAGTCTTTCTCTCCCTTTTTTCTTATTTCTAACATTTTTTTTTTTACTTGGTTATATATATATATATATATATATATATATATATATATATATATATATATATATATGATAATGACGAGTTTCAGAGTTTGAGTTTAAGTTTAAGTTGGACTTGTTAGAGAGATAGAATTTCACTCCTTGTTAAATTTGGATTAAACAAAAATAATTTTATTTAAATATTGTGCTGACATGAAAAATTGTGAGAGTTTCAAAAGTTTCGGTTTTATATATATACTAGTGTTATGCTCATGTGATGCACAGCTTAATAGAAAAGTATATATAAATTAAACAATTTATTTCAATAATTTAATTTAATTACTTGTCTTAAAAAATTAAATTAAAAATTTTGAACTTATAAAGGAGATTTTAACAATTTTATAGTAACACTACACACAATTAAGTACAAATTTAATACATTGAGATGATTATTATATGTGAATAAAAATGATTACTTTAAGAAAGACAAAATGTTAGAATGGAATAACTAATCATATAATGAATATGTGACAATTTTCGCTAAAGAAAAAATTATTTAAAAAATTATAAGTAGAGTTAATAGAGGAAAAAAAAATTTAAATAGGAATTGAACGGTTGTTCTTAAGAGTGAGAATTATATCTAAATTTACCTTATTTTTCCAAAAGGGTAATTGGAAGTTTAGAACAAAAAAATAACCAACAAAAAAAATGAGTCTGACAACATACATAACATTTAGAAAAAGAAAAGGAAAATAAACACGATTGAAACTAACTTGGGATTCATGCTGAAAGTCAATAGAGGCTTTGACCCGAGATTTATTCCTTGTCCACTAAATCTCCTCCTGGCTTATGTTAAACAAAATAGCATCATAAACACATAAGCTCTTGTTGTGTCTTATTGCATGATTGTACATCTTGTAAAGTTGTTTGATTGCATCCTGTGATGTTGCTTATCAAAGATGGGCTAGCTAAGCTCCTAGGAGTTCATGCTCTTCTTCATCCTATCGTGATTGCATGAGTTTGTAAGCATATATACATCACCCAAGAGTCTGTTCCGTGTATCCAATTTTTTTTTATTAACTGATATATATAGTAGATAAATATACATTATAGATTACCCATTTATACTTGTAAGGACACAACTTGGAGCGACCCAAGAACGATACTTGGTTCGCACGTAAATAGGCCCTCACAATATCATTTATAGAGCGTGGGTTTGAAAGGCTAGGCCTTGATCACGAGTCGGTGGTTTTCCGGAGTGTTCATACATAAATAAAACGTGTACATACATAAATAGATCGTGCACGCTCTAGGAGTCTTTCTTTTAGAGGTGGGCTGGGAGGCTCTGGTTTTGGCCATTTTTCCCAGCCCCTCCTATGGATTACTTGCCTTTCCTTTTATACTAGTCTGTGTTCCTTATCCTTCGTCCATGTGTAGGGTCGACTTTTCAGGACTGATACTTGTCCCATCAACCCATACTCAAAGTCGTTGGAGGTGGTTGTAAAAGCTAGAGAGTATGGCTCTGTCAGGTGCAGAATATTGAATGGCAGTAAGGGCAGCTTTACCTGGTTGTCGCTCTTTCCAACGCACCCTTCTCTATCGACTTAGATATTTTAGATTTTGTTCCAGCTGTTCTTGTACCATTTTTACCCTTTCTTTTGGTGAGACCTTGGACATGCCGAGGACTGAATCGTTCTCGGCTGTGTCCCAAGGCTACTTCGTACTTACACTACCGAGCCTGGGCTATAATCTTCCTCGGCTCGGGCCTTGGGCCCTAACGAATGAATGGGCCAGGACCACAACTTACTGGGCCCCACAATAGCCCCTCAAAATCCTGCTGTCCAACCTTTTGGTTGGAGAGGAGGGTTTTGGAAATGCCAAGCCTTCATCACGGCTCGTTTAACTCTGCCTTTCATTAATGTTGGCGTCCCTTCATCTACCCAGGAAACATACCGGGCTACGGGACATTCCTTTGAACTTATTCGCAATGCGTTCTTACCGTTTTGATTACTTAAAACGCGCCTTTAATGATTTCCCTTTACGAGACCATTTAAATTCGGTGGTTACTGATGGTGTGGGGAAGTGGAACAGGTATATTCTCGTTTACCGCTTTCCCTGGAGATTCGGGCAAATTAAAGGCCCTCCGTTTCGTCCTTCATATAAGAATGAAAGCAGGAGGTTACCTTTCTCTCATAGAGACCTTTCAACATTTTTAACATCTAAAACACTCTTAGCCTTCCCCAGAAGTTCCTATATCCGCCCGTTTGCACTCTGAACTAGAATTCGTACATGATAGGAGGGGGAATGAAGAGACCATACCCTTCTCAGAAATGCCACGCTCTTGTGAAGCTTAAACTGGCTCGGTCAGGGCAGGGATGGCAGAGACTCAAGATACCTCTTACCTTCCTTTCAGCCAAAATCCGAAGCAGGGACTTGTCACGTCAATCTCTTGGCGCGGCTGAACTGGGGTCACCCATTATCAGTACCAGCCGCTCTCTCATGAGCATAACTAACATGGCACCAGCGTGTTAGGAATCAGGACTGACACAGGGACAAAGTATCCCTGTTTCTTCCTTTCTTCCTTTACTGGTGCCTCCTTTTGCCTCCCCTTCTTCTTCTTTCTCATCACCAGATCCATCCTGGTGCTTTTACTTCTTCCTCTTCTTCTCCTCCTTCTCCTTATCCTTCAAAAAAGGTCATCCTCTCAATATGGGTGCTACTGGGGCAGAACTCGGAGAGACTTCGGAGCAGAACTTAAAAAGATTTCTGTTTGTTTTTTAGTGTGTTTTTTTTTTTTTTTTTTTTTGTTGTTGTTGTTGTTGTTGTTGTTGTTGTTGTTGTTGTTGTAATTCATTTTCTATATAGGCTTTGTTTAAGCCCTTCCTTGTACGTTGTAACACCTCTTTACATTAATAAAGGTCGTCATTTCTTGATTTCGTATATTGCATTTCTTCTTTTGAAATAGATATGCTGTGAATATATGCTATGAATAGACGTACTATCCGGTAACGATACTTGGGGCCGAAATCCCAGTTAATAAAAAGATTTTGCTCTATGTTTATTGGCACTGTCTGGCATAATAATGCCGACGTCAATAAGCGGCACTTAGGGCAGAAACCTTTACTGAGAAAAAGATGTCTATAATGAACTTAATAAAACTGTTCTGCACAATAATGCCGACCTGAGAAAGCGATACTTAGGGCCAACATGCCTTACCAAGATAAAAGATATTATTATGAACTTATTGGAGCTATCATGTACAATAAGACTGACCTGAAAGTGGGTTGTATACCCCAAATTTGAACGAGGTGATGGCTGAACGATCGATGCCGTGTAGGAAGTAATCATCCGAGGATATATAACCCAAGATGTGCAACCCCTGTTGGTTGCTGAGTAATAATGCGTTTCACCATCTCCCTAATAACTTTCATAGCCTTGACCTTTTCTGGTATTTGGTCCGAGGACTGAGCGTCTTAGAATTCTTCTTAAGTAGCTGACTTCTCCATAGGTTTGAGTCCGAGGACCATGCAATACCCTGGTTCTGTCCAAAACCCAATTTTTGAGAAGTAGTTGGTTTCCCCATAGGTTTGAGTCCGAGGACCATGCAATACCTTGGTTCTGTCCAAAACCCAATTTTAAGAAGTAGTTGGTTTCCCCATAGGTTTGAGTCCGAGGACCATGCAATACCCTGGTTCTGTCCAAAACCCAATTTTTAAGAAGTAGTTAGTTTCCCCATAGGTTTGAGTCTGAGGACCATGCAATACCTTGGTTCTGTCCAAAACCCAATTTTAAGAAGTAGTTGGTTTCCCCATAGGTTTGAGTCCGAGGACCATGCAATACCATGGTTCTGTCCAAAACCCAATTTTAAGAAGTAGTTGGTTTCCCCATAGGTTTGAGTCCGAGGACCATGCAATACCCTGGTTCTGTCCAAAACCCAATTTTTGAGAAGTAGTTGGTTTCCCCATAGGTTTGAGTCCGAGGACCATGCAATACCCTGGTTCTGTCCAAAACCCAATTTTTGAGAAGTAGTTGGTTTCCCCATAGGTTTGAGTCCGAGGACCATGCAATACCCTAGTTCTGTCTAAAACCCAATTTTTGAGAAGTAGTTGGTTTCCCCATAGGTTTGAGTCGGCGTGAGACTTTGGTTCACGGGGAATTAGCCCCTCGGCCAAGCCCCTAGAACCATCCGTGCTATTGATGCTACCCAGCGCAGCCCCTACTAAAGAAACATAGCCCCTGGTGGAACTTTACGCTAACACCATACAATATAAACGGCTGTTTAGAAGTGACAAGGGGATTGTTTCGACCAACCGCCTGAGCCAACGCACAAGCCCTTCCCACAGACGGCGCCAATTGTAAGGACACGATTTGGAGCGACCCAAGAACGATACTGGGTTCGCACGTAAATAGGCCCTCACAATATCATTTATAGAGTGTGGGTTTGAAAGGCTAGGCCTTGATCACGAGTCGATGGTTTTCCGAAATGTTCATACATAAATAAAACGTGTACATACATAAATAGATCGTGCACGCTCTAGGAGTCTTTCTCCTAGAGGTGGGCTGGGAGGCTCTGGTTTTGGCCATTTTTCCCAGCCCCTCCTATGGATTACTTGCCTTTCCTTTTATACTAGTCTGTGTTCCTTATCCTTCGTCCACGTGTAGGGTCGACTTTTCAGGACTGATACTTGTCCCATCAACCCATACTCAAAGTCGTTAGAGGTGGTTGTAAAAGCTGGGGAGTATGGCTCTGTCAGGTGCAGAATATTGAATGGCAGTAAGGGCAGCTTTCCCTGGTTGTCACTCTTTCCAACGCACCCTTCTCTATCGACTTAGATATTTTAGATTTTGTTCCAGCTGTTCTTGTACCATTTTTACCCTTTCTTTTGGTGAGACCTTGGACATGCCGAGGACTGAATCGTCCTCGGCTGTGTCCCAAGGCTACTTCGTACTTACACTACCGAGCCTGGGCTATAATCTTCCTCGGCTCGGACCTTGGGCCCTAACGAATGAATGGGCCAGGACTACAACTTACTGGGCCCCACAATACTAATTAGGAATTACTATTATACTATAACTCATTCACAATGAAGATTGGTTTTATCTCAATAATCAAATAGATATGAGTATAAAACTCTCCAACTCATGCACATGTCTAACTCTTCCTAACTATGCACGTTTTTTTTTTTTTTTTTTTTTTACCTTAAAATTTGGTGAGATAGCATTAGCACGTATCTAAAAAATTGTTGTTATTTTTATTTAAAAATTAGTGATAAAGCAATAGTTGATAAGAACAAATAAGAACTTGTTTTTATCTATAAATTTGTGTAAGTATGAAGCTGAAATCTAAATCTAAAAAATAAGTAGCATGTGCAGAGGAAATCCAAAAAAAAAAAAAAAAAAAAGACACTATGTGCAAAGAGGGAATCCAAGGAAAAAAAAGTGACGTTGCTATTTGTAGGGACACAATTTGTAGCGACCCAAAAAGATATTGGATTTGTACGTTTAAGGGCCCAAACAATATTATTTGTAGAGCGTGGGCTTGAAAGGCTAGGCCTGGGTCACTGAACAGCGGTTAGCCATGGTTTCTATAGAAATTTACATGAAGGTGAACTTGACGTATCTAGCAAGACCTTCTTCTGATGCGGCCTGAGTGGTTCCGGTCTTTAGACCTCATCCGAGGAGCTTAGTGTTCCTATTATTCTCCTTGTTTTTGACTTTTTGGTCTAGGGAACCCCCCCTTCCATTGGTTCTTTTTCCCTTTTATACTAACATTTTCCCTCCTTCCAGTGTCCACGTGTAAGCTCCACTTTTTGGGGTTGAGACTTGTCGTATCAGCCCATACCTAGAGTGGTTGGGGGTGGTTGTAAAAGTCGAATAGCATGGTGAAGAGCATGGACTTGTCAGACGCAGAGTTCTTTATGGCAGTATTGGCAGCTTTTTCACTTGGCCTGTTCCTGCATTGAGCTCGTCCTTTCCTTTAGGGGCTCTATGGGGTGCCGAGCATAAGATCGTCCTCGGCCATATCCTTAGGCCTTTTTTGGACTTTCATTATGCGTCCTCGGCAATAGTTCTCCTCGGCTCAGGCCTTGGGCCCTAATGTAAAGTGGGTCGGGGCCACAAATTCTCTGGCCCCACAATAGCCCCTCAAAATCCTGCTGCCCGACCTCTTGGTTGGGAAGGAGGGTTTTGGTGATGTCGGGCCCACATCATGGCTTGCCCAGCTTTGCACTTCATTAATGTCGGTGTCTCTCCATTTGCATGGGAGGCGCGTCGGATTATGAGACATCCCTCTAGATTTACTCACGCGGCGTCCTCGCCGTTTCAGTGCTCGAGGCGCGTCTTTAATATGTCCCCTTCACGAGGCCACCCAAATCCTATGGTTGTAGACGGTGTTGGGAGTTGAGTAGAAACTGTCTCGTCTGTAGCGCTTCTTGGAAATTTGCGTAGATTAAATGCCGCCAACTTGCCCTCCATATAAGAAGCAGGGTAGGGAGTCACTCTCCTTACGTACAGATTCCTCAGTCCCTTCAAATTCCTAATCCTTCAGCTGTGCTCCAAGTTTTCATCGCCAGAGCAATTAAACCTTAGTGTGATATGTTTGAGGCACGAGTGGGGGTGAAGGAACCACACCCGCTCCAGAGTCATTGGATCCTTCCGAAACTCAAGATGGCGCGGTCAGGACAGGGGAGACACAGACTCAAGACAGCTCTCCACTTTCACAAGATGGGAGCGATGCCTTCATCTCTTTCAGTCAAAATCCGAAGCAGGTGCTGGTCGCGTTAGATTTTTGGTGCGACAGTAGTGGGGTTTACCATCTGCTCTTTCTCAAGCGCTACTAATATGACACCTGCGTGTTAGGAGTCAGAGCTGATGCGGGGATTAAGCATCCCTGCTTCTTCCTCTCTTCCTTCACTGGTGCCTCTTTCCGCCTCCGCTTCTTCTTCTTTCCCATCACCGGGGCTACCTTGGTGTTTCTACTTCTTCCTCTGCTTCTTCTTCTCTTCCATCAGCAGAGTCATCTTGTCACGCATAATCTCTACCAGAGCAGAGTTTTGAAGGATTTATCTCTTCCTTGTATCTTTTTCTTTTTGCTTCTGTAGCTAGCTTTTGGTATAGGCTTACTTAAGCCCCTCATTGTACGCTGTACTGTTTCTTTGTCTTAATAAAAGATGATTCTGTTTTATTCTACATATTCTTTCTTTTCTGCAGTAACTACTTTATGAATGGATGTATTTCATATGGGTATTTTTACTATTATTATATATATATATATATTTTTTGAACGATACTTAGGGCAGAAACCCTTGTAACAAAAAGCTATTATTTTGAACTTATTGAGACTGTCAAGCATAATAATACCAACCTTCAATAGATTAAACATACGAGACTAACCGTGATAACAGCTGAATGCCCTGTATTGCGTGCGTGGCAGTCATCCGAGAATGAGTAACCTAAAATAAACCATCCGAGAGGGTTGCCAAGCACTAGAGGGCTTGGCCGCGTTCTTGATAACATACGAACTTAATCGTTTTTGGCATTTGGTCCGAGGACCGAGGTATGGCTATACCGGGCCCAAACACTCGTTAGCGTTAGTTCCCTTAAAATTGAGGATCCGAGGACAGATCGGGACTTCCATTCGGTTCAGGACTTAACCCAATTTTTAATGGGCAATCTCTCCATGGGTCAGAGTCCGAGGACCATACAATACCCTAGTTCTGTCTAGAAGTGATAATAACAATTAATTAAAAATAAAAATCTCTTTTAGGCTCGGGTCCGAGGACCATACAGCGCCTTGGTTCTGTCCAAAACTCATGATCTTTCTTTCAGGTAGTTGGTTTCCCCATAGGCTCGGGTCCGAGGACCATACAGCGCCTTGGTTCTGTCCAAAACTCATGATCTTGGGATTAGCCCCTCAGCCAAGGCATGGGTCACTGAACTGATGGTGGAATCCCCTAGAACTGCCCTTGTCGCTGGTGCGTCGAAGCGTAGCCCCTAATAGGACTTTATATTAGGGAAACATCAGGCCGCTGGAAGTAATGGAGGGGCTTTCGCATGTCCTGGGTTGACGGGAGTTCGACCCACCGTTTGTGCCAACGCACAAGCCTTTCCCACAGACGGCGCCAATTGTAGGGACACAATTTGTAGCGACCCAAAAAGATATTGGGTTCGTACGTTTAAGGGCCCGAACAATATTATTTGTAGAGCGTGGGCTTGAAAGGTTAGGCCTGGGTCACTGAACAGCGGTTAGCCATGGTTTCTATAGAAATTTACATGAAGGTGAACTTGACGTATCTAGCAAGACCTTTTTCTGATGCGGCCTGAGTGGTTCCGGTCTTTAGACCTCATCCGAGGAGCTTAGTGTTCCTATTATTCTCCTTGTTTTTGACTTTTTGGTCTGGGGAACCCCCCCTTCCATTGGTTCTTTTTCCTTTTTATACTAACATTTTCCCTCCTTCCAGTGTCCACGTGTAAGCTCCACTTTCTGGGGTTGAGACTTGTTCTATCAGCCCATACCTAGAGTGGTTGGGGGTGGTTGTAAAAGTTGAATAGTATGGTGAAGAACATGGATCTGTCAGACGCAGAGTTCTTTATGGCAGTATTGGCAGCTTTTTCACTTGACCTGTTCCTGCACTGAGCTCGTCCTTTCCTTTAGGGGCTCTATGGGGTGCCGAGCATAAGATCGTCCTCGGCCATATCCTTAGGCCTTTTTTGGACTTTCATTATGCGTCCTCGGCAATAGTTCTCCTCGGCTCAGGCCTTAGGCCCTAATGTAAAGTGGGCCGGGGCCACAAATTCTCTGGCCCCACACTATTTATTTCTATGTGTAGTAATATAATTTAAGTGAAAAAAAAAATAGTAAAAAATATATTAATAATAAAAGGATTAGAATTCTAAATTCGTATGATAGTTTAAAATTTTCATTTCTATAATTTCATCAACGTTGTAACATCTGACTTGTTTTGTCTATAGCTTAATAAGATTGCCATCATTTTTAATAGTAAAATAAGTATATATCTTTTAAGAACCTTATATATAACGCTTAGGTTCATAAAACTATAGAAATCTAATGTTATAAGGAGTATTCATAAAAAAATAGTAAAAAATAGATTAATAAATTAAGTAAAAAAATAGTAAAATATAAATTAATATTAAAAAGATTAGAATTTGGATTGTAATCCAATAAAGATTTTTATCAACTTAGAAATTATAGGAGAAGAAGATAAGAGCAAAGTATGAACAATAATTATCTTAAAAAAAAAAGTCACGTGTGAAGAGGAAGATTTTGCTCTGTTGAATACGTTGCTTTTTTTTTATTTTTTATTTTTTTATTTATAAATAATTTATGGGTATTATGTTTTTTTTTTTTTAATTCTAATTTTTTTTTTTGCAATTTGGTGAAGCCACTTAGCGCAACCACAGCTTCTAAACGCAACTTTTATTACGTTACTAGTTATAGGCCCGTGCGTTGCACGGTTTTATGAAAAAGCTTATAAAATAAATGTATAAATAATTATATATTTTAATAGATTCAATAAAGATAAAAGAAAAAAATATCAAGTGTAAATAATTATCTCACTAAAATAAGGGGTAAGATTTCTTCCTAAAACTAAATTAAATTGATAATTCCAAATTGAATTTTAAATTGATAATTATTTATTTTTTTAAAAGTACTAAACAATTGATAAATCTAAAATTAATATAATCTTGATAATATTATAAATTAAAATTAAAGTTGATAATTCAAGAATACACGTGTAGAACATCTTGATAATTTAATGTAACATATAAATCAAATAAGAAAATTGTTAAAATTAATCTATTAATTCTAACCATATTTATTCATTAATTCTAAGATCCTAACCCTAAGCATATAAATTAGATCAAAGCTAAGAAAATTAGTTTAAACAAAAGGCAACCAATACACAAAACCTAATCAATTTAGTAAAAACAAAATACAAAAACAAAGAAGGAGCCTTTAGAAACTTGACAATGTCTTCGAATGTTTTGAATTCATTAATTAAAATCACATGAAGACAAAAAATCAATAATAACACTAAAGAAAATAGACAAATTGAAAATAATAATAATAAAAGAAGAAAGAATGCATACCTGCATTGTCATAGGATTTATGCATTCACATATTGAAATAAGCTTTACTCCAAAAAAGATATATAGGGTTATATATATTGGTGGAGTTCCATTTGAAATATAATTCATTTAAATCTTATTGAAATTAAATATATCTAATCAATGTGTTTGTTTTTATCCCATAAAAATTGGAATTAAAAAAAGGTCATATGAATAGAATAAAAAAATAATGTTAATTAGATAATAAATATTATCTAAATTAAATTTTTGTATGTTAAATATTATCCCTTAATTTAAGAAATATATCCTAACAAACAAAAAAATAGTTCATATATTTTTATTTAATGATAAGAATGAATTAGAATCTTGGTAGTATACTATTCCTTTTTAGTTCTTTAAAAATCTAAAAATTTAATAAAATTTTTGCAATTTGGTGAAGCCACGTGACGCAACCACGACGTCTAAGCTCAACTTTTATTATATATAATATAATTTAAATCTTATTGAAATTAAAGATATCTAATCAATGTGTTTGTTTTTATCCCATAAAAATTGGAATTAAAAAAAGGTCATATGAATAGAATAAAAAAATAATGTTAATTAGATGATAAATATTATCTAAATTAAATTTTTGTATGTTAAATATTATCCCTTAATTTAAGAAATATATCATAACAAACAAAAAAATAGTTAATCTAATTTTATTTAATGATAAGAATGAATTAGAGTCTTGGTAGTATACTATTCCTTTTTAGTTCTTTAAAAATCTAAAAATTTAATAAAATTTCTGTAATTTGGTGAAACCACGTGACGCAACCACGACGTCTAAGCCCAACTTTTATTATATATAATATAATATGATTTTTTTTATGGGTATTATGTTTTTTTTTTTAAATTTTAAAAAAATTTCTGCAATTTGGTGAAACCACTTGACCTAACCATAGCTTTTAAACCCAACTTTTATTATATAGTATATGATATGATATAGATTATAAACCTGGTTTAAAACACTAATATTATTATTTTCGTGTGTGTTCTAATAAATATTACTGTTTACTTAAAAAAAAAAATTTGTAAAATTTCTCATTTAACTCATGGTCGGCTAACATTCCACCCAACCTAAATTATATATAGGGGTGGAAAAAGTTATGAGACTAAAAGGTGTAAAACTTCTCATTTAACTCATGGTCGGCTAACATTCCACCCAACCTAAATTATATATAGGGGGTGGAAAAAGTTAAGGGACTTTATACGAATGTTTTGTTATGTTGCAACTGATATGAAAGTAATCTGTATAAAGCAAAATATAATTTTACATAATTAATAACCATTGGAGAAGAAGTTTAGACATAATTCCATTCTCACATTTCTTTATCTTGTCTTGCAATTCCTTTTATTTTACAGCAAAAAGCAAAAAAGAAAAAGACAGATGACAAGAAGACTCTCAATGCCACACAAACGATATGATACATAACAGTCATACCGACAAAAGTAACCCAAGACGCAAATACTTCAAACCCACGTAAGCTTCGTTTGGATTGCACTGAAAATAGGGCACGGCTGTGTTTGGCATTTTTTTTTTTGGTATCATTTATGTTCATGAGACCTATAAGTATGAAATTCAGCAAATTTTACTTTAATACTGGGTCTCACGATATTATTTACATATTTAAAAATTATTTTGTTACAATATTTTCAATAATAAATTTACAATGTTCATCAATAAATGGTATTCATTTGTCAGATTCTTGGTAACTTTTTGTTTTTTTAAAGAATCACTGACAGTTAGTACGGAACTTGTTTACAGGGACAAATGCCTCCTAGTTCAACTTGATACTTGCTAGTAAAAATCTGTCGGTACCAGTTTTAACTGACTAACAATCATTCCCACAAAATCAAAACTCCTTTATACTGTCACATAAAAAGTAATCATTAAAAAAATACAATAAAGTATCTAACACAATGTTTCTCAAAAACGTATCTAACACAAACCAAGTTGGGTCTGAGACTCTTGAGCTCTGGATTCGCAACGAGTGCTGCTTTGACACGCTGACACGCAAGAAAGAAGAAACGCTAAAAAGTGTGGTGGCCAATGGGCAGAGAACATGGCATTTACGAATTACAACTATGATTTCTTTCTATAAATTGTTTTCGTTCTAAAAATGGGTGCCTGTTAGATTCTTCGGTTGTAAGTAATTATTGGGGGTCGCCTTTTGTTGTGGGAAGGACTTTGAATTTGATTATTTGCTTTTATGGTCCCTGGCCCCGAGACTTTTTCCCATATAAAAGAGCGAGATATAGCGGCAATTGGATACGCTGGCTTTCACTTCGTGTATTTTTGAAGAAGACGAGGAGGCGGAGGAGGACGAGGTCAGCGTACCTCTCCTGGGACAACCATCATCATCAACAGCAATAACCCAGGAAGAGGAAGTGAATTACATGGATAACAACACTGGAGCCAATGATGATTCTCGTCCTAGGAAAGTGTACGATGAAGACGAGTTGGACGTGGAGATCCCACAAACCGCTCATCAGATTAGCAAAGGTAATATAGTTTTAACTTTTTGGAGTTTTTGTTTTTGGCATTTTATTGGTTTGTGGAAAATGGGGTTATTGCTTTTTTTTTTTTTTTCTTTTTTATGCTGTACAAGACCCCAAAATGTTTGCTTGATTGGGTACTCTAATTGTTTTTTGTGTCAAATGGAATGGTTCTATTTTGTTGTGTAAGTTTCGATTGCTAAAAAGATTTGGGCCATTTAGTATTTGAAGCATGTTTGGGATTGCCATTGTGGTTCCAGTTCACTCATCTGGCTTCTCTGGTAAAGTCCTTTTTTTTTTTTTTTTTGGGTGATGGAATTAGGAATTTGCACTTGAATCTCACCTACTCAAAAAAGAACTCAATTGGTGTTTTGATGTGATAATAAAGAATAATCATCATGGACATAGGTTCAAATTCTATCATATTGAAAAGAGAGAAGAATAAATTATGGATTGCCATTGCTCATTGCTGTGTTATTATTAATGCCTCTGAATTTGAAACTCTAAGGAAGGGGATATTCTGTAAAAGGGTAATCTTTAAGGATAAATAATTTCAATTACCATGAGTTAATGATATTAAATTTTATCTTTTTTTGAGCTCATTTTTAATTTTAATTTTAATTTTTTGTGTTTTCAATTTATAGATTCATGGTTTCAAGCGGGTTTCGTCCTGACTACTGGTATCAACAGTGCTTATGTACTGGGATATTCTGGGACTATCATGGTTCCTCTGGGTTGGATATTTGGTATAGTTGGTTTGATAATAGCCACTGCCATATCTTTGTATGCAAATACTCTTATTGCCAAGCTTCATGAATTTGGGGGCAAGAGGCATATCAGATACAGGGACCTTGCAGGACATATATACGGTATGAACAAAGAGAAAAATAACAAAGGAAAATTAAGTGGACCTATTTTCTCAAATACACTTCATTTGCTTTTTGTTTATGGCTTATTTTCTAACTTTGGCTCTATGGGGTCTTATCATGGCAGGTAGGAAAGCTTATTCTCTTACATGGGCACTACAATATGTCAATCTTTTCATGATTAACACTGGTTATATCATTTTGGCTGGTTCAGCCTTAAAGGTAAGATCAAATCGAATAAATGGGCTTCTTTTCTAACAAGATAAGAATATAGGGAAGTTGTTCAATATGTTTCATTATTCTTGCAATTGGAAAAAGTTTCATTATTCTTGCAATTGGAAAAAGTTAAGTCTTCAGCCTTTATAATAACACTCTGCATTAAAGGGAGACATGATAAAGATTCTTTTGTGTTTGTGTGTGTTTAAAATAAAATAAAAATTTTGTGTCATAATCAGATGATATTCCAGTATGCTGCCTCATTCTGTTGTCCAATATGGTTTGCATCTGATTGCCACTGAGCTATTTGAATAAGAACAAGCCAGTTTTATGACAACTTGACAAAGCATGAGTGTGTGTTAATTGTTATCAGTTAAGAGCTATACTTAATAAATTGTAACTAGTCTCTAGATATAACTTATAAAAAAAAAAAGTCCTTAGATATGATGATTAAAGCTGTCTGAGTTTTTTTTCTAAACCTTTTGATCTGTGCATTTGCCACGCAGGCTGTCTATGTTCTTTTCAGGGATGACCATATCATGAAGCTCCCCTACTTTATTGCCATAGCTGGGTTTGTATGTGCCTTGTTTGCCATATGCATACCCCATTTGTCAGCACTTAGGTTTTGGTTGGGATTTTCAACATTCTTCAGCCTGATTTATATAATCGTAGCGTTCGTGCTGTCGCTTCAAGATGGTAAGGTCTTGTCTTTGGTGTTTTATTCCAGATAGCGCTTACCATATTGAAGTTTATTCAGATAATGATATGCACTTTGTGCTTTATGTTTCAAGGAACACAATGTACCATATAATTAACATGCTAGTATATAAAACTAGGTTCTTAAGCACTGATAAAACTTTAAAAATAATAATAATAATAGACTAGGTCCTTAAGCTGGCATCTGAGCAATTGGTTGGGCCATTAGCTAGCCTGATCTAGGTGGTTTGCAAACCATGGTTTGGGGAGCATCAGTCAACTGGTCCACTAAGGCTAGTAGACAAAGTTGCATTCTCTCCAAAGATAGAATTAACATGTAATTTCTTCCAGCTCCTGCAAAATGTGCATGTTTTATTTACATGGTTTTAAGGGCTAGGCTAAGTGCATGCCCCTCGAATGTCCTTGATAGATTAGCTGGAGTTTCTCTTGTTAAGATTGCTCTTGATTTATTTCCTTGTAAGCTAAATGGTACCTTTCATCTATGTCTTTTTCTCTTCTAGGCCAGTTAAATTTATTGTTTTTAGTGTCAAATCTGCATTTGCAATAATAAAATAGATATTTTGGTAGCATCAAATTGGCATCAGTATTCTATGTGTTGTTGTAGGAATCGAAGCACCTGCCAGGGATTATAGCATTCCAGGAACCGCAACAAGCAAAATCTTTACAACAATAGGGGCAGCTGCTAATCTTGTTTTTGCATTCAATACTGGAATGCTTCCAGAGATACAGGTAGGCCAGATTTTTGATGTAAAGGGGAATGTTTCTGTCATCTGGTGTGAAACCAATTGTTGCTATTCAGAAATAATAGAATTAAAGCTGTTGGTGTACTTCAGCTGGTGTTAATTTATCACTTGCATAATGTTTCCCTAGTACATATATCATTTTGGTATTTTGCAGAATGAAAAATTTTACATTTGTTTTAAAACTTGTTGATCATTTCCAAAGTTGGTCAAGTTGAATGTTCACCTTCAACTAGCTTAAACTCCTAATTTATATATATAACTCTACTTGGTTTTATAGACAAACCCTCTGATAGGTAATGTCTGTGGTTGCACTTTCCACAGCCAGAATAGGCATGCTGTGTGTATCCATTTCTTTCTGTTTTTTATTTTCTGACTCTGCCTTCAAAACTCACCCTCTTTTTCTGCAATATTCTTGAAACAGGCAACAGTGAGGCAGCCTGTTGTTGACAACATGTTAAAAGCTTTGTACTTCCAGTTCACAGCAGGGGTATTACCAATGTATGCTGTTACTTTTGTCGGGTACTGGGCTTATGGATCTTCTACATCATCTTACTTGCTCAACAATGTCACTGGTGCAGTTTGGGTCAAGGCGATGGCCAATATTGCTGCCTTCCTGCAAACAGTCATTGCTTTGCATGTACTTGTCTTCATTCCCTACTTTGGCTAATCTGCAATCATTTTCTTGTTGCTTCACTACCCTAATTTAAGGTTCCTTTTGCTGCTTTCAGATATTTGCAAGTCCAATGTATGAGTATTTGGATACCAAATTTGGGATTAAAGGAAGCGCTTTGTCAGCTCGCAACTTGTCATTCAGAATTACAGTGAGAGGCGGTTACCTAGCTATTAACACACTGGTTGCAGCTCTTTTGCCATTCCTCGGAGATTTCATGAGCCTCACAGGGGCAATCAGCACATTTCCTTTGACGTTTATCCTTGCAAACCACATGTATCTAGTAGCAAAGAAGACCAAACTCACGTCTTTACAGAAGCTATGGCATTGGCTCAATGTTTGCTTCTTTGGCTGCATGTCTATTGCTGCAGCAATTGCAGCCTTGAGGCTCATTGCAGTAGATTCCAAAACATACCATGTTTTTGCTGATTTATGATTAAACTTCTTCTCTAGTCGCCTGTCTTCTTTTTTCCCCCACAATTATTATTCGATTCTTGATTGACATCTTGGCATTTTATTAGGCTCAGTGCTTTAAGCATAGAAGGCTATGCATATGATTCTTGTCCCATTTAGGGTACTTTGACCCAGAGATGTATGTACCACATAATCCAGGGTGAAGCATAGTTGAAAAGAATGGGATTTATTTTCGCCGGTGTAAGACGTTGTTGCTTCTATCCACATATACAACCAAATTCAAAGGATGATACAATTAACATAAGTAGTCGTATTTTAAATTAGACGTTCTTCTGGGAGAGAAAAGTAGGCTCATTGGCCTAGATCCTTCAAGGCATTTTTTTACCGGTGCCTAAAAATTTGTTTAACAAGGTACACTTGGGGAATTTTGAACTTAAAGTAGGGAACTCCGCATCTATTTTACACTGTTAAATGGATAGTTTTTTCCTCACCTCAAAACATGAGATTTATCGCAATGAGGCAACTTCTAAATTCGTCTCCAAGAAAGATAAGTTCCTTCAACGAATACCACTGCCAAATGACAACATATGGTTTGAAAGTAAATTCTTGAGTTGTACGTAGGGAATTATATTACCACAAAATAGACTAAGAGCAAGTGCGGCATTTGAAGTTTATACGTTGGCAACAGTTACCGCATACGGTCTAACTATATGTTACTTTGAATGATCACTTGCAAAAGCTATTTCAATAAAATACAAAAATCAAACAGTAACATTCAATTAAATTCAAAATGTCCTCATTCCCCCCACCTATATTTGTTATTAAAGCATAAAAACAACCTTAAAATTACTAATCCTTCCTCCCAACCACCCCAAAAGAAAATGAAGCGCACACAGAACAAAATTCTTCAGCCTTTCAGAAAAACTTTCTTTTTGTGTAGTCCCCGCAATCTTGTTTATCTTTATGATATCTGCAATCATTCAGAAACTGAAAATTATACAAATCCCATAGTTAGCATACTCTAATAATCAACAGAGAGAAGGTAATCATAAGATGTCAACACTTTTATAGCAAACAAATTCAAATAGCTCCAAAAGAAAGGGACAAATGGAATGCCAGCCAAGAAAGGTACCAAGTCAAGCTTTCAAAAAAAGAAGAAGAAGAAAGAAAGGAAAATCATCTGTTTCATAATTATTCTGGAGATAGAGGGTGTTATTTCATTGCTTACCCCTTTTCTGGATGGTGAATAGAAACTGCAAGGTTCAGTCAATGACCTTACACTTTATGATCGATATTGATGTGAGATATATATTTTGACACTGTTTAACAAATTGTATTTTTGCCATATAGCTGTCTATGCTATAAATTGATCCTGAAGGAATATTTTTCATCCTTACATTTTTCTTAAACATCATTCAAGCACTACGTCCTAGTCTCACTCACAAATAAAACTAAGCTAAAAAATGTAGAGTCATGCAGAAAAAATTTGTAAATCTTACTGCTCACCAGAGTTTAAACAAAAAAAAAAAACCCACCCAGAGGAAAGCCTAAAGGTCTCATATAACAAGTCTGCTAGTTTTATGAGACATCAATTCTGAATTTCAGGAAATGCCTGTTTGTATTTTATTTAATGATTAATATCAAACATAATATATCCTTGTTACTTGAAATCTTCAAGAATAGCCTAATGGTGAAATTTTGTTCTAGTCATACTTAAATTAACAAAAAGTCAACATTAAAAAGCAAAATCTTACCTTACCTGGTATCATCCGGATACCAACTTTACAACAACAAAGATGGAGTTTAACAGTATGAGAGGTACTCTTAAGTACTGTGTTGCATAAATAAGGCCGATAAGCTGCCCCTTAAATGATTTCGACTTGCCCCCTGAGAATTCTGAGAAGCTCCATCCTCTAGGTGCCAAGAAGCGGTCCTCATTTAATATTGCCAATGCATTTGCAAGGAGTAGAAATCCCTCCAATAATGTCCACAAACCCATTTTCCTGTATGTTGAAGAATTTATTATGTAAAAGCTCAATGGATTTCAACTTAAGGGAATTTTTTTGCTCCACACTTCCTCCCTTTTGTATTTTATAAAAAAAAAAAAAAAAAAACTGCTAGAAGAAGAGCATGTCAAAATATCTTCTAAGCATCAATTGAACATACATGACAGAGAGAAATGAATGCTAATACGATTAGTTTGACAACACGTTCTTAAGTATTACGAATGAATGATGTTCAAGTTGCAAATTGGATACATGAAAGGCCAAGGGAAACTTCAGCACAAAGGTATTGGGATATAGCATTCTGGTCAAGGCTGCCAAGTTGTCCCCCTACGCCCCCCATAAATTAGTTTGAATACATGGTGTAGATATGAGATGATGAGAATCACGTACTTGTCATGGTCACATGAGTGGTTAAGCACGTTTCAGCAATGGGTGTGGAAGAGTTCACAAGCAAGTTTGGCCATTTAAACCATATGAACATGGGAAACTCATGTCTAGTAAGAGTATGTTGTGTGGTCAATCAGTTTCCTAAGCTTCATGTACTGAGAAACATTACATTTTTTTGGTCTTAGTACCTAACTCATTTATGAATTGAATTAACATGACCTACACACTGTTTGTTTTTCTCAACAATGTTGAGGATAAAAATGAATCCATGTTCATAATCAGAAAATTAATCCAAATCATTAGCAATTAGATGATTAAAAGAAAATGTGACCTATTTCCATGTAATTGCGGATCATATATACTATTGTGCCCACAAAAACCAAAATGCAGGATTGACAACCCAGTCCTAAACATATACATTATCCCAACAGCAAATGGATCCTTAATAAAAATCAATCTTCCAAAGTTCCATACCCCTTAGCTATGTCTACTAAACTTATGAACAAAATGCTTAGGTGTGGGACTTAGGGCCTGTTTATTTTAGCTTAAAATACCAACTTATTTTCACCTCTGGCTTTATACAGTTTTTTAAAGCTTCACTTTTTTGAAGAATATGTATTTTTATACAATTTATTCAAATAAACCAATGAAAATAAGTTCATCAAAGACACTCATAGTGGAAAACTCAAATTATTGAATTGATGTTCATTGCACTGTTTCCCAGCAGGTGCATGGCAATATCATGAATGATTTGGTTAAAAAATATTACTAGATGGTTTGCCATGTGGGGGGGCGGGGGGTGGGGGGGCGATCTAAGCATGCCTAATCAAGGAAAGGAATAGGTAATGATAATAAAATTAAGAACTTAAAAATTCAAAAATAGGAAAAACCATGCAAATAAGTGAGTAACTCATGAGTCTTGAAAAAGTAGGACAAAGAAATAGGTAAAGATGCCAAGCAACTGTTATATGACATTACCAAAAAAAAAATGCACCATGCCAATTCAGCTGAGTCATTTAGTCATATATTGGTCATTAAGGACATTCCTCAAAAAAATGGTGACATTGACTTTCATCTACTGTCAATGAAATTATATGGATCTTCAACAGACAAATTATGGTCAACTATATGTATTCTTTTCCGACATTCTATTCTATCCTAAGCCATACTCTCTATTACCTCTTAATTGAAACCCTTTTTTACTACTTCTACTAATGTTATTTTAGATCTTCCTCTACCATTTTTCATTATCTCAACTTGATAGTCTAATTGCTTAACTTTGACTAATCCATCCAATTTAAATTACTCTTCCTCATCTTTTCATCAATAGAGGGCCCCCACCCTTATCTTGAAGCGAATTTTCTCATTTTTAATTCTATCTTTCCTTGTATTGTATGTTCACTTATCTTATCTATCCTAACCTTCTCATTTCAACCACACTCATTTTATGAACGAACTAACATACACCATATCAAGTAATTTTTAGCATCATCACCTTCACCACCACTCCTCCAAACCCTACCAAAAAATAAGAAAAAGGGAAACCCACTTGCAGAATCTTAGATATAATTCCCCCACAACAGCAAAATTATACTTATACCCACAATGCAATAAGGAAAATCAAGAGAAACCCATCAAAGAAAACCCCTTCAACATACCCATTTTAGAGAATTTCACCCCCAAACCAACAAAAAGTAAACGCATATCATCACTAATAAATTAACAGAAGCTACAATATCCAATTCCATTAACTATGTCAGAAAATACGTATATTAATCCAGAATGCTTTAATAGAATAGTATTTCAACAACAACCCATTTGTGAGAGACACATATGTGAGCCAAAAATGCACAAGAAACCCCAAAAGAAAATAATGGAAATCGAAATCTCAAAATTTACGAAGTTAGAAAAATTTGATAAATCTGGAATTTATAGGATTTACGTCAGAATGAGGAAAAAATAAAAAATCTGCCACTGACCTGGTGGTTGGAACCTGATCTCTGAAAAGGTTTGGTAATGGGGAAAGGAATCGAAATCGAAGCCTGGAGCAGAGGCTTCACCGAAACGAGAATGGAGAGCAGAACGTGGCGTTTCTTTTCTTTTGTGCAACGTAAACTTTTAAGGCCGCGTTTGGTTTACTATGGTAAAATTAAAATGTGTTTTAGTTAAGAGGAAAAAAAAAGAGTTGACTTTTTTTTTAGAAACAAACATGAAAGAAAAAAAGAATTCTAATACAAATGCACATCATAAATCTCAAGGTTAAGAAGTTTACTTTTTTATTTAATAATATATACTATCAGGGACGGAGTTATTCTTGGACATGGGGCAGTTGCCCCCTCATATTAAAAAAAAAAAAAAATTTAGCATGCATATAATATATTATTTTTAATAATTTTTTTCAATAAAATTACACTTTGTTCTCTCAACAATATTATTAATATTTAAAAAAAAAAAAAAATAGCACGGTAGCAAAAATTAAGCCGAAACAACACCCAAAAAAACGCAAGTAATAATAATAATAATAATAATAATAATAATGGGTCCGGTTAATGTGTGCCCTTAGGGCACACATTAAGCTTTCTATTTTTGAAAAAATTTTATCGGGAATTGAAAAAGCTGTCATTACTTTTTCAATTCTCGAGAAAATTTTTTCCAAAAATAGAAATTAATGTGTGCCTTAAGGGCACACATTAATAAAATCCTAATAGTAACTAGTCTTGAAATGCGTGTGATGAGTTTTTTTTTTTTTTTTTTTTCTTAAGAAGTGATGAGGCTTTTTTTTTTTTTAATGGTCTTATTTTGTAGAAAAAAAAATGTTTTTATTTTGAAATTTTAATTTATAAGTAAGGTTTTTTTTTAGTGGTTCTATTTTGTAGAAAAAAAAACGTGTTTTTATTTTATATATATAATTTTTATTTTAAAATTTTAATTTATAAATAGATAAATTAATTTGAAAATCATCATGTTTAAAAAAAAAAAAAAATCAGCAGGAGAGTGACCTTATTTTTTAAGCAATGTTTTAGTGAAAGTTAGAGTTATATTTTTACCAAATTATCCTTTAGTTTTGTCTCTACTTAAATATAGGGACGTATGAGCAATTTTTAAACTAAAAAAAAAGAGAAATCCAATTAGAAAAAATCCTTAAATAATAGTATAGAGAATAATCAAAGCCGATTAAAACACCCAGTGGCAAGGCACACGTAATAAAAGGGAAAACGAAGGGAATTTCTAAACCACTAAAAAAAAAAAAAAAATTTAAACCTAACTTAAGGCAGAACGCAGACTGAGGGGTTGGGCAGCGGCAAGCACCAGAAGCAAAGGCAGACAAGCACAGTAGCACACCACGCCTGACGCCACCAGCCACCACCAGTCCACCGCAGACCGCCCTGCCCCTGTCAGAACAAGCCTGGTAATTTTTCTATCCAATCTCTTTTATTTTTTTGGATGAGAATATTGTATCCTCCCTCAGTCCCTCTCATATCTGAATCTCTAATTGTTTGATTAAATTGTGAAGAGAATTTGAAGAGAGGCAGAGACTAAAGAGAAAGAGTGAAAGAAAGAACCAGAGACAAAGAGGTAAACTTGCACTGTGACTCTAGACTCATCTTTCTCTATTTAATCAATGACAAAATTTATATTTTTTTATATATAAAAAGCTGTCCAGTCCACTGAGTCCAGCAGTCCTCTCCTCTCTTTGTTTAAAGAAAAGCATAAACAAACAAAACACGAAAGTGACGCAACAGTACAACACTGGCAACAGTGCAACCCGTCTCAACACCTATATATTGCATATATGCTTTTGATGTATATGCTTTTTTTTTTGGTGTCTTTTAAAAAAATTAAAAAGATGTTTTTTGGGTAAGTAATTAAAGAGATTTTTTGCATGTTTAAAATTTATTGGTTAATTGTTGAGTGTTTATGTAGTGTTTGTCTATTGTGTATTGGTTATAGATTATTGACCATATAATGATATGATAATTTTAAATTATATTTTATTTGTAAATTATGAAAAAATCAATTACTAAATTTGATTTTTTTCAAAAAAAAAGCTTCAAATGATTTAGAAGCTAATACTAGTGGTGCAACATTATTAGCCATTAATGTTGAGGAAAATACTGATGTCCCAATTGAGGAAAATCTCGACATTACAATTAGGGAAAATCCTGATAAACTAGTTGAGGAAAATCTCGACATCACTATTAAGGAAAATTCTCAAACAAAATTTCAAAAGGTTGATATGAGTTCATTGCAATTACAACGTGATCCCGGATGGAGTAGGCAAATATATACTTATCACGTTAATCAACAAAATGAGATTCGATGACATTACATTAAGTTGGGTCCATACCAACCTCGTTTTAAAAAATTTCAAAAATCTAAAAAGGGTTGAAGATTTCAAGGTTCTTGGTATGAATATGATCGCTTTAAGTCGTGGCTTGAATATTCTCCTAAAGAAGATGCTATTTTTTTGTTTATGCTTTTGCCCTCCCTAACTCCAAGTCCTGGCTCCGTCCCTGTATACTATTATATAAAATTTTAAATTATATTATTAAGTGTGGTATATTGTAGTTTCTGTATCAATACCTTATTTGTAAAGTTTTTATTAAAATATTATTATTTTTATTTGTAAAGTGTTTGTTGAAAGATGAATTTTTGTCACTTTTATGCTAATGTGTGAGAAAAGGTTAAAAGTAAACTTATATTTTAAAAAGAAAAATCTATTTTTGTTAATTTTTTTTTTTAAAAAAAATAAAATAAACCAAGACAAAAAGCTAGAGATTTTGTACCAAACAAACATAAAATGATGGAAAAAAAATTCTAGTCCATGAAATGGACAACTGAGTCAGATTAGAAGAACATGAAGCTTAATAATTGATAGGCTTTTGACTATCAATTTTAAATTATTGTAACATGAGTTTTCAAAAAAAATTATTGTAAGATGACAAGTTATTTTCCCTTTTAATTACTTGTCCAATTATGAGAAAAAGAAGACCCAATGGCCTCAACCCCTTGTGTAGGCTCATGGGCCCACTTAAAAACCATTAGGTATTAGATCAAGCTCTTAATCTGAATTCAATGGATGAAAACCCAGTCGAGCATCCAAAAGTTGGCCCAAGTGTATATAGCCCATCATTCATGGGGTTTCAAGAAAGAAACTTGAGTGTTCGGAGTGACAACTTAATGAATCTCTATTTTTTTTAATATATATTTAGTATGGGGAATCTCTATTAATTTTTCTTTGATAAATGAAAGTCCATTAATTAAAGTGATGTAGAGTTTTTTTTTTTTTTTTTTTGAAAGAAGTGATGTAGAGTTTTTTTTTTTTTTTGTTTGAAAGAAGTGATGTAGAGTATTGACCTATGAATTGCACTTAGAACCAGTTTAAGCACTAAAAACCTTCATATTAGTTGGGCATGGTATTTCTAGATATAAAAAGCTTATGAAACAAAACAACTTCATCATCCCTAAAAGTGAAGAAAAAAAGTTCTCTCTTGCAAATCTTCTTTTCTGATAAATGGGAATGGCAGATTGGCAGGCCTTGTTGTATAGTATTTACCAGTACCTGAATTGATAGGATCAAGAATTGCAAGCTTTACAATCTATGAGGGCATGTGAAAGTTTGTGTTCCTATAGGTTTAACTTTTTGTTTCTCCCTTCTGTTTTATTCTTTGTTTTAATCTTTAAAATAGTGTAATCTCAAACATCATTTATTAGGCGTTTGCTAGTACAATTAACATAACTAAATTGTGTTACTGTCAGTCTGTAATGTTTGAACAATGACTCTAGTTGCATCCAAACACTATGCAAATAATACCATGAATCATGGTTTTATTTAATCAATTTACAAAGAGGGTTTTGAGAGGGAAGAAAAGGAAGTGAAAGTCTACAATCAGCAATAACTTATTTCGTTTTACTTGCAGCTCAGATTCTGCATTAATCTGACACCTTATGTTACATAAATAATTAAATATGCCATCAAAATCCCCATCTTGGTCTTCTATGAAGATTCAGGGAAACGAATGGAAAGAAAAAAAATTGTTTTGAGTAAATCATAAATTCCTATAAGCCTCTGGGATCCTTTTCTTCCTCCAGACTAACTCCTCTACCTAACATGATATAGACTGGAGAGTTATTAAGCAAAGCCCACCAAATGCCTTAATCAGCCAAAAAATGCCGTATATACAGTTAAATGGCAAAAAGTGAAGCAATGGGGTTTGCATAATATACAGTTGGAGCAAAGAGCACAAATCCTATCTTGTCAAACCACAGTTCGGCTGAGTGTTAGACCTCAATTCTATTTCTTGTTCTACTGTTCGGACTTCTCACAAATGCAACCAGGAAAAGGGTTTGCATAAAAACTTTCCTCAAGTCTTGAAGAAATTCCAGCAAGCCTAGGGTATGGTGCTCCAATCCTATCTTCATGTAACACTCTGACCTTAGATGAAAAGCTTTCCCAAGATATCAGCCCCTTGTCCAATTTATCAGTCAATGTCACAAATCTTTGTCTGCAATAGCAAGTAAGGCACAAAACTTAGTAATAATGATAACTGATTAGATAGAGTTTACCTTCAACTCACTACAAACAACCATTCATATGTACTTTTAGTCGCATGACTTATTTAATGAGCGAAGTACCTTGTTTAAATAATTTAATGAGTCATGTGATTTAATACACATGTATGATTTTATAAATTGCCGAATAATAGGTTGGAGGAGATTCCTTCAAATTGGTTTAAAAGAAAACTTTGTCCTAACTAACTATGCCTTCAAAAATTGAAGTTCAAAAATATTGGCCGGTAAGTTATTCTTACTTGTCAGGATTGATGGTTCTCAGAAATCCTTGAAATCTCCTATGACCTTGGACTGCCTTAGCCATATTTCCATCGTAGGTGTAAACAAAAACATCACTTTCTAGTGCTACAATATAGTCCAAGGCAGCAAGCTGGTTCTGGCGATGTTTAAAAGGTTCTAACTCTTCGTCGGTAGCTAAATTGGAATGGGAAAACACATTGGGAAACTTGTCTTCCAGTGGTCCAATGCCATTTTGACCGTAAATCATCCCAGCAACTATGTAAATTTTTGTATCAGAAGGATAACCAATTGCCTCAAGCAACACAGCAACCTCTCTCGGGGTCATGGGGCATACTCCTTGTAATCGTCTCTCTTTGCCATCAATCTCTTTTTCTTTCCAATGTGTTACACCGTATCTTAGTTGCCGGAGCTCCTCAGCCTCAACTTCGCTAAGATTGTGATCGCAGCCTGTGAAAGCAAGCATATCCTTTTCATATCTGCAATTCATATTTACAAGTTAGTGAATTTGGACAAAGTAAGACATGCATCATTAATAGCAATGTCCATATTTTGGACTAAAAATCTTGTGTCTCAAGTTTCAACATGCGTGCTTCACTCTACGTTTCGCCAACCCGATGTCCACCAATTACATATGACATATTGTACTTAGAAAGTAAGAATATAAAGAGGAAGTGGGACTGAGGATTTTTTTTTGTTCCATAATTTGATACCTTAAATGAAGAGCAATGTATCGGTTACTGTTATTCCTAAGTCTGTTGATCAACTTCTTTGCAAGATCTTCAATTTTGGTCGTGAATCTGAGTGCATCATACATTGCATGGCAACGAAGTTTTTGGATGGAGCTAGCAACGCCATTATTAGTGAGGCGAGAATCAGTGTGGGTAAATTTGATCACCTTGTGCTTCTTTAATAAGTTAAGTATCTCCCCTCTATAGTATCTGGGCTGCATAAAAAACAAGTACCTGTTTTTAAATTCAACACTTCTTACATATTTTTTTTTGGCAAAGGGTACTGTTAGGGACATAACAATTTTCATAATTGCTGCTATGACCTGTTGTGATTGTGGCAATTTTACTTGGATTCACTATTGACATCACTTGTATTATGCACCAATCATGACAAGTGGTGTTAGCAGTTGTGACAAATATTATCTACAGACTTATTGTTTTAGAAAATGTCATATTTTCTGTACCTTGGACCAAGAAACGGGGGCCTTGGTGTAGGGCTTCACTTGTGCAACTTCTTGTGGGAGAGTCCTTACAATATTGATATCATCTTTTAGAACTTCTATGAAATTCTCCACATTGAAAATGTCTTTAAAGTCACTGAACCAATCATTTTAGAGAAATTAAGATCATATTTTTCACCAAGTCAATATTTTAACTTATTGAAACCTCACCTTGGATCTGTCCAAAAGGAACGATGATCTAAGGAAGGAAGAACCAGAGTGGCATTCATAATCTTTGCCACAGCAACCATGTCGCTTATCTGCATTTCAAATAATAGAGAACCATAAAATTTCTGAAATATAGAAGAAATTAGGTTAAATTGTATATTTAATTCATCCTCAACATTTGTCTTTTGTTTCAAATTCATCTTTATACTTCAAAATGTTTCACTTTAATTTTTATACTTTCAAATTGTTAAAAAAAAGATCCTTATTGTAGGATTGAAAATGCTGAAGTAGCAAGCAAAATTCATACCACATCATTGTCTCACGCCATCAAAGTGACATCAGTTTCATGAATTCCATTTGCTACACCAACATTTTCCATCTATAAGATGACGCTAAGAACTTTTTCAAACATTTAAAGTATTAACACAATTTTCAAACAAATTTCAAAGGTTGAGTATCAAATATACAAATGTGTACCCCAGTTTTCATTTGATTCAGTCCCCCGTTTGCATGAACAAGAATGTAACCATTTGTAGCTCCAATCCCTAAAGAGATACAGTACTTACAAGTTACAAAGATGCATGGCAAATTGTAATCACACAAAGCTAACAAGTAACAAGTCAGAAGTAAATGTTGTTGGACATTACCTCCTTCCTTGGGTGATGGGTTAACGCATTTATGGTATTTAGCACTATCTGGCTGCATCCAAATATCCGGATTCTGACTAGCAGAAATAAAATGAAACTGGGATCAAAATCTAAGGTAACTGCAAATTAGACCTAAACTGTGCTATGAACACCACATCAACAAACTAGTCAGCATGTTATCCCAATAATTGAAGCAATCGAGTGAAACTCCTAGACCTATCAAGTTCATAGACAAACATTGCATCAAGGTCATTATCCATGTGTTTAAGGTTTTATAATTCACTGTTCATGCTTTATGAAATTTGTCAAAAGCTTAAAACATTAAAAAGTTTCTCGATTAAAACTTTATATCTTTATTAATCAAGTACTCTACAAGATTATTCTGTGAAATTTGTCAAAAGCTTAAAACAGTAAAAAGTTTCTCAATCAAAACTTTATATCGCAAAAAAACTACTTCTACGATGATGTAAAACAAGCACATAAATCTCAATTTATCAAAAAAATTATGTAATCTCAAAACAGAATTAATACACAAAGTGATGGAATTACTCAAACAAACAGAAAATCTACACAATTTGATCTTTAGAAAACCTGGAAAAAAAAACTATACTCTTTGTTAGTGGCACCAATTAGATTTTTGGTGAAAGTGGATTACATCATTTCTCATGCCATGCTAGCAAACAAGAAAATTGTTTTTCAGTGAAAAGTCAAAAACTTGAGATTCGAGTCCATTACCAAAGTAAATTACATATTTAAGTTTAGTTTACCTTCTTGTCAAACATGTTCTAGTTCATTACCAAAATAAATTACATGTTCGGGAGTTAGCTGAGTAACTTGTTGTTTATTGTATATGATAAAAACACAAATCTAATAAGTAAATTATCTTTCAACTGGTACAGGAACACCGAAACTAGCTGCAAACTAGCCTATTTTTCAATAACACAATCTTCATTTACATTTTTTTTAGTAAAAAATAAAACATTTTAGTATTTCCATATACCATCTCTTGCAGATGGTTCAGCAAATATTATTAAGCTTTCTGCAAAATGGTAAACCATGTCTTGCTCCATGTGGTCTTGTGATTGAAGACTCTCTCTCTCTCTCTCTCTATTGCAATTAATCTACGTTCTATTTCTGTCCTACATGTTAAAGGGGTTATCAATTCTGTCGCCCATGCTCTTGACCTCCAAGAGTCTGGCTTGAAGAGGTTCCACATGATATTGAGCTTTTAATGCTCCATGAATTTTTGTAACTGATTTTGTTTCTTGAACACACACACACACACACCAAGGGTATATATTTAATTTCAGCTATGTGTTTTATATATATAAAAAAAACTATATGTAAGAAAATTGAAGTTAAAATAACAAGCTGACCTGGAACCTCTCTGGTGGCAATAACTGAGTAAAACTACCCTCTTCTTGTGCCTCAACCAAAATATTATTAGTGATTTTTGATTCATCTTCAACCGTGGTTCGAAAATCATTTTCCCTCGACATATGGAATTCATGAAATGTACTTAACATGGCAAACTTTGCAAGAAAGAAAAGAAAAGCTACAATCATCAAGCTCCCATAAAGCCAACGTCCTGGCCACAACAGTTCCGGGAAATAATGTCGCACTTTCCTACGAAAAAAGACATTGTTTTTCATCATGTCAAATTGATAACCATCTTGTGCTTCTGTGTTTTCAAACACCCTCCTTCTCGTCATGAAGTGAAAGAAGCCGCCCCCGGAATGAACCGGTGTGTGCATGGATTGTTATATATATATCTATGGTGTTTTCTAAGAGCTTGACAAAGAGAGAGTCATGGAAGAAATAAAGAGAGAAAGAGACATGGGGGTGAGAGATGGTAACGGCTTTTTCTTCTGTGTTTTCTTTTCTGTTTGTATTTTTGTTATACATTTTGTCATTTCAATGGTTTTGGAAATGAGGGGAGCGAAATATGAGGCGAAGGAGACTCTGAGTTTGTGAGGAATTGAAAGAGTTTCGACCTTGGTGGACCATTTCCTCATTCAACCAACCAAAAAATAACCCACACACAGCTTGCTTTTTCTATTTTCTATATATATATATTTTTTATCATTATCAAAAATAAGGAATCCTATTCAAATTAGACATGATTAATTTTCAACTTTCTAGTCATCAGAATTGAGACACGAAAAAAACGGGGTGAAAGAGAAAGATGGGAATGTCTCACTTAATTATGGACATGTGAACTAAGAAAAAAAAGATTGCTCACCTAATGAGGAAGGTGTATTTTGGATTAGAGAAGTCTTGTGTTTATTTTATATAATAAAAACATCACTTTAATTTCCATTTCTTACCTACTACGAGTTCCCACTTGATCTCACTCAACAGAAAAGTCCAAATTATTTAACCATCCCTCCCCAAAGAAGAAAGGAAGCTAACTAGCTACCTTAGGGTCGATTTATTTTAATTTAAAATCTCAAACTTATTTTCATCCCCAACTTAAGTACAACAACTATTTAAAACCTCAAATATTCTAGGTAATGATGGGTATATTTGGATTTCCTCCTCCTCTCTTCTCCTCCATCCAAACCTAAGGGGTATTTTTACACAACTTATTTTTTAAACAAAATAATCACATGAAGACAACAAAGCACATCCAAAAATCTTCCAAGTACTGGTTTGAGAGAACTTATTTTTGTTAATTATTAAACTTTAAAAATAAGTTGGATAGAAGTACAGTTGTAGCTCGAGCTCGAGCCCAAATCGCATCACTAATTATCTTATATATGAGATTGTTTTTCTTGATGCAAGCAAGATAATAAGTTTCCATGAAACTAAGCAATTATTAGATATTCACAAAGTATGATAATGTGGTAAACCCTTCTCTCACATTATCGTATTTTAAAAGTACTTAATAATTTGGAAAAAGTTTACTTCTAAACAATTTTAGAGGAAACTTCCTTCAATTTATTTAGGTGGTAAAAAAAATCATTCACATGTATTTTTAGTCGTACAACTTTTTTTTCTTAACTAGAAAATGGTAAAAGTCATACAACTTTTAAAAAGTACACATAACGTATTGTACTTGGTCTAGAAGAAAACCTTGTCATAATAATTTTCTTACATCAAATCCTACTCTGTGCCATGTTTTCTCTTTTCAAGTTCTCAAAACCAGGAGCCCACATGGTTAGTCTCCTCGTGCAAAGTCTAAATAGGCCAGACCCATTGTTGATGATAAAGTTACTTTTAAAATGGGCCTTGTAATCTAAATACCTCATAAGAGTACTGGGCCCTTAGGTATCGTGGCCCATGAAAAACTCTAGGCCCTCAACCAAAACTCATAGTACACAATTCCCAGTCTATAAACCCAAACCCATCATATAAATACCCAAATCTCAATCTCTCAACGAATTAGGGTTTTAGGTTCTTATATATAACCTGGCCTCTCAGCGATTTCACTCTCTGAAAAGCAAGCGCCTCCAAAATCGAAGAAAATGGTGAAGGGACGCCAAGGAGAGCGAGTCAGGTCTGAGTCTCTGAGATCTCTATTTTTCCGTATTCATTTTCTCTCTTTGAAAATTCGAAACCTATGCCTATAGATTGTGCCCTAATTTTCAAATCTTTGTATTTGTTCTCAGGCTCTATGTTAGAGGAACAATCCTCGGCTACAAGAGGTAATTGGGCATCATTTTCTATTATGTTACACTGATCAATTTTGTTTCTCTTCTTTTTGGTCTATTTGGTTGCTGAGAAAATAGAGTAGAAAATGAGAATTATTGTGATTTCAGTTGTGGTTCTTGTATTTTGTGTTCCCAATTAGTTAAAAGTGGAGGCTTTTGTTTTTAGCTTTGCAATGGAGGTTTAGGGGTTTTTTGTATTTTGGGTTTAGGTTAGGTGAAGTGACTGTCTTTTTGATGTGCTAGATTTGTTTCATTCAGTTTCTACTATTTGTTTGGATGCTGAGAAAATACAGAAAAAGAAAATGTGGGTCTTTTTTATTCACAAATAGTGTAACTGGAGTATTTAAGATTGTTTGTTTAGTTTTGATTATTTTGTTACATATTTTCTCAGCTGGTAAAATTAGGGCCAGAGTTCTTTTGTATTGATTTGTATATTGTTTGAATATTTGATGGGGGTGATGGGTCAGGTCCAAGTCAAACCAGTATCCCAACACATCCCTGATCCAGATTGAGGGAGTGAACACCAAGGAGGAGGTTGGGTGGTATGCTGGCAAGCGTATGGCTTATATCTACAAGGCCAAAGTGAAAAAGAATGGAAGTCACTATCGCTGCATTTGGGGTAAGGTGGCTAGGCCTCATGGTAACAGCGGCGTTGTTCGTGCCAAGTTCACGTCCAATCTTCCACCAAAATCCATGGTAATGCAAAGAAGTTATTGTTGCTGATATAGATAAAATGGTTCTGAATGAAGAGGTTTCTAAGTTATTGTTTCTTTTGGTTATTTTGCAGGGGGCTAGAGTTAGGGTTTTCATGTACCCCAGCAATATATGAGGTACTTAAAGCCCCTTTTATAACATTAATTTCCCCCTTTTTGGATTGTTTTGTTTGATTGTAAATACTCTGTTGATAATACTATATTTGGGCTTCATATTGTAATTTTTGTAACAAATTCACTCGAGATAGTGGTTTAATATGCAGCTTAGTTGTGTGATATGTGATGTTAGTTATTTGGTTTTCTTGTGTTTATTTTTCAATTCTGTGTTCTAAATTAGCATAGGTTGCAGCAAAGACATGGCACCACTGTCATACAAATGTAGATGTAAATTGATTAGCAGATGTTTTAGTGATTGTATATTTGTGTCCTATCTGCTCCTCTAATGGATTTTAGGTTCAATCTTTCTATCTTTAGATGATGTTTAGATAGTCTTTCTGGTGTCTTAAGATCTTTTTACCAGTATAATTTCTCCCTACAGCCTTTCTTGTTGGTGTGTTAATGTTGTTGCCATGATTAAATGGTCATAAAGTGTTTTGAGTTATCTTCTCTTAATGATGGACACTTTGGAGTTTGTTGCTGCTCTCCTTATCCTTTTTATATTGTTTAGATTCTACCTATCTGTTGGACTAATGGATAACCATATAGATAATGTTGATTCCCTCTTTCTAGCCCAGTGATTCTTAACTGTCGTTGTTTGTCATTTACTTGTCTGTTTGGTTTTTGAATCGCCATATGTGAACTAACTGAGGGATAACACTCTTTTTTGGGTCTTTCTATCATTAACTGAATGATGAATGAGGAATATTGATCTTGTTCATCATATACTGATCTGTGTGGCTTGAGAATTTACCTTTTGTGGACAAACTCTTAACGTTCTTGTGATCATCTGTTGTACCTTGCATGCATAATTGGTAATTAGTTGATTTGAGAACTTGAATCTTTTACCCTGATCCTTAATTGCATCTTGTTCTCCTTTTGCAGCTCAGGTTGTGTAGATGCTGGATTTAGCTGGTGACAGAAGAATTATGTCTTTTATGAGCTAATTTATGTCGTGTTTTGGAGCTGAGTTATTTTTGTTATTTAGGTTGGTGGATGGAACTTTGAATCTTTACTAATGTCATTGAGAAGTTTCTTCCTGTTTGTTTCTTGATACAAGTAATTGGATTATCAACATTTCATAGAAATGGATATTGAGCAAACTTAGTTTATGTAGTTACGTCTCTTATTCAGTTATTTTTCCTATATGATTATGGTATGGTACATTCTTTTACATTTTGACAAAAGAGAAAAGTAAGGTCTTTGAAATTAGAAATAGCTTCATTGGGATAGACGGAATAGGTATTTTCATGTTTGAGATATGTAATAATATTAATAGTCTTCATGGGGTTTGAGATGTAGTTCTAGCAAACTCTTGTGGTAATTTGTACGCGTGCAGTGGTTGCAAATTGAGAGTAGCGAGCAGAGAGAGAAGAGATAGAGAAAACTGTTCTAAAACTGTTTGAAATGGTATGATTCTCAGTTTGGATGGTTGAACTAGTTGTGAGTAGAGAGTGGAGAAAACCGTTTTTAAACCAGGTTGAAGTTTGGATGGTTGAACCGATGGTTCCTAGTTTGATTGCATTAGTATTTATCAGTTTTTAAGACGAGTCGGATTGGATTTCTGCCCAAGTCTCGGGTTGAATCGGCGGGTTTTGGAATCCATTGAACAATAAATTCTGTCGTCCATTGAATTATGTGAAAATCAATCATCCATCTTCCCCCGAGCGAGTTTTGAAAAAGTTTCAATTGATTACCGCTTTGTTTTTTGTCTTTTTTTTCAGTCCCTACGGCCCTCAAATGTTATTCTATTTGGAATCAGATTTTCTAGATTTCTTAGCATATTTTATGCCGATGTAACTGCGTTAAATTCACAAAGGAACTCTTGCAGGCACCTTTATCAGTAGAGAAATGCTCAAAACTTCCAACAATACATGAAATTCTAAAAAGTTTAAGCAACAGGATCAATAAAATTATGGACAAAGTTTAGCTACAAAATTAGTTGTAGTCTAAGATTACAACCTTACTTAATATTTTTTTATTGGATGTGATTTTTGACAAATTCACCATTGGATTACATCTTCTTTTTATATCCTTCATGTTCGCAAAATTTCTAGAAAATTAAAAATCAATAACTATGTCATCAATAAATTGTTTAAATTGTAAGTTTTCGTAATTTAATATTATGCATAAAATATAAACTTATAGATCATATAGTAAATAATATCCGATTGAAATAAAATTTGACATGTATATTGAGAGCTTAAAGAACATGTAATTCAATGGTTAAATTTTCAAAATATATAGTAATGTTTATTTTATTAAGTAAGGTTGTAACCTAAGGTTGTAGCCTAAGGTTACAACTAATTTTGTAGCTAAACTATGTCCTAAAATTACTCATTTGCCTCTTTTATTTTTTCCCTTTTTAATATTGAATTTTACGTTCTCTTTATATATATATATAAATATATATATATATATATATATATATATATATATTTATATTTTCTAATTTCCAAAAATGGCTTCAAGTTTTTAGCACCCAAAAATTTACATATAGTTTTTAAACAACTAATAACTATGTTTAACTAATAACTATCTTTTTCAGTTTCTTTGTACTAACTTTTGGATTGCCTCAATTTTTTGCTTACTTTCATTTCATCAGTATCTCCAATTTTTGAAAAGTTTGTTTCCTTTGACATTGTTGAAATTATCAATTTGTATATTTTTGTTTTCGTAATTTTTTACTAATCTTGGGCTTTTTTTTAATCTCTAGTCTCTTTCTCAAATCTCTTTTCTAGTTTCTTTCCACAGTTCCTTTGATTTCCACAATTTTCTCATTTCATCACTCTTTTGTTTTCAAAGAGGTATGTTTCCTTTTACATTTTTGGAATTATTATTTGTAGGTTGTGTATTTTTCTTTTCATTTTTTTTTCTAATATTACATCTCTTTAATCTCTTCTTCTCTATCTCTCTATCAAGTTCGTTTTCCATTTTCTTTCCACAACTCCTTTGATTTCCTCAAATTTTATCTCAATTCATCACTATCTCCCACCCAGTGCCGATTGAACAATAGATGTAATTGATACAATCATTTAAGGCCCCTAAATAAAAAAAGGCCCCCACTTGTAAAAAAAAAAAAAAAAAAAAATTATATATATAATATATTTATCTATATATTTTAATTACAAAAAAAAAATTTAAATACTTTTATTTGTCAATAAAATGCATTAAAAATGCCACAGTGTATCCTAAAATGCAGAATACTGCACAATAACAATGCACACCACTTGATAGGACAAGACTGCACAGTGCTATATGCACTATGCAATCTTGTCCACAAGCCCCAACACATCACAAGGCCTAAGCTAAGTTGGCCCCCACACGGCCCCACACTAATTAATAAGTTATCACATTTTTTTTAATGCAAACTCTTACTTTATCAATTATTATAAATTATCACACCAATTAATAATTTGATGTATATTATAACAACTCATTTGTATTATAGCAATACTAATTTATTGAACCATGTAATAAATTAATTTTCTTTGTGTATGTTTAGGCTTCAAAGTTTTTAAAAAAATCCACTTAAAATTTTCACCTAAGACCCCAAAATTGTTGAGCTGGCCTGCTCCCACCTAATATTTGGAGAAATCATTACTTCGTAGAAGAGTAAGGTGAGGATCATCAATTAGATGGAGCAACAAATGAGATAAATGAGATATTGAAAGGATTAATCTTGGTTGTAATGTACAACATGTGTAATGAAGAATTGTACGAGTATTCCAATTTTTATGAACGCTATATGCATGATATACTTTATCACTAACCATAATCACCTAAAGAATGGATGTTCTTTTCTTTTTCTTTTTCTTTTTGTGATTTGCGCCTCATCATTGTAACATTTATGCAAATATATATATATATATATATATATATATATAGCATTATTCATTTATATATTTACTTTTTAAAGGCAATATTAATATGAGAATTTGGAGAATTCAAATGAAACAACATATGTACATGGTTAAACTAATTTTAATTCAAATATAAATATATCTATCACTTATTTGAACTAAAATCAGGGAAACAAGAGACTTTGATAATAAAGTAAAATAAAATATTGAGAATTTTTTTTATAAAAAAAAAAAAAAAATTATGGAGAACCGTAAGATAGTGCTTATTTATATTCCCATACTTTTTATTCATAATTTTGTAAATTTCATTGATAATGATTATATTTCATATTCAAATATCTATCCACCCCAAGACTATGCATAGAGATTAGAATTTGAAAAAAAAAATACAATTTTTTTTTTTAAAGAGAAGCTGAATTTAAATTTAAAATAAAAACATGCAGTAACTATCTGACATTATATATATATATATATATATGTGTGTGTGTGTGTGTGTGTGTGTGGCGGGCAAAAAGTAAATCAAATAACTAAGGTTGGTTTTAATCAAGTTACAGTTCACTCACACAATTAATTTTTAAAGATGGGATGCAAGGTCAACCTTTAAATATCCGTTATGTAGCAAGAGATGACAGTCAGAACAAAAGACCAAAAACTATATGCGAAATAGTAACATTCAACAGGAAATAGCTTGAAAATTGGCTAAGTGTTCATCCTCGGGTTCAGTCTAAGAAAGAAGGTACAATTGGATGGTTTTTCTCTCTTTTTGTTTCTCTCCTCCTTTTTTTCGTCCCTTTGATCCAGGTGCTTCTTGGCTTTATATAACTTAGCAAGGATGCATTTGGATCTTACATTTGGAGGGTTATGATCAAACTTTCTTGATACTTGTCCCATCAAGACCTTACTAGAAGGTTTTTACACCAAAATATGAGCTGTGAGGAACATTGTTCATGGTCATTTCCTCATTAATGCAGCCAGCTAAGTGGTTGCAGTGCATTTAATTCGGAGGGAATAACTGCCTTGTCCTTCCCTTTTCTTCTCTTCCTTGTTCAATACCAAGTTACCTTTGTCCCTCCTGGGATTGCACCGTGCTCCCTTCATACCTGATTCTCGGCCTTCCGAGATTAAGTAGGAGTCCTCAGCATCTTCATCAACGGCAACATCCCGAACTCCTTATTAGTTAAATAGGTCCTCTCTAAAGATTCTTCATGAAATTCCCCTCCTCAGAAATACCCTTGCCTACTTTATTACTGCTTTGGATCCTCGTCCCTCCACAATATATATATAAAAGAGCTACAAGTGAAAAGAAACTGAAAAAGGAATGTGGAAGTGTGGGAATAGGAGTTTGAAGAAGATGGATTGATAGAGTGAGATATAATTCAAGTAAAGATAAGTTTAAGTGCAGAAGTTGGGGGAAAATGGGCTTTTGCCTTATTTTTAAAAATATTTAGCAAATTATCTTGTTTTGAAACTATTAAGCATCGTGTCCCTGTTTTGAAACTCAATTTTCTAAAAATCGAGTTACATTGAAACTCGATTTTGAAACTTACCTAGAACTCGATAATCATAAAATCGGGTTCTATGGGAAACTCAATTTTCTAAAAATCGAGTTTCAAAACAGGAACACAGTGCTTAATAGTTTCAAAACAGGGACATTGTGCTAGATATTTTAAAAAATAAGGGCAAAAGCCCATTTTCCCCGCAGAAGTTGTCCCAAATTTTTACTGGCAAGTTGGCGCATGTTAACGTAAATAGTTTATTACATATTGTAAAAATGTCATAACTGTTTTAATCAAAAGATAATACAACGTAAAATTGGATAAAGAAAAGGACAACGTTGTGAAAGCACAATGAGTTAAATTGGATTTAGTGTCATAATTTTTCTATTTATCCAATAATATTTTGCACTTGTGAACTACTGATATAACTAGAGTATCATGAAACTAGCTCCAAAAAATGAACACATCCACACATACAAACATATGATTTCAATGCTATTTAATTTTGTATTTATTTTTTGATACTGACCTGACTGTATGAGTAGTTCCCAAATGCTTGATAATATTGGACAAATACCTAAACTTTAAATTAGGATAAATAGAAAATTATGACACTAAATCAAAAAAAAAAAAAAAAAAAAATCTTCTAGCTTGCACAGGTTATATTTGTTTGTTTTTAAAATTTTTAAATGATATTTATACTTATCACTTGGGGGAATTTATCTATAAATGGGATTCTACAGGCAAACTACGAAGTAAGATATTCATTTCTTAAGGTACCAAATGCAATTCGGAACAGAATATATATACTACGTTAATCATTTTCAAACTTCCAAAGTTCCAACCTGTTTCAAGTAATTAAATTTCATTAAAATTTTCAATACTTTATAATTAAAATTAGGCTAGAAATTTCAACGAGACAGTAGACACCTGTAAACAAAATAAAAGTCAATTATTGAATCTTATCCAAAAAAAGTAATTTATTAAAGTCTTATTCTAAATTTGCATAATTGAGGTAAGTCACTTTCAATTTTCAATACATTACAAATTTAACAAGGATTACGATGGCGGTGGTTGTGATTGTTGTTTATTGTGTTGAAAGTTAAAATAAAACTACTGATGTTGGTTGTTTTGTAAAGTGAGAAGGTAAAATAAATAAAATAATTTTTTGTGGTGCCAAATGACTAAATTTATAGCTCCACAAATGTGGACAACAAGTATTTTCCTACAAGCTTCTGTTCCATTCTATAACATGTGGCTGAAATTAAATTACGCAACTCTAAAGAATTTTGGATAGAGAGATTAAGTGTGCGTTTGGAATGGGCTGGAATTTTCAGCTTATGTGCAATTTTAGCTAATTTTTGTTACTATTCATGAGTCTCACTGTACTTTTTTATGCTATTCATGAGTCTTATTGTAATATTCAACTTTTTTTTCAACTTTTTTTTTTTACACTTTTTGCAAAAAGTTTTCAGTTTCAGCTAAATAAGTTGTTCTTAAACGGACACTAAGAGAGAAACATTAGAAATTTCTAGAGAGAGGCCGTGCTTGATTTTTAACAATATTCAAGTGGTATTTACTCCATTCTTTAGTCTATTCTGAAGCAATTTTGTCTTGTCTTAAAAATAAATAAATAAAAGCTTTGAAAACCAGTGGCGGATTTATGATTTTTTTTTTAAGGTGGTCACTAAGAAACTTAAATTATACAAAATTTAATAAAAAGACAATTTGAATATATTAACTGTAGGGGTGAGGGCCCAAGATCGTATATTGGGTCTTGAGCTTTGTCTGAGGACATTGATAGGTTCGAGGAGGAGCAAATAATCATTAGATGTTCCTAGTTAAAGTCTCATAAATAAGGAACAAATGAAAGGTTGTCCGAGGAGGAACTCCTCCTCTGACATGATGAATATAGTTTAAAGTATGTATTCCAGCAATTAGAGTGATCCTCCAAGAAACTCCAATGATAGGGACATGCCTCGTGAACATACGAGAAGGAAGAAAACCTAAAAATATCTAAGGGAAAGCTACCACTACCGCATTGAATGCACTGCAACTACTTTTCTGACCGCATTTATATAGAGAAGACCTCTGAACAGTGCTACCTTGGCTACCACAACTCATAGAAAACGAGAGAGAGTGTCTGATGGGACAGGTACTCAAGTAAGGGCTCGGATGATCAATAGGTGTAGGATGAAGATGGTCCAAAGGAGGATATATAATGTGAAAGACTCTTCATGAAAAGAGATCGGGAAAAATAGAGAGAAAAATACTGTAGCAATCTAAATTATCTTTGTATCCATTTGTGATTAATTTATATAAGGGGGACCTCCTCGGACTGAAAATATATTAAGATCAAATCTCTTATCTGTGTTTGACAGTAGTTCAAATTAAACCTATCCGTTGTTCAATTCATTAGGACCTAGTTCTTCAACCCACTCTCTACAAATTTATTGTACTAGCTCATTGGGCCAACATCCCATACGTTTTGAGCTTGGACTGTGAATCGAGATCCTACATCAACGTTACAAAAAAATACACAAATACATGAAATATTACAATTTTTTTGTACTAACAAAGAGAATAAAAAAAAAAAATTGACTAATAAAAGATAAAAGTGTAAATTGAAAATGCTGATATGAGAATAATAAAGTGACCACAACAATTTCATAACAAATTTTATGTAACAAGTTGTTAGCCTGTTATTGGTGGGTAAAACATGTCAATATTGAACCCGAATTAGAATGAGTAACAGCTTACCACATAAGATTTATTGTGAAATTATTATGAAAATATTGTTAGCCTGTTATTGGTGGGTAAAACATGTCAATGTTGAACCCGAATTAGAATGAGTAACAGCTTACCACATAAGATTTATTGTGAAATTATTATAAAAATATTGTTAATAATTGTGGATGTAGCATTGCTCTTATATTTATTGTACTCAAATTCTTATGATTCTCAGGTAAAGTTGTTTAACATTTTTATTACGGTGGTTAAAAAATGTTAATTTAGTATATAATATATTTTTTAAATATATTTTTATTAGGGTGGTTAATAATTTTTTTTTTTTTTTTTTTTTTGCATGTATAATTTTTATTTTTTATTTTTTTTACAAGTGAGGGTGGTCCCTACAAGTAAGCCGCCAGTGTTGAAAACTAGCTAAAATACAATTTGTACTACGCTGGTCTTTCAAGTTTCATACTTGATGACGTATGAATGTTGCAGTACAATATATACAAGCTAAAACTTCCACAGCTAATAAGCAACAGAGAACAAGAAACGAAAAAATGGCTAGAGGTTTGGGTGTTCTTGCTGATGCGGGCGTTCTGTTGGGGAGCTCGAGTGGCCTACTTTTGTTGGGCATGATTATCATGTCCATCCCAGTTATATCAAAGGTCATATTTGCTTGTGGTGATAATAAAGCTTTCGATTTTCAATACATTACAAATTTAACAAGGATTGCGGTCGTGGTGGTTGTGATTGTTGTTTATTGTGTTGAAAACTAAAATAAAACTATTGATGTTGGTTGTTTTGTAAAGTGTAAAGGTAAAATAGATAAAATAGTTTTTTGTAATGCCAAATGACTAAATTTATAGCTCCACCAATGTGGACAGCAAGTATTTTCCTACAAGCTTCTGTTCCATTCTATAACATGTGGCTGAAATTAAATTACGCAACTCTAGAGAATTTTGGATAGAGAGATTAAATGTGCGTTTGGGATGGGCTGGAATTTTCAACTTATGTGCAATTTTAGCTTATTTTTGCCACTATTTATAAGTCTCACTGTACTTTTTGATACTATTCATGAGTCTCATTGTATTATTTAGCTTATTTTTCAACTTTTTTTTTTACACTTTTCGCAAAAAGTTTTTAGTTTCAACTAAATAAGCTGTTTTCAAACGGACACTAAGAGAGAAACATTAGAAATTTCTAAAGAGAGGCAGTGCTTGATTTTGAACGATATTCAAGTGGTGTTTACTCCATTCTTTAGTCTATTGTGAAGCAATTTTGTCTTGTCTTAAAAATAAATAAATAAAAGCTTTGAAAACCAGTGGCGGCGGATTTTTTTTTTAAGGTGGACAGCAAGTATTTTCCTACAAGCTTCTGTTCCATTCTATAACATGTGGCTGAAATTAAATTACGCAACTCTAGAGAATTTCGGATAGAGAGATTAAGTGTGCATTTGGGATGGGTTGGAATTTTCAGTTTATGTGCAATTTTAGCTTATTTTTGCTACTATTCATGGGTCTCATTGTACTTTTTGATACTATTCATGAGTCTCATTATACTATTTAGCTTATTTTTCAACTTTTTTTTTTTTTTACACTTTTTGCAAAAAGTTTTCAGTTTCAGCTAAATAAGCTATTCCCAAACGGACACTAAGAGAGAAAAACATTGGAAATTTCTAAAGAGAGGCAGTGCTTGATTTTTAACAATATTCAAGTGGTGTTTACTCCATTCTTTAGTCTATTGTGAAGGAATTTTGTCTTGTCTTAAAAATAAATAAATAAAAGCTTTGAAAACCAGTGGCGGACCTAGGATTTTTTTTTAAGGTGGACAGCAAGTATTTTCCTACAAGCTTCTGCTCCATTCTATAACATGTGGCTGAAATTAAATTACGCAACTCTAGAGAATTTCGGATAGAGAGATTAAGTGTTTGTTTGGGATGGGTTGGAATTTTCAGCTTATGTGCAATTTTAGCTAATTTTAGCTTATTTTTGCTATTATTCATGGGTCTCACTGTACTTTTTGATACTATTCATGAGTCTCATTGTACTATTTAGCTTATTTTTCAACTTTTTTTTTTTTACACTTTTTGCAAAAAGTTTTTAGTTTCAGCTAAATAAGCTGTTTCCAAACGGACACTAAAAGAGAAACATTAGAAATTTCTAAAGAGAGGCAGTGCTTGATTTTTAACAATATTCAAGTGGTGTTTACTCCATTCTTTAGTCTATTGTGAAGCAATTTTGTCTTGTCTTAAAAATAAATAAATAAAAGCTTTGAAAACAAGTGGCGGATCTAGAATTTTTGTTAAGGTGGACAGCAAGTATTTTCCTACAAGCTTCTGTTCCATTCTATAACATGTGGTTGAAATTAAATTACGCAACTCTAGAGAATTTCGGATAGAGAGATTAAGTGTGCATTTGGGATGGGCTGGAATTTTCAGCTTATGTGCAATTTTAGCTTATTTTTGTTACTATTCATGGGTCTCACTGTACTTTTTGATACTATTCATGAGTCTCATTGTACTATTCAGCTTATTTTTCAACTTTTTTTTACACTTTTTGCAAAAAAATTTCAGTTTTAACTAAATAAGCTGTTCCCAAACGGACACTAAGAGAGAAACATTAGAAATTTCTAAGGAGAGGCAGTGCTTGATTTTTAACAATATTCAAGTGGTGTTTACTCCATTCTTTAGTCTATTGTGAAGCAATTTTGTCTTGTCTTAAAAATAAATAAATAAAAGCTTTGAAAACCAGTGGCGGATCTAGGACTTTTTTTAAGGTGGTCACTAAGAAACTTAAATTATACAAAATTTAATATAGAGACAGTTTGAATATATCAACGTCACAAAAAAAAATACGCAAATACATAAAATATTACAATTTTTTTGTACTAACAAAGAGAATAAGAAAAAAAAATAGACTAATAAAAGATAAAGTGCAAATTGAAAATGTTGATATGAGAATAATAAAGTGACGACAACAATTTCATAACAAATCTTATGCAACAAGCTGTTAGCCTGTTATTAGTGAGTAAAACATGTCAATTATGAACCCGAATTAGAATGAGTAACAGCTTAACACATAAGATTTATTGTGACATTATTATGAAAATATTGTGGATGTAGCATTACTGTTATATTTATTGTACTCAAATTCTTACGATTCTTAAGTAAAGTTGTTCAACATTTTTATTAGAGTTGTCAAAATATGTTAATTTAGTATATAATATATTTTTTAAAAGTATATATATATATATACACACACATACATTTTTTTCAAGTCAGAGTGTTTATAGAACATATTAGTTTAAAATAATAATTTATATAATTTTTTTTTGCATGTATAAATTTTTATTTTTTATTTAAGAAGTGAGGGTGGTCCTAGGACCACCCTCACCTACAAGTAAGCCGCCAGTGTTGAAAACTAGCTAAAATACAATTTGTACTACGCTGATCTTTCAAGTTTCATACTTGATGACGTATGAAATGTTGCAGTACAATATATACATGCTAAAAGCCTAAAACTTCCACAGCTAATAAGCAACAGAGAACAAGAAACCAAAAAATGGCTAGAGGCTTGGGTGTTCTTGCTGATGCGGGCATCCTGTTGGGGAGCTCGAGTGGCCTACTTTTGTTGGGCATGATTATCGTGTCCATCCCGATTATATCAATGGTCATATTTGCTTGTGGTGATAATAAAGCTTGGAAGAGAGGAGCTGGTGGTGGTGGGGGTTGTGGAGGTGGAGGTGGAGGTGGAGGTGGAGGTGGAGGTGGAGGTGGGTGTTGTGGTGGTGGAGGTGGAGGTTGTGGAGGTGGAGCTGGGGGTTGTGGTGGTGGAGGTGGAGGTTGATGATAGAAAAATGAAGGATTCATTATTATTATAATAGGAGTGCTACCTCTACAACTTTTTTATTTTTCACATCATTTTCACAACAAATCATAAGTAGTAAGTTGTTATTGATTATAATTTGAATCTACAACTTAAATTACTTTTTTGTCTATCCATAACAACTAATAATAACTTACCACTTAGTATTTGTTGTAAAAGTATTATGAAAATGTTGTGGATATAACATTTCTCTTTTCTCATGGGGTTTTTTTTTTAAAAAAAAATTCAATTGTTATAAATAAATGGAGAGTAGAGATTTGTTTTATTGAAATGAAAGAAGGAGGTGAAGGTTTAAAGTTATGAACCTTGGTTCTCCTTGTAAAGAAGATCAATTGATGTGATTGAATTATTTACAAGAAGATCAATTGATGTCATTGAATTACATGAATTTTTTGCATGTATTTTCTATTTGCTATTGTGGTATAGCTAGCATAAAAAGAATAAATGATTGGTGTGGCTACATGACCCAATTTTGGGTTTCATTTTATGTGTATATATATAATCTTCTAATCAGGTTATGTCAATCGGAACCATTCCTGTCTAATTCAATTCAACAACCAATGAGAATTTAGCTTATGACTAAGCGTTTTCTCTTTTAAAAAAATGTGTACCTTTTCTTTTTTATTTTAGAAAGAAGTCTTATTTTTACCTAAAGGTAGTACTTTGTGTTAAAATTAAATTCGACTAAACTCCGAGTCGTTCAAAGCTAAATTCGTGCTGAGCAATAGCTAAATGTCAAGTCTTGTTGTGTTGGTTTTGCACAATATCTCCAATAGTTTGCTGTTAATGTATAAGAAGCATTGAAGCTTTAACTAATTGTACTGCATGAGATAGCAGTAAATTTAGAGTTAAGTCTATTGTAAAAACCTTCATTCTATTCCAAGTATTGATCAAGGAAATCTTTTCAAAATTTGAAATATTATTTTACTATTATTAACAGTTAGACTATTATGTTGATTTTCTCAAACTTTAAAGGAGTGCATTGTCATTTACCTTAAGGTTTTGCGTTTAGGACAGAGTGTAATTCCTCCAAACTTTAAGAGAGGTATGTGTAAATTATCCATAAAGATTAAAAGACAAGGAAAGTCAATAAAAGAAATAGAAAAATATTTAGTAGAAATAAGGTAACTCCATTCGTATATAGTCGGGCTGAGAAAAAGGTACTGTCAAAAATTAGTTATGTCCAAGGGTAATCAAGGAGTAGGTGTCAAAATGTTTAATGGCATTGCATCGAGCACAAAATTGTGCTTATGGGTTAGAGTGGCAAATAAAATTCGAGACATGGGTAAATTATATGGTTATGAACACAATTTTCATAGGAAATTCCAATAGAGGTAACAAAAGTATGCCTTGGGTAGTATGAAAGTGATAAGAAAATGATAAGCTAAGGAGCTAAGACAAATGCTAAAGGGAAAATTCCATGTAAGGGAGTATGTACTATGTAGTATGTGATTTAAGAGGAACAAGAATAGTTATAATAAGATTATTACATAAATGGAGGGAGATTTCAAGAGATATGAGATAAATATCGCAGGCATGTACGTGTGGTAGTGATAAAAAATTTCCTATTGAGTATTCACCATCGTGGATCCAAGAGAAGAAAGTCCCTACTTTGAATGATAGACTTATCTATATAATAGAAGTAGTGAAAGTAGATTGGAGAAAATTAGGTTCCGTTTGAGAGCTGTTTATTATATGGTTTATGAACACAATTTTCATAGGAAAGTACTTTAAAAGTGAAGGGCTTTGTGACGCCAAACCTAGTTCCAATTATAGGTAACAAAAGTACGCCGATAGTTTGGGATTGATTAGAAAACGATAAGCTAAGGAGCTGGAGGGAAAATTCCATGTAAGGGAGTATGTAGTATGTGATTTAAGAGGAAAAATAATAATTATAACTAATCGCTAACCCGTGCTATGCACGAAAACCTACCTATCTTTGAGATAGACTAAAATAATTTTATAAAATCTTAAATTGATTAAGAAACTACAACATTGCATGATTTTCTCTTGTATGACTTCAATTTGTGTTACAATTTGATGAAAAAGTCATTGCTTGAACATGCAATGACTTACAAAAAATTTGTTAAATAGTTTTAGATACTACAAAAAAATAACTCAAAAATTCAGATATTAAACTTCTGAAAGACCAAAAAATATTATATATGACTAAACAATAGAGAAATATAAGAGAAAAATGAGTTACATTCAAAAGAATAATGCATGGTTATAACTATTGAAAGGAATCAAAAAATTCAGAGCTTACAAATTATAGATATAAAAAAAAAAAGACGTAAATGCATTTTTAGTCCTTACATTTTACACATTTTCCATTTTAGTCCCTACATTTTCATTTCACAATTTTTAGTCCCTAAATCAATTAACGCGTTCCATTTTGGTCTGTTACTCACTTAACAGAAATTGCTAATATGGCAAACAGAATGCACTGTTGACACATTAAATACTGACATGGTCAATAAAAATAATATTAAAAAATAACACGTCAGCATAAAATAATAATTAAAAAAGACACGTAATACACTTCAACTTTTGATTTTGAAAATTAATTTATCTATTTTAACAAAATTAGAACCTAAAATACACGAATTCAGATCTGATCTCATCTTAAAAACCCAGAAAAAATAAATTTACCCACAAAAACATAAATTTCTGTTTTGTTTGTACTTAATTTCTTTTTCTTCTTCTTCCCCAGATATTTCTCAGTTTCTCCGCCTCACATTCTTTTCATTATTTTTTCTTTTTATTATTTTGTTGGAAGATCATGTCTTTGTTATGTTCTCTGTGTTCTTCCCATAACTGTTCATGTTCCTCACTTCCCCAGAATTGTTCATGTTCTTCCTCACTTTCCCAGAATTGTTCATGTTCTTCCTCATAACTCGTTGCCCAGAAAATTATAAAAATCAATATTTTTGTTTCTCTTCTTGCATTTTCTTAGCAACCAAACATGCAAAACACATAGCAATCTTCAAATGAGATCAAAACCCAGCAATCACAAAAGTACCAAAACACAACATCTCAACCAAAACACTAAAACATCTCTATCGGACCCAACCAACCAAACACCAAACATCAAAACTCAACCAAACACAACAATAGACCAAAAAAATCCTCCACCGATCCACCACTTGTGAGCCCAGCCGACCACCGCCACCCAGACCCATAAAACCCAACCAACACCATTGATCTCCACCTCCACCTCCATCGCTAGTCTCCACCGCCGATCTGAGCCCCTCCACTACCTTACTACCGATCTGCAACCACCACCTCCACTACTGATCTGCAACCACCACTTCCACCACCACCGATCTAACCCCTCATTCTCTCTCTTTAACCCAAATCAAATCCATATAGGAAAAAGAGAGAAAGATAGAAAATTGAAAGAGAGCTGAGAGAGAGAGAGATCGAAAGCCGAGAGAGGAGAAAACTCAAATCTACACAGTGAGAGCTCGTCCAAATCCCTGACCCCATCAACAAGCATCTTCAAATACCTTGGTGAGTTTGAAGAAATGGAGTCCTAATCAGTCTGGGAGACCCCGAATCCTTGGAGAAACTCGGAAATGGCTTCTTGGGCTTCATGGGTTTGCCATGATTGGTCGTTGGGTAGAGGCGCAAGGTTGCTTGGTGGAGATGCGAGTAAAGGGTGGAAGTGGAGGAGGGGTTTTGGTTTTGGAGGTAGAAAAGGGGGACACAATTTAATTTATATTATTTTTTTCTATTTGAATTAAAATTGATAAATTAGAAATTCTTTATTTTTAAAATTTTAAATTAAAATGCTGAAGTGGCCGGTTTTAAATACTATATGATTTATTCTCAAAAAAAAAAAATACTAAATGATTTTTTAATATTATTTTAATATTCATGTCAGCATTTACTGTACTAACAGTGTATCTCATTTGCCACATCAGCAATTTTCATTAAGTGAGTAACGGCAGGGATGAAAATGGAACGCGTTTTTCATTTTAGGGACTAAAAGCGGTAAAATGAAAATGTAGAGACCAAAATAAAAATTGACCCAAAATATAGGGATCAAAAGTGCATTTACGCCAAATATATATATATGTGTGTGTGTGTGTGTGTGTGTGTGTGTGTGAGAGAGAGAGAGAGAGAGAGAGACTACACAATAGAGAAATATAAGAGAAAGATGAGTGTAGGGACACGATTTTCGGCCCAGGCCCAAAATGTATGGGATACTGGCCCGGTGAACCCAGTACAATAAATTTGTAGAGAGTGGGTAGAAGAACTAGACTTTAGTGAATGGGATCACAGTTATAACGAGTTTCCAAGGCAATCAAATAGAAACGAACCAAATTTGTACAAGAAAGTTAGTCCTCGGCAATATCTGAGGAGCTCTGTTTTAGTATTTATTGGATGATAATGGTTGCAGGGGTTGTTGAGATTGTTACAGTCTTTTTTCTCCCTTTTTTCCCCCCTGATCTCTGGGGTCTCTACTCTTATTTATACTACATATTTTCCTTCATCTCTACCCTACACGTGGATAGTTGATGGTTTATGCTAATACTTGTCCCATCAGCCCCCTCTAGAAGTCTTTTGGGGTGGTTGTAGGGCTGCATTAATACTGTGCAGAGGTCACTTCCTCATTAATGCGGCCAGGGAGTTAGCTAGGGTGCATTCAATGCGGTGACAGTAGCTTTTCCCAAGATATTTTGGGATTCTTCTCTGTCTTTTGTTCTTGCAAGGCTTATCCATATTTCCAGAACTTCATGGATCGCACCCCTAGATGGCAGGCATCCTTTACAGACCTCGGCCTTGGCTAGCCGAGGACAAATTCATCCTCGACACAAACTCCTAGGCCATTATGTTCAATATTCTCTTCCTTATCTACTAACATGGGTTTCCTTGACTATACTTACCCATCCTCGGACAGCCCCTTATTCTCGGCTTGGGCCTTAAGCCCAAAACCCAATTGTATGATCTGGGCCCATAACCCCACAATAGCCCCTCAAAACTCTGATTTTTTCCTCTCATCCAAGGAAAAAGGTGGGGTTTTGAATTCTTAAGAGTTAATTTTACTTTAATCCTTTGATTTACACCCGGGGGAGTGCCGTTTTACGCACCCCATATTTGTACTGTAAATTGCTCCTTTCAAAGCTACCAATCTGAGGAGTTGGTTATAATTTTGGGTCTGTCTTGACACTTATAGAAAGATGTTATGTGTGTTAATTTTCCCAAAACCTGTGGTCCGAGGACTCATGCATGGCTAAGGTTGTTCTTAGCAGGAGGTATGAGGGACCCGACATAGCTAAGGCTCTGTATAACGCTTAGCAGGATATCCAATGGGATCCGACATAGCTAAGGTTCTTAGCAGGAGGTCTGAGGGACCCGACATAGCTAAGGCTCTGTTTAGCGTAGGTTTGAGTCCGAGAACCATGCAAGACCTTGGTTCTGTCCAAAACTTAGATTTTCTTTTTGATGTACTTGGTTTCCCCATAGGTTTGAGTCCGAGGACCATGCAATACCTTGGTTCTGTCCAAAACTTAGATTTTCTTTTTGATGTACTTGGTTTTCCCATAGGTTTGAGTCCGAGGACCATGCAAGACCTTGGTTTTGTCCAAAACTTAGATTTTCTTTTTGATGTACTTGGTTTCCCCATAAGTTTGAGTCCGAGGACCATGCAATACCTTGATTCTGTCCAAAACTTATATTTTCTTTTTGAAGTACTTGGTTTCCCCATAGGTTTGAGTCCGAGGACCATGCAATAGGTTTGAGTCCGAGGACCATGCAATACCTTGGTTTTGTCCAAAACTTATATTTTCTTTTTGAAGTACTTGGTTTCCCCATAGGTTTGAGTCCGAGGACCATGCAATACCTTGGTTCTGTCCAAAACTTATATTTTCTTTTTGATGTACTTGGTATCCCCATAGGTTTGAGTCTGAGGACCATGCAATACCTTGGTTCTGTCCAAAACTTATATTTTCTCTTTGAAGTACTTGGTTTCCCCATAAGTTTGAGTCCGAGGACCATGCAATACCTTGGTTCTGTCCAAAACTTATATTTTCTCTTTGAAGTACTTGGTTTCCCCATAGGTTTGAGTCCGAGGACCATGCAATACCTTGGTTCTGTCCAAAACTCTTTTAAGTAGTTGGTTTCCCCATAGGCTTGAGTCCGAGGACCATGCAAGACCTTGGTTCTGTCCAAAACTTATATTTTCTTCGAGTCTCGAGGATTAGCCCCTTGACAAAATTATAGGGCATTAACTTGATGTTGGAAGCCCCTAGAACTGCTCGTGCCACTGGCACTTCACAGTGTAGCCCCAAGTGGGAGCTGCGTTAAGGCAACTACCGCGCGCTACTGGAAATGATGGGGAAGCTTTCGTATAGCTTGCACCACTACCAAAATGATCTCTTTCGAGGGACCCTTGTTGATAGGAGCTTGATTCCACCATGATTAACCGTTGCACTCATTAACGCACAAGCTCTTCCCACAGACGGCGCCAATTGTAGGGACACGATTTTCGACCCTGGCCCAAAATGTATGGGATACTGGCCCGGTGAACCTAGTACAATAAATTTGTAGAGAGTGGGTAGAAGAACTAGACTTTAGTGAATGGGATCACAATTATAACGAGTTTCCAAGGCAATCAAATAGAAACGAACCAAATTTGTACAAGAAAATTAGTCCTCGGCAATATCCGAGGAGCTCTGTTTTAGTATTTATTGAATGATAATGGTTGTAGGGGTTGTTGAGATTGTTACAGTCTTTTTTCTCCCTTTTTTCCCCCCCTGATCTCTGGGGTCTCTACTCTTATTTATACTACATATTTTCCTTCATCTCTACCCTACACGTGAATAGTTGATGGTTTATACTAATACTTGTCCCATCAGCCCCCTCTAGAAGTCTTTTGGGGTGGTTGTAGGGCTGCATTAATACTGTGCAGAGGTCACTTCCTCATTAATGCGGCCAAGGAGTTAGCTAGGGTGCATTCAATGCGGTGACAGTAGCTTTTCCCAAGATATTTTGGGATTCTTCTTTGTCTTTTGTTCTTGCAAGGCTTATCCATATTTCCAGAACTTCATGGATCGCACCCCTAGATGGCAGGCATCCTTTACGGACCTCGGCCTTGGCTAGCCGAGGACAAATTCATCCTCGGCACAAACTCCTAGGCCATTATATTCAATATTGTCTTCCTTATCCACTAGCATGGGTTTCCTTGGCTATACTTACCTATCCTCGGACGGCCCCTTATCCTCGGCTTGGGCTTTAAGCCCAAAACCCAATTGTATGATCTGGGCCCATAACCCCACAATGAGTTACCATCAAAAGAATAATTCAGATCTTAAAACTTTTGAAATGCCAAAAAATATTAAAGAATCATAAGATTTGCTTCCTATAAATTTTTGAAACAAAACAAAATGTATATGATTACACAATAGAGAGATATAAAAGAAAATTTGATTACCTTCAAAAGAATAATACATGGTATAGTCATTGAAATCTGCTAAACATGTTCAAATATTGCAAAAACTAATACAAATTCAGATGTTAAAACTTCCAAAATGCCAAAAAAGATATATAATTAAAGAATAAGTTATTGAAACAATTCAAAAAATATATGACTATTCAAAAGAGAAATATAAGAAAAAGAAAAAAGTACTCGAACCCATAAAGCAATAAGTTTTAAATTTTAACGGGTCTAAACTTTACACGATGAAAAAGAAATCATATATAGTCATAGGCGTAGGGTTTGATGGTTCTTGTACGAAAATCACTTTTAAAAAAATACATGAAAAACCATAAAATATATATTTTTTCAAAGTAGAGGAGAAGAAAATAACAAAAAAAGAGCTCATACCTCTACTCGGCTTTAAAAAATATATATTGGGGTTTGCATTGCTTTTATAGTGTTCATGAATAACCTCGCAAATTTGGAGATAAATTACCAACATTTGAGTTTGAGTTTAAGTTGGACTTGTTAGAGAGATAGAGTTTCACTCCTTGTTAAGTTTGAACTTTGGCTATTGATGTCAAAGATTAGTCCTCCTCAAGTTAAAGTTAATATTGTTAATTAAAAAAAAAATTAAATAATTTAAAAAAAAATGATAATGATGTGGCAAGTTCTGGAGAGGTCAATAAAAAGTCAAAGACTTCGATTTTATATACATATATAGATAAGATTACATATGTGGAGAGAGATTTCAAGAGATATGAGATGAATGTCGTAAGTATGTGTGTGTGTGTGAGAGAGAGAGAGAGAGAGAGAGTGATAAAATTTGCCAATGGGAAGCCAACAATTTTCCTGTTGAGTATTCATTCACCATCGTAGATCCAAGAGAAGAAAGTCCCTTTTTTGAGTGATAGACTTCACTATGTAATAGAAGCAGTTAAGGTAGATTGGACAAAATTAGTACTATGAAGAAAATACTTAGTTTTAAATAAAATAAAATGAGTATTTTTTTATGGATATCATGACAGCAATTTTAGGCTATGTGCCTCGTGATTTTCTTCAAAGCAAAAAAAAAAAAAAAAAAAAAAAAAAAAAAAAAGAAAGAAAGAAAGAAAGATATACCAGTCTCATCGCACGCTCTTTGCATGTACTTTGAGCTTCTTCTTCTTTTTTTTCTTTCTTTTTTTGTTAGGTTAAGTGTTATAATTTTTCATTTATCATAATTTATGGTTTAGGCATTTATCCATTAATATTTTGCATTTGCGAACCACTGATACAACTAAAAGTGCCATGACATGAGGCTTGCTCCAAAAAAATTAACACATCCACACATACGAACATATGATTTCAATACTATTTAGGTATTCATTTTTTGTGTGCTAGCCTCATGACACTTTTTTTTTTTTTTTTTTTGAACGAAGGGTAGAAAGTTTATTGAATCAATCACAATAATACAAGTAAGGCCAACATTGCAAATGGTTGGCATGGGGGGGTTAGTGACCACAAGCACATGACACTCTTGAATGTATCAATAGTTCGCAAATATCAAATATTATTAAACAAATACGTAAACCTCAAATTAGGATGAATGGAAAATAAAAAATAGAGCATTAGAGCACGAGCCAAGGCTATTAGGCTAGTCTTACCTATTTGTTTGTTTTTAAAGTTTTGTAAATGATATTTATACTTATCACATGGGGAATTCATCTATTAATCAGGATCTACAGCCTAACATTCAGACTCTTCAGTCCTAATCTCTTAAGGTCAACATGATTTGGGACAGGGAGGCTGGGACTGACGATGCACCTTCCAATATAAATGAGAAACCAATTTTCTTTTTCTTTTTTTCCCAAGCTCCACTAGGCCACGACAAAGTAAGATATTCATTTCTTACGGTCAAATATTTGCAATTCGGAACAGAATATATATATATATATATATATATATATATATGCTACGTTAAACATTTTCAAACTTCCAAATTTCCAACCTGTTTCAAGTAATTAAATTTCATGAAAAGTTTCAATACTCTATAAATAAAATGAGGCAAGAAATTTCAACGAAACATATGTAATTGAAGTTTGAAATGTGGGCAATTTTTTATTTTTTATTTTTGACAATCAATAATTATAATAGGGAAGAGATTTTTTTTTTTTTTTTTTTTTTGAAAGCTAATAAGGAAGAGAATTTGAATATGAATATCTCAATTAGAAACACTAAGATATGTCAATTGAGTGACAAAACTCTTGGCCAAATTACTCTTGCTCTAAATTGAGTATAACACATGAATAATTCAGCCGAGTTTCCTTGCATGATGTGCCAAGCTTAAATAAGAAATATTGTGTAAATGCGAAACCAATTTTCCTAATCTATTTTTCTAACCCACCACGAAGACAGATATTCATTTCACAAATCCGTATGCAAACTGAATAAATATTCATGTGGTGTTTACAGTCAAATAAAAAGGTTTTGGAAACTACCATACAATTTGTACTACGCTGACCTTTCAAGTTTCAATCTTGACGGCGTATGAAATGTCACAATCTTGACGGCGTATGAAATGTCACAGTACTCTCTCTATATATACATGCTAAGACTTCAACAACTAAAAGCAATAGAGAACGCTTATCCAAAATAAAACAAGCAATAGAGAACGGGAAGCAAAAAAAATGGCTAGAGATTTGGGTGTTCTTGCTGATGCGGGTATTCTGTTAGGGAGCACGAATGGCCTCCTTTTGTTGTGCATGATTATCATGTCACTCTCAATTATATCAATGGTCATATTTGGTTGTGGTGATTCTAACGGTGGTCGTGGTCGTGGTCGTGGTCGTCGTGGTCGTGGGCATGGTGGTGGTGGTGGTGGTGCGGGTTGTGGAGGTGGTGGTGGTGGTGCAGGTTGTGGAGGTGGAGGTGGAGGTGGGGGTTGTGGTGGTGGAGGAGGAGGAGGAGGTTGTTGATAGAAAAATGAAGAATTCATTACTATTATTATAACAATGTTTCGTAGAACTTTCTTCTTCTTTTTAAATAATTCATCTGTTATAACAAATGGAGAGTAGATATTTGTTTTATTGAAACGATAGAAGGAAGTGAAGATTTAAAGTTATAAACCTCGATTCAAATAAGATCAATTGATGTCATTGAATTACAAAATTTTTTACATGTGTTTTCTATTTGCTATTGTGGTATAGCTAGCGTAAAAAAAATAAATGATTGATGGGACTACATGACCCAATTTTGGGTTTTGCTTTATTAGTATATGTATAATCTTTTCTTTAGTCTTTCTCTTCTCAATTATTTAGGGGGCTTTTATGTCATATTCGTGTTTTAATGAGCCTTGTATGAGTTTATGCTTACAACTAATAAAAAATGCATAAGATAAATTAATCAGGTTATGTCAGTCATAACTATTCCTGCATAATTCAGCTCAACAATTAATGAGAATTTAGTGTATGATTTGGCGTTTTCTCTATAAAAAAAATTGTGAAGTCTTATTTTTACCTAAAGCTAGTAGTGCATGTCAAAATTAAACAAACTAAACCACAAGTGTTCAAAGTTGAATTCATGCTAAGCAATGAGTCATGTAGAGCTACCACAAGTTGTTTAAGGCTGAGGTCGTGCTAAGTTATGAATTATATAGATATATATTTTGAAATTATTATGAAAATATTAAAATATTGTGGATATAACATTTTTTTTACTATTATAAAGAGTAATTTAAGTTATGGCCTGTTTGGAAGTTTAGAGAGGGAGGAGAGCAGTGGGGAGGAGAGTAGAGAGGAATGGATATCCTCTACCTTATTTGGATGTTTTTAAAATTAGTAAAAGGGAAGAGAGTAATTAATCCTTCCTCTTGTTTGGATGTTTTAAAAATTAGGATGGAAAGGAGAGGAAATGATTTAAATAGAAAAATTTACCCCTATTTGAAAATGAACTTGCAACATTGGTCTACAATTAATTTGTTAGATTAAATAATTATTTAATCAACATTCTCATTTCATCAAATACCACTAATAAAAGAATAAAACTACTATTAACTATTATAAAATAATTTTTATTACCTCAAAAAAATTATAATAAAAATAAAAATAATTTTCTTTATTGTATATACTTCTGTTGTGTTGAAGAGGAGAGAAGTTATTGGATCAAAAAAAAAAAGAGGTTTTCCCAGCGAAAGCGAACCCCAAGGAGAACCCGTCAGAGCGAGCCACCGTCGTGTCGAAGCACGACACCGCCCCGCCAAGGAGAACATCAGTGACAAGGCGTGGCGGCACCGACTCGTCGACGGCAGCTCCTCCTCCAAGTTCAGTGCCAAGTACATCCCGTTCAACGCGGGGTAGTACTCGGCCGAGTTGTACTCGCTCGACGAGATCGTGTACCTGAGCAACTCCAGCGGGCTCCTTGACGTACAGCACGACATGGACGCGCTGAAGATGTACGACGGCGCATACTGAAGGTCGCTGTTCGACTCATGCGTGGGGAAAACCACGTGGTTGTACGGCTCTGGCATGTGTTGCAAGAAGGAGTGGGTACTACCGGAGATCATCCCAAACGACATCGTTTCGGCCTACGAAGGAAACTCCAACCTCTTCTGGTCCGAGTGTTTCGGCAAAGAGTTCTTGAACAGTGAAGTAGCGAAAATGACATGGTTAAGTGTGTAAAAAAAGGGAGTTGTTTAGCTTCAGTGTCAATGAAATAGTGAGACTCAAATTTTCTCAGGAAACAAACAAAGATTATTTATATAATCGGTTTGTAATTTTGTTAATTTAGAAAGGGTAAATTGGAGAATTCATTTGGTCAATAATTTATCTACTCTACTCTCCCTCCAAATCTCTCCAATTTGGGGGAATTAAAAATGAGGGGGTTAGAGGTAGTTGAAACCCCTCCAAACCCCTCCCCTTTCTTCCTTAAAAAACTTCCAAATAAGGTAATTGAATTACTCTCTCTCCCTCCCTTTACTCTACTCCCCCTCTTTTTTTAAACTTCCAAATAGGCCATTAGTTTTATATATGCTAACTCATATGCATACTATTAACATAAGTAGAAACTCTCTCCTCCCCTTCCAAATCTCTCACTCTCTCACCCCCCCCCCCCCCAAAAAAAAAAAAAAAACACAAAAAACACAAAAAAAAACTTCCAACTAGACCGAATTTACAAAGTTGCCAAGTTGTTTTTTACAACGTTGCCAAGGTGTGTTGCCCGAATTTACTTTTGAAACCACCGGTTGCATTAGATAATGATATCAATACAGCTTGCCAATCCTCAATCTTTGCCGAGGTGTTTTGCTTGATGGATTTAAAATAGACACAAGAGAATATAAGTCCCAACTTTGAATGATAGACTTCTCTATGTAATAGAAGCAGTGAAGGTAGATTGGAGAAAATTAGTACTATGAAGAAAATACCTTAGATTTTGAGTAGGCGAGCATAGTATGAATGGATTGGGATTTTGTCAAATTCGCCTAGATTCCTGCAATTGTATAGCATAATAAAGAATATACCTCCAATTGAACATGGTAGTATTAATTTTTTTTTTTTTAAATAAAATTCACATCCAATTAGGAAAAGAAATGGATAAAAATCACATAAGCAATGCCACGTGTGCAATAAATGGTCAAAAGACTGGATTCGAGCATTAGCATTGGAGAATGCTAATGTCATATCTAAGACCAATTTGACATTTTAAGCTTTAAAACCCTTTGCATCAGACAATGCTAAACTTAACTATTGCAAATTTTTTTGCAATAGTGCTACAGTACAATTCTAAAGTTAGAATTGTACTGTAGCAAGTATTCTAAAAAAAAATTACTTTTTTATTCACTTTTCCCCTGAAATCTCTCTCCCCTATCTCATTATTCAGTTATCTTCTCTCTCTTCCTTCTCTCTTTCTCATCTGCTCTCTCCTCTCTTCAGAACCAAACTTCCTTCTCCTCCCAACATCAACATAACACATCACAGTGGAGGAAACGTTGATCTGGGTTGATCAACGATGGAGAAAACGTTGATCTAGCGGCAGCAGTGTCTGGGTTTTGATCGGGCTTGATATGGGTTTTTTTTTTTTTTTTTCTTTTTTTTTCCTGTTGTGATCGGGGTTGATCGGCGATTTCTGGGTTTTTGTTCCGGTGGGATTTTGGTGGTTGATCTAGGTTGATCAACGATGGAGGAAACATTGATCTAGCGGCGGCGGTGTTTGGGTTTTGATCGGGGTTGATCTGGGTTTTTTTTTTTTTTTTTTTTTCCCGTTGTGATCGGGGTTGATCGGCGGTGTCTAGGTTTTTGTTCCGGTGGGATTTTGGTGGTTGATTTGGGTTGATCAACGATGGAGGAAACAACGATGGGGTTGATCTGGGTTGATCAACGATGGAGGAAACAACGATGGGGTTGATCTGGGTTTTTTTTTTTTTTTTCCTGTTGTGATCGAGGTTGATCGGCGGTGTTTGGGTTTTTGTTCCGGTGGGATTTTGGTGGTTGATTTGGGTTGATCAACGATGGAGAAAACAACGATGGGGTTGATCTGGGTTTTTTTTTTTTTTTTTTTTTTTTTTTTTTTTTTTTCCTGTTGTGATCGGGGTTGATCGGCGGTGTCTGGGTTTTTGTTCCGGTGGGATTTTGGTGGTTGATCAACGATGGAGGAAACATTGATCTAGCAGCGGCGGTCTGGGTTTTGATCGGGGTTGATCTGGGTTTTTTTTTTTTTTTTCCTGTTGTGATTGGGGTTGATCGGTGGTGTCCGGGTTCATGAGTTCCTCTGCGTTCATCAATGGCTGCGGGCCTGTTGAAATAGGTTTGGGTTTTCTAATTGTGTAATGTGTATGATGAGAGGTTGAAGCAGTTAGGCTGAAGCATTTTGGTGGTGGTGTGGTGATTGATGATGGTGGAGCTGTGGAGGTGGTGGTGTGGTGATTGATGATGGTGGAGCCGTAGAGGTGGAGCTGTGGTGTGGTGGTGGTGGTGGTGGTGTGGTGATTGGTGATGGTGGAGCCGTTGGAATCTGGAAAAAAGTTACGGTTGGAAAATAATAATATAGAAAGATTAAAAAATAATATTTTAATAAAAATAGAGTTTTGGGATGTGGAGGTATTGTAAAATAAGATGGTATAATGATAAAGTGAGTTTTTAGAATGGTAAAATAGAGTAGCGTTAGCATTTTCCAATGCTAATGCTCTAACATAGGTGTGCCATTGGCTCCTGTCCTGCCCCTTGGCTTTGCCGGACGGTTGTGTTGTCAACGAAAGAACCTAGACACTTTTCTTTGCCAAATTCACTCCCACTTTCTCTCTTTCTTTCTCTCACAAACACACGGCGTTCCCCCCCTTCTTCAATGGCACAGATCACATTAACTTCTTCGGCAACCCTTGTTTCATTCAAAGGTATGCTTTCTATCTCTCTCACCCTCTTTTATTGCCACTGATTGCATAGAATTTCCTTCTTCTTTTTTATGAAATAGAATTTCCATTTACATACATGTATACCCAGATGGGTTTTCTCTTTAATTTTCAGAAAACTTAGAAATCCCAGAATTTTAACTTGAAAAATTTTAGGTATTCAGCTATCTATGTCATACTATTTTCACCCAAATGATGATTGTGCACGTTTTTTGTTATTGAAGCTATAATTGATTGAAGTCTTAGTGTATGATTAGAACTCCAAAAAAAAAAAAAAAGTTGATTGAAGCTATCAACATAAAAAATAATGTTGCTTCAATCATAGTTTATCACCTTAATAAGTTGTAAAAAAAAAAAATTATGTTGATAGCATTGCTAAAAATATTTGTTTTTTAATTGCCACTAAAAGACCCTGAAATACTTTTTTATGTACTAGGATTCCCTTAATTATTAATTCCTCTATTTATTTCTATAAATGCCACACACACACACACAAAAAAACAAAACCCTCCATTTATTGATTAAATAGAACTGTTCCAAATCCCAAATTAATGAGTCATTTATGAATAATCTCAACAAAAAAACAAAAAGAGTCATTTATGAATGTTGTAAATGTAACAATAAAGCAAGCCCATTTCCATTTCAAAAACGCAAGTAATTTGGTCCAGAACAGTTAATTCGGATTAAATAACTAACAGTTGACTTAGTTTAGTGAGTAGCATTGCATTCCACTTTCTTGGAGCACCTGTACCTGTCAGTTTGGTTAGGATACTTAGCCAGCCTTTAGAAAAAAAGGGATAGAGAAAAAGAAAGAATATCATGTTTCTTATAGCAATAAAAAGAAAGAAAGGAAAAAAATCATGCATTTACTACTTCATGTAGTGAAGATGAAGATTGTTTCAACTTTGATTACCAAACAAAGTTTATTATTTGTCTAAACAAGTCTAGACAACATGTTTCTAAAACCAAACTATTCTCTCACACAAATACAAAGTTCTCTCTTAATACAAAGGTTGGAACTCAATACAAAGTTTGGGGTTGCACCTAATACAAAGAAGTCTTCTCTTCTCTACACAACCCCTCCACAAGCCCCCGGGACCTTTCACTCTTACATTTTGCCACACCACTAGCTCACATTTTGCTGCTCCACCACGCCACTTCTGAATAACAAGCTCCATGTATATAGAGCAAAATGACCGAAGTGTCGGCAAGCACTATTGTGCATCCACAGAGACGGACCTACACTAATAGCTTGTTTGGATGGAAGGGAGTAGAGTAGAGAGAGGAAGAGTAAGTTAAATTACCTTGTTTGAATGTTTTTTTAAGGGTGGAGGGGGAGAGGGGGATTTGGAGGGGTTCTAACTACTTCTAACCCCTCATTTTAATTCCCCCAAATTGTAGAGATTTGGAGGGAGAGTAGAGCACATAAATGTTTTACCAAATTTACCCTTACCATATTAACAAAATTACAAATTAAGAAAATGCTAATTATTCCCTTACCCCTTACTTAATTTTAAAAACATCTAAACAAGGTGGATGATAACAATTCCCCTCTACTCTTCTCCCCACTACTCTCCTCCCCTCTACTATTCTCTCCCTCCAAACTTCCAAACATAGCATAAGGCTGGGGGCGATTCCCCCCCTCCCCCCCGCCCCCCCTAAAAGGTTTTGAATATAATATATTAGTAAAGTTTTGACTCTTAGTATCTCTTCCCCCCCAAAGTTTTACAAACTGACCCATGAAAATCAAAGGAAAAAAAATTATCTGACCATTCCTTTTGCCCAATTGCTCCAAGAACACCAAATAAGAAAAACCTTTAAACAAAAGAAAAATAACCAACAAAACAAATCACAAATCTGGTCTATAACAAAACAAAATACCTATAAACTGTAGGCTCCAAAGATGGGCTTGATGGACCAAACCACTATTTGGGCTCAGAATCTATTTATTTGGTGGGTCTGAGTATCCTACCCTGGGTTGTCCTAAGTGAAGGGACCCAATGCACACTGGTTTCTCCCTTTTTTCTCAATGTTAACTCCCCTCTCTCTCTCTTTCTCTCTTCTTTCCCTCAGAATTGCCTCCCTAAACCATCCATTCATTTCTCCTATTTATAGCCTTTGTTAATGGGATCATCATCGTTATCTTCTCCCTTAGTGCAAAGAAGGGTCCAATGTCGTTGGACTTAAGTGGGTTTGTGGGTACGAGTGACCTTGGAAATGATTCCCACTTCAGTTAACGTGTTCGGCAGCGGAGCTTCTTACGGTTCTGCCGAGTACGTAATCTTCTCCCTTAGTGCAAAGAAAGGTCCAATGTCGATGGACTTAAGTGGGTTTGTAGGTACGAGTGACCTTGGAAATGATTCCCACTTCAGTTAATGTGTTCGGCAGCGGAGCTTCTTACGGTTCTGCCGGACATGTAGACGGTGATGTGTCTGGTCGAAGTGACCGAGCATGTGCCTAGTTACCGGGAATGCGATCTACTTTCCAAGTGTCCTGGCGATACTCAGTCCAGGCTAGTGGTTGTTTGTGAGTCTGGGCCCGGGCCAGCGTCGATGTGAAGATTGTATCTTTGGCCCATATCATTGATTCATGGTCCAAGGCCCAATATGAATTCGGGCGCTTAGGTGCGATACAATAGCCCCCCCTTGATTCGTCCTCGGGCTCCGGGGACGAATCAAGGAGTCAGAGAGGCGCTGTTTTGCCCGAGAAACCTAACGGGTGTGCCTAGGAGTTACAGCGGTCCATAAATGTGCTTCTCAAAAGACACGACGCTTCAGATCCTGCGGCTCTGTAGTTATTATTACCTGACGGTTCACAGACCGAGGCGCACATGTGGAACGCTCTGTGCATTCCTAAGGTCACAGCCTCCCCCTTTTCTACTTCATCATTGCTAATTAATGTCACTCACTGCACACCAACCGACGCTTTCCCTGGCTCTTTATAAATGTCCCATCCTAATTCAGTTTCCCACTTTTCACTTTATGTTATTTTGAAACTTCTCTCTGCCGAGCATTATCCTGCGTTCCAGTCCGCAAACCCAGAATCCTCCTCTCCCTTAGAGCCAGAAGTAAGTTTTCTTCCCTTTTCCTTTATTTTCACTTCCTTCCCCAGAGCCCCTTTTTAATTTCTAGTCATAGAATGGGTTTTGCTCACCTTTTGAATGCCGGAGCTCCCTTAGCCGCTTTTAGGCAAGCCTTTAGCATCCCCGATGATGTGGAGTTGGTCTATTGTCACGAAAGTGAAATAGCTCTCCATAGAGGGGCAGGTACTGCCTTTTTCCCACTGATGTCCGTCTTAGAAGGCGGAGTCAGGTTTCCTATAGACCCCCTCCTACTTAACACCCTTAGATACTACGAGTTGAGTGCCGAACAACTTCCCCCCAACTTTTACCGGGTAGTGAGTTGTATGGCCAAGCTAAACCAAGCGTTCGGCTTGCAGTTAGACCACCACGACATAAACCACATGTACAGCCTTTGTGGAAAGAAGAAATCAAACTATTACTTAAAGACTAGAGATAACAGGGTACGGCTGATTTCTTGTTTACCGGACTCAAATAGGAATTCCGCCGGGGAATTTGTCCGGGTGCGCGGCAATTGGTTTGCCGGTGATGTCCCTCCCCCTTTGTCACGGCGTGAAGTTGGTTCGTCCTAACCTTTAATTTCTCATGTTTCCCAAAATCGTAAATACATTACTTACTCTAACCTTGATTCGTTTTCGTTTTGCTGCAGACGGTTCAGTGTTCACTCAGGAAGTCAGAACAGTTCATGTCCGAGACCTAAATTTTGTGTTAAGGTCTGAAATCTTCGTTCACCGAGATGGGCAACTTCGCTCTTCCCACCTCATTCTCGGCGTAAACCCGGTATATTCCACTTGGCAACCTTTCGGTCAAGCCCTCCTTGTAGATAGCCCGCTCCTCTCCTACATAGACGTTCTGCATGCGAACTTCCTCCCCCCCAAGATCACTGTAGGGGAAGCCCGTGACCACGGCCCACGATATACCTATTCGGATGAACTTACACCCATAAGGGACGAATCGGCCGAAACAGCATCCAGGCATTTCCTGGAACTTGCTCACGAGGCCATTCAGCGTGAAGCCATACAAGCCGAACCGACGAATCCGGTTCAAGTAGTCGCGCAACAAGCTGCGGAGTCCAGTGACTCTTCCAAGACCCACTCCGCTTCTGAAGACATGGTAACCAGAAGGACTTTAACCGTCAGCCGTTTCATCCCTGGTGCAAGCCAGGCCATTCAGCAGCAACAGCCTCCACCTCATGGGCGCGTCCCTGCTCCTCCCGTTCATCCTTCGCCTAACTCTGCTCCCAGGCGGCAACGCAAGAGACAAAGACTCACTGATCAGTCATCCACCGGCCTGGGAGAGGGCCAAGTCCAATCTCCACTTCAACCTTCCCAAGGTATCACCATCTGGGAGCCGCCTGCCCAGGTCGAAACAAATGTGGCCTCATCTTCCAGACCGGCACCTCTGTGGCATCCAATGTATGAGCTGGACGGCACACCCCTCCCGGCTAACGCAAGCGTTCAGGGCTGGGAGAAAGGTGAAGGGGGCTGAGTTGCCCAAAGCTTAGCTCAGGGCCTCCTCCTGCCCGTGGACGTAAGTGCATTTGCAGATGCGACCGACGAGTCCATGGGGAGAAGGCTTCAATGGCATACCATCGCGGTTAGTGCTCTTCCTTCACACTCTCATCATTATCATTTTCCTTCTGTGCATGTCCTCACATTCATTTATTACTATTACTATTTTATTTTATTTTATTTTTTATTGTACTCGGTGTAACTTTGAATCGCCGTGCACTAATAACATTGTCTTTAACAGGCCGCCCAACTAACCCATATACTAAATGAAAGGGTGAAGGACCTTTCCGAGGAGGTTGGTCGGGAGAGAGACGGTAAGGAGAAGGCTGTGGAAGCGGCGAAGGAGAAAATGAAAATTGCCGAATCTGCCGAGAAAAGGGCTGCAGCAGCGGAGAAATCGCGGGCTTCGGCAGAGAAAAGGTCGGCGGAACTGGTGGTGCAGCAGAATGAGACAGAGACGAAGCTGGCCGAAACAGCAAGCCTAAACTCCGCTCTATCTGAAGAGATCGCTGATCTGCGGGCGACCCTCGAAGCGTGCGAGAACAAGTGGTATAATGAGGGGTTTGCCGACGCCGAGAAGAGCGTGGAGCCGGTGGTTATGCAAGCCCGGCAACTTGCATTCCGGGAGGGCTGGATGGTGGCTCTACAGGCCACAGGGGAGCTCGAAGACTCCGCTCTTAGGGACCCTGATCAGATCCCCGTTCCAGTCTTTGTCCCTGCTCCCCAAAACCCGACCGATCCGAACGAAGAGGAGGAGTCAGACAGTCTAAGGGAGCTGGTGGAGCAAATTGATGCCCACGTAGAGATGATCAGGGCAGAAGTAACCAGCAACCCTCCCCCTGGAGGCCCTCAAGGTGAAGATGCCCATTACCAGCCCCCCATGCCCGAGCCCCACAACGTCGAGATAGCCTCCGAGACACAGCATGTGGAGCTTTCTTCCTAATTGTTGAACCCGCTTTATATTCCTTTTACTTGCTTATATTTAATTTCGAGTTGGTTTGCCCAAGTCGCCGGGCTGTGGCGACTAAACAATTATTTCCTGTTTTAAACTGTTTGCTTGGTCTTTGAATCTTGATACCACCGGGTTTTGGTGATGACAAAATTTATTTATCATGCTTGATTTCAAATCTGTGTTGTTTGCAGATAAATTGTGATGATGCATGTATATTTTCTATTGTGTTTGCCTCACAGTTCCCGCAAGTGTTTGCGTGGCTTTCCCTTGCTGGTTGGCTGGGTTTGAACCGGGAACTCAGGTTATACTTTCCGAAAATTCGAGTAAGGTTTCCACCTGCTCAGTTATACAAATCTAACCGAGAAGCAGGCTTCTGTCCTTGGAAACACTTTACCAAGGTTTCCACCTATTCGGTGATAGGAATCGAACCGAGAAGCAGGTTTCTATCTTAGAAACTTTTAGCAAGGTTTCCACCTGCATGGTGATGGGAATCGAACCGAGAAGCAGGTTTTTATCCTTAGAAACTTTTAGCAAGGTTTCCACCTGCACGGTGATGGGAATCGAACCGAGAAGCAGGCTTCCGTCCTTGGAAACACTTTACCAAGGTTTCCACCTATTCGGTGATAGGAATCGAACCGAGAAGCAGGTTTCTATCCTTAGAAACTTTTAGCAAGGTTTCCACCTGCACGGTGATGGGAATCGAACCGAGAAGCAGGCTTCCGCCCTTAGAAATGTTTTAGCAAGGTTTCCACCTGCTCGGTGATAGGAATCGAACCGAGAAGCAGGTTTCTGTCCTTAGAAATACTTTAGTAAGGTTTCCACTTGCTCGGTGATAGGAATCGAATCGAAAAGCAGGTTTCTGTCCTTAGAAATACTTTAGCAAGGTTTCCACCTTCTTGGTGATAGGAATTGAACCGAGAAGTAGGTTTCTGTCCTTAGAAATACTTTAGCAAGGTTTCCACCTACTCGGTGATAGGAGTCGAACCGAGAAGCAGGTTTTTGTCCTTGGAAACGTTCTAGCAAGGTTTCCACTTGATCGGTGATAGGAATCGAACCGAGAAGCAGGTTTCTGTCCTTAGAAACATTTTAGCAAGGTTTCCACCTGCTCGGTGATAGGAATCGAACCGAGAAGCAGGTTTCTGTCCTTGGAAACGTTCTAGCAAGGTTTCCACCTGATCGGTGATAGGAATCGAACCGAGAAGCAGGTTTCTGTCCTTAGAAATATTTTGGGGATGCTTGAATCTCCTTAGCTCCCTACTTTTCCACACATAGTCAACAATGAAAATCTACCCGGCCAGGACAAGTTAGCTGCAATTTCATCATGAGTCAGTACAATACAAATATATTCATATACATACTTTTTCTTCTTTTTTTCTAAGCATGACCGATCAATGATAAAACTTTTTTAGATTATAAGCATTCCAAGGTCGGGGCAATGGTACTTCGTTCATGTCTTCAAGATAATATGCACCCACGCCAGCAATAGTTGTAACCTTGTACGGTCCTTCCCATGTTTGGGCAAGCTTCCCGGCGTTTGTATCTCACATGCTTCCTACGGCCTTTCTTAGTACCAGGTCTCCTGCGCTGAATTCTCTCACCCTTACTCCCTAATTATAGCGCCGGGCAAGCTTTTGTTGATACTCTACAAGCCTAATGGTTGTCGATTCTCGGCGTTCTTCCAGTAGATCTAGGCACCCCGTCAGTTGACCTTCGTTCTGTTTCGTATCGAATTCTGAAACTCATGCGCTGCATAGTTTGATCTCGGCAAGTATCACGGCTTCAGCTCCGTAAGTGAGAGAGAACGAGGTTTCACCTGTGGATCGTCGAGGAGTTGTCTGGTATGCCCACAACACACTTGGTAGTTCTTCAGCCCAGTTGCCCTTCGCTCCTTCCAGCCTTCTCTTCAAGCCGTTCACGATCACCTTATTCACGGCCTCAGCCTGGCCATTGCCCTGAGGATACGCGGGGGTAGAATACTTGTTCCTGATCCCGAGATTGCCGCAAAACTCACGAAAACTTCAACTGTCAAACTGCAGCCCATTGTCCGATATTAGGGAGTCTAGGACCCCGAACCTGGTGATTATGTTCTTCCATACGAACTTCTTCACATCTACATCCCGGATATTGGCCAAAGCTTCTGCCTCTGCCCATTTGGTGAAGTAATCAACGGCTACCAACACAAATCTTTGATTGCCTGTCGCTCGGGGAAAGGGCCCGAGTATGTCTAGCCCCCATTGCGTAAAGGGCCAAGGACTGCTTATCGGATTCAAATGTCCGGTTGGTTGGTGTATCTGATGGGTGTGCTTCTGACACTGTTCGCACTTCCTAATGTATTCTACGGCGTCCTTTTGCATCCGGGGCCACCAGAATCCCTGAGTCATTGCCCGATGTGCCAATGATCATCCCCCAACATAGCTGCCGCATATTCCTTCGTGCAACTCGGCCAGGAGTTAGCCTACTTTCTCTGGGTGCAAGCATGACAGATATGGCCCTCCGAATGACCTACGATAGAGCTTCCGGTCTCCGGACAACCAATACCGGGCAGCCACCCTGCGGACTTTGTTAGCCTTCTTCTCATCATCCGGGATCCGGTCATCGGCCAAGAACTCTACGATGGGGTCCATCCAGCTCGGACCAAGTGTTGCGACTGCCGTGACTTCGACTCTCGCAACCCCCTCGCTTCCTGCTACCTTAATGCTGGGCTCAAGGACGAGTTCCACTCTGATAAGCCGGGGAATATCCTTTGCAATTGATGATGCCAGAGTGGCAAGAGAGTCGGCATGCCTATTCTGCGCTCGGGCCACTTGAATCACCTTCACCGTACAAAAGCTGTCCATGACCTGCTTCACCAAGTCCAGGTAGGCTTTCATCCGAGGATCTCGAGCCTCAAAATTCCCCTGTACCTGGTTGACAATGAGTCTTGAATCCGAATAGATCTCCACGTCCCGGGCCTCTAACCGTGAAACAGCCCTTAGTCCGGCAAGAAATGCCTCATATTTGGCCTCATTATTGGAGGCGTTGAACCCCAGCCTGAACGAATGTTCCAAGAGAATTCCTTCCGGGGTGATTATGACTATCCCGACTCCGACACCTTTGGCGCTGGAAGCCCCATCCACATGTACCTTCCACGAGCGATACTCGACCTAGCAGACCATTTCCCCCTTGGGGGAAAATTCTGCTACAAAATCTACTAACACTTGTCCTTTTATTAGCACTTCTCGGCTTATACCTCACGTCGAATGCCCCAAGCCGTGTCCCCCATTTAGCTATTCGCCCTGTAAGATCAAATCTTTTCAATAACGACTGTAAGGGATGTTCGGTCAGCACATATACAGTATGAGCCTGGAAGTACTGGGGCAACTTCCTGGTGGCGTGTATTAGGGCTAATACCAACTTCTCCAAGGGTAAGTACCTGGTCTCGGCGTCAACTAGAGTCTTGCTGATATAATACACTGGCTATTGTACTCCTTAGTCCCTTAGAAGCACAGCATTTACAACATGTTCTGATACCGAGAGGTACATGAATAATTCCTCTCCGGGCTCTGGTGCACTCAACATTGGTGCTCGCACTAAGTACTCCTTCAGGTCCTGGAAAGCTTTTTCACATTCATCATCCCACCGAAACCCCTTCCACTTCTTTAAAAGCTGATAAAAAGGTCGGCAGCGATCCGAAAATTTTGAGATGAACCGGTTGAGCGCAGCCAGCATCCCGGTTAATACCTGTACTTCTTTCGGGTTGCTCGGAGGCCGGAGTCGCCTCACAGCTTCAATCTGGTCGGGATTTACTTCTATCCCCCTGTTGGTGATCAAGTACCACAAAAATTTGCCAGCCCTCATTCCAAAGGCGCATTTTTCTGCATTAAGACGCAATCTGTGCTTTCGCAACACCTCGAACACTCCCCGGAGGTCCTCTACATGCCGTGCCTCTTGCTTGCTTTTCACCACTGTATCATCGATATACACTTCGACCGTATCCCCCATCTTATCCCGGAACATCCTCGTCATCATCCATTGGTATGTTGCCCCTGCATTCTTTAGCCCAAAAGGCATCACGGTGTAATGATAATTGGCATCGGGGGATATGAACGCCGTTTTCTCCTGGTCTTCATCGGCCAGGGCAATTTGATGGTACCCTTGGAAGGCATCCAGGAAGCTCATCCTTAGGTGCCTGTAAGTGGCGTCCACTAATTGGTCAATCTTAGGCATGGGAACGGGTCTTTTGGACATGCCCGGTTCAGATCTGTGAAATCCACACAAACCCTCCATTTGCCATTCTTCTTCCGGACAACAACGGTATTTGCCAGCCATTCTGGAAAAAAGGTTTCCCTTATGGCCCCCACCTCCTTTAGCTTTTCCACCTCCTGTCTTACCGCCTTGATGTGGTCTTTAGCTGACCTTCTCGGCTTCTGCTCCTTTGGGGGATATAAGGGGTCTACATTGAGTTTGTGGACGATAAACCCGGGATCGACCCCAGGAACTTCATAAGGATCCCAAGCGAAAACATCTACGTTTTGAGCGAGAAGCAATAATACCTGGACTCTTTCCTCGCGACTCATGCTTGCTCCGACCTGAAAATATTTATTAGTGTCCGGCAGTATCTTTACCTTTACTAACTCCTCAGCACACCCTGCCCCCATTCCTTCTCAGGGATCCTTTAATTGCTATAACAGATTTTTCCGGGATACATCCTCCTGTCCAACACGGCCCAATTCGGACCGCCAGTCCTCCTTGTCTCCATCCGATTGCCTGGCAATTTCTCCCCGACATATCTGTCTCCCCTGCTTCCAGTTTACTACGGCAGTAAGGCACTGTCTGGCTGCTTGCTGATCTCCTTTTATTACAATGACACCCTGCTCGGTGGGGAATTTAATCTTCACATGTAATGTTGATGGGACAGCCCTTATTGAGTGGATCCATGGTCTTCCGAGGATGGCAGTATATGGGGAGAACGAGTTTACTATTGTGAACGTTATAGATACCTCCTTCCCTCCCATAATCACGGGGAGGGAGACTTGCCCTTTAGGAATCACCACTTTTCCATCAAATCCAACCAAAGGTGAAGTGTGCTTCACGAGGTCCTCCTTCTTCAGACCGAGTCCCTCGAACAGATCGGGGTACATCACATCGACCCCGCTTCCCTGGTCTATCATCACCCTTTTCATTAAGAAACCGTTTATCCGTGCCGTAACCACCAACGCGTCATTATGCGGCTGAAGCGTCCCCTCTAGATCGCCCTCATCAAACGAGATAGGCTCCCGTGCAAACTTCATCTTCTTGCCCAGCGACTGTAGACCCGGGTTCCCTTCTACTGGCACTATTGTCAATACTCCTTTCCTTCTTCCTTCAATGAGTTTCTCCGGCACAACATGGATTACTTCAATTACCCCCACAGGGGGTGGGAGAGGGTTTCCTCTTTGCCGGATGTCTTGACCTACTGCTCTGTCCCCTGAGTCTAACACGAAATCCTTCAGATGTCCGGCCTTGACTAGCTGCCCGAGGTGGTCTTTTAATACTCTGCACTGTTCGGTGGTGTGGCCCCTATCTCGGTGATAAGTGCAGTACAGACTCTGATTCCTTCTGGACGGATCCCCGCCCATCTTTTTCGGCCACCGAAAATACGGCTCATGTTTGATTCGGTCAAGAATCCTGTGTACCGGTTCCTTAAACGTTACGTTCACTTCTCCCATTTGTGTGGCCGGTTCTTGAATCACCGGACCTGCACGGGGCCTGAACGAGAAACCTGCCTACCGGGGACGAGTCATCATCGACGCTTTGCCTTTGCTCTGTAACCGGTCATCTTCTAATCGTTTGTATTCCTCGATGCGTCTCATAAGCTGCCGCATGCCTTCGGGCGGCTTTTTGGTCAATGACTCTCGTAGCCCTAAATCCTCGGGCAACCCCATTCTAAATGTGCTTGCCGCCACCTTTTCGTTATTCCCGCCGATCTCATTGTATAGCTCCCAATACCGACTGGCGTAACTACAGAGGGTATCTCCCGCCCTCATTTTCATTGACAGGAGCGCGTCAACTGGTTGAGGTACTCGGCTGTACGTCACAAACCGGACTCCGAACTCTTGGATCAGCTCGGAGAAACTTCGTATGGATCCTTTCCGTAATCCATTAAACCATCTCAATGTAGTCGGTCCCAAACTCGAGGAAAATACCTTGCACATGAGTGCGTTGTTATAAGTATGCAAAGAGATCATCTGAATGTAATGACTGACGTGTTCTACCAGATCAGTCTTCCCATCATAGCAGTTGAATGGTGGGTGGGCAAATCTTTCCGACATTTCACCTTGCTCAATTTCGCTCGAAAACGGGGACCGAGCTGCTTTTCGCAAAGCGCGGCTCATTGCATCCATGGCAGCATTCTGGGGTCGCCCTTCTTCCGGGGAGAGCGAATCCCTTACTTGGTTTTCTCGAGAATGTGAACGACCTCGGCGTTGCCCCGTTTCCCGGGATGGAGACCGGTTCCTATCTCGTCGAAACCCTCTTGAGTGCGAACGGTCTCGGTACTGATATGAGTCCTGGGAATGTGAACGACTCCGTCGCAGTCGAGGTCCAAATTGATTGGAGCCCTCTTCATACCCATTTCCCCTAATCCCGTCTTCCTGCTGCCGGTCATTTCTCTCTCCTCCTCGGCGCCTACCTCTCACCTCTAGCTCCAAGCCCCTAACTAATCTGCAGAGCCGTTCGACCTCTTCATCCCTTTCCTCCCTCCGCCTACGTCCCGTGGCTCCAAAAACTGTCCGCTGGGTTTGGTACGACGCCTCTCCTGTGCCGGACATCACTTCTAGTTGGTCATGCCTCCTATCTTCTCGTTCTTTCTGTCTACGCTCTCGCCAACTTGACCCCCGAGAAGACCCTTCGAATCCGGTTCCCGCGCGATCCCCCGAACGCCTTTCAGACATTGTCTCCGAGTTCGAGTCCCTCTAGAACAACAGCGTCGTAGGAGAGCCCCACGGTGGGCGCCAATTGTAGGCTCCAAAGATGGGCTTGATGGGCCAAACCACTATTTGGACTCACAATTTATTTATTTGGTAGGTTTAAGTATCCTACCCTAGGTTGTCCTAAGTGAAGGGACCCAATGCACACTGGTTTCTCCCTTTTTTCTCAACGTTAACTCCCCTCTCTCTCTCTTTCTCTCTTCTTTCCCTCAGAATTGCCTCCCTAAACCATCCATTCATTTCTCCTATTTATAGCCTTTGTTAATGGGATCATCATCGTTATCCTCTCCCTTAGTGTAAAGAAGGGTCCAATGTCGTTGGACTTAAGTGGGTTTGTAGGTACAAGTGACCTTGGAAATGATTCCCACTTCAGTTAACGTGTTCGGCAGCGGAGCTTCTTACGGTTCTGCCGGGTATGTAATCTTCTCCCTTAGTGCAAAGAAAGGTCCAATGTCGATGGACTTAAGTGGGTTTGTAGGTACGAGTGACCTTGGAAATGATTCCCACTTCAGTTAACGTGTTCGGCAGCGGAGCTTCTTACGGTTCTGCCGAACATGTAGACGGTGATATGTCCGGTCGAAGTGACCGAGCATGTGCCTAGTTACCGGGAATGCGATCTGCTTTCCAAGTGTCCTGGCAATACTAAGTCCACGCTGGTGGTTGTTCGTGAGTCTGGGCTCGGGCCAGCATCGATGTGAAGATTGTATCCTTGGCCCATATCATTGATTCATGGTCCAAGGCCCAATATGAATTTGGGCGCTTAGGTGCTGTACAAAAACAATTACAAATCACAAATCCCTAACCATATAGATCACAAAACCGGAAAACCCCCTAAAAATTTTACCAAATAATTCGGTTCTTTGTCCAATTTAATCTTTAAAACCATAATAGATCTCTATAATTAATATGACTTTTATTTAATTTGTAGATCATAATAAATTAACTACAATGTTTAATTTTTTTTTAAGAAAAAATAAAATAAAAAACCGGTAATGATGATGTCACATTGCCATCCTCTAGTGTTGATATCCTAGGAAGCATTGACGCGGCTGCAAGGGTGCCGCACCGGAGTCCGACGTGGCCCGACACGGGGTGTGGCCACCGACACCGCTGCCCCCACGTCGGTGCCGCGTTTGAGTTTTTTTTTTTTTTTTTTTGGGATTCACGCCGACTCAGCTTCGATTCGTGTCGAACCGGGCCGATTCAGCCAGAATCAAGTCGTATTGGCCGAATTGGATCGTATCAGCCGATGGCCAAAATGGCTGAAATAGGCCTTTAATAATGCCGGAACAGCTGAAATCGACTTTGAATGAGGCCCAAACATCCCAAATCTGTCATTTCTCAATTTTATTCTGAATATTTGTTGCTTCTTTTGTGTTTTCTTTTTTGTTTTGTGTTTCTTGCCTTCTTCTTTCTTTGTTTTGTGAACTAAGGCCATAGTAATGTGTTTTTTAAGAATATTTTAATAGTAAAAATATATAGAAATATAAATAAAAATATTTTTAATAATTTTTTAATTGCCGCACCCTACTTTTTCAAAAATTGCTAAGTCCCACGCCGGCATCCGCACTCGCACCCGTATCCAAAAACGCACTCGTGCTTCATAGTTGATATCCCAACTTCAAAAAGTCCTCAAACAAAAAACATGCACAAAGAATTGAAGGGATTGTAAAATCAAAATTTCAGATAAACATTGAAGAGAAATTACCTTATACAATCTCAAAAATGGTAAAGTTCCCTCAAATCAGCATTTTCAATAAACTCTATATGCTATATGCTTAAGCTGCATAAAAGTTGTCCTAGGAAGAAAAGATGCTAGACACTTAACCATTAACTAGCTAAGCAGTCCTAGAATCATCTGAACAATGAAAGAGGCAGGAGATTGATTCAATGAATGGCACATCAAATCCAAGAAAAAGTTTGTGTCCTATCTGAAATGTTGTTGCATAGTATGAAAAATGAGAACTCTGTGAAGGCAGGCCAAGTAAGAATGAGCAAAAAAGTAAGTGTTGGTGCATTTTAATATTAATTATAAATAAATTGTTAAATTCTTATCAAGTTATGTCACATTGTGGCTTCGTTACATAAAAGGAGCCCTAATACATTTTTTTTTTTTCCCTCTGTTTCATTCTCAACACCACGGTCCCCTAGGCCCAAGTTTAACCAATAACTTAGCTCTCAAAGTACCAACAGCAGAAAATAAAAGGCTAGATCTTGAGTCTAAGACTTTAGCCTTATGCTAAAAAGTTGGCCTATGATCATTTATGTATCTCACTTTAGTTCACTGACCTAAAATATTTTGCTGCAAGCACCAATTGCTTGAGGTTATGACCATTCCCAGTCAGAAAGATGAAAGGTAATATGATTGCATAAACATAAAAAGAACATGAATTTTTGTTTTGAATTTTCATTTTTAATCATACATGAAACATGGCAATGATGTCTAGGTAATTACTTGAAGCTAAGCCTTCTCTTTTTCTTTGCAATTCATTTGGCAATAATGGACAAATTATGAACTGCATACAATTCATTTTCTTTTATGAGTGTTAGAGATAGAGAGAGAAACGTAGAGAGAGTCTCAAATATAACACTTTTTTTGGGTTTAGAAATAGGTTTAGAATGTAATAAATGTGGGTAATCAATGAGATTCTAATAAAAATATTTGCAATAATGATGGTCTTTTTTTAACTGTTGGATCTACTTAAATCTAATGGTTTAAAAAATGTGTAACTCTTTACACCAGGTGTAATTTGAACCCATCTCTTCAAGTAATTAAATTTCATTAAAATTTTCAATACTCTATAAATATAATTAGGCTAGAAATTTCAACGAGACACCTGTAAACAAAATAAAAGTCACTTATTGAATCTTATCCCCAAAAAAATCTAATTTATTGAAGTCTTGTTCTAAATTTGCATAATACATGAATAATTAAATTTAACAAGGATTGCTGACATACAAAGATATCTTCTTATTGTTTTTTTTATTTCCCCTCTCTCTTTCAAATCTCCCTAAAATGTTTTTAAATTAAAGTCGTTCCAAATGGCAAAGCACAAACAAAACTCAGCCAAGTTTCCTTGCACGACTTGGCCAGCTTAAATAATAAATATAGTGAAAATGGGAAACCAATTTTCTTTTTTCTTTTTTCCCCAAACCCCACTACGAAGAAAGATAATCATTTCTTAGAGCATTCACATCAACTCGTTTAAAAGATTCCGTCTATTTTACACCAAAAACCTACTTTTTCTATTTTACACTATCACTTTTACAAAACACCCACATCAGTTCATCTATTCTACTACTTCTTTTATTTAAATAATCAATTTTCTTAATTATTTTATTATATCTCTCAACTAACCCTTTTTATACACGCGCGCTCTCTCTCCACCCATTTTATCTGATTGTTGCTCTCTCTCTCTCTACACCCATCTCTCTCCCTCTTGGTCTTTCTCTCTGTATACCCATCCCTCTTGGTCTTTCTCTCTGTATACCCATCCTCTGTGTATACCCATCCCTCTTGGTCTCTGTATACCCATCCCTCCGATCTATCTCTCTCCCTCTCGGTCACAAGCTCCAGTCAGAAGCACCGATCCACCCATCTCTCTCCCTCTCGGTCACAAGCTTCGATCACAAGCTCCGGTCAGAAGCACCGATCCACCCATCTCTCTCCCTCTCGGTCACAAGCTCCGGTCACAAGCTCCAATCAGAAGCACCGATCCACCCATCTCTCTCCCTCTCGGTCAAAAGCACCGATCCACAGCTCCGATCCACAGCTCCGATCAGGCTCCGATCCACAAGCACCGATCTGCCTAGCTCCGATCAAGCAAGATCCATACCCACGAGCTCCGATCAAGCGAGACCCACTAGCTCCGATCAAGCAAGACCCATGAGCTCCGATCGTTCCAGTCAAGCACCGATCAAATACCGATCGTTCCCATAAGCACCGATCTGTCTCTTTGTTGTTTGTGTGTTTGGGTTTGTTTGTGTGGGTGTGTTTGTGTATCTCTAGTTTTTTTTTTTTTTTTTTTTTTTAAGCAAGTGTATCTCTGTGTTGATTTTTCTGTGTGGATGTGTTTGTGTGTGTGTGTGTTTGTGTGCATCTGAGGAAAAAGAAGAAGATGAGGAGAAGAGAAGTTACTCAGTTTGTTGAGCACGGAGAAGAGAGAGAAAAAAGGGAGCGAACGGGAAATGAATAAAATAATAAATGGACGAGCTATAGTAGTCGTGTATATTTCCACGGTTACTGTAGCTCGTGTAGAAATATACACATTTTTACACAATTTTAGAAGCACTGATGTGGAGCGTTTTTGGGTCAAAATGTGTAAAAAGAGCTGTTTTTTGTATTTTACAAGAGTTTCCATGGACTGATGCGGATGCTCTTAAGATACCATATCCATATGCAACTTGGAACAGAATACATATGCTATGTTAAATATTTGACACTTCCAAGGCCCAATCTGTTTCAAGTAATTAAATAAATTTTATGGAAAGTTTCAAAGTCAATACTCTATAAATAAATGAGGCTAGAAATTTCAACGAAACCCCTGTAAACAAAAGATAAGTAATTAATTGAAGTTTGAGATGTGGAGTCAATTTTTTATTTTTGATAATCAATAATTATAATAGAGAAGAATATTTGAATCTTAAATATCTCGGTTAAAAATATTAAGAAATGTCAGTTGAGTTACTAGACTCTTAATCAAATTACTCTTGTTCTAAATTGATAAATTGAGTATAACACATGAATAATTCAACCGAATTTTCTTGCATAATGTGTCTAGGTTTAAATAAGAAATGTTGTGAAACTGCGAAACCAATTTTCCTAATCTTTTTTCTAAACCACAAAGACAGATGTTCATTTCATAAGATGTATAGAATAAATATTCGCGTGGTGTTTACTGCGTTTAGTCTATTGCGAAGCAATTTTGTCTTGTCTTAAAAATAAATAAATAAAAGTTTTGAAAACTAATAAAATATAATTTGTACTACGCTGATCTTTCAAGTTTCATACTTGATGACGTATGAACTGTTGCAATACTATATATACATGCTAAAACTTCCACAGCTAATAAGCAATAGAGAACAAGAAACGAAAAAATGGCTAGAGGTTTGGGTGTTCTTGCTGATGCGGGTGTTCTGTTGGGGAGCTTGAGTGGCCTACTTTTGTTGGGCATGATTATCATGTCCATCCCAATTATATCAATGGTCATATTTGCTTGTGTTGATAATAAAGCTAAGAAGAGAAGAGCTGGTGGTGGGGGTTGTGGTGGCGGCGGTGGAGGTGGAGGTTGTGGAGGTGGAAGTGGAGGTTGATGATAGAAAAATGAAGGATTCGTTACTATTATAATAAGAAGAGTGCTACGTCTACAACATTTGCACAACAAATCATAGATGGTAAGTTGTTATTGGTTATGATTTGAATTTACAATTTAAATTACTTTTTTGTCTATCCATAACTACCAATAACAACTTACCACTTAGTGTTTGTTGTAAAAATGTTGTGAAAATGTTGTGAATATAACATTTCTCTTTTCTCATGGGTTTTTTTTTTAAATAATTCAATTGTTATAAATAAATGGAGAGTAGAGGTTTGTTTTATTGAAATGAAAGAAGGAGGTGAAGGTTTAAAGTTATGAACCTCGGTTCTCCTTGTAAAGAAGATCAATTGATGTCATTGAATTACAAGATTTTTTGGCATGTATTTTCTATTTGCTATTGTGGTATAGCTAGCATAAAAAGAATAAATGATTGGTGTGGCTACATGACCCAATTTTGGGTTTCATTTTATGTGTATATATATAATCTTTTAATCAGGTTTTGTCAATCATAACCATTCTTGCGTAATTCAGCTTAACAACCAATGAGAATTTAGCTTATGACTGAGCATTTTATCTATAAAAAAATATGTGTACTTTTTCTTTTTTTCTTTTAGAAAGAAGTCTTATTTTTACCTAAAGGTAGTAATTTGTGTTAAAATTAAATTCGACTAAACTCTGAGTCATTCAAAGCTAAATCTGTGCTGAGCAATAGCTAAATGTGAAGTCTTATTGTGTTGGTTTTTTCACAATATCTCCAATAGTTTGCTGTTAATGTATGAGGAGCATTGAAGCTTTAACTAAATGTACTACATGAGATAGCAGTAAATTAAGGGTTAAATATATTGTAAAAACCTTCATTCTATTCCAGAAGTATTGATCAAGAAAATCTTTTCAAAATTCGGAATATTATTTTACTATTATTAACAGTTAGACTATTATGTTGATTTTCTCAAACCTTAAAGGAGTGTAGTATCATTTATCTTAAGGTTTAGGACAAAGTGTAATTCCTCCAAACTTTAAGAGAGGTATGTGTAATTTATCCATAAAGATTAAAAGACAAGGAAGGTCAATAAAAGAAATGAAAAATTATTGAGTGGAAATAAAATAACTCCATCCATACATAGTTGGGCTGAGAAAAAGGTATTGTCAAAAATTAGTTATGTCCAAGGATAATCAAGGAGTAGGTGTCAAAATGTTTAATGGCATTGCATCGAGCACAAAATTGTGCTTATGGGTTAGAGTGGCAGATAAAATTCGAGACATGGGTAAATTAGATGGTTATGAACACAATTTTCATAGGAAATTCCAATAGAGGTAACAAAAGTATGCCTTGGGTAGTATGAAAGTGATAAGAAAATGATAAGCTAAGGAGCTAATAGCCTAATACAAATGCTAAAGGGAAAATTCCATGTAAGGGAGTATGTAGTATGTGATTTAAGAGGAACAAGAATAGTTATAATAAGATTGTTACATACATGGAGGGAGATTTCAAGAGATATGAGATGAATATCGCAAGTATGTGTGTGTGTAGCGATAAAAATTTTCCTATTGAGAGTATTCACCATCGTGTACCCAAGAGAAGAAAGTCCCTGCTTTGAATGATATACTTCTCTATGTAATAGAAGTACTGTTGTAGATTGGAGAAAATTAGTACTATACTATGAAGAAAATACCCTATATTTTGAGTAGGCGAGAATAATATGAATGAATTGGGATTTTGTCAAATTCGCCTAAGATTCCTGCAATTGTATAGCATAATAAAGAATATACCTCCAATTGAAAATAGTAGTATTAATTTTTTAAAGATAAAAATAAAATTCACATCCAATTAGGAAAAGAAAAAAAAAATGGATAAAAATCACAAAAGCAGTGCCACGTGTGTAATAAATGGTCAAAAGACTGGATTCTAACATAGGTTTGCCATTGGCTCCTGCCTTTTGGCTTTGCCGGATGGTTGTGTCGTCAGCGAAAGAACCTAGACACTTTTCTTTGCCAAATTCACTCTCACTCTCTCTCTCTCTCTCTCTCTCTCTCTCTCTCTCTCTCTCTCTCTCTCTCTCTCTCTCTCTCTCTCTCTCTCTCTCTCTCTCTCTCTCTCTCACAAACACAATCAAACACATGGCGTTCCCCTCCTTCTTCAATGGCACAGATTGCATTAACTTCTTTGGCAACCCTTGTTTCCTTCAAAGGTATTGAGTGCCTTTATATAGGAGGCATATGAGTGCAGTACAAGTAAGAGTGTAGTACAAAAATGTGTGCTATACAAGTAATCTAGTTAGGCTTAAAGCCCACAACACTATACATGTTAACAGCTCCTCTCAAACTCAAGGTGGATGTGTGACCAACTTGAGGTTGTCAACCAAAGTACGAAGGCGTCCTTTAGGATGTGACTTGGTGAAGATATCTGCAAGTTAATCTTTAGAGGAGACTGAAATCAGCTTGAGAGCACCATGGACAAGATGATAACGGATAAAATGACAATCGATCTCAATGTATTTAGTCCGTTCATGGAAGACATCATTGTGAGCAATATGAATAGCACTCTGGTTGTCACAATAAAGAGGAGTAGTAGAGGATGTAGACACACCTAAGTCTTTGAGAAGCCATCGTAGCTAAAAGAGCTCAAATGTAGTATCAGCAAGGGCACGATATTCTGCTTCAGTACTAGAGTGGGCCACATGAGTTTGTTTCTTACTTCACCAAGAAATCAGAGAAGAACCAAAAAGAAAACAATACCTGTGGTGGACCTGCGATCAATAAGATCTCCTATCCAATCAGCATCAGAAAATGCACGGAGAATAAGAGAAGACTGAGCAGAGTAGAAAAGATCATGGAAGAGAGTGCCCTTTAGGTATCGAAGAATGCGTAGAACAGCAGCATAGTGAGTCAATCGTGGAGCAGACAGATATTGGCTCACCTGATGAATAGCATAGGAAATGTCTGAACGAGTGACAGTGAGATAAATTAAGCTGCCAACCAAGCGTCTGTAAAGAGAGGGATTAGACAATGGTTTCCCCCCTGAGGGAGTTAGATGCGCATTAAGCTCAACTGGAGTGTGAACAGTCTTGCTATCAGTGAGTCAGGCTCGAGACAAGAGTTCAGAGGCATACTTGGCTTAAGTAATATAAAGTCCATCTGTAGAATAAGTGATTTCAAGACCTAAGAAGTAGCTGAGATGTCCAAGATCTTTCATCTCAAATTGCTGACTGAGAAAATCCTTGAGTTCTTGAATACCACTAAGGTCATCACCAGTTATGATCATATCATCCACATACAGGAGAAGTAAAATAGTGTCTTTGTCAATGCGACGAAGAAATATGGCAGAATCATAATGACTGGCCATGTAACCTAAGCGAGAGATGGTAGAGCTGAATTTGGCAAACCAAGCTCGTGGAGCTTGTTTAAGGCCATAAAGTGCACGTCGAAGGTGACAAACCTTATTGGAGTCAACAGAGAGACCAGGAGGAGGTTGCATATAAACTTCTTCACTTAAATCCCCAGTAAGGAATGCATTTTTGACATCCATCTGAAAAAGGTCTCATTTACTGGCAGTAGCAACAGCTAAGAGGGCACGAACAGATGAGATACGAGCAACTGAAGCAAAGGTCTCTTCATAATCAATCCCATACTCTTGTGTAAAACCTTTTGCAACGAGACGAGCATTGTAGCACTCAATGGACCCATCAGAGCAAGTCTTAATCTTGTAGATCCACTTACAACCAACCACAGATTTCCTAAGGGGGAGTGTCACCAAATCCCAAGTATGGTTTTTAGATAATGCATCAAATTCCTCTTTCATTGCAATCTGCCATAAAGGGTCAGTGGAAGCCTCACGATAAGTGTGAGGCTTGTGTAATGTAGCAAGGGCAGTGTAACAATGATAGTCAAGTAAATGTGCAGGAATGGATCTTACCCGAGTTGAGTAACGAGGTGGAATATCTTGTACAAGATCTTCAGGCAGAGCAAGAGTAGGGGACCCAAGCTCAGGGTTGGGGTTAGGTAGCTTGTCTTCGACCTGTTCATCTTCCACCTGTTCATTAAAGGGTGAACTAGGAAAGGGATCAATGATATCTGGTGGTTGAACAGAGAAGTCTACAGGAGAATCAGGAGCAACTACAGGAGGATCAGGAGCAGCTACAGAAGGGATATGTGCTTCATCTGGAAAAAGATCTAAGACAGAGGAGGAAGATAGGGAGGCACGGAAGTGAGAGAGCTCGACAAAGAGGCGATGTTCCCAAAAGACAACATTGTGGGAGATACAAAGACGATGAGAGACAGGATCATAACACCGATACCCCTTTTAAGTTTCGCCATAGCCAAGAAAACAACAAAGCCTTAACTGAGGCTCAAGTTTGTTAGGCTTATGTGGCAAAAGAAGAACGAAACAAGCAGAACCGAAGGAGCGAAGATGGTGATAGTCTGGAGGTGACCCAAAAAGGCGTTTATATGGAGTTTGATTTTGGATAACAGGACTTGGAATGCAATTAATAGTATGAACAGCATGAAGAGCAGTTTCGTCCCAAAAAGGAGCAGGAACTTTGGCAGAGAGAAAGAGAGCACGAACAGTGTCAAGAATATGACGAAGTTTTCGTTCGGCTCTACCATTTTGCTGAGAGGTACCTAGACAAGTTAATTGATGAACAGTGTCATAGGAATGCAAAACAGCTTGGAAAGCATATTAAGTGCACTCAAGAGCATTATCAATCGAAAAATTTTGATGCGTTTGGAAAATTGAGTTTCAACTATTTTTGCAAAATTAGAATATACTTGCAATAATTCAGAACGATGTTTCATATTAAAAATCCAGCTATAGTGAGAGTAATCATCAACAAAGACAACAAAATATCGAGACCCACCAATACTAGAGACAGAGGAAGACCCCCAAACATCAGAATGAATAAGGTCAAAAATATCAGTGGATATTGATTCACTAGTATTGAAAGGCAAAGCTGGTTATTTTCCTAACTGACATGAGACACAATCAAAATTTTCTATAGACATTGAACCTAACAAACCTCTAGAAGCTAATTGTTGTACCCGAGAGGAAGATGCGTGACCAAGTCAAGCATGCCAAAGTGCAAGGGAGGGAACAGAAGAAGTGGAAGATGAAGGTTGTCCACGGGAAACATACGCCTAACTTTGGGACCGGTCCCAAGCTCCTGTCCCGTCCTTAGATCCTGCACAATACACCCAGAATAATAAAAGATAATGCGATAACCCAACTCAGCTAATTGTCCCACAAAGAATAAATTGTAAGAAAGGTCAGGAACATTAAAGACCCTAGGAACTGAGAGGTTGGAGATCGAAATGGAACCTATATTATGACCAGACATGGTGGAACCATTTGCTGTGCGAATACTACGAGGGTGTGGTGCGGGTTTAAGTTCAAAAAATAAAGACGAGTGAGGTGTCATGTGATTGCAACAAGCAAAATCCATAAGCCAAGAGGTAGGAGACATACCAGATAAAGCTGAGAGAGAAGAGGAATAAGATGCATTACCAACCATACGAATGACATTAGCGATGATGTTTATAAGGTCATCTCTGGAAATGGTGAAAGTGGATCCAGAAGACTGAGACTGTCTAGAGATGGGAGCCATTGGTTGGACACTCTCAGTATTAGCAACAGTAGCAGCAGAAATTGAAATAGCTGATTTGTTGCGATGATAGCAAGTCTCACTACTGTGGCCAAAACGTTTACAAAAATTGTAAAAACGTTTGCTGGATTGTCGGTGACGATTGTTGCAAAAGGAAGAAGACTTATCCTTATTCTTCATTTAGAAGCAAAATATGCAAAAATGGATTGCAAAAATGAAATCTACACGAAAAACTGGGTAAGGAGCACCTAAACTACAAAAGTCAACCCTGACAAAAAGTCAATGGTCAACCTTAGGAAAGTCAACGGTCAAACCCTCAGAAGTAAAATGATGACGTCAGCAACGACGCAACTAGGGCTGATGTGGATGACGTTAGCAATGACGTTAGTGGGAAGGTTGAGGAGCATGAAGGCACGTGAGAGCGCGTGCGAGGCGCATGACCTGAAGATGCAGCGCGTGGGAGCGCGTCAGGAAAAAACCTAGATGTGCAGTGGCGCGTGGAGGCACGTGGGGCGCGTGAGCTGCAGAACAGAACCTTTGAGCAGCGCGTGTAGTCTCCGATGGAGTCGAGGCCTCCACGAATGTGTAAATCGGCGCAAGACGATCTCAGTGGTACCTTCACAAACGTAATCGGAGCAATATTTGCAGCAGTGATGCAAAGGGCAGTGGTCTGTGCAGTGTGAAACTCCTTAACGACAGCGGCTGCAAGTTCGGAACCTAAGGACGACAGCTGGAAGACGTCGGAGGTTCAACGGTGAGAGACTGCGATGGCTATTGTGATGGCAGAAGCGATGTTGAGAATGGAGTCACACTAATAAAGACAAGATTGCTAAAAAAAGGTCAGAGCAGTAGCTTTGATACCATGTTAGAAATACTAAATGATTGTATATTGTATTTCTCAAATGAAAGAATATACATGAGTGCCTTTATATAGGAGGCATATGAGTGCAGTACAAGTAAGAGTGCGGTACAAGAATGTGTGCTATACAAGTAATCTAGTTAGGCCTAAAGCCCACAACACTATACATGTTAACACTTTCTATCTCTCTCACCCTCTTTTATTGCCACAGATTGCATAGCCTTTCTTATTCTTTTTTGCTGAAATAGAATTTCCATTTACATACATGTATACCCAGATGGGTTTCTCTTAAATTTTCAGAAAACTTAGAAATCTCAGAATTTTTTAACTTGAAGAATATTAGGTATCATCTATCTATGCCGTACTATTTTCACCCAAATGATGATTGTGCACGTTTTTTGTTATTAAGCTTAATTGATTGAAGTCTTAGTGTAAAGATTGGAACTCAAAAAAGTTGATAATTTGTGATATGATTGAGGGTTATGAATTGTAATCTAGGGTGTGAAATGGGAAAGATTTTATTACCTTAATTGGGGGATTTCAGGTGGAGCAAAACGAGGGGCTAAGTTAAGTTCAGATACTTCGAGACTGAGAGTGTCTAGGATTGGGACCAATTTATGGTTGTTAAACAAAAGTGGTGGAAGTGGAAGTGGAAGTAAAGGCTTTGGATTAGTTGGTTCCGATTGAATATATAGAGGAAACAAAGGTGTGGTGACGGTATCCGATGGTCAAGCAGCCCCCTTGTCTGACTCTTATTTCTGGGCGGCAGCTAATAATAAGGTTGGAATTTTATCATGCACATTTCCATTTATATCTCTACCATAAAAAGTCCACAAGGATTTTTAAATAGTATGAAAGTGTTTACTCAATGGGTTTTGGCCCTTTAGTCTTTTGGGTCCTCTGGATTTTGGGTTGAAATCCATGACTTGGACCTGGGCCTTTGTCTTTTTTGAATGATGTCTGTTCTGTGTGGGCCACATTAAATGGTGTCTTACTTGGAAGCAATGCTAGAAACAAACTCATTTTTTTCATGACTTGTTAAGATGTGATTAGTGCAGCATTATTTACAAAATAAATTCCAATTTTCTTTTAAGTTTAATAACACAAATTATAATATGCCACCTGAAAAGTGTGAAAAAAAGTTATGAAAATTTGTGTATTGAGACTATTGTTAACTTTAATATGCCATGCAACTAGCCAACTGTAATGTGCTGCATTTGAGAGAAATAAGTATAATATAAAATTTTTTGTAATTCTTGACGACATGATATGTTACTAAAGTATATGCCAACTAGTTAAGTTACTAAATTCTTGACAACATGATATGTTATGATTGATGTATAGTTAAAGTGGTACAGTTATTGGCTCGTATAAAAATAATGTTGCTTCAATCATAGTTTATCACCTTAGTAAGTTGTAAAAAAAAAAAAAAATATATATATATATATATATATATGTTGATAGCATTGCTAAAAATATTTATTTTTTTAACTACCACTAAAAGGTCCTGAAATACTTTTTAAGAGGTGCTACAACATTTTTATAAAGTTTTCACAACAAATTATAGATAGTTAGTTGTTATTGGTTCTAATTTAAATCTATCACTGAAATTACTTTTCTACCCCACTAATAACAACCCGTAACAACTTGCTACATAGAATTTGTTGTGAAAATGTTATGGACATAGCATTTCTCATACTTTTTATATACTAGGATTCTTTTTCTTTTTTTTTTAATCTCAAAAAAAAAAAATACTAGGATTCTCTTAATTGTTAATTCCTCTATTTATTTCTATAAATGCCACACTAAAAACAAAACAAAACAAAACAAACCCCCCCCCCCCCCATTTGTTGATGAACTGTTCCAAATCCCAAATTAATGAGTCATTTATGAATAATCTCAACAAAAAAACAAAAAGAGTCATTTATGAATGTTGTAAATGTAACAATAAAGCAAACCCATTTCCATTTCAATTACGCAAGTAATTTGGTCCAGAACAGTTAATTCGGATTAAATAACTAACAGTTGACTTTAGTTTAGTGAGTAGCATTGCATTCCACTTTCTTGGAGCACCTGTACCTGTCAGTTTGGTTAGGATACTTAGCCAACCTTTAGAAAAAAAGCGATAGAGAAAAAGAAAGAATATCATGTTTCTTATAGCAATAAAAAGAAAGAAAGAAAAAAAAAATCATGCTTTTACTTCTTCATGTAGTGAAGCTGAAGATCGTTTCAACTTTGATTACCAAACAAAGTTTATTATTTGTCTAAACAAGTCTAGACAACATGTTTCTAAAACCAGACTATTCTCTCACACAAATACAAAGTTCTCTCTTAATACAAAGGTTGGAACTCAATACAAAGTTTGGGGTTGCACCTAATACAAAGAAGTCTTCTCTTCTCTGCCCAACCCCTCCACAAGCCCCCGGGATCTTTCACTCTTACATTTTGCCACACCACTAGCTCACATTTTGCTGCTCTGCCACACCACTTCTGAATAACAAGCTCCATATATTTAGAGCAAAATAACCAAAGTGTCGGCAAGCACTATCGTGCATCCATAGCAATGGACCTACACTAATAGGAGAGTAGAGGGGACTAAAGTAGAGAGAGGAAGAGTAAGTTAAATTACCTTATTTGGATGTTTTTTAGGGGTAGGGGGGATTTGGAGGGGTTCTAACTACTTCTAACCTCTCATTTTTAATTCTCCCAAATTGAAGAGATTTGGAGGGAGAGTAAAGCATAGAAATGCTTGACCAAAAGAATTACCAAATTTACCCTTACCATATTAACAAAATTACAAATTATGAAAAAACTAATTATTCCCCTCCCCCTTACTTAATTTTAAAAACATCCAAATAAGTTGGAAGTTAACATTTCACCTCTACTCTTCTCTCCCTCCAAACTTCCAAAGATAGCATAAAACATCCAAAGATAGCATAAGGCTGAGGGCCATTCCCCCCCCCCCAAAAAAAAGGTTTTGAAAATTATATATTAGTATATATATTTACACAAAATTTAAAGTTTTGATTCTTAGTATCTATTCCCCCCAAAGTTTTACAAACTGACCCATGAAAATCCAAGGAAAAAAAATTAACTGACCATTCCTTTTGCCCAATTGCTCCGAGAACACCAAATAAGAAAAACCTTTAGACAAAAGAAAAATAACCAATAAACAAATCACAAATCTGGTTTATAACAAAACAAAATACCAATAAAACAATTACAAATCACAAATCCCTAACCATATAGATCACAAAACCGGAAAACCCCCCAAAAATTTTACCAAATAATTCGATTCTTTGTCCAATTTAATTTTTAAAACCGTAATAGATCTCTATAATTAATATGACTTTTATTTAATTTGTAGATCATAATAAATTAACTACAATGTTTAATTTTTTTTAAAGAAAAAATACAAAAAATTAAAAAACCGGTAATGATGATTTCACATTGCCATCCTCTAGTGTTGATATCCCAACTTCAAAAAGTCCTCAAACAAAAAACATTTTGACCCACAAGTTCAAATCCTGGTTCCATTCCTGTGCATCCATGCTAGAAAGTCATGCTTAGTTATATAGATGTGATTCCAAATCTTGACAATGCATGCAAAACAAAGAAGACGTCAAATGCAAGCACCATTTGGCTTATAGTACTTTTCCAATCAGCAATTCCATAATCAAATAAAGAGGCTACAATCAATTCAAGCCATTTTTGAACACTACGCTGACCTTTCAAGTTTCATCGTTGATGGCGTATGACATGTTACAGTACTCTCTCTCTATATATATATACATGCTAAAACTTCCACAACTAAAAGCAATAGAGAACGAGAAGCAAAAAAATGGCTAGAGATTTGGGTGTTCTTGCTGATGCGGGTATTCTGTTGGGGAGCCCGAGTGGGCTACTTTTGTTGTGCATGATTATCATATCACTCTCAATGGTCATATTTGTTTGTGGTGATTCTAACAATCGAGATGGTTGTTATCGTGGACGTGCTGCTGGAGTTGATGGTGGTGCAGATTGTGGAGGTGGAGGTGGGGGTTGTGGTGGTGGTTGTGGTGGAGGAGCTTGATAATAAAAAAATGAAGAATTCATTTCTTTTTAAATAATTCAATTGTGATAACAAATGTGGTGTAGAGATTTGTTTTATTGATACAATAGAAAGGGAATGAAGATTTAAAGTTATGAATCTCGATTCTCCTCATAAAGAAGATCAATTGATGTCATTGAATTACAAGATTTTTTTGGCATGTATTTTCTATTTGCTATTATGGTATAGCTAGCATAAAAAGAATAAATGATTGGTGGGGCTACATTACCCAATTTTGGGTTTTGCTTTATGTGTATATGTATAATCTTTTCTTCAGATTTTTTCTTCTCAATAATTTAGCGGGGCTTTCATGTCATATTTGTGTTTCAATGAGCCTTGTATGAGTTTATGCTTACAACTAATAAAAAATGCATAAGATAAATTAATCAGGTTATGTCAATCATAATTATTCTTGCGAAATTCAGCTCAACAACTAATGAGAATTTAGAGTATGATCTGGCGTTTTCTCTAAAAAAAAATTTGAAGTCTTATTTTTACCTAAAGCTAGTAGTGTGTGTTAAAATTAAACAGACTAAACTATGAGTCGTTCAAAGTTGAATTCGTGCTTAGCAATGAGTTGTGTTGAGCTACAACAAGTCGTTTGAGGCTAAGGTTGTACTAAGTTACGAGTCATACAAATATTTGTTGTGAAACTGTTGTAAAAATATCAAAATATTATAGATGCGACATTTCTTTTACTATTATAAAGAGTAACTTAAGTTAGCTTTATATATACTAACTCATTCATAACAACCTAACTAACACACACACACACACATATATATATATATATATTATTAAAATAAGTAGAAATTCTCTCCTCCCATCCACTTCCAAATTCTCCACACACACACACACACAAAAAAAAAAAATTCACACAAAACACAAAACTTCCAACTACATCGAATTGGAACAAAATGCTAGTGAGAGAGATGAAGAGGGTGAAACTGAGTGTGTGTGTGTGTGAGACTGTCTGTGAGTGAGAGAGTAGCTAAGCCTAAGAGAATGGCAGAGTTTAGTACATAGAATGGGTTATATATATATATATATATATATATATATATATAATTCGGTCTGGTTCCGACCGAAATTTTCCTTTTTGAGCCTTTTGGCACGGCCCTCTTTAACATATAGTTGGGTTCTTTTCTTTTTTCTTTTTAATTTTAGTTTTAGTTTTTTTTTTTTTTTTTCTTCTTTGAGAAATGAAATATAAATTTAGAAGAATATAAGTATGATTTATGATAATGAAACTTATAAATGGAGGCCTTCAACCACAGTTTCAAATTTTAAAATATTTTTAAAAATGATTTAAACAAATAATGAATTAAAATACTTAAACAACAACAACAACAACAACAAATTTTCATAACAATAGGAAAGAAATGATTTGAGTTCCAATTGCAATCTCAAGAAAATTGCAAAATGTATTTAAGTGTGAGTTTTGCATTTTTGCCTAGATTTTATAAGGACAAAAATTGTGTACCAACTTGGTTGTGGTTGTAGCCTATGGCTACAATTCCTACTAAAAAAAATTAATTTGACTATACATTTTGAAAATATAATCGTTGGATTACATGTTCTTTATATTCTTAACACACATGTCAAACTCTATGTCAGTCAGTTATTTACTATTCGATCCATAAACTTATTTTTTACGTATAATTTCAATCTACAAAAACTTGAAATTTAAACATTTGATTGATAACATAACTATTAATCTTTGATCTTCTAGAAATTTTGCAAGCATAGAAGATATAAGAATAAAATATAATCCAATAGTGGATTTGTCAAAATTCACTATTGGATTATATTTTATTCTTAAACTATTAATCTTTGATCTTCTATAAATTTTGCAAGTATAGAAGATATAAGAATAAAATATAATCTAATAGTGGATTTATCAAAATTCACCTCTAATAAAAAGATAGTGTGGAGTTGTAACTATTGGCTATAATCAAATTTGTAACCAAATTTTGTCCATTTTATAATAAAATGGTTGTTAATACCCATTTTCACGACACATTTCGTGCAAGCCTGATTCAACCAAGCTCGACTTCCTTGTGAGCTCAATTCATGTATTATATTTTATTTATTCTTTTAAGCATGGCCCGAGCCCATGCGACATATTTGAAAAAATTGAGGAAGTGTGGTTTGAGGGGTATGAGTCAGTTCCTTTTTGATCTTTACATGAACCAAGCACATGTGTGCTACCAAGTGGGCAAGGGACACTGATAGCACCTCAGGTTCATAGAGGTGGTCTTGTACTTAAAATTTCCATCCCAAAACAGCTTTTATGCTCTTGCTGACTGTGACCCAAAGTTTCTGTCTGAACCCTTTTTTCCTTTTAAAAATAGTTAGCTCTCATTGGCCAATTTCAACTGATAGCTCTCATTCAGGTGAGCCTCCCAGTAGTCTGAAATAACTGGGAAAAAAAAAAAAAAAAAGGGAGCCAATGAGGGTTTAGTCAAGCATTTACCTTAATGATGATAAAAGTAAGCATTTCTTTTGTCCAAACAAAAGCAAATCTAAACCAAACATTAATTTAGCATCTTGGAGGTCCATAGCCTCATCTTTATCCTAAAAACCAGTCATTAACAACACCCCAAACTCAATATAAAACTCTTTCTTCAGCTCAAAATCAAACAATCACGTTTTACCCACATAGCTGAAACTTTAGAGCAAAAGCCCATTCAGCCAGTCAACATTCTCACAATTCTAAAGATTAGAGGTGGAAATATGGGTACAAGGGAACCTTCTTTCTCTTCCTCATAAACCTTTCTCAATTTCCTCTTCTCGCTAACTGTGGTCGAAGTTTCGGACCTGTGTACTTTTTCTGTATTTTCTTGTATTTCAGTTATAGCATTTTGATTTTTCTCTTGTTAAAGTACCATTAGCCTTTTGTTCATTATACATTTGGAATTTTGGGCTTGATTATACCTAAATAAACATTTCTAAAGAATCCAATGGGAGATTTGGGCTAATCCTGCATTTTCGGCCTTTGTCGAAAAATGTCCCAGACAATGGTTATTTATGTGAATCAACTATTCCGTTATTTGGTTATATTTTCATGGAAAAGGTTTGACTACAAATTTGATTGTAGCTTAAGCCTACAATTTTCATTAAAAAAAACTAACATGACTACATATTTTTAAAATCTAACCATTAAATTCCATGTTCATTATACTCTTAACGCACATGTCAAATTTTGAGTCAATCAGATGTTATTTACTATATGATCCATAAACTTATTTTTTATGCATAATTTTAGATTACAAAAACTTACAATTTAAACAATTAATTAATGACATAACTATTGATCTTCAATCTTTTGGAAATTTTGCAAGCATAGAGGATATAAGAAGAAAATGTAATTTGATGGTAGATTCGTCAAAATTCACATCTAATAGAAATATATTGAGTGAAGTTGTAGCCTTTTTTTTTTTTTTTTTTATACAAGATAGAATTCTACTCTAACCTAATCTAAGTGTATATGTGTGTGAAACTCCTTCCTGAAGACTTAAACCCCGGCCCTTGACCATCGTACCAAGGAAATGCGGTGGTGAAGTTGTAGCCTTAAGCTACAACAAAGTTTGTAGTCAAACTTTGTCATATTTTCATTACAATAAATGATTATTTCTTAAATAATTGAGGAATATTTATATCTCTTTAAGAGCATCTTCAATGAACTCTTTAAAACAAAACTCCTCTTTATCCATATTAGATTAGGGAGTAAACCCTTAAAATTAAGGTCCATCAATCTCCCTATTTTACTTTTTTTTTGAAGAGCAACAATGAATCTCTTGATGTGGATTGTAGCTATGTGAACACAATTTCAGTTATGTCCAAGGATAATCAAGGAGGAGGTGTCAAAATGTTTTAATGGCATTGCATCGAGCACGAAATTGTGCTTATGGGTTAGAATGGCAAAATAAAATTTGAGACAAGGGTATATTATATGGTTTATGAAGTATGAACACAATTTTCATATGAAAGTACTTTAAATGTGAAGGGCTTTGTGACTCCAAACCTAGTTCCAATCAGAGGTAACAAAAGTATGCCTTGGATAAGTGATAAGAAAACGATAAGCTAAGGAGGTGGTACAAATGCTAGAGGGAGAACTCCATGCAGGGGAGTATGTACTATGTAGTATGTGATTTAAGAGGAACAAGAATAGTTATAATAAGATTATTAAATACATGGAGGGAGATTTCAAGAGATATGAGATGAATTTCGCAAGTATGTGTGTGCAGTAGTGATAAAAATTTTCCTATTGAGTATTCACCATCGTGGACCCAAGAGAAGAAAGTCCCTGCTTTGAATGATATACTTCTCTATGTAATAGAAGTACTGTTGTAGATTGGAGAAAATTAGTACTATGAATAAAATATCTTAGATTTTGAGTAGGCGAGAATAGTACGAATGAATTGGGATTTTGTAAAATTCGCCTAAGATTCCTGCAATTGTATAGCATAATAAAGAATATACCTCCAATTGAAAATGGTAGTATTAATTTTTTTTTTTTTTAAATAAAATTCACATCCAATTAGGAAAAGAAATGGATAAAAATCACCTGAGCATTCTCATCAACAGTGCCCCACGTGCAATAAATGGTCAAAAGACTGCATTCTAACGCAGGTTTGCCATTGGCTCCTGCCTCTTGGCTTCGCCGGACGGTTGTGTTGTCAGCGAAAGAACCTAGACACTTCTCTTTGCCAAATTCACTCTCACTTTCTTTCTCTCTCTCTCTCTAACACAATCAAACACACGGCGTTCCCCCCCTTCTTCCATGGCACAGATTGCATTAACTTCTTCGGCAACCCTTGTTTCCTTCAAAGGTATACTTTCTATCTCTCTCGCCCTCTTTTATTGCCACTGATCGCATAGAATTTCCTTTTTTTTGTTTTTTTTTTTTTTTTGATGAAATAGAATTTCCATTTACATACATGTATACCCAGATGGGTTTCTCTTAAATTTTCAGAAAATTTAGAAATCCCAGAATTTCTTAACTTGAAAAATTTTAGGTATCATCTATCTATGCCGTACTATTTTCACCCAAATGATGATTGTACACGTTCTTTGTTATTAAGCGATTGAAGTCTTAGTGTATGATTGGAACTCAAAAAAGTTGATAATTTGTGATATGATTGAGGGTCATGACTTTTGTAATCTAGGGTGTGAAATGGGAAAGATTTATTACCTTAATTGGGGGATTTCAGGTGGAGCAAAACGAGGGGCTAAGTTAAGTTCAGATACTTCGACACTGGGAGTGTCTAGGATTGGGACCAATTTATGGTTGTTAAACAAAAGTGGTGGAAGTGGAAATGGAAGTGGAAGTAAAGGCTTTGGATTAGTTGGTTCCGATGGAATATATAGAGGAAACAGAGGTGTTGTGAAGGTATCCGATGGTCAAGCAGCCCCCTTGTCTGACTCTTATTTCTGGGCGGCAGCTAATAAGGTTGGAATTTTATCATGCACATTTCCATTTATATCTCTACCATAAAAAGACCACAAGGATTTTTAATAGTATGAATGTGTTTACTCAATGGGTTTTGGCCCTTTAGTCTTTTGGGTCCTCTGTATTTGGGTTGAAATCAATGACTTGGACCTGGGCCTTTTTTTTTTGAATGGTGTCTGTTCTGTTTGGGCCACATTAACAGGGTTTTCTTAGAAGCAATGCTAAAAACATGATTTTTTCAGCATTATATACAACATATATTCCAATTTTCTTTTAAGTTTAATAACACAAATTATAATATGCCACCTGAAAAGTGTGAAAAAAAGTATGAAAATTTGTGTATTGAGACTATTGTTAACTTTAATATGCTATGCAACTAGCCAACTGCAATGTGCTGCATTTGAGAGAAATAAGTATAATATAAAAATTTAAGCACATGAGAGAAATAAGTATAATATAAAAATTTTGTAATTCTTGACGACATGATATGTTACTAAAGTATATGCCAACTAGTTGAGTAACTAGATTCTTGACAACATGATATGTTATGATTGATGTATAGTTAAAGTGGTACAGTTATTGGCTCGTATAAAAATACCGTTGCTTCAATCATAGTTTATCACCTTAGTAAGTTGTAAAAAAAAAAATTTATATTGATATCATTGCTAAAAATATTTGTTTTTTTAACTACCAATAAAAGGTCTTGAAATACTTTTTGAAAGATGCTACGTCCATAACATTTTTACAACTTTTTCACAACAAATTATAGGTGGTTAATTATTATTGGTTCTAATTTAAATCTATCACTGAAATTACTTTTCTACCCCACTAATAACAACCCGTAACAACTTGCCACATAGAATTTGTTGTAAAAATATTGTGAAAATGTCATGGACATAGCATTTCTCATACTTTTTATATACTAGGATTCTCTCCTCCTTCTTTTTTTTTTTTTTTTTTATCTCAAAAAAAAAAAATACTAGGATTCTCTTAATTGTTAATTCCTCTATTTATTTCTATAAATGCCACACTAAAACAAAACAAAACAAAACCCCCCATTTGTTGATGAACTGTTCCAAATCCCAAATTAATGAGTCATTTATGAATAATCTCAACCAAAAAAAAAAAAAGTCATTTATGAATGTTGTAAATGTAACAATAAATCAAACCCATTTCCATTTCAAAAACGCAAGTAATTTGGTCCTGAACAGTTAATTCGGATTAAATAACTAACAGTTGACTTTAGTTTAGCGAGTAGCATTGCATTCCACTTTCTTGGAGCACCTGTACCTGTCAGTTTGGTTAGGATACTTAGCCAACCTTTAGAAAAAAAGGGATAGAGAAAAAGAAAGACAAAGAATATCATGTTTCTTATAGCAATAAAAAGAAAGAAAGAAAAAAAAAAACCTTGCTTTTACTACTTCATGTAGTGAAGCTGAAGATTGTTTCAACTTTGATTACCAAACAAAGCTGATTATTTGTCTAAACAAGTCTAGAGTCTAGACAACTTGTTTCTAAAACCATGAAAATAAGATTCAGAAAAAAAGGGTCCCATGCCCCACACACACAAATGTGATTTGATCCAACCTAGGGCTTCTCTTCTCCTTGATGACCCAAATTTCTTCTGGTACTTTTTTTTTTTCCTTCTTGGTGGTCAATTTCTAGTACATAAATTTAGAGTATAAACTATAAAATAGTGGTATTTTCACATGGGCCAGATTGGCATAATTTCATAGAAAATTAGGCGGCACTTGGACCGGCCTTTGCCTAACTAGTCCAAGTTTTTAAGTTTCTAGTAAGCAAAGCACTTTGAGTTTTCCTTCTTCCACGACCCAAAAAAAAATGAAAAAGGCACGTAGTGTTAATCACATCTCCGTTGATGACGGTCCAAGTCATAGAATACATTTTTGTTTTCACAAGTATAGTGCTAAAGTCAACGAGAACGTGTCGTGTATTGGTTTATTTTATTCATGAATTATGACACTAATTACAAATTAGTTAGGGGTACATTTTCACAATTTTAATATAGTTTTGTCATTTATTCGATCGTTTGACTCATTCTATGGGAAAACAAAGTCTGTTTTGGTATAAATTCTTTGTGCTAAGTGGGGTTTTGGAGTTTGGGTCAGAGACTACTAACATGGACCACTTCTTAATTCACAAAGGAAAAAATCAAAGGAAAATAAAAGAAAAATCCTCATGTATGGGCCACAAATGGCATGTATAAAATAGGAAGAAATTCGGAATAAAAATTAAAAGTGACCCCTTGATGTTTTCATTTGCAAATCAATACATGTCGGCATGTCGCAATAGCTTATATTAATTTCTCTCTTTAAAACATTGCACACTTGGGAATTAAAATTAGTAAATTACCCATCTCAGATTTTCTTTTATTATTATTTATTTGTAGAGTCAAATTAGAATGCTTTGCAAATCCAACTATCACAGCCACGGTAAAAATAAAAAAAGGTATACAAGTAAATCTAAGAATTTTACTATACTTTAAAATCTCAATATCATAAAAGAGAAATGTTAAAGAATGTTTTAAGAGCATTAGTTTATGAGCTATTTTCAAAAATATTTTATGAAAAAATAATAAAACAACTAATTTTGATGATAGCTTTTTAGATTTTTCATAAAAATGATATCCAAACTTTCTTAATATAATTTTAATAATTACCTTAAAACTTATCATAAAAACCAAGCTAATTTTTCAGCATATTCAAGGTATCCACCGAATTCTTGTAATTCCCTGCAACATTGGAAACCGTATATTAGTCAAAACTCAAAAGTTATACTTTTCTTAAACCGTACACCTCTAGGGAAAAAAAGAAAAAACAAATTAGAAATCAACAAAGTTACAAAACCAAGCAAAAATAGATATAAATAATAAATAAATAAAACACAAAAATATATATATAGAATAATAGAAATATAAATCGTATATATATATAGAAAGGAAACAAATTAGAAAGTCCTACTACAACAGCACTACCTATACCAAATCAATAAATAAAAAAACCCGAAAGAGAAACGAAACTCATTCCATACGCGTTTTGCGTTTACCTCCTCTTTCTTTCCTCTGGTTCTGTTCTGTTCTCAAAATATAAATACTCTTTCTTTCTCTCTCTTTCTGTGACTCTCTTTTCCTTTATTTGCAGAGAGCCACATTCCTCGTCGGTCATCCTCAAAAACTCGACCTTTCTCATTTGTTTTGTTTCACACCCACGTTGTTTTTGTTTTTTTTTTTTTTTTTTTTTAAATATTCAAAAGCAAATAAATTCCTTTCTCTTATTCTTTGTTTTCAATGAAATGAAACTCAACTCAATTTTTGCTTAGATCCATGGAAGAGAAAAACCACAAGCTTTCTCTCTAAATTCTCCAATGCCCAGATCTATTATTATCTCCTTCCATTTATACTAAACCTCACCGTTTTCTGATTACTCACTGAAAATATATAATAATAAAAAAATTCAATCTTTTTTTTGTGGTTGTTGAAGGCAAATTCGAAGCCGTCGGATCAAGACCCATCAACGAAAATGAAAGGTACAAGCAGATTCTTCACGATCGGGCTCGTCGCAGCGTGGTACTCCTCCAACATTGGGGTCCTATTGCTAAACAAGTACTTGCTGAGCAATTACGGGTTCAAGTACCCGATCTTTTTGACCATGTGTCACATGACGGCTTGCTCGTTGCTCAGCTACGTGGCAATCGCGTGGATGAAGATGGTGCCTATGCAGACGATTCGGTCTCGGGTTCAGTTCTTTAAGATCGCGGCGCTGAGCCTCGTGTTCTGCGTGTCGGTTGTGTTCGGGAACATATCGCTCCGATTCTTGCCCGTCTCCTTCAACCAGGCTATTGGGGCCACCACGCCGTTTTTCACTGCGGTTTTTGCGTACATTATGACTCTGAAGAGGGAGGCTTGGCTTACTTATGTTACTCTCATTCCTGTTGTCACTGGAGTCATCATTGCAAGTGGGGTATGTGCTTCTCTCTATTTTTTTTAGCTTTGTTTTTTGGTTTTAATTTGTGCAAATTGATTGAATTTTGGATATGGGTTTTGCCTCAATTGAATTCTTGAGCTACTTTTATGTGCAATTAGGTTAGTTTTTTTGTATTTTGATTGGGAGTTACTGCTAATAATTTAGTGCTGTTTAATGGGCTAGAAGATATAGGAAAATTTTTCGGTCTACCTATCTGAGCCTAGTTTAGCTATTAGGCTTAATGGAGGTATGAGCTTTTTTTTCCTGGTTTTTGTTTTGGTTTTGGTTTTGGTTTTGACTTGTGTATATTTATCGAATATCGGATGTGGGTTTTGCTTGCATTAATTGAATTTTTGAGCTACTTTTCCGTGCAATTAGATTAGTTTTCTCAACTATCAAAAAGAAAAAGAAAAAAAAAATCGTTTTCTCATTTTAATTGGGAGATGCTGCAAATAATTTATTACTGTTTGATGTGTTGAAAGATCTAGGAAAATAGGGGAAAATTTATATTATTTTTCAGTATACTCGACTATTCTTAGATTAGCTATTAGGCTTAATGTGGTAAACTTCTTTTTGTTTTTTTTGGTTTTGTTTTGATATGTGGGTAAAACTTAGCTATAGTTCCTTAGATGTTGTACCATAGGTTCTCCAATAAAAGTAACCATGTGGTTGCATTGATATTAATGTTTTTGTGTTGCATTGGTCAATAAAATCATGTAGTTGAATTCAATTGGGGAACCTATGTTACAATACTCAGGACCTGTACCTAAGTTTTCATCCTGATATTTAAGGTTGAAACTTTGTTTGGCTGCATGAAACTGAGTGCTTTTTATTTCCCGTTACTGTTTGTTAGTTTAGTAGGCAGTGTTTTTTGAGGATTGTGCAATGTGCATGCTTGTGGTTTACCATCAATTTGATATTTGGATGATTTAGTTGGTTTGTTGAATTGTCGATGGACTATGGTTAGACTCGTTAGAGTGATTTGTAGAACTCTTTAAATGTTTACTTTATTCATGTGATATCATTGGAATAATATGTCTTCTGATTTGTGGCAACAGGGTGAACCGAGTTTCCATCTGTTTGGGTTCATAATCTGTGTTGCAGCTACAGCTGCAAGGGCACTCAAGTCAGTGCTACAGGGGATTTTGCTCTCTTCAGAAGGGTAAGAAACTCTTATGTGTTCATCTTATTGAGACAAAATTTAATGGCATAATTTCTTTGTTCTGTAGTTGAATTATTTCAAAACTAAAAGTGGGTACTGACAATGCACTCTTAATATTATTCAAGGGAGAAGCTGAATTCTATGAACCTCCTTCTATACATGGCTCCAATAGCTGTTGTTTTTCTGCTACCTGCAACGCTTATTATGGAAGAAAATGTGGTTGGCATCACACTAGCTCTTGCTAGAGATGATCACAAGATCATCTGGTATCTACTATTCAATTCATCGCTGGCATATTTTGTAAATCTGACCAATTTCTTGGTCACGAAACACACTAGTGCACTCACTCTTCAGGTATGACTCACTTCTTGATATAGACTAATTTCTGTTTGTTATCTATCATGTTTCATGTTCTCTGTTAATTGCTTGTGTGCGCTATTTGCCTATTTATTTTTGAGCTCACGGAAATGAATATTTTTCTTCCCTATAGAACTTGGACAGTTCTGGAGGAATGATCTTCATAAATTAATTGTGGAATTATAGAAATCTGAATATTAATTAGAAAAGGACCGTGTCTGCTTAGTGGGACAAATGATCAGGAAATGTAGGTTGTCGGTCAAATTGCAATAATTTCTTTCTATCAGTTCATGGGCTCAATGATGTGTTTCTGATTATTGCATAGATGGAGCCTTAACGAGTTCTTTCCTAAAATTATGTAAAAGAAACACTAAAGAGAAATTGAGTGCTTACTTACCTACCCCCCCTCCCCTGCCCCCCCAAAAAAAAAGAAGAGAAGTTGAGTGCCTGCTTTGCATTGCATAATCTATGCAGGTTATTGCCAATGTCCTATAGCTCAATTTATAGTTTCTCACCTTGTAACTACAGGCAGAGGGTCCCTGTAAGAGTCACCTAGTGCATGGTTGACTTACCAATTAAGTAAAAAAAAAAAAAAGACATGTTTGCTTATTATCTTCATTAATAAAATATATTTTAATGATACTACAAAAAGGAACAATTGTGAGTGTAAGATGTAAATGTAAAGAGCATGGAAATCTATAAATTGAGTCCAAAAATAGAGTTCTTACTTCTTAGTGAAGCTCGTTAATATTAAATTCCTCTAGGGGTTATTGGTGGGGAGTATTAAATAGTACTGCATGATTTCTATAAAAATCGGCAAATTCCACGAGTAATATGATTGGTAGACATGTTAAATTCTGTACCCTAGATCATTTCCTATAGCTACATATGATGGTTATGGATGGAGTGAAGCGTTGAAGAAAAGCATTTATGTTTTTATGTTGACTCGGTTTCCCATGGTAACTTAATTGCAGCCATGATATTTGGATTTTTTAAAGAGTTTAGTTGATGAGATGGATAAGTGGGATATTATCATATATGAGTTCTGAGCTCTAGGCATGACCAATTGAGACAATCATCCAAGATGATTTGATCATGTATGGTGGAAACCAATTGTGGTACCATTTGAGTTTGGTTTAAGCTGAAACTACTCTTTTAAGGATGGCCAAAAGTATATAGGCTGAAGATGTGGAACAAAGTCCATGTAGCCATTCTAAGTGAGAGGAATACTGCTTCAATAGACTTTGTAGTTCTCTTGTTGTATAGCTTTATGTTAAAGTATCTTCTGAGTTGGATATTTTTGGCTATTTTTACTAATGAACTTCTTGGGAGCAAAGCATTTGCTTAGCAATAAAAGGTTGAGCATTATGTTTTTGCCCTTAAAACTATGTATTCAATCTTGCTGCCCTATCTATATTTTTGTGTTTCAAAGGTTCAACAGGTTTATATGCAATGTTGCCTTATTTTTATTTTTTTCCCCCTATCTTCTTTTTTGGAAGTTCAACATTTGTATAACAAGGAGTTATGGTTCTTTCAGGTACTAGGAAATGCTAAAGGGGCAGTGGCTGTGGTGGTTTCAATTTTAATCTTTAGAAATCCCGTGTCGGTGACTGGAATGCTTGGTTACTCGCTTACAGTCATGGGAGTTATACTCTACAGTGAAGCCAAGAAACGAAGCAAATGATATGATTCTGAAAAGCATTAAGGGGATTTTCCTATATTTTGTTCTTCTACAGCGAGGATAGCATCAACCCACATGGAGGCAAAAGTTTGGGCCAACGTACTAGCAGTTTGAGGTGGATTTTGCCCTCTAAACTCTATTTTTTGCGGGAAGCCTTCAGAGATTGGCTTCCACTTGTATCAGCAACAACTCAGGATTAGCCAAAGAAGTAGAAAAATTCAATAAGTGACTTATATACCTCTATTATTCCTAGCTTGGGGTTTTGGAGGACTGTTTTTTTTTTAATTTTCTTTTATTCTTTCAGGAAAGGATTGTAGAATTGGATCTCTACACAATCAGTCTGTTATTAACATTTCTTATATTGATTAATTAATGAAAACATTCATAATCTCACCATTCTGTGCTTGTCATCTTGGCTTTATTAAGGATTTAATTATGGTGTCCTTCAAACTAATCACCCACAAGAAATCTGGTTTGCCAAAGTTGCACACTGTTGGAACATGACCAATTCACTCAGATATTGTCTCCAATTAGGTCCATTCGGTTTCATTTATTCCATTTCGGTTCATTTAGAGCATTAAATTGATTCTTTTTATAAGTTCTCTTCTCTAGCTCAAAATTTACTTTATTTTCTTTATTTTTGGGTTGAAAAGTATGAAATTTTATTCTATTTTAATCAAACTCTTTAGTTTTTGGTTAAAAATATTTTTTTTTTTAAAAGACACTAGAAATTATATATATTTTTAGCCCTAAAATAGCAATAAAAATGATAAATATTCAAAAGATTGCTTTAAATTCAGGTTTCAATAAAATAGGCATTATACTTATATTTGAAAAGAAATAAAATGTTACAATTGTAAACTAATATAATAATTTAAACTTAACATGTTATATGTGTTCTATAGAATGAGGGTGTACATTAAAAAAAAAACAAAAAACAAAAAAAAAAAAATGTTATAAGAAATTTTCAAATTAGTCAACCAATTATAGTATATTTTTTATAAAAAAAAAAAAAAAGTATTTTTAATAACATCTTCTCTATTTATAAAAAAAAAATATTATAATTATTTAGTTCAAATCTTTTTATTAAATTATTGTTGAATGCAAAATATGTTATATATGTTCCTACATAAAACTTATAAAAATTAAAAATATTTTTAAATAACACGTATATTATTTAACCTACAAATTTTATATTATATTTTTATAAAATAATTACACTATATTTTCCTACACACTGCATTAAAGCTTTGTTGTTCCATTGTCTCGCGCTTGCCACTCTGGCCCATTCACCGATGGTTCTACGCTTCTACCGCACCAATCATACAACTGCCAGATTATTCCATTATATTCTCTTTTTATTTGCCTTTTCAGTTGTCCAATTATTCTCACCGTAGATAAAAAATAGGCGAAAAGAACTTTTTAGTCCCTACATTTTCAAGCGGTTCTCATTTTAGTCCCTATATTTCATTTTTACCGTTTTTAGTCCCTATCTTGAAAAACGCTTCCCATTTTGGTCCTTGCCGTTACATCAGAAACAGAAAAAACTGACGTGACAAACGGCAGGAATAAATAATGCTAAATTAATATCTACGAGGCATAAATTAATAATAAAAAATGTTTTTTGGCATTAAAAAATACCACGTCAGTATTTAAATTAAAAAAATTAATTTATTAATTTTAACTAAATAAAAAAAATTAAAAACAGAATTAAAAACTAAAAGTCATATGAATTGAGATCTAAGTGTGTCTTGAACAAGAACAACAAGAACACAAACTCAGATTCAAGAACACAAACCCAGAAATTTAAAATAAAAAATAAAAAAATCCCCACCTCGCTTCGCTCTCCGATTCCATCTGTAACCTCAAATTCTCTCCTTTCCTTTCCCTTTTTGTCTCTTCCATTATTTTCAATCCACTTCAATTTCTAATCCTTCGATTTCACTTTTCTTTCGCAAATTCAAAATCCCCAATTTTTTTTTCCCTAGGGTTTTCGGTTTTTTCTTAATTGGAAAATGGAAGGGAACAAAGACGACACTTTGAAATGCTTGAGAATCGGTAAACAAGCTATGGAAACTGGAGATCGAAGCCGAGCCTTGAAATTCATCTCCAAAGCTCATCGTCTCGATCCCACTCTTCCGGTCGATGATCTCTTATCGGAGATTGAGAAAGAATCCAATGGGCCCGGCGATCCACAACCTCAAGGCTCCTTCGGGCCCACCAATAACGGCACATCGGAGCCATCGAAACCGTCCGATAAGCCATCGATCCGCCACCGAGGTCCGTCTTCATCGTCGGCCTCGTACACGGAGGAGCAAATCGCGATCGTGAGGCAGATTAAGAAGAAGAAAGACTACTACGAGATTTTGGGGATGGAGAAGAGTTGCACGGTCGAGGATCGCCTGAGATCTACGGATTCGACGATCCAAACCCTGGCTACTCCCAATCTCCGTTCAGCTCCGACGGTCCGGTGCTTCCGCCACCAACCGAAATGGAGCCAGAGGAAGGTTTTGCTCTTTGTGAATGGAGGCGATGAGCATTTCAATCCTTTTGATTTTTGATTTATTTATTTATTTTTGTGAGACTTGAATTCTCTGATTTGTTGATTTTTCCAGATCTAATTTGTATTTTGTTGCAATCTGCTTAAATCTGTAAATTTTTTTTTTTAAAATTTCTGGATTTGTGTTCTTGGATCTGAGATTGTGTTCTTGTTGTTCTTGTTTAAGACACACTTAGATCTCAATTCATATGATTTTTAGTTTTTAATTCTGTTTTTAATTTTTTTTTATTTAGTTAAAATTAATAAATTAATTTTTTTTAATTTAAATGCTGACATGACATTTTTTAATGCCAAAAAATATTTTTTATTATTAATTTATGCCACATGGATATTAATTTAACATTATTTATTCTTGCCGTTTGCCACATCATCTTTTTTCCGTTCCTGATGTAACGACAAGGACCAAAACGGAAAACGTTTTTCAAAATAGAGATTAAAAGCGGTAAAAATAAAATGCAAGGATTAAAATAAGAATCGCCTGAAAATATAAAGACTAAAAAGTACTTTTCGCCAAAAAAATAAACCTGTTATTATTGTCCATGTGAATGAGATATGCCTCAGAGCACAAAATCAATCAGACTGACAATCATTCAAATAATGTCTTTGTAAATAATTTAAGGGTCATGCTAACGAGTGTCCTAAGGGCACTCATTAACAATTCATTTTAGAAAAGTTTTGATATCACTTTTATAAGAAATGAAAAAAACTGTCAAAACATTAATTGTTTTTTTTTTTTTCTTTTCCTATAAAAACTTTCTTTAACTGGATTTTTAACCAATGTCCTTAGAACACTCGTTAACATTTCCCATAATTTAAAACCAGAAACCAAAAACCAATTCAGAATGCATGATATCATTTTCAAACAGCACCTAACCATTTTAAACCATAGAATCTAACTGAGTTAGGTTCAGGCCTTTAAGGCATAAAAATTGCAAAGGGCTAGGGATATGTCAACAGCCTTCAGCAGAAATCAACAATATACAACACGAGATCCCAATCTAAAACATCTAAAATTGGAAGAATTAATATGATTCCATCTAAGGCTTATCTGTAAACAAAACTCTATGAGCCCTAACATGCCAAGTCTTCAGATTCTTTCAACTGAAAGGACAGATGAATTACAACCATAAACTACTCATCATCCATAAGATCAATTTCCTCCTTGGATCCCACTGCAGTGGTGCTTTCAATTTGAGGCTTATTCTCATCTTCAGCCTTGACCTCCAATTTAGGCTTAATCTCCGATATAGGCTTGGCATCCACTATAGGCTCTTCTTTAGGCTTCTTGTTCACTTCAGGCCTGGCTTCCGCTTGATTTTCAATGTCATCTTCTTCTAACTTGGGAGCCAAGTAGAACCTTATGTAACCCATCTCTGCTACTTTGTACTCAACTACCACAGGCAGTTCTGAAGACAGGCTGATTGTGACTTGGTTTGACAAAGGGGTTGCCTTTGTGAATGAGTTCATGTACCTTAGCGCAAAGGTCAACGAGACTGGCTCCTGCATTTCTATTACTGTAGCATCGTCTGGCTGTAAATACAAACAAGAAAACAACCATGTCAACCACCAATAAGTAACTCCTGTGTCAATTTCATAATTCTGGAGAAAACAGGAGCAAGCATGTGTAGAGCACTACATTGCTATAGGTAAATGACCAGTGCCCAAATTTTCACTCCCCAGCGATTCAAGTTGAGATGCAAAATTACAGTATTTGCTCCATGCAATAAAATTTAAGACTAAAGAAAGTAACTAACCTTGTCCACAGTAGTATTCTGTCTGCAAACAATATTAGCAGTCCCAATATCACCTCTGGTAGAGAACTTCACACCTTCCTTTGTCACAGATATCACAACTGCAAAAACCACCATTATCCACATAATGAGCATTCAGAATTTCTGATACATCCATACTCTTAAGATACAAACTATTTTTGAGAGCAACTTTGACAGTGGACATGATGAGAAAGCAGAATACCAGTATCACCAATGGAGCTAAGGTCCTTGCAAATCCTTGCAAATTCAGCTGATGGCATCCTAACGATGGCTTGGAACTCTGCTTCAGGGATTCCAAGATGCTCACTGTCTATGTCCATCAGCTTCATTTCAAAGTCGGCAATCTTGTCTTGAGCTTCATGCCAAGAATAAGGGCAAGCAATCAACAAAACAACCTTATGATTTTAATGAATGTAAAGTATACCACATTTAGCGAAGAAAGCCCCACTGTGCAAGTATCGAAGTCATTCAACCTTCTACATCTTTATCAAATGAATATGAACTTTCATATTGAGCAACAGGACAAACCTACCCCATGTTCATTCTTTGTACAGGAAGAGGTAACTAAAGTAAACGATTAGGAAATCAGGCCAATTTACAAAAACAAATAAAAAATACATCCAGGATTTTCAAGACTAAGCACACAAGTAATCACTACAATTGCTTTCCTTCCCCCAAACTCTCTCTAGAAAAGGAAAAACAGAATGCCAACACCAAACCACAAATACAATATTCAAGTTTTCACCATATTCTATCAAAGCGCACAACAAATCTCCATATTTTCCGTCCCTTTTCCACATTTTCTAAGCAATCAAACAGAATCACAACAAAAGAACCAAACAAAAGAACCATAACTACAACATTCAAAAATCAAAATTCCTCCTTCATCTAACAAGAACTTAACTAGTTTCCACATTTCCTTTCCTTTCCCTGTAAAGTTATGACATCCTTGGCATCATACAACATTAAAAGATCCCACCTTCATTTAACAAGCAAACAACTAATCTTCACATTTTTTAAGCAATCAAACAAATTCACATCAAAAAACACAAAAAATCAAAACCCCACCTTCGTCTAACAAGAACTTCACTAATTTCCACATTTTCCTACCCTTTACCACATTTTCACAGCAACCAAACAGAATGATAAACAAAAATCCAAAACCACATTCAAGATTCCATCTCCATCTATCAAACAGACAACCATTCTTCACATTTTCTTCCCCTCTCCCACAATTCCTCGGCAACCAAACAAAATAGCAACAAAATCACCAAACAGAAACAAACAAATCAAAATCCCACCAAGAACTTCACAAATTCACCCACATTTTCACAGCAACCAAACAGAACGACAACAAAAACCTAAACCCCATAAACACAACATTCAAGATTCCACCTTCATTCTCCAAGCACAGACCCACATTTTCTCAGCAGCCACACAGAATCACCAACAAATACAAAAACAAAAACAAAAAAGCACCAAAAGTAAGCAAAATCGACGGTTCTTACTAGGGCTTTCGAACATGAAAGTGACGGTGTCGCCGCCATCATCGGCCTTAATGGTAACAATGTCGTCGTTACCAGCACACTTGAGCATCTTGGCCATGTTGTTGAGGTTCATCCCCATGGACAAGTTACGGTCACAGCGGTAGTGCTCGAAGCCCTCAGATCTGAGGAGGAGAGCCACGAGTGCCACGTGGCTGGAATCCATGGCCTGAAGCGAGAACCCGGTGGCGGAGCAGTCGAAGTTGGCGTCATTGACGAGGTCCTTGACCGATTCCAGAACCTTCTTCAATAGACTCCCTTGGACTAGCCTTAGCTCTAGCATTTTTGCTTTTCTTCTATTTGAAATTAGGGTTTGGTTTTTTTTTTTTTTTTTGCTTTCTTTTGTGTTTTGAGAAAAAAAAAAAATGAATGAAACTCTTAGATTGTGAGAGTGAGAGTCTGAGAGAGAGACAGAGACTGTTGTTTCTTTATAGCGGCTTTTTGGGGTTTATGCTCTATTTGGCGGGAAAGGGGAACATTCCCGCCGGATTAAGATTTGAAACGACGTCGCTTTTTAGGAAGTTCCCGCCAGTTTAAGATCGAAACTACGTCGCTTTGTTTTCTCTCTTTACTTAATATCAGTAATAGGAATAAAAATAGAAATGTTTCGTAGTTAAATTTTGGATTTTTTTTTTTTTTAATGCATATCATGTTCTGTTTTTATTCTTAAATTTTGGAAAATAAAATGGGATCCAATTAGTTAAATTGGCAAAGTTTTAAGAAATATGAAGATTGAACTCTACTTCTTCTAATGATAAATTAAAAAATTGATTTTTTAAGAAATATCATAAAACAAACGCTATAAATTAAAATTCTAATGTGCCTTTAAAAAAAATTGATTTTTTTTTAATGGTGACTTACTAACTACTGTGCTACTAATTCTATAAGTTTGTTTATAACTTATAACTTTTCCTTACATGATATTGTAAGGACACGATTTGGCGCGACCCAAGAACGATACTGGGTTCGCACGTAAATAGGCCCTCACAATATCATTTATAGAGCGTGGGTTTGAAAGGCTAGGCCTTGATCACGAGATGGTGGTTTTCCGGGGTGTTCATGCATAAATAAAACGTGTACATACATAAATAGATCGTGCACGCTCTAGGAGTCTTTTTCCTAGAGGTGGGCTGGGAGACTCTGGTTTTGGCCATTTTTCCCAGCCCCTCCTATAGATTACTTACCCTTCCTTTTATACTAGTCTGTGTTCCTTATCCTTCGTCCATGTGTAGGGTCGACTTTTCAGGACTGATACTTGTCCCATCAGCCCATACTCAAAGTCGTTGGAGGTGGTTGTAAAAGCTGGGGAGTATGGCTCTGTCAGGTGCAGAGTATTGAATGGCAGTAAGGGCAGCTTTCCCTGGTCGTTGCCCTTTCCAGCGTACCCTTTTCTTTTGACTTAGATATTTTAGATTTTGTTCCAGCTGTTATTGTACCATTTTTACCCTTTTCTTTTGGTGAGACCTTTGGACATGCCGAGGACTGAATCGTCCTCGGCTGTATCCCAAGGCTATTTCGTACCTACACTACCGAGCCTGGGCTATAACCTTCCTCGGCTCGGGCCCTGGGCCCCCACGAATGAATGGGCCAGGATCACAATCTATTGGACCCCACAATAGCCCCTAAAAATCTTGCTGTCCGACCTCTTGGTTGGAGAGGAGGGTTTTGGTAACGCCAAGCCTTTATTACGGCTCGTTTAATTCTGTCTTTCATTAGCGCTGGTGTCCCTTCATTTACCCAGGAAACATATCGGGCTATGGGACATTCCTTTGAATTAATTTACAATGTGTTCCTGCCGTTGGATTACCCGAAACGCGCCTTTAATGACTTCCCTTTACGAGACCATTTAATTTCGACGATTACCAATGGTGTGGGGAAGTGGAACGGGTATATTCTCGTTTACCGCTTTCCCTGGAGATTCGGGTAGATCAAAGGCCCTCCGTTTCGTCCTTCATATAAGAATGAACGCTGGAGGTTACCTTTCTCTTACAGAGACCCTTCAACACATTTTTTGTTTTTAAATCTAAACACTCTTAGCCTCCCCCATAATTTCCCATATCCGCCCGTTTGCACTCTGAATTAGGATTCGCTCATGATAGGAGGGGGAATGAAGAGACCATACCTTTCTCGGAAATGTCACGCCCTTGTGAAGCTTAAACTGGCTCGGTCAGGGCAGGGATGGCAAAGACTCAAGATACCTCTTACCTTCCTTTCAGCCAAAATCCGAAGCAGGGGCTCGTCACGTCAATCTCTTGGCGCGGCTGAGCTGGGGTCACCCATTATTAGTACCAGCCGCTCTCCCATGAGCATAGCTAACATGGCACCAGCGTGTTAGGAACCAGGGCTAACGCAGGGACAAAGTATCCATGTTTCTTCCTTTCTTCCTTCCCTGGTGCCTCCTTTTGCCTCCCCTTCTTCTTCTTTCTCATCACCAGATCCATCCTGGTGCTTTTACTTCTTCCTCTTCTTCTCCTCCTTCTCCTTATCCATCAAAGAAGGTCCTCCTCTCAATATGGGCGCTACCGGAGCAGGATTTGGAGAGACTTCGGCTCAGAACTTAAAAAGATTTCTGTTTGTTTGTTTTTGTTTTTTTGTTTTTTTGTTTTTTTTTTGTAACTCATTTTCTATATAGGCTTTATTTAAGCCCTTTATTGTACGCTGTAACACCTCTTTACATTAATAAAAGTCGTTATTTCTTAATTTCGTATATTCTGTTTCTTCTTTTGAAATAGCTATGCTGTGAATAGACGTACTATCCTGTAAATAAAATCTTTTTTATACTATAAACGATGTTTGGGGGCCGAAATCCCAGTTAATAAAAAGATCTTGCTCTATGCTTATTGGAACTATCTGGCATAATAATGCCGACTTCAATGAGCGGCATTTAGGGCAGAAATTTTTACTGAGAAAAAGATGTCTATAACGAACTTAATAAAATTGTTCGGCACAATAATGCCGACCTGAGAAAGCGATACTTAGGGCCAAAAATGCCTTATCAAGATAAAAGATACCAATATGAACTTTGTTGGAGCTATCATGCACAATAAGACTAACCTGAAATCGGGTTGTATACCCCAAATTTGAACGAGGTGATGGCTGAATGTTTGATGCCGTGTAGGAAGCAATTATCCGAGGATATATAATCCAAAATGTGCAACCCCTATTGGTTGCTGAGTAACAAGGCGTTTCATCATCTCCTTAATAACTTTCATAGCCTTGACCTTTTCAGGTATTTGGTCCGAGGACTGAGCGTCTTAGAATTCTTCTTAAGTAGCTGACTTCTCCATAGGTTCGAGTCCGAGGACCATGCAATACCTTGGTTCTGTCCAAAACCCAACTTTAGAGAAGTAGTTGGTTTCCCCATAGGTTTGAGTCCGAGGACCATGCAATACCTTGGTTCTGTCCAAAACCCAATTTTAAGAAGTAGTTGGTTTCCCCATAGATTTGAGTCCGAGGACCATGCAATACCTTGGTTCTGTCCAAAACCCAATTTTAGAGAAGTAGTTGGTTTTCCCATAGGTTTGAATCCGAGGACCATGCAATACCTTGGTTCTGTCCAAAACCCAATTTTAGAGAAGTAGTTGGTTTCCCCATAGGTTTGAGTCCGAGGACCATACAATACCTTAGTTCTGTCCAAAACCCAATTTTAAGAAGTAGTTGGTTTCCCCATAGGTTTGAGTCCGAGGACCATGCAATACCTTGGTTCTGTCCAAAACCCAATTTTAAGAAGTAGTTGGTTTCCCCATAGGTTTGAGTCCGAGGACCATGCAATGCCTTGGTTCTGTCCAAAACCCAATTTTAGAGAAGTAGTTGGTTTCCCCATAGGTTTGAGTCCGAGGACCATGCAATACCTTGGTTCTGTCCAAAACCCAATTTTAGAGAAGTAGTTGGTTTCCCCATAGGTTTGAGTCCGAGGACCATGCAATACCTTGGTTCTGTCCAAAACCCAATTTTAAGAAGTAGTTGGTTTCCCCATAGGTTTGAGTCCGAGGACTATGCAATACCTTGGTTCTGTCCAAAACCCAATTTTAGAGAAGTAGTTGGTTTCCCCATAGGTTTGAGTCCGAGGACCATGCGATACCTTGGTTCTGTCCAAAACCCAATTTTAAGAAGTAGTTGGTTTCCCCATAGGTTTGAGTCCGAGGACCATGCAATACCTTGGTTCTGTCCAAAACCCAATTTTAGAGAAGTAGTTGGTTTCCCCATAGGTTTGAGTCCGAGAACCATGCAATACCTTGGTTCTGTCCAAAACCCAATTTTAGAGAAGTAGTTGGTTTCCCCATAAGTTTGAGTCCGAGGACCATGCAATACCTTGGTTCTGTCCAAAACCCAATTTTAAGAAGTAGGGGAATTAACTTCTCGGTTATGGCGTGAGACTTTGGTTCACGGGGAATTAGCTCCTCGGCCAAGCCCCTAGAACCATCCGTGCTATTGATGCTACCCAGCGCAGCCCCTACTAAAGAAACATAGCCCCTGGTGGAACTTTACGCTAACACCATACAATATAAACGGCTGTTTAGCAGTGACAAGGGGATTGTTTCGACCAAACGCCTGAGCCAACGCATAAGCCCTTCCCACAGACGGCGCCAATTGTAAGGACATGATTTGGCGCGACCCAAGAACGATACTGGGTTCGCACGTAAATAGGCCCTCACAATATCATTTATAGAGCGTGGGTTTGAAAGGCTAGGCCTTGATCACGAGACGGTGGTTTTCCGGGGTGTTCATGCATAAATAAAACGTGTACATACATAAATAGATCGTGCACGCTCTGGGAGTCTTTTTCCTAGAGGTGGGCTGGGAGGCTCTGGTTTTGGCCATTTTTCCCAGCCCCTCCTATGGATTACTTACCCTTCCTTTTATACTAGTCTGTGTTCCTTATCCTTCGTCCACGTGTAGGGTCGACTTTTCAGGACTGATACTTGTCCCATCAGCCTATACTCAAAGTCGTTGGAGGTGGTTATAAAAGCTGGGGAATATGGCTCTGTCAGGTGCAGAGTATTGAATGGCAGTAAGGGCAGCTTTCCCTGGTCGTTGCCCTTTCCAGCGTACCCTTTTCTTTTGACTTAGATATTTTAGATTTTGTTCCAGCTGTTATTGTACCATTTTTACCCTTTTCTTTTGGTGAGACCTTTGGACATGCCGAGGACTGAATCGTCCTCGGCTGTGTCCCAAGGCTATTTCGTACCTACACTACCGAGCTTGGGCTATAACCTTCCTCGGCTCGGGCCCTGGGCCCCCACGAATGAATGGGCCAGGATCACAATCTATTGGACCCCACAGATATAATTCAATGATGTCTATGTAAGAGTATAAGACTTCATTATGATGATAAATTAAAAAAATAATAATAATAATTTGATATGCTTATAATTTTATGAAAATTAAAAATCAATTCAAGTTTTAATTTTAGAAACTAGTAGTATATATTTACCCATAATATATGTGTGCACATAGTTGGTAAAAACGTATAACATATGCGTACATACAAAATAATTTCAAAAAAAAAAAAAAAAAACTCATGTCCACCATTTGGTTTTTTTTCTTTTTTTTTATACAAGATAGAAATTTTACTCTATCTTAATTGTACGGTAAAGTAAATGAATACTTTGGAATAGAGATTTGCACTCCCATTAGTTATGAAAAAGAGTTAAAATTGGTAGATAAATACAGCGTTTAGAAATAGAAAGTGATAAAACTCTAAAGGGATTATGCTGTTATCATATATAAGCAACAACAATATAAGCTTAAACAGTTCCTAAAATATAGACTTTAGAACCAAGAAACACTTATCACTTAAAGTCTTAAACATTGTGAAACTTGAAATATTAATAGTGTGTGCATACTTCTTTAAACTGTAAGGTTAATTTATAAAAAGTAATAATAATTACTTTTTTTTATATAAGACAATAATAATTACTTATGGTTTTAGAAATTGTTTTTGATTTTCGTAATCAATGTCTCACTTTTAGCCATCGAAGGTTCACAAATTGAGATTTGGCTATAGAAAGATAGAATTGTATCTAAGGAATAGGGAGATACAACCACACACACACACACAAAAAAAAAAAAAAAGTAATAAGAGAGGCTCATTGACCCATCAATCATTTGAGTTGAGTTGTATTCTTGACTTTGGAATGAAAAGAGGAATAATGCTTTCTAGCACAGTACACAAAATAAAGACCACTTAGATATAGCATTCACATAAATGTTCCCAACCTGGCTCAAGTTGATTTGAAGAAAAAAAGAAAAAGCAATTTTATTCGCACAATTTGCTCATAGACTCGTAGTGCAGGTCCCACTTGTATATTGTATATGGCTGAAGAAGTATTTGATTTTCATGGTCAATGTCTTACCTTTTCTTTTCTTTTAAAATGAAGTTATTATTGCAGCAGGTAGTAACATATCCTTTGCTGCATATATTTTATTTTTTTCATATCCTCTGTTACATTTGTAATTGTATTGATGCAACTTGTCCTGATGAATGATGAAGAAAGATTAGCAAATCCAATCTATTTAAACAATAAAACCATGGGGTCCAAATACTTATGGGTATCAGTTCCTTTAATCATACACATATGGGACCATGATCATAAGATTGTCTTTAGCCCTGCATCTCCAATGAAGTGGTCAACACCTGTACTCCATTAACAATAGATTTTACTAATTAATTTCCAATAAATAAAGGTGATAGTGTTGATTACAATGTTGGTTTGTTTTGGTTAGATGAAAAAAAAAATTTAATTCCTTCCACCTATTTGATTGATACAAGAAAAAATTAATTTCCAAAATTTGTCATGGAATACATTTTCTTATCAGCACAGACAAAATCTGCATAGTGATGTTTTAATCATTCAAAAGTTTCCTTTCCTTTTAGTAACTTTAGGGGAAATTTTTCAAAAATTCCAAACAAAATTTAAATTGAAAAAAATAAGACTGACAAATGTTTTGAAGGTAAAGGGGACAGGCAGAAAGAACAGACAGTAGAAATGAACTTTTTTCTCACTCCATATCTTTGTAACAAGCCAAAACAAAAGGTACATAAAGCTCATGAAGTTTCTGCAAAATGATGTCCTGCAAGTCGTTTTACAAAAGCTGGATTTGCATCCCATGTTCAAGCAAACACAACAGTACGCCCAACACTGATGATGAGCTAAAAGCAAAGAGAGAACCAAGTTTTGCCAATTCTCCACCAAGAAAATTAGGTATCAGAAGAAACACACCCATAAACAAAGAGAAAACCATGTAATCAAACCATAATAAATGATAGGGAGTTTAAGCCTCTGGCGTAGAGGCTGCTGCACGCTTCATTGATGCAGACTTGATAAGATGGTTGTAGCTCCCTTTCTCCTTGAAAAGCTGGGAGAAATGGTGTTTGCAATACAAAATGCCCTCTAGAGCTGCATAATTAGATGGGGTTATAGGACAACCACCATGAGAGCACTTGAAACATGACTTGTGGTAGGCCTGGCTCTCCACTGTCACCTGCAAATTTTTAGTCAAAACAAACCAACATTGTAATCAACACTATCATACTCGTAAAATATTATTTAAGGTGAATTTGAATGTTACATTTTGTTGTAAGCTTATTTGCTGAAAAGTGAAAGTTTATCTAGAAAAAATGAGGCTTTAAAAAACTAAACATAACCAAATAAACTAAAAAGCTAAAAGAATAAGCCATGCCAAACAGATCTAGTGCCCGTTTGTATCCACGTCCAGCGTCCAGCGTCTGCGTTTTCGGCCTTTTTTTTTTTTTTTTTTTTTTTTTAATGATCAGCGCCTGTGTCACTGTTCATTGTCCATGAACAGTGATTCTAGGCTTATGAACAGTAAAAATTTGGGTGAACAGTAATTTTTCACACATTTAAAAATTATTTTGCTACAGTATTTTCAGTTTTCAGTTTCAGCAAAAATAAGTTGTATCCAAACAGACCCCTAGTCTAGGTAAAAAGCTAGCCAACTATACGCATACATACATAGACATATTTGGCTAGCATTTGATCCTGAAAGTTCATTAAACATGAGGGACCTGGGGGCCAATGGCATTAGAATCGACAAATTCAAAATCTTAAATCCACATTTGCAAATTGAGATGACTAAACATTAATCCCACTCTACTCCAGCACATAATTGTCAACAAAGAATCGAGAATGCTATACCTATTTCCCCATGTTTGTTAGATGTTGTATATGAAATGTGAGATCTACATACTCCAATGCCGTAAATTATAATTAACAACAGATGCATACAAGACATGCACTCATCTAATAGAAAAAACACTAAAAGGGTATCACAACCCCAAATTGCTAGGGTTGGACCAGGAAAAGAGGAAATAGAGGAGGAAAAAGAAGAGCACTCATGGTCAGCAACCTGATAAAAATTTGAGATTTTCCATGTAGAATATCACAACAAAATGACTTTAGGGAATAATAGAATTTTACCTTCTCAAGTGGGTAAGCAGTTTTGCCACAAGTAGCACATTTTTCTTGTGTCCCAGAAAACATGCTCGCAGCCTTGCTAGGTGACCTAGTCTGAAACCAACTCAAGCTTTTGAGAATCAGTGACAACACTAATACGCATGAGACTCCTCATGAGATATTTTCCCACTCATATTTAAATTTTGAATGTACGCAATGCAGTAGGGAAAATTTACCAGCTCTGGAGAAAACTTCTCAGCTGACTTTGCAGCTGTTGAAAATGAAATTCATGGAAAATTAAATGGGCAGAAAATAAAATGTTGACAGAAATCAAATATAAAACTTCATCTTGGCAAAAGAAAAGACATACGTGACTGAAAATTCTTGTTGAAACTGCCCGTCTCCTTGAAGAGCTGCTCAAAGTGAGGCTTACAGTACAGAACACCTTCCATTGAAGAATAGTTACTGAGCTGAAAACATGTAAATTACACATATAATAGCCTGCATAGAACTCGATCCAAAAGGCCAGAAGTTTCTAATCTTTTGTAATAGAATCTGGTTTAATGCAAACAATCTCACTAGATTTCATATCAAACCCTTATAATGCTGTATGAATGGTATAAAATTCACTCAAGGTTGATTTAAACATGGAAGTTGATTACATTATATACTTCTATATACTGATAATTGCACATTGTATCTACAGTCAACATGTAATTTCAGCCTAAATCATAACTAAAACACAACAAATTCAATGCCATCTGCCTACATACTACATTTGAAGCTACACCAGCCAAAAATTAAAAATTGAGTCTACAAGGATGATAGATATACCTTTAGGGTCCCTTTGCAGTGGGAGCACTTGAAGCAAGACTTGTGGTAAACAACCCCATCAGCAGATAGCTGCTCTACTGGATAAACTGTCTTCTCACAGACCTTGCATTTTTGTTGGGTGCCAGTGAAAGACATAGCCATTGCCTTGGATCTGACTCTTCTCTCTAAGTACTAAATACACAGCCAAATCCAAGGCGATGGATCCACTTCAAAATCGCTTCCTGCTCAGATTTTCCTTTTCCAAACAGCAACCTTATCTACTCCAAGAACTTAAAAAACACAGAAAACAGAATCAAGAATGCGGTCAGAGTATGTCAAATCAGGGAAAATAACCCATTCATTCTGTTTGGTTAAGCAGGAAACAAAAACAACCCAAAATTCTGAAACTGTAATTGATTTTTCCACATGGGTTCCTTCAGAAAACTAAAATCAAACTCAACTAAGGAGTGAAAAAAAAACCCAAAATTCTGAAACTTCAAATGATTTATCCAAATGGGTTTCTTCAAAAAATAAATAAACAACTAAAACCCAACTCAACTAGAATCATATACAGAAATTTGACTTGGATTAAGCACTCACATTACATGAAGAAAAAAAGGGGTAAGCAAAATTCAAGTTCTTTCATTTCCCTACACATCAGAGACTAACAGAATCACATAATAATTAAACTTAAGAATCTCTAACACCAACCCACAAAGAAAACTGATAAAATGTGAACATATAATCAAGCACAAAGAGAAAGAACAAGATCTGGGTCTTTAAGTAGATTAAGCTGGTACCTAAAAAATTTGGAGGGTCAAAAATGCTAACCTGAACAAAGAGAATAAAAGTAGATCTGTGAGTTTGACACTTCTCGATCTCAGAAAACCCAAGAAAGAAAGTTGAGAAATGGGGGAAGGAAGTGGAATACGAAAAGGGTCAGAGAGGTTATATGCAGCTAACGGATGCAGCGAAGTGAAACATGTAGATAAAAAGTAGTAAAATACTAATACACCCCTAAAGATACAGAGAAGAATATAGAGAGAGAATATAGGGGAATAATAATAAAAAAGCGGGCAAAAAATTATCTTGGCTGGAAACACTTTTGTCTCCACTTTGTCTGGTTCAACGATTCTCAATGAGTAATGGACTCACAATCACGCGGCTTTTGGCTAGCTGTTGTTGTTGTTGTTGTTGTTGGGCTTTGTTAATTAATGGGAAAATTTTAGTGGCTGACCACTTTCTGGTTTGATCTTTTGGTGGGGACAAGTTCTTATTTTTTTTACTTTCACGCTTAACCTTTTCAGGTATGTAATTACGGTCAAAAACAGTAACTTAACGGTAAACCCCCTTTTTCTTTTCTTTTTTTAAAGGAAACCATCCTTAATATTTATTGAATAGAAATAGAATCCGTGTACAGAGCCTCCACAGCAAGGAAGAAGAATCCTCTAACCAAATGACATCACTTAAGACATTTTTAACATACCTAGCTAACGAATGAGCCACTGAGTTGGCACTTCGTTTAACATCAGGGCGGGCTCAAGGCCTAGGCAAGTTGGGCCTAGGCTTAAGACCCTACCAAAAAATAAAATTTTTCTTGAGAATAAAGGCTTCACTTTTCATAGTTAAAAGTCCAAATTTTTATAAAATTATATATATTTTCTAAAAGTTGTACATTTTTTTTTTATTAATGATATACAAATTTTACTATTAGCTTACAAATTGTCATGTTATTAATCACAAAAAACGTGATATAAACATTCATTAGTTAAATTGATAAAGTTCATCAATGAGAGATAATATCACATTATATTTTAAACATTTTATAGTACTTTTAATTAGCGCATTTTTCCTTTTCATTTCTATTAAGACTCTCAAAGTACGAGACCAATAGAACCTTAACTCAATTGAAACCCTAAAATATTTCAAAAAGATGTTGCAAATGTATTAAATCATCAATTATAGATTAATCTCCCCTAATAGTTTGAGACTTTGATTTTTGTAAACTAATATCCTACAAAACCATACACCAAATAATATCTATCTCTCTCTCTCTCTTAAAATCAAAATATAAAATTAAAAATTAGATTATAACTTTATTTAACTATGCATCGTCTTATATGCAAAATAAAGTATCTTTTTATTAATATTTATAATTCAACTATAATATTCAATTCTCTATATGAAATTAACATTAGTCTAGTTGGTATTATTTATGTATTTAATGTATCAAATTAACCTTAATTTGATTAGTATTAAATAATTTTGTTTAATTAATATTTACATATTAAAGGTCCCGCATAAATTTTTCGCCTTAAAGGTGCGTTTGGGAAGCGCGTTTGCGTTTCCCAAACGCACGTTTTGCGTTTTCAGCCTTTTCAACCTTTCTTTTTTTCTTTTTTTTTCACGCGTTTTGGCCAATTTTGTTACTGTTCAGCAACTTTTCAGCAGCAATATTTGACTTTTTCCGTGAACAGTGCATACCGTGCACTGTTTATGGACCCACAAATTACACTTTTCAGCAACTTTTTCATTAAAAATTGGTCCCACGATACTATTCACATATTTAAAAATTATTTTGTTACAGTGTTTTTCAGTTTTCAGTTTCAGTTTTCAGTTTTCAGCTGTATCCAAACGGACCCTAAGTCCCAAATTATGTTGGGCCGCCCCTATTTAACATAGTGAACCTCCGACCATTGTAGATCGTTGAGAAGACAAATAGCATCCTAAAAAATGTCCCAGCCAAGAAAGCAAGCATTTCTTCGACCTCATAGATGACATGATTATCTTGTTATCACCTTCAACACCCAACTCTGAAAAGCCACACTCAACAGCTCAACGACAAGTTAGAATTTCCTCTTCCTCACTACTTGTCACCGGTAGATCCTTAGCTGATAAAGAAGCCATATAATATCACCAACCCCTGAAGCTGCTTGGTCTGTAAACCTCACCTCTATCATTAGAGGATGTGTGATTTTTTCGATGAATGTTATTAGTTCTTTTGTTAACTTCTATTGATCTCTTTGTTTATGAGATTATCAGAACAATGACTAAGGGTTTTATTAATAAAAAATAAAAAAATAAAAAAAAAGGTAAATTTGTAACGTTTTTTTAATGTTGAAAATAATTTCACAATAACCAAATCAGAACCTGAACTAGTATTTATTTGAATTGCCTAAATTCATAAAAACCCAACCCGGGATATAGAGAAATATGGCAAGGCACGCCTGTGGTATATGATTGACCAATATGATGATGACCTTTTATTACAAGAGAGCACAAAAAGGCAGTTTGGTTGGGCTTCAATGCATCCTCCACAGAATTAGAATTATCTTATATTTCTTTTTCTTTTTCTTTATTTAGAATTAGAAACTGCCTTTTATTTAAATTTCAAGCAAAGAACTGTGAATTAGAGAGTAAGATAGTGAAGATTTCAAAGTTTCAAGGTTCACGTTTCAACTTATGGTAAAATCTAGTTGAAAGAAAAGAAGGAATAAAAAGTAAAAACTCAAATATAACATGGTAAATACTTTGAGGGATGGGTTATCTTTGTGTATTTCTCTTCATATTATGGCATTAGAAATAGAAGTAGATGCTAAGGTTGTTCTGGACTGGATGAACAGTGAGCTTTGCAATAATCTTAACCATTCTCCTCTTATAATGGATTGCAGGGCTCTTATCAACCAAGTGCCTCAGGTGAGAATGATGCATTGCTTCTGTGAAGCTAACAAGTGTGTGGATGCTTTAGCACGTAAAGGGCCAAGTCTTCAGCAAGATTTTGTTGTGTTTGAAAGTCCGCCTATGGACATTTCTATGTTTTTGTATTATGATCAAATTGGCATGTACTATGAGAGGATTTTTCCTCAAACAGTTGGTTTTCTTGGTTAGTTTTTAATGTCATTCTCTTATTTACCAAAAAAAAAAAAAAAAAAACTTTACAACCAACCGTAGACTTTCATAAAACATATGACATGTCATCTTAGTACGGCCATTCTTTGGGTTTGCCATTGTGGCTGCTTATCAGTTTAGCTGGTTTGTCACTCAGGATTGTGCTTTGGGATTTTCTTTGAATAACAAGAGCCTATTTGGTATGTATGTTTAAATAACAGTTTTTAATTTTTTAAAAAAATATATGTGAGTGAAAAAATATGTGAAAATACGTGTAATATTGTTTAAAAACCGAAAACATGTGTTTAAAATTATGTACCAAACAGACACCAAAGATTTTGTTTTTGTAATTCGTTTGGTTAAAATTTAGATACAATTTCTTAGTTAGATTAGATAGCTTAAGCTTCCAATTAAGTTATACCATGTGATTTTTATTGATCAATGAATTACATTGTTGAATTTAATTATCCTCGGAAAAGATAACACATTTTTTTCCTACATTGTCAATACAACCATATAGTTGCTTTCAATGGGGAACTATAGAACCTAAGGAATTATACCCAAGTTTTACCTTGTATTTCTATGGCTATGTGGGTTTGTTTAAGCTCATTTAAGAAGAAAAAAAACGTCTTATTAACAAGTGCTCTTAAGGAAATTGTTAATAAACTATTTAAGAAAAATTTTACATCACTTTCATAAGAAATTTAAAAAGTTGTCAAAATAATTATCTCATTTTTTCTTTTTCCATATAAATTTTGATTAAAATATTTTATAAACTAATACCCTGCACTCGTTAAATAATTTCAAAATTTTTTTTTTTAAAAAAAGTCAATTATGTTCCTGTGGGGTCCAATAAATTGTGGTCCTGGCCCATTCATTCGTTGGGGCCCAAGGCCCGAGCCGAGGAAGGTTATAGCCCAGGCTCGATGGTGTAAGTACGAAGTAGCCTTGGGATACAGCCGAGAACGATTCAGTCCTCGGCATGTCCAAGGTCTCACCAAAAGAAAGGGTAAAAATGGTACAAGAACAGCTGGAACAAAATCTAAAATATCTAAGTCAATAGAAAAGGGTACGCTGGAAAGGGCAACGACCAGGGAAAGCTGCCCTTACTGCCATTCAATACTCTGCACCTGACAGAGCCATACTCCCCAGCTTTTACAACCACCTCCAACGACTTTGAGTATGGGCTGATGGGACAAGTATCAGTCCTGAAAAGTCGACCCTACACGTGGACGAAGGATAAGGAACACAGGCTAGTATAAAAGGAGAAGTAAGAAATCCATGAAAGGGGCTGGGAAAAATGGCCAAAACCAGAGCCTCCCAGCCCACCTCTAGGAGAAAGACTCCTAGAGCGTGCACGATTCATTTATGTCTGTACACGTTTTATTTATGTATGAACACCCCGGAAAAACCACCGACTCGTGATCAAGGCCTAGCCTTTCAAACTCACGCTCTATAAATGATATTGTTAGGGCCTATTTACGTGCGAACCCAGTATCGTTCTTAGGTCGTTCCAAATCGTGTCCTTACAATTGGCGCCGTCTGTGGGAAAGGCTTGTGTATTGGCACCGGCGGTTGGTCGAAACAATCCCCTTGTCACTTCTAAACAGCCGTTTATATTGTATTGTTTTAGCGTAAAGTTCCACCAGGGGCTATGTTTCTTTAGTAGGGGCTGCGCTTGGTAGCATCAGTAGCACGGATGGTTCTAGGGGCTTAGCCGAGGAGCTAATTCCCTGTAAACCAAGGTCTCGTGCCATAACCGAGAGGTTAATTCCAACTACTTCTCAAAAATTGGGTTTTGGACAGAACCAAGGTATTGCATGGTCCTCGGACTCAAACCTATGGGGAAACCAACTACTTCTTAAAAATGGGTTTTGGACAGAACCAAGGTATTGCATGGTCCTCGGACTCAAACCTATAGGGAAACCAACTACTTCTTAAAAATGGGTTTTGGACAGAACCAAGGTATTGCATGGTCCTCGGACTCAAACCTATGGGGAAACCAACTACTTCTCAAAAATTGGGTTTTGGACAGAACCAAGGTATTGCATGGTCTTCGGACTCAAACCTATGGAGAAACCAACTACTTCTCAAAAATTGGGTTTTGAACAGAACCAAGGTATTGCATGGTCCTCGGACTCAAACCTATGGGGAAACCAACTACTTCTCAAAAATTGAGTTTTGGACAGAACCAAGGTATTGCATGGTCCTCGGACCCAAACCTATGGGGAAACCAACTACTTCTTAAAAATGGGTTTTGGACAGAACCAAGGTATTGCATGGTCCTCGGACTCAAACCTATGGGGAAACCAACTACTTTTCAAAAATTGGGTTTTGGACAGAACCAAGGTATTGCATGGTTCTCGGACTCAAACCTATGGGGAAACCAACTACTTCTTAAAAATGGGTTTTGGACAGAACCAAGGTATTGTATGGTCCTAGGACTCAAACCTATGGGGAAACCAATTACTTCTTAAAAATTGGGTTTTGGACAGAACCAAGGTATTGCATGGTCCTCGGACTCAAACCTATGGGGAAACCAACTACTTCTTAAAAATTGGGTTTTAGACAGAACCAAGGTATTGCATGGTCCTCGGACTCAAACCTATGGGGAAACCAACTACTTCTTAAAAATGGGTTTTGGACAGAACCAGGGTATTGCATGGTCCTCGGACTCAAACCTATGGGGAAACCAACTACTTCTTAAAATTGGGTTTTGGACAGAACTAGGGTATTGCATGGTCCTCGGACTCAAACCTATGGGGAAACCAACTACTTCTCAAAAATTGGGCTTTGGACAGAACCAAGGTATTGCATGGTCCTCGGACTCAAACCTATGGAAAAGTCAGCTACTTAAGAAGAATTCTAAGACGCTCAGTCCTCGGACCAAATACCAGAAAAGGTCAAGGCTATGAAAGTTATTAGGGAGATGGTGAAACGCCTTATTACTCAGCAACCAACAGGGGTGGCACATTTTTGGTTATACATCCTCGGATGATTACTTCCTACACGGCATCGAGCATTCAGCCATCACCTCATTCAAATTTGGGGTATACAACCCACTTTCAGGTCAGTCTTATTGTACACGACAGCTCCAATAAGTTCATAATAGTATCTTTTATCTTGGTAAGGCATTTTGGCCCTAAGTATCGTTTTCTCAGGTTGGCATTATTGTGCCGAACAGTTTTATTAAGTTCATTATAGACATCTTTTTCTCAGTAAAGGTTTCTGCCCTAAATGCCGCTTATTGAAGTCGACATTATTATGCCAGATAGTTCCAATAAGCACAGAGCAAGATCTTTTTATTAACTTGAATTTCGGCCCCAAGCATCGTTCATAGTATAAAAAAAAAAAAAAAAAAAAAAAAAAAAAGGGACAATTACAGTAAACCCACCTGAGGTAAGGCCCGTTTTCGCCTTGCCTACCCGTGGTTCAAAACTTATCACTTTGCCCACCTGAGGTGCCTTCCGTTAGGGATCTGTTACCCACCTCTCCGTTTGGCGTTAGAAAAACACATTTTTAAAGAAAAACAAACATAACAAAGATCAAAAAGTTAGGACTTTTTATTGCTTAAGAACTTCTTTGAGAACAAAACACAGGAATAGCACAGATCAAATGCTATTCCTGATTAAAAGTGATTTCATTGAGCATTTGTTTTTATATTTTTGTTTGTTTATAGATCTCTCCAACTTTTATTCAAACCAAACCAAACCCAAAAAAAAAAAAAAATTCCAAATCCCAGAAAAACACAAGCCACAAATCCAGAAAAAAAACATCAACGATCGCGATTCGAGATCGCGATCTCGCGAAGGCGAGATCTTGCGAAGGCGAGATCGCGATCAACGTCGCGATCTCGCGAACGGATCGCGATCTCGCCAGCGCGATCTCGCCTGCGAGATCGCGATCTCGTGACGGCGCGATCTAGCGTTCGCGAGATCGCGATCTCGCGACGGCGCGATCTAGCGTTCGCGAGATCGCGATCTCGATCCGGCGCAAACTCGCGAAGCGTCGATCGTGATCTCGCCTTCGCGAGATCGCGCCGTCGCGAGATCGCGACGTTGATCGCGATCTCACAGGCGAGATTGCGCCGGCGAGATCGTGATCAATCGGATTGGAGCTCGCGAGATCGGCGACTCCATTACTAGCACATACCGGACTCGCACATACCGGACTCGCAGGAACCACAATCTCTAACAACTATATTTATATGTATGAATTTTTTTGTGATTGGTTGCAGAGAATGGAGGACAAGGATCAACAGCAAAATATATTTCTGGTAATTTGTTTTCTGGGATTTGGAATTTTTTTTCTTTTTGGGTTTGGTTTGGTTTGAATAAAAGTTGGAGAGATCTATAAAAAAAACAAAAATAAAAAAACAAATGCTCAATGAAATCACTTTTAATCAGGAATAGCATTTGATCTGTGCTATTCCTGTGTTTTGTTCTCAAAGAAGTTCTTAAGCAATAAAAAGTCCTAACTTTTTGATCTTTGTTATGTTTGTTTTTCTTTAAAAATGTGTTTTTCTAACGCCAAACGGAGAGGTGGGTAATAGATCCCTAACGGAAGGCACCTCAGGTGGGCAAAGTGATAAGTTTTGAACCACGGGTAGGCAAGGCGAAAACGGGCCTTACCTCAGGTGGGTTTACTGTAATTATCCCAAAAAAAGTTTAATTACAGGATAGTACGTCTATTCACAGCATAACTATTTCAAAAGAAGAAATAGAATATACGAAATCAAGAAATAACGACCTTTATTAATGTAAAGAGGTGTTACATCGTACAATGAAGGACTTAAACAAAGCCTATATAGAAAATAAGTTACAAAAACAATAAAAAAAAAAAACAAAAAACAAACAAACAAACAGAAATCTTTTTAAATTCTGCGCCGAAGTCTCTCCAAATTCTGCCCCAGTAGCGCCCATATTGAGAGGAGGACCTTCTTTGATGGATAAGGAGAAGGAGGAGAAGAAGAGGAAGAAGTAAAAGTACCAGGATGGATCTGGTGATGAGAAAGAAGAAGAAGGGGAGGCAAAAGGAGGCACCAGTGAAGGAAGAAAGGAAGAAACATGGATACTTTGTCCCTACGTCAGCCCTGATTCCTAACACGCTGGTGCCATGTTAGCTATGCTCATGAGAGAGCGGCTGGTACTGATAATGGGTGACCCCAGCTCAGCCGCGCCAAGAGATTGACGTGACGAGCCCCTGCTTCGGATTTTGGCTGAAAGGAAGGTAAGAGGTATCTTGAGTCTCTGCCATCCTTGCCCTGACCGAGCCAGTTTAAGCTTCACAAGGGCGTGGCATTTCTGAGAAGGGTATGGTCTCTTCATTCCCCCTCCTATCATGAACGAATCCTAATTCAGAGTGCAAACGGGCGGATATGGGAAATTCTGGGGGAGGCTAAAAGTGTTTAGATTTAAAAAAAAAAAAAAAAAAATGTGTTGAAAGGTCTCTGTGAGAGAAAGGTAACCTCCAGCGTTCATTCTTATATGAAGGACGAAATGGAGGGCCTTTAATCTGCCCGAATCTCCAGGGAAGCGGTAAACCAGAATATACCCATTCCACTTCCCCACACCATCGATAACCGTCGAATTTAAATGGTCTCGTAAAGGGAAATCATTAAAGACGCGTTTTGGGTAATCCAACGGCAAGAACACATTGTAAATTAATTCAAAGAAATGTTCCATAGCCCGGTATGTTTCCTGGGTAAATGAAGGGACACCAGCACTAATGAAAGACAGAATTAAACGAGCCGTAATAAAGGCTTGGCGTTACCAAAACCCTCCTCTCCAACCAGGAGGTCGGACAGCAGGATTTTGAGGGGCTATTGTGGGGTCCAATAAGTTGTGGTCCTGGCCCATTCATTCGTTGGGGCCTAAGGCCCGAGCCGAGGAAGGTTATAGCCCAGGCTCGGTGGTGTAAGTACGAAGTAGCCTTGGGATACAGCCGAGGACGATTCAGTCCTCGGCATGTCCAAGGTCTCACCAAAAGAAAGGGTAAAAATGGTACAAGAACAGCTGGAACAAAATCTAAAATATCTAAGTCAATAGAAAAGGGCACGCTGGAAAGGGCAACGACCAGGGAAAGCTGCCCTTACTGCCATTCAATACTCTGTACCTGACAGAGCCATACTCCCCAGCTTTTACAACCACCTCCAACGACTTTGAGTATGGGCTGATGGGACAAGTATCAGTCCTGAAAAATCGACCCTACACGTGAACGAAGGATAAGGAATACAGGCTAGTATAAAAGGAGAAGTAAGAAATCCATGAAAGGGGCTGGGAAAAATGGCCAAAACCAGAGCCTCCAAGCCCACCTCTAGGAGAAAGACTCCCAAAGCGTGCACGATTCATTTATGTCTGTACACGTTTTATTTATGTATGAACACCCCGGAAAAACCACCGACTCGTGATCAAGGCCTAACCTTTCAAACCCACGCTCTATAAATGATATTGTTAGGGCCTATTTACGTGCGAACCCAGTATCGTTCTTGGATCGTTCTAAATCGTGTCCTTACAGTTCCAAATCACTGTTGAGTCACTAAAACCATTTATACAATTTTTATTATGAAACAACTTGGTCACAGCTGTGAAATTTTGGTGATATAACTGATAATTGATTTAATGGTATATTAAGATATGCCAAGGCACGCCTATGCAGTCTATGATTGTCCAAGCTGATGATGACCTTCTGTTACATGAAAGCACGAAAATTAAGGAGAGCTGGTTGCACAGAAATGCCTTATATTCAAATTCCGAGCAACGAACTGTGAATTAGATTAAAGACCTCTGAGTTTCAAGTTTCAGCTCATGGTTATCCACTTTCTCAAAGGGGGGCGTGGTGAATCATGGTTATCATTTGGAAATTTGGAAAGAAATGTAAATAAGTAATAATAAAAGAAAATTAAACAATTACAGAAATATGATTATAAATAATAAATTTCACTCTTATTTGAACAATCTCTCTATTTCTCTCACTGTAATCCCAAGAAAATATGGGGAGCCAATTTTTCGCTAGTCCGAAAGGCAAATATACGTTTCTATTATTTAGTTCAGTTTAGTTAACTGGTTCATGTCCAATTGTTAACCGGTTCAAGTCTAATTTTTTCAAGTTCATTTATATTATATATTTGATTTTTTTTTTTTTTTTTGGTTGAAAGGGAAATTCATTAACAAACTAAACAGCAAACACAGGGGCAGGACAGAGCCTACTTACAAACAGCCCAACGGCATCAACCTCCAACAAGCTAGTTAAATCCACAGGTGGACTAGAAAACACAACAAACTCACTGTCAAGCAATAATCCTAATCTAGCCAAAAAATCAACGCACTTGTTAGCCTCCTTGTAGATATGCCTGAATCTTCTTTGAGGAATTCGGTTAGCCATAAGTCTGCAATCTTCCATGATAGGTGAGACAAAAGCATTATAAGAGGTGGGAGAGTTAAAAGCATCCACAATGGCTTTAGCATCTACCTCAATAATAACAGAATGCACATTAGCTTGTAGACACAGATGCAGCCCATCACGAAGCGCCCATAATTCTGCCATGAAACTATTTGTACTCCCGATCCTCCTTGCAAACCCTGTCACCCAATCCCCGTTTTCATCTCTAATTAGCCCACCTCCACCTGCTAGACCGGTGTTACCTATTGCCGAGCCATCAGTGTTCAAGGTGAGCCAACCAGCCATCGGTTTCTCCCATCTGACGCTCCTTATAACTGTCCTTTTGGTGACCAGGCCATTGTTCTCACAGAAATAGAACTCCGAAGCACGATCCACCACTTCTTTGCCTAGTCTGGGATTTGGATTTTTTCGATTGAAGATGCAAAGGTTCCTATCCTTCCAAAGGAGCCAAATGCCAAATAAGAAAACAAGATTCCAAGGCAGGGGACCCGATTGGTGATAAGAGTTAGATGTGGCATTAGAGATAAGCCAATCCTGTAGGCTCAAGGAAAAGAAGTTGTGCTTGACTACCCACCTGCCCAAGTGCAGCCACACATTCTTACTTACGGGGCAGTCACGCAGCATGTGCAAGATGGATTCTGCCTCAACATGACACCGAGGGCAGCAGGCATCAACTTGCAGACCTCTAGCCGCTAAGCACTGATTGACCCCGATGCTATGGTGCATACACTTCCAGACAAAATTTTGAATTCTATATATTTGATTGGTGTACAAGGAAAGAGGAGAAAAAGATGAAATAATGGGAAGTGGATTTGGAAGCTGAAAATTCTATATATTTGATTGGTGTACAAGGAAAGAGGAGAAAAAGATGAAATATATATATATATATATAAAATTAATAAATACTATTCGTTTATATCCACTACTTTACATCAATATTTATAATTAATACTACCTAAAAAATATATTCACGATTAATGTGAAAATTAGGAGTGTGTCAAGTTTTATCAAACTCACCATTTTTGGGTTGAAAAAAACCTAACCCAACTCATCACACGAGTCCACATCCAACCCACGTGGGTCGGATTGGACTTTATTTTTATAAAGAAAAAAAAAACTACAGCATTAAAATAGAAACAGCTAACAGTATTACAAGTGTTTGTTGTTCATTCTAAGTAAGATATCAAATAATTTTATTCCAACTTAGTTAAGAAACAGCATAGAACAACATAACAGCATAAGTATTACAACGGTTTGTTGTCCCCTCACATCTTTTGAAATGAAAAAAATAATATAATAGGTTAGAGTTTCTAATTTATATCAAGGATCGGGGCAAAAGAGTAATTAACAAAAACATATAATATATATCAAATATAGGTAGGTCAAGTTGAGTTAGGCGGATTTATGAAGCTACAATCTACTTACCTGAACCCAATGGATTGGATCAAGTTTGGGCCGGTTTTGGCAAGTTGCAAGTTGACTCCACACCCCTAGTGAAAATATCCACATTTTATAACATGAAACACGGTAATACTTTAGAGCACTAGTACTACGTGTTCTAAAAAATGCTACTTTAACACATCATAAAGTTACTCAATTTATGTTAGCATAGCATTTAAGACTTAAGAGAACTACATCCCTTGACACGATAGTCACTTCACAAGTTCTAGCTCTTGTGGGGGGTGAGGAGCCAACCGGCCAAGGTTTGAAATTTAAATCTCCAAGAGGGAAGTTTCACACACATATACCTGAAAGCATTGACATTAGATTTCTTTAAAAAATCATATTTTAACACACCGAAGAAAAAAAAAAACCAAAATACCTTCCCACAACCCACCACCACCACATGAAAGTAAAGTTAGAGGATTTATATGAATTTCAATTAAATTTAAAAAAGTGTAACTTACATTTTAGCCTCTCTTTTTTAGAATTTTTTTTTTTTTTTTTTTTTTTTTTTTTTTAATTTCACATGGCAATACATATGTCATTTGATGTGGCATAAAATTTTTTTTTTTTTTTTTGATCGTTAAACATGTCAGCGTTTTCCATCACTTAAGGGCATGGATTATTATGACATAGTACCAAAAGATGAGACTAATCTGTCACATTTCAAACCTTAAGGAACAAAGTGTAAAAGGTAGGAACCAAATAGATATTTACCCAAAACTAAAAGAAAAAACTTGTGACAAATAGTGTCAGGATGAGTCTTGCTAGGTTCTTGAAGTGAGGTAGTTTGTGGATACTACTACTTGGTAAATGGTAACCAACCCTACCACAGGGGAAGAATAATGACTAATGGTGCAATAGCCCTATTGCACCTGATCCAAATCCGATCACCAAATTCAATCCTTTCTCCTACTGAGTTTTCCAAGGGCGTCCTATTGAGAAGGAAAGTCAGGAGAAATTTATCTAACAAGTGGAAGAGTCAACAATTCTCCCAAAAGTGTCTGATCTGCTTCTTGGTAAAATTCTACAAGAGGTTTTCAGTTGACGTTATAGGAGGCAGTTGATCACTTGATATGCTCTTTCCTTTTATATCAGGTAATATATTGTTACTGCTGGTAAAGCAGCTAATTGTTTTCATATGCAAATGCTTTTAAGCTCTTGGTTAGTTTTTTATCCAAAAAATAAAAAATAAAATAACTCATTAACTAGATCAACATCCATAATACTTGGATTTAGCAGATTTTGGGGTCCATATACCCATGGCCAAAAAATGAGAACGAAGAACTAAATAAATAAGTACATTTTTTCAGTTTAAAAAAAGCTCATGCAAGCCTAAGATTACAATATTACCAACTGGATGGATGGGGGTACCCTTGCTTCAAGCTGGCTCTTGGCAAGACGTCTTGCAGTTCGTTCGATCTTCAAATTAGCACTCGCGAAGGGAGTTCGCTTGACAATTTGATCGCGAGGATCAATCAAAATTTTCTCAAGTGCCACAGCATTCCTAATAAAGTACATGACAAACTCAAATTCACATGTGCGTCCAGCATATCCGTAAATTTCCAACACCTTGAGGTATTTATGTGGGCAGTTGATACCCCTCCTCATTTTTCTTCTGTCATGATCTTCGACATTTATCCATGGCATCTACAAAGAGAAAAAGGAGTCATCCCATTATTGATAAAACACAAGTATAGAAAAAATATGTATATGCACCTAAATGAGTATCGATAGTAGCTGAATATAATTTACTAGAAAGAACAAATATGCAGATACAATCAGTAGACAATCAAGGGGGGAAGGAAAAAGCATCAAACTAGACGATTAGTTTGATGGTAACAAATAAACAAGGAAAATGTCCCAAGCAACTGTCCAATACCAACCAGGATCTTACAGAGTTTACTAATATTACCTGCGACAGTTTTGGGATTACACACTGTATATATGTAAATTTATTATTACAAACGCTACCTCATAAGCTAAGCGCATGTTTTCTTCAGCTGAGCATCGAAAGATGGATTTAAGCAACTCTCAACAGAGATTCTGCATCATGAAATCATGGAAGGACTTATAATACCTTCCTTCACTAATGCCAAACATTTTTAGAGAAAGGCCATTGTGAATCGTATGGCCTAGGAACTTACGATATCCATTTTTACTTTTTTATTTCGTAGACTGAAGATTACATTCTCAGACCCATAAAACACTCAATCCATCCAAGTTAGAGTCTAATTTGGTAAACAACAAAATTAGGCCTAAATAAATAGGCATGCTACTTACAAAAGCATAACTATTGGCTTAATTTCTTAAATTTCTTAGTTTGACTTATCCCATTCAATCCCACAAGTAACCCATGGGTTTGAACTACCAACCTGATCCTTCCAAGGTTGAGGTGTTATTACCATCCTTTCAATTATGAGAATGAAACATATCCTTACAAAATATGAGTTCATGTAAGAGATTGCATAAAATATAACAGTTATGTCCAAAAAAAAAAACCCTCGGATTGATTCATGATATGATATAAATTGCACAGAGTGATGATTCATATAGCAAATACCAACACAAACTAAACAAGAGCAAGAAAACAAAACTATATAGTGTCAGCAAGAGGAAAGTCATCAAGCCTTAATATAGATACCCTGCAGATGAAATGGTTAAATCATCAATTTTAATGATAGGAAGTGGAGAATATGCAAGAGCCAACACATACAAAAGCTGCATTTCAAACAGATGAGGCATGTTGTGTGTGTGCATATCTTGGAATCATTATCTAGTATCTAATAAACACTCACCTTCAACTCAAGTATCTGCAAGTAAGGGCATGCGTTTATCAAGGGAGTGAGTCCAAGGAGATGGTCCTCTCCCCATGCTCCAACCTCTAATACCAACTTTTTAAGATTATTTAATGGAGGAAAAAATTCACTGTATACTTCATCCTGGAGAAACCAAAAAAGAAGAAGTAAACAACGTGATAACATATGGGATGGAAAGAAAGGGCAAACACATAAAGAAATACCAACCACAAAGCCATCAATTAATTCAAGAGTAAGTACTTGTAGCTGAGAAAGACAGCAAGAGAACTGGGAGAGGTAGTCATCTAGGAACGGTCTATCGAGATTTCCTTTTCCCACACCGATATAAAGATCAACAAGCAATGGCACATTTTCTATAAACAAGTCTATATCCAACCCCGCATACTTAAATGATATAAGGCTTGTGTCAAAGATCTCAACATATTTTAAGCAAGTGCAGTAGACTACCTCCAAGTGTTTCAATGAGAGGGATGATCCAGAAACACTTAATTTTACCAAATGTCTTGATCCACATACAGATAATCGCTCAAGCTTGGGACAATTGGCTAAAAAGTACTCAATAACTTCCTGAGTTATGCCAACATTCTTCAAATAAAGATCTTTGAGAAACTTATTGCCATGAAATGTTGGAGTACGGGCGCTGAGAAGATTCAAACAAAATTGCTCCCTAGAAGACCCGCAACTTTGGCTTCTCCAAAGTCGTTTACACTTAGAACTACAACGCCTTGAAGACAAGGTATTATAAGGACGTTGCCCTAACAAGTCCATCTCAAGCCTTTGAACTTCCCTTGTCATTGCAAACTCGATCCAACTGTTAATAGCATGCGTAGAATTTTGATCCAAATCAAAAGAAATCCTGAATTCATTTATAGTTGAGACTTCATATTGTCCCAAAACACGATCCACCCATTTGACATACATAGGCCCTGATTGAATTGTGTCTGTTGCCTTTGTAGCATCAAAGTCAAGTATAGTAATAGATGTCCACAAATACCTCCATCTCCTACCAAGGATACTAGTAGCCACCGCTTCTCTTAGTGTCAATTGTGAAAGTATGGAAACAAGAGTTTCACTAGACAGGTTACTTATGTAATCCTCGGAAACACATTTTCCCTTAAATAAATCGATGAAAACAAAGAAAAAGAGTCAGCTAAATCATAAAAACACTCAATTATAAATAAATATTGGCACAATGTAAACATCACTTTAAAAAAAAGACTTTCAATTTGTAGCACCTTAGCTAGTACAAATTTTTAATGGGTTTCACCTTGTTTTTTGAACATTTAGCTGTAAGTCGCACCCTTTTCTCCATTGATTGAATCCCGCTGATTCTTCGTTTGCTATTATGCAAACGCGCAGAGTTCTGCTAAGCAAAAATCAGATGCACGTTGAAAATTTGAAATGAGTGCCCAGGAAACAATAATTTGATGAAAAGACAGAAACTTGTTAGCAATTAAGCAAATTTTAGTTTATACTTTAAAAAAAGAAAACCAAGTTTTGCAAATAATACTGCTATACAAAATTGATCGAAGCCTTAAAAAGATACAAACTTTGCCCGGAAATAACAATATTACACCGAAACAAACGTATTTTTTAGAAACCAACGCCTTCTAAACCACAATTGAATAATAATAACAATAATACATGCATAAAGATAGAATTTTCATAGACCTAACATCTTTGTCCAAAATTTATCAAGATACAGAGTTTTCCCAGAATTATGTATATTCTATGGAAAAAACGTAATTTTTTTAGAACCACACGCATCCTCAACCCTAATTGAATATATAAAACTGTGGAGGTTCTGTCAAAAAATTGCCTTCGAGATCGCGATGGAGCTCCATCGGGACTGAGTTTTAGGAAGGATGTGATTGTAAGACCGTCCCTCTCTAGCTCTCAAAACAATAAATAAAAAGCTCTAAGACCGAAGCTCTAACAAACCTTTTAAAGTACTTAGAAAGTGCTGCAGGAACTAGGGTTTTTGATACGTAAACAATTTTTGTAGAGGGAATATATATATATATCATCACACGGGCGCTAGAGATGAGATTTTTTTTTTTTTGGGTTCCACGGCAGTTTCATTTTATTCTTTTATTTGAAAAGTTGTATAAAAAAAATGCTAGTACTTAACTAGAGAGAAATTTGGAGGTTAAAAAAAAAAAAAAAAAAAAAAACACAGTTTAGTGATAAAAAAAATGCTACATTTGTGAAAAAAAAAAACAGTTTTTTTTTTTTTTTTTCATTCAAAAAGAAGTTCTATTAGTACTTGACAACTAACATGAGAGAAAAATGTGAAGACAGGAGAAAAAACTTTTTTTTATTTAGCTAAAAATTAGGAGTTTTTAAATTACTAATTTTACATGTATATTCCTATGATTTAAGCCTTAAAAACGGATGAATTTGAGAGTATATTTTGGACCTCTAAATTGAGGATTCCAAATAGAAAAACTCCTTAAATAATAGTATAAATAAGATAACAAAGGATAAAGTTTGGATTTAACTAAAAAAATCCTAATCTCTCTGAACCTTTTAGATTTAATTGAGGAAATTCTAGCTCCACTACGTTTAGAATCTAAAAAACAAGAAACTGCACACAACGTGAGCTACAATAACTAAACTACCCAACTTATTAGGACTCCATGAGCAATAGCATCAGTCAGTCTAAATTTTTCCATCTATTTTAGCATAAGAGCTTATTTTTTCTATTTTACACTACCACTTTTCCAAAATATCTACATCGGTTTATCTATTATACACCGTCTTTTATTTAAATAATATTTTTCTCACATTTTTTATTATATCACACCTACCCAGATAGCCCCACCCACCTTTAACACAAGCCAAAGGGGAAGAGTAAGACAAATGGGGGGAGAGAAAAAAAGATTTAAAAAATCATTTATACATGAACATGATATATGCACAATTACTATAACAATTTTGCATATGAATAGTGTTATAGATAGACTAATGTGTATAGTTTTTGAGCAAAATTGTGTAAAACTCAACACTTTTTCTATTTTGCACTTACTAATGCAAGTGCACTGAAAACAACTCTGATGTTATAAGAACAATAGCAAATACCAAATTTTAACGTTAATAAAACAATAGTAAATAAACTAAATTACTAATGACACATTGGCACTTATTACTTCTCACATCACTTATGCTTTGTTTGGATGGAAGAGGAAGTGGAGTAGAGGGAATGAGAATAAGTTAAATTATCTTATTTGAATTTTTTTAAGGGATGAGGGGGGAGATTTAGAGGGGTTTGGAGAGGTTCTAACTACTTCTAATCCCTTATTTTTAATTCCCCCAGATTGAAGAGAAAGTAAAACATAGAAATGCTTGACCAAGTGAATTACCCAATTTACCCTTACCGTATTAATAAAATTACAAACTATGTTCTGTACATAAAAACAAATTTGTAATGTTGAAAAAATCTCTCAAATTTCTCTCAGCTCTTGAAGACTCATGCTGGCTCTCGCTCTCTCTCTCTCTCTCTCTCTCTCTCTCTCTCTCTCTCTCTCTCTCTCTCTCTCTCTCTCTAAGGTAAACTCTGTTTTAATTTCTATTTTATGGGTTTCTTTTGAGTTGGATCAAATAAATATGTTCTTATAATTATGATTTTATTGGGTAATTTCTTATTAATTGTGATTTTATTGGGGTGATACATGTTATCTGTGAGTGGGTTTCAAATCTGAAGGCTTTTTTTACTTAAATTTTAAAGTTTCAAAGTATTGCTCATAAGATTTTTGATAAAGTGCTTGAGTGAGTCTAGATTGTGAACTTACATAAATTTGTATCTCAATTCTTCTCTAAATCCTCAAAAATTAAATTCATGAACTAAGCAAAATAAAAAATATTTAAAATAATAATAATAAATGAAAAAACACTCAAAATTCAATATTTTATTGATTTTTTCAGTAAAAAAAAAAAAAACATTTCTTCTTATTTTAATTATTATTAATTAAGGATTTTTTTTGTATAAAAAAAATGAAAAAAAAAATTTAATCATAGACCAATGTTGACTATTTAATTCAAATCAAATAAAATATATATCAAAAAAAATATTGCACGTTATATGTCAAATTAATCATAGACCAATGTTGTAAGTCTATTTCTAATAGGGTAAATTTGTTTATTTAAATATATTTACTCATTTCCTCTCATTCTCATCCTAATTTTTAAAAGATCCAAACAAGAGGAATGACTAATTATTCCTCTCCCCCTTACTTAATTTTAAAAACATCCAAATAAGGTGGAAAATAATCTTTCCCTTCCACTCTTCTCCCCACTACTCTCCTACACTCTACTCTCCTCTCCCTCTAAACTTCCAAACATAGCACTAGTTGTTGGCTTCTACTATTTCTTATCATCCCAACTACCTGTATGGACACCGACTACACAAACACACACCCCTTTCATAGAAAACCAAACTCATACAATTACTCTAAGGGTATGTTTGTTTGGAGATGAAATAGGGTGGATGGAAAATTTTGGAGAGAAAAAGGAAAGGAAAACTTTTTTTGAGAATGTTTGGTTGGGTGGGGAGGAAGGAAAATAAATTGTGGAGTTCAAGCGTTTTCTCCCTGAGCCCACCAAAAAGTTTTTTTCCTAAAATGTGGAGAAAACTAAGAGGGAGAAACTCATGAAATGAGCTTCAAAAATACTCCTCACGTTGGACTTCACCTCCAACGTGTTGGCTTTTTTCTTTTTTTGATTTTTTCTTTCTCTATTTGCCTTCTTTCTTTTTCTTTTTTTTTCTTTTTTCATTTCACTTTCCCTCTTTCTTAAGCGTATCCTAAAATTCAAATTTATCTACTAACTACAAAAGTTATCTCTTAAATTTCCATCTCACTCTAATATCTACTAACTCTAAATTTTCTCTCTCAAATTTCAATCTCTCTTAATTCATGGTCTCCTTGGAGAGACTCTTTCTCAGTTTAAAGATTTTCTCTCTAACTTTCAGGTAATTTTTTGGTTCTCTTTAAATTTTAATTTGATTTTTCTTTGTTTAATTGTACAATCTTCAAGTAGTATTGTTTTGTATGTGTTTTTTTTTTTTTTTAGAATCAATAATTGTGTATATTGCTATCATTGTGTTGTATATATATGATGTTTTTCAATTTTATACTTATTTTCTTTTTCCAAAATAGGTGGTAAGTCAATGAAATGGTTGTAAAGCATGCTTGGATAACACCTTCGGGAAGAAACTTTTCTTTCATGTTGTATTGATTTTTGCATACTTTTTGAATCTATGTGTTTGAATGTAAATTCAACAAGTTGTGTATATATTTGTGTTTTTTGACATATGTATTGAAATGAAGTATTTCGAATTTTTCATCTTTTATGCATATCTTTAATTTGTTAGTATAGTACCTAGATATGGTTTTTGAATTGCAAAACAGGTTAATGGAAAAATTATTATTTAAAAAAAATGATTTATTTATTTTTTAAATTTAAAAAAAAATAACCTATTGCAACCAGATTTTCAAAGTAAATCATTGCAATATATGGATTTTATTGCAATGAAAATCTAGTGTTGCATAAACCTATTGCTTTTTTATAATAAAAAAATAACCTATTGCAACGAGATTTTCAAAGTAAATCGTTGCAATATATGAAATTTATTGCAACAAAAATCTAGTGTTGCATAAACCTATTGCCTCGAAGTTTATTATAACGGCTTGCATCGACTTTTTTGTCACTACAATAACACCTATTACAATGACATTAGTTATTATAGCAACAACTTTTTTCGTTGTATTAAGTCTTTTTTCTTGTAGTGTTAATTGATTAAAACTAGTTTGTCACAACAAATGTGTTAAAAACAGAGATAAAGAATCGGAGTAGAATTATTCCTATAATTGTCGAAATCGATCTCTTCTTCTCCAACAATGCGGCGGATTCCTGACCTCGTGAATCTAGTGGCTCTAGGATCCATGGATATGCTTCCATCCCAACCACCAAAATCATGTCGTAGATCCACCAAACTTCTCATCTCAGCAACCGTGGAAACCATAATGAATTGAAGCTGCTTCATTGATGTTGCTGTGTGCTCGAGCGCAAGATGTGCTCGGCGAACTTGATTACTCAGATTTCCGACCGGGAGGCCGCTGAGACTTCTAAAATATAAAGATATCATAAAACTTTATAACTTGTATAATAAATGTAAAAAATTACAAAATTGTCTGTTTGGCTAGATACAATTTCTTTCTGGCCTATACTTCCAAATAGTAAGTAGGAAAGCTATTGCATTGGATCTCAATCCTGCATGAAGCACTATCCCTGAGTTGATTTTTTTTAATCCATAAACTTTCTTTAACCAAACCAAGAAACATTTTCTTTTCTGCCTATACTTCCAAATAGTAAAGGGAAAGCTATTGCACCTGATCTTAATCTCGCATGAAGCATTATCCTTGACTTGATTTTTTTTTTTTAATCCAAAAACTTTCATTAACCAAACCAAGAAACATTTTCTTTCTTCCCTATACTTCCTACTAGTAAAGGAAAGGAAAAAATATTAGAAACCAAACAAAAATTATAAGATGAGCTTATTGAATTCGAGCATTCAAGTTGCCAATTGAGATACCGGCAAGTAACATCATTCTTCTCCTACTATGAAGCTTGATAAACTTTTGATTAGCACACAAAAATCCCCAGAGTCATTTTAGTGAAGCAAACCTATTCTTTTGAATCCTTTCGGCTCTCCTTTTAGCCTCACTAGCTCGACCCCCTCTCATTTTCATTATGCTTGCTTCTGATGAAATACTTTTTTGTAACTTAAGTTAACATGTTTAGTTCATGTGGTTTCATTGCCCAAATGGACATAAACCTTTTAAAATATAGAGATATCGTAAAATATAAGATAACAACACACGTTGCTTGTATAATAGATGTAAAAAAAATTTACAAAACTGTCTGTTTGGCTAGAAACAATTTCTTTATGGCCTATACTTTTAAAGTAAATCGTTGCAATATATGAAATTTATTGTAACGAAAGTTTAGTGTTGCATAAACCTATTGCCTCGGATTTTATTATAACGGCTTGCATCGACTTTTTTGTTACTACAATAACACCTATTACAATGACATTAGTTATTATTGCAAAGACTTTTTTTGTTGTATTAAGTCTTTTTTCTTGTAGTGTTAATTGATTAAAACTATTTTGTCACAACAAATGTGTTAAAAACAGAGATAAAGAATCGAAGTAGAATTATTCCTATAATTGTCGATCGATCTCTTCTTCTCCAACAATGCGGCGGATTTCTGACCTCATGAATCTAGTGGCTCTAGGATCCAGGGATATGCTTCCACCCCAACCACCAAAATCATGTCGTAGATCCACCAAACTTCTCATCTCAGCAACCGTGGAAACCATAATGAATTGAAGCTGCTTCACTGATATGGCTGTGTGCTCGAGCGCAAGATGTGCTTGGCGAACTTGATTACTCAGATTTTCGACCGGGAGGCCGCTGAGCCTTCTAAGATATAAAGATATCATAAAACTTTATAACTTGTATAATAGATGTAAAAATTACAAAATTGTCTGTTTGGCTAGTTACAATTTCTTTCTGGCCTATACTTCCAAATAGTAAGTGGTAAAGCTATTGCATTGGATCTCAATCCCGCAGCACTATCCGTGAGTTGATTTTTTTTAATCCATAAACTTTCTTTAACCAAACCAAGAAACAATTTCTTTTCTGCCTATACTTCCAAATAGTAAAGGGAAAGCTATTGCACCTGATCTCAATCTCGCATGAAGCATTATCCTTGACTTGATTTTTTTTTTTAATCCAAAAACTTTCATTAACTAAACCAAGAAACATTTTCTTTCCTGCCTATACTTCCTACTAGTAAAGGGAAAGGAAAAAAATATTAGAAACCAAATAAAAATTATAAGATGAGCTCATTGAATTCGAGCATTCAAGTTGCCAATTGAGATACCAGCAAGTGACATCATTCTTCTCCTACTATGAAGCTTGATAAACTTTTGATTAGAACACAAAAATCCCCAGAGTCATTTCGGTGAAGCAAACCTATTCTTTTGAATCCTTTCGGCTTTCCTTCTTTTAGCCTCACTAGCTCGGCCCCCTCTCACTTTCACCATGCTTGCTTCTGAAGAAATACTTTTTTGTAACTTAAGTTAACATGTTTAGTTCATGTGGTTTCAATGCCCAAATGGACATAAACCTTCTAAAATATAGAGATATCGTAAAATATAAGATAACAACACATGTTGCTTGTATAATAGAAGTAAAAAAAAATTACAAAATTGTCTGTTTGGCTAGAAACAATTTTTTTATGGCCTATACTTTCAAAGTAAATCGTTGCAATATATGGAATTTATTGCAACGAAAATTTAGTGTTGCATAAACCTATTGCTTTAGATTTTATTATAACGGCTTGCATCGACTTTTTTGTCACTGCAATAACACCTATTACAATGACATTAGTTATTATTTCAATGACTTTTTTCGTTGTATTAAGTCTTTTTTCTTGTAGTGTTAATTAATTAAAACTAGTTTGTCACAACAAATGTGTTAAAAACAGAGATAAAGAATCGGAGTAGAATTATTCCTATAATTGTCGAAATCGATCTCTTCTTCTCCAACAATGCGGCGGATTTCCGACCTCGTGAATCTAGTGGCTCTAGGATCCACGGATATGCTTCCATCCGAACCACCAAAATCATGGCGTAGCTCCACCAGACTTCTCATCTCAGCAACCGTGGAAACCATAATGAATTGAAGCTGCTTCACTGATGTGGCTGTGTGCTCGAGCGCAAGATGTGCTCAACGAACTTGATTACTCAGATTTCCGACCGGGAGGCCGTTGAGCCTTCTAAAATATAGAGATATCATAAAACTTTATAACTTGTATAATAGATGTAAAAATTACAAAATTGTCTGTTTGGCTAGATACAATTTCTTTCTGGCCTATACTTCCAAATAGTAAGTGGGAAAGCTATTGCATTGGATCTCAATCCCGCATAAAGCACTATCCCTGAGTTGATTTTTTTTAATCCATAAACTTTCTTTAACAAAACCAAGAAACATTTTCTTTTCTACCTATACTTCCAAATAGTAAAGGGAAAGCTATTGCACCTGATCTCAATCTCGCATGATGCATTATCCTTGACTTGATTTTTTTTTTTTTAAATCAAAAACTTTCATTAACCAAACCAAGAAACATTTTCTTTCCTGCCTATACTTCCTACTAGTAAAGGGAAAGGAAAAAAATATTAGAAACCAAACAAAAATTATAAGATGAGCTCGTTAAAATAATATGTGTTCACTTAATGAAAAAAAAAAAGATATTAGGTGCAATTCATTTCCTTAATTAATTTGTTTCATTCTTTTTAAAATTTTGGCATTTATTTGTTTTTTCTATGTGAAAAGTACGGATTGATCTGATCCGACCCTCAACCTGATTGATCCAACCCCTAAAGTGACTCGTTTTTACCTGCAACATGGTTGACCTGATCTGACATGACCATTTGCCATATCTACACAAAATATCATACAAAATCTTATAGTTCTTTGTTTCAATTTTCATGGGTGTATTTGGCACTCATAGTTTGCATGAGAGCATGATGACCCATTTTCTTCATCTTAACATAAATTCACAAATTGGCAGTTCCAAAGTTGTATGCCGCTTCTTGCTATGCATATTGGGAAGGCGTAAATGCACTTTTAGTCCCTACATTTTGACCCGATTTCTATTTTAGTCCCTACATTTTATTTTTACCACTTTTAATCCCTAAACCAATTAACGCGTCACATTTAAGTCCTTACCGTCACTCAACTAACAGAAAATGCTGACGTGGCTGACGACACAGTAAAATAATAATTAAAAAATCTATTTTGACATTAAAAAATTGCCACGTCAGCATCTAAATTAAAAAAAATTAATTTTAATTAAATGAAAAAACAAAATTAAATCCCAAAAATCAAACCCAGAAACCTGTTCTTCATGTTCTTCCCGTATCCAAGAACAATCAAACCCAGAACAAAAGCACAATCAGACCCAGAACAATGCAAAATTTCATACAAAATTCCTATCCTCCACCAAACCTCCAGAACATGAAAAAATCATCAAACCCAAACCCACATGAGAAAACCAACCCAGAAAAATCATCAAACCTCTAACCCAGAAAAATCATCAAACCCAGAAACCTCCAACCCAGAACATGAACTTCATTCTTCATGTTCTTCTCCAAATCAAGACAAACCCAATTGACTAACCCACTCAAAATCAATCTTAGCACAAAAAATTCCAACACAATCAACATTGAAACCTCTAGGAAATCAAACCCATAAATCGAGAAAAATATACAAATCCGCATAAAAAATTAAAAAAAAAAAAAAAAACAAACCCAGAACGGTTTGGGCAAAATCTCAGAACACAAACAAACTCAGAACACATACAAACCCCGAACATCAAGGGCAAAAAAAAAAAAAAAACACAAACAAACCCAGAATTCGCCATCAACAACACCAAATTCGCTGAAAACAAACCCAAATCCACCATCAATAGCACCGAATCCACCATCAACAAACCCAAATCCGCCATTAACAACACAAAAGCACCAATGTTCTCCACCTTCCTTCTCTGGCGGAAAACTCCTCATGCAAAGCGACCTCAACCACTCCGATCCAGGGCTCTAATGCCATCGTTCTCTCTTACCCAGGTCGAGTTCATTTTTTCAACGAAATCCATTGTTCCCATCATTTTCTCCACATCAAGAGAGAACCTTGATCTGCTACCCCACGAACCCAGGTCCACCCACAGCACCATGACCCCACGCTGATGTCCACCGTGACAACCCAAAATCTCAGATCGACCACCACCAAAACCCAAATCGCAACCTACACGTCTCGCTCCTCAAAACCCAAACCCAAATCAGTCATGCTCCTCCTCCACAAATCAAAACCCAAACCCATAGATTGGCTTCGCCGGCGACAGATCGGAGATGTTGGAGGTGGGTATGGCTTCGCCGGTGTGAGGGAGATTTTTGCCTTGGTGGATTGGGTACATGCAGGAACAAGATTGGCCATGTTTGATAGAGAAATTTTCAATTTCAAGCTTTCAGATGTGAACACAAAAAATCTTGCAGAAAGAGGTTACAAGACTTATAAATGAAGTGACTTTCTCAATACCCAGATTGAAAAAAAGAAGCGTTTCTCTTGTCAATGATCAAGTTGAGGCAAAGAATCAAATCTGTGGACTCTGATAGCTTTGCAGACAAGGAAAACTGGGATTAGACTTCAAACCCAGATGGAATGATGCCAAAAATGGGACTCAGCATAGACAACCAAAAAATGAGAAGACTTTACATTGATTTGAGATTCAGATTTGGAAGGTCTCAGCTTTTTTGGTACTAAAAAAAGTAAAGAAAACAAAATATAAGGAAATTACAGACCAATCTGGGTTTGAGAAGTCCTGGGATTGAGTTTAATTTTTCTGGGTCTTGGGATTGAGTTTAATTTTGTTTTTTAATTTATTTTGCTTTTTTTGTTTAAATTGTAAAATGCCAAATAATACTTTTTTAATAATATTTTAATTGCCACGTCAGCGTCACGTCAGTGCCACGTCAGCTAATAGGGTGTTCTGTCTACCACGTCAGCTTTCCCGTTAGTTGGCTGACGGTAAAGACTTAAATGCCAAGCGTTAATTGGTTTAGGGACTAAAAGTGGTAAAAATAAAATGTAGGGACTAAAATAGAAATCGGGTCAAAATGTAGGGACTAAAAGTACATTTACACCTATTGGGAATCAAGGAATGAGTCATGTGCAAATAAGGATGCATGTTAGAGCATTCGCACTGGGGATTGCAAATGCCAAATGTAAGGAAAATTTGGCATTTCAAGCCCCAAAGTGCTCAGCATCTGGGATTGTAAACGGCTACTATTGTAAAAAAATTTAGAATTGTGCTACAGTGCAATTCTACATGTAGAATTGCATTGTAGCTCAATTGTAAAAAAAAAAAAAAAAAAAAATTATTTTATTCCTCTGACTCTCCCACTCTCTACACTTTGTCTCCCACGTCTCTCTCTCTTTTAGATTTCTCCCTCTCCCTTTGCTCTCCATTAGGCCACCGTTGGCCGTGTCTCGATGTTTTGCTCCGATGTGGCTTCGATGTTTTGCTTCGATGGGTTTGCTCTGATGTGGGTGTGGTTTGTGGGTTTCTCAGTAGAGAGTGGTGGGTTTCTCAGTGGAGATTGGTCCAGCGTGGGTCGTGGGTTGTGGGTCTTGAATCGGTGTGGATCGTGGTGGATCGGCAAGTCTTGAATTGGTTGCGTTGGTTGGGTTTTGAATCGGTGTGGATCGTGGCGAGTTGTGGTGGCTCTGGGGCTGAGGATCGTGGTGGATTAGCGGGTTTGGAGTTTTGGGTTCTGTGGGGTTTTTTTTTTTATTTATTTTTATTTTTTATTTTTTATTTTTGTTGTTATTGGTGCTTAAAGGAAGAGATGGGTTTGGTTTGATTTTGTTTTGATTTTGTGGGTTGCCGGAGTTGGGGGTTGCTGTGGTTTGGTTTGTTTTTTGTTTTGATTTTGTGGGTTGCCGGTTTTTTTGTGCTTGAAGATGACCTTGGTTTTCAACTGATAAAAATCAGTTTGGGTACTGAGTTTTGAAGATAAAAATCAGTTTGGGTATGTACTTGGTGGTGGTGGTGGTGGTGGTGGTAGCAGGTGGTTGCAGAGGTGATTTGGGTTTTGGGTTTTTGTTTTTATTTAGGTTTTGGGATATATTATTTTATTGGGTAGATATATTATTTTAATAAGTAGAATAGGAAAATAAAAGTTTGGATGTTGGGAGTATTGTAAAATAGTATGGTATAATTGATAAAGTAACTTTTTGGGATTGTAAAATAAGATAGAATAACATTTCCTGATACGAATGCTGTTAGGGGAAACTAAAGTCTATGAATGCAATCAAATTTGTAATAAAACTTTCCAATTAAATTTTTCCAAGAAATCATCGTTAATTCTCTAAACTTTTTTAGATTTGGAATTGCCTTATAATTCAATTTCAAGCAAAGAACTGTGAAAGACTTACGAGCTTCAAAGGTTCAACTTTCAACTTTCAACTCAAGGTAAATTCTATTGGAAAGTGAAGATGGAATAAAAAAGTGAAAACCCAAATATAATATGGTAATGCTTTACGACGAATCGTATAGAGTCTTAAAACCATACGACGTGTCGTTTTGGGACGTCCGTTCTGTTATATGGAAGAGGGTCTCAGAAAAGCCGAACTGAGAGAGAGTCGAAAATGTCGAACTCATTCACTGACCTCCATCACCTTCTCATTCAGTAAGTTCTCTCTCTCTCTCTCTCTCTCTCTCTCTCTCTCATTTCTCTCTCAAATTCCATTCTCCAACAGCGTTTCTCTGTAAAACTTTTTCAAAGGTTATCGGAGCCAATAGCGGAATCTCTCGCCAAAACCAACTACGCTCCACCAGAGGGTTCCCAAATCTCCGTCAAAGCCCTAATCGAGCCTCTTCTCCCACACAAAGCCTCACCGCCAAACCCTAACGTCGACGCTTCCATCAAAGATTTCGCCCTAGCTTGCGCGTTGCTATCCTCCTCTCACTCCTCGACTCACGACCTTCTCTCATGGATTCCCGAAAACCTCTCTACCTCAGCGAACTCGGCCTTTCGCGAGCTCTCCAAAGCTTATTGCGACGCTTTCGGAGAGCGAAACGCGAAGAGGATTGGTGAGCTGGGATTGGATTGTGGTTCGGTGCCCGAAGAGAAGAGGTTGGTGGTGGAGTTGATGCCTGAGGTGATGCCATTGTTGAAGGAGAGGATTAAGGAGAGCTCGATCGATAAGTCAGATGAAGGCGGCGACGAGGTCTCAGCTGCTTCGGCTAGAGTTCCAGTTGGGTTTGCCATTGTGGCTGCTTATCAGTTTAGGTGGTTTGCCACTCAGGTTTGTGCTTTGTGAATTTTTTGAACTTCAAAGATTTTGGTTTTTTACATAGCTTAGGTTCCCAATTAAATAAAAAATGTGATTGTATTGATCAATGAATTGCATTGTTGAATTTAATTATGCTCGGAAAAAAGAACACCATTTTTACTATATTCATCAATACAACTATGTGGTTGCATTCAATTGAGAACTACAGTATTTAAAGGAACTGTATCTAAGTTTTTTCTTAAGCTTTTGTAGCCATGTGGGCTTGTTTAAAATCGTCTTTTGTTTTTGATAGGTTGATTATCCTCATTTGGGAAAATTGTGCGCTTTGGTGATTCCTTGTGCGTTGACTGCGCTTGATCATTGGTCGCCGGATGTGAAAGTATGAGATTGAATTTGGCTTTGGTCCCCCTTTTATATTAATTTAATTGCAAATTGCTAGTTATAAATTTTAATCATTCTTGAATTGCCATAAAAGCTTGGGCTCAAAGAAGAAGTTTTTGATTTTTTTTTTTGGATTATAGAATTTACAATTTCAATCTTCAAGCATGTTTCAATCCTGTGTTTTAAAAGTTGATTTTCTCTTCTCATTTTTCAGGGGCAGGGCATGATTAGCTTTATACATCTTGCAAAAAATGTCAATGCTGTTGAGCTTGGTTCATATGGAGATGTGATTCTTGATGCGTGCTGCCAGAATATTGCTTCTAGTGATGAGATATGGCACCATGTAGTTGAGATGTCAACACTTCTTGTGACTTGTATCCAGAGTGGCAATCCACGTAGCCCATGGTATGTTTGTTTGTCTGTGTTCTTTTAATTATCGACAATTGTTTTTATGCTTTTGTAGGTTTCTTTTGAAATGGAAAGAATGTTATTTATGCAACTAAAATCATTGCTATGTTTCTGATAAAGGATTTGGAAATGGACTATTGATTAATTAATGTGTGCTTATTATCATATATTGGATGTTTATGGAAATTTGGTGGAGTATGTGGTGGTGGCAGTGGCGGTGGAGTATGTGATGCCGAGTGTGGTGGGGAGTGAGGTTGTTAGTTGGAGGAGGGAGGAGAGGGAGAGAGTGAGAGTGAAGAACAAAGAGAGAGAAGGCATGATGTTTTCTTGAGGGAGAAAGAGAGAGAGTGGTTTGTTGGGAAATGGGATTTGAAATTTGGAGGGAGTTAAGGTCGTTTTGGTAGTTAGAGGGGGCATATTGCACTCTACCACTACGGGTTGGTTGGTTTCTGTTGTGACTCTTGTAGTGAGGAGAGAATTGGATCCTATGCGATTAAGTGTTCAGGTGGATGCTACCTGCCACGTTGGCATTTTCCTTTAGAATTTGGATATGGATTATTGATTAATCAGAGTGTGCTTATTATCATATATTGGAACTTATGGAAATTTGTGTTTGCTCATTATCATGTATTTGTTGTTAGGTTTGAAAGGATGTTAAATGAGATGTTAAGTCACTTGGAGCGGCAACCAAGGGACAAGGAGCGCCGTGTTGCATGGCTCAAATATATCGAGCCACTTTTGAGTGCTGTTGGTCTTGTGTTATTAGCACATTTTAGGCGTATATTTCCCCTTATTCTTAAGTGGATGCATGCTGATGATGATGAGACTGTTCTACTGGTGAGAATAATTTCTTTTCTTTTGACACTTACTGATTCCAGCGTGTTTGCTTGAAGATGGCTTAGGGAATCCTTTCTTTCCTGAAACACAATTATGAGGTTTTACCACCTCTGCTAGGTAGCATTTTGACCATTTTCAATGTATACATTTACTGCATAAATTATGGAGATAGAAATTCTCAGGTCTATGTTTCATTCTCCGTCTTACTATAGGCAGAGATAGTATATCATATTAAAAAATGAACTTGACTTTGCAATAGCCTAGTGATTAACTACCTATCAAAAGTTTCTTTTTCCCTCTGTTTTCTCAGTGTGTAGTTGTCATTTGACCTTCAGCATCTCAGATACTATATGCATTGCATCACACTTAAAAAAAAAATGATAAGTAAGCTTTGCATCATACTTGTCTTTAATAAGATGAATATGTTTCGTGGAGCAAAGGTCCTTTGTAAGTTCTTTTCAACACTACCAGTAACAATCGAGGCATTTCATGCATAACCTAATTAAACATGTAATTATCCATTGCCCTCTTTGCACTTTCCTCGTTACAAATAAGTATAGGGCAAACTCAGCGCTATTTCTGTAGCTGATTTTTGTTTGATGTAGTAACAAATATACTATTTGTCTATTTCTATAGTTCTTTAATTATGTGCAGGTTCTGGAACGGATCCAGACTATTTTAAAGTTAACGTGGATAAGGAACACACCATATGTTGGAAGGTAAATTACTAGGAAATTATGCTTTATCATCTGATAGTTTTTACAGTTAGGCAGCATTTTGAAGTGCCCTGGAACATCATTCCTTCTGTTATCTTGCATGCATTTGACTGTACAAAACACTATAATAGCAAATAGAATGAGCTGATGATTTTGAGATCTTTGCTTGATTTTACTGAACAAGTGTTTAGAATAAGAATGAAACTTGCCTTATGAAAGGAACTTAATTCATTTCAAACAATCCAGCAAAAGAAGAAAGAAAAGAAAAAAGAAAAAAGAAAAAAAAGAAGTCATTTCAAATGCCATAAACACGATTTTTAATTGCACTTCTGTGGGATGCTCACTGCTGCTTTGTTGTTTTTATAACTTAATAAGTGAGTTTTTGTTCAATCTCATGTCATTGCACTGGTCCTTCAAAATTCAAAATTTTGTGTTTTTTCTTTCTTCCAACCCATTATTTGTACAAGTAAAGAATGTGGCGTTTAATGACTGATTTTCCCCTTAAGGATGTTTAGGAAGGTACTACAGTCAACAATTGTTTCTAGATGGCAGTTAATGGTCATGTAAGTGACCATTAGAAGTTAGTCCATTGTGAACTTCCTTCCAAATGTGGCCTTAGTTGCTTTGACCTTGAATAGGAAGTATATTTTTAAGTCTCATACTTCCGTTCTGCATCAAAACCTTCCTGGCATACAATAGGTTTGTAAACCAGCCTATGCTTGCTTATGTAGTGCATTTTGGAGTCTGAAAAGTTGTGGTTTAAAGGCTTGGGATTGTGGAAGTGTTTGAGGATATGTATGTGGGTTTTAGTTTGATATATATTTTTTCCCCGAATAAGTATAGATTATGGTGTAATCAGGGTTTATTGGCAAAGGGAATTGAATCTTGAGAGAGATTGGTTTCTGGATTTTATGATGTGTTCACAATTCTGCAAATTTGGTGTCAGGTTGGTTGACGAACTCACGATTTTGTATAAAGAGGCTGCAATGAAAAGGGCTCGTGAAGAAGTTAGAATGCATATTCTTCAGATACTGATCTTACTCCAGCAGTAAGGGTTGTGTTATGATTTCCATGATAATAGAGGAGTTTTACATAATTTCTTCGTTGATCGTTGATTTGTTCTTTTATCATTCTTCCTGAACCCCTAGATGCAAAGGTATGCAATTTGAAGCAGCCTGGGGCAAGCACAAGGACGATCCAAACTTGGCAAATCTTGAGTCATCTTTAAGTGGAAGAGGCGCAGCAACGGTAAAAACCATGCTCTTTATTACTGCACATTTGTGACAATTGCAGTGCAGTTGTCATCACAGGGTTCAAAGCTATTGAGAACTTACTGAGCTTGCCATTCCATTTTGTGAGTTACTTGGCCCAAATGTCTGGCTGTCAGTGATATTTGGAAAAGAAGCTGTACAAGTTGCACCTATGCAGCTTTGTGTGTGTGTGTGGGTGGGTGGGTGGGGATGTAGCAAGCTCATTGAGTTCCATTTCCTTCCAATCTTTCTGATGCTTTTTTGTCATGCTGCCTCTATGTCCAATTTTAATACCTTATCTACTCTTTTCTGTCTAATTAATTTGTGAAAATGTGATGCAGGTCGTTCGATGATTATATGGAAAGGAATCTTGAGTCCTACGAAATGAATTCTTGTCAATGTTCATCGGAATATCTATGTGCAATTGATGTAAATAGATCATTTTGGGAACCATGTACATGTAATTGCAAGCATTAATATAACTGGCGATATTTTAATTCGTCTTAGACATATCTCAAACGTAAGCCCTTGTACATTTTACATGTATTACTGAAGTAGAAACAAAACAAGAAGACACACATTGCATGAGTACGGCCAATTAAAGAAATACAAAAAGATACTCAAAACAGACTGGGCAAACTGCAAGGCGATACAAACCCACAAATCTGATCGTAAAAACTAAAAATCCCACTCCGCCAAGTAAATCTAGTGGTGACTCTCATGTTTCACTTCCACTGCTGACAGCGATTTCACGTGGCCAGAAGTAACATAGGATCCCAAATACATTGAAAAATACAAGTACAACATTTCAAGAAACACTCAGCAACTTGACTTTTATTATTTGTTTGGATTGAGGGGAAGGAAAGGGGAGCAAAAGAGTCTAATTTCGGTCAACGCTATTCTAATTTTCTCCTCCTCAATCTAAATGGATCATTAAAGAATGAGAAGCTTTGTAAGGGAAATGAGGAAAGAGGTGGAAACTTTTTTTAATTTTTTAATTTTTTTTTTATGATACAAGATAGAAATTCTACTCTAACTTAATTTAAGTGTATATGTGTGTGAAGCTCCTTCTTAAAGACTTGAACTCCGGCCTTTGCCTTTTCCACCCCACAAGTACTTATACTTGTGGAGTGACAATCGCACCAACGATGTGCGATGGTTTTTTTAATTTCTAATGATTCATGCTTTGTGGTTGATGTTTTGTAAAACTTCTCTTTACATCACATTAATGACAACAAGAATTTTATTTTTTTGTCATTAGTCATCATCTCATCAATAAGATGGAGAGATAAGATAAGCATACTAGAAGCTAAGTAAATTTTTATGAAAAGTAACGTGTCAACTCATGCCACATGCATGATATAAAATAAATGTAGAATGCCAAAATATCTAATACCTAATATTTCTAGTTTATTTTTTGGTATTTGTTAACGTGCACCCATTAAGGTTGCATTAAATATACCAAAATATCGTTACTTTTGTATGTGATCGAGATAAAATAACAAGAAGTGTGTACCATAAAAGCTTTAAAAAATTACTACAGCAAATTGCATTATATATTTTCTTATAAAATACCTCAAGACACTCGTTAACTAACTTCTTTTATTTCTATCTTCTATCATGACAATTGATGCCTATGTACTTCTTGATTATTTTTTCTTCCATTCTTATCAACCAGCTTGTCTTTGTGCTTTTCTCTTTGTAGAGAACAACTAGTAATGCAGTTAAGGCAATAAATAAATTAAATTTCTTATAGTATGGAGAGTATCTTGTGAATTACTCTTTTTTCCTATCAAATATCGGGTTCGGACTTCGGACCATCTGCATCAGGGTCGTGGTAAAATGGGAAGTCCAATCCAACCCACCAATACCAAATATACAAATCCATGCATCAAAGGATTCAAACCAAAGATTCCAATCCTAAAATGCCCAACGTGACAATCGCAACAGAAACCAACCAACCCATAGCGGTAGTAGTGTGCGCAATACGCACCCCCCCCCCCCTCCCCCCACCTCTTAACTGCCAAAACGAACATAACTCCCTCCAAATTTCAAATCCCATTTCCCAACAAACCACTCTCTCTCTCTCTCTCGCTCGCTCAAGAAAACACGATGACGATGCCTTCTCTCTCTTTCTTCTTCACTCTCACCCTCTCCCTCCTCCAACTAACAACCTCACTCCCCACCCAACTCGGCGTCACATACTCCACCGCCACCTCCACCACCAAACCACCGCCGCCGGACCAAATCTCCGCCGCCCTCTCCAATCTCAAACTCACCTCCCTCCGCATCCTCAACCCAGACCCAACTCTCACCCGCACCTTCACCTACACAAACACCTCTCTCCTCCTCACAATCCCCAACTCCCTGATCCCTCCCATCTCCGCCAACCGCTCCGTCGCGCTCCGCTGGCTCTACCTCCACGTCGTCCCCTTCTACCCTCGCGCCAAAATCACCACCATCTCCGTCGGCCACGACTTCCTCGACGAATACTCCTCCTCCCCGGGCCTCTCCTCCTGCCTCCTCCCCGCCGTCCGAAACGTCCACCTCGCCCTCCGCGACCTCGGCATCCGCCGCATCTCGGTCTCCACCACCTTCTCTTTCGTCAACATCATCTCCACTCCGTTCCCGCCTTCCTCCTCCGAGTTCCAACCCCCAGCCTCCGAGAGCTTCATCAAGCCACTGCTCCAGTTCTTGCGCGACACCAACTCCTCGTTCCTGATCAACATCTACCCTTACAAGCTCTACAGGCTCAACTCCGAGATCCCGATCGGCTTCGCCCTGTTCCAGGACCATCCGTTCAACTTCCGCGACGACTTGATCACCGGCGTCCGGTACCGGAACCTCTTCGACATGATGGTGGACGCGGTGGTTAGCGCCATGGCCGTCGCCGGCTACGAGAATATTCCGGTGGTCGTGGTCGAGACGGGGTGGCCGAGCTCCGGCTCCGACGCGAGCGAGGTCGAGGCTAACCCGGCTTACGCCGAGATGTATCTGAAGAACCTTGTGGAGCATTTGAGATCGGGGACCGGCACGCCGCTGAGGAAGGAAGGAGTGGCGGAGGTGTATATATACGAGCTGTTTGACAAGGAAGTGAAGCAAAGGAATGATCGGAATTGGGGGATTCTGTATCCGAATATGACCAAGAAGTACAAGATCGAGTTCTCTGGGTGTGGGTGCAACGGAATCATCAATCACCAAACTGGTTTCGTGAGAGTCGTTGGGTCTTTCTTGGTCTTTGCTTTCTTGCTTTGGCTTTTGCAGTAGTAGTGAAAAGTATAGTACAAAATCGATTGCATTTTCTTGATGCTAATTCTTGTAAAGACGAGACAATTCTTCGTGTCTATAATCAGAATTTGGTTTTAGGGTTAAAGTGTTTGATAAAAAGAGTTCAATGAAAATACAGGTTTATGTTTCACAGAAAAAGGTTTGTTAATGATTTGTTGAGTGTATATGGTCATATGGTTGAGTTTGGCTACCCAAAGATTTGAATGGTTCTGTTTAATATTTGGTCTCTGGCACGTTTGTTCTAATGCATGTGATATTTGATTTGATAAGTGTGTGTGTGTGATTAGCATTTCAACAAACCAATTGTGGTAATATCCAAATATCCAGGCTTCAACTGTTATTGCATGCTTATATTGGGAATAGTAAATCCTAAAGATCAGATTGAAATGAAAGCTATGAGCATGAGGTGCATATAACCATTAACACTCATAAAATGGGGAGCTCCCTATTTGTAGTTTTCTGCCCAAATTGTTAGTTTGGGAGCTGCAAAATTTCCATCATGGTGACTTGAAGGAACTTTGCCATTAGTAAAATGTTATGTCTCAAATCTGATACCAACTGTGTGCCTTTTATAAGTAATTTAGTGAGCCAGTGATGAAACAGAAGTAGAGGAGCTATTGAATGCTCTTACAGGAGTCTTCAAGGTCACTGTCAGAGTGTCAGTCTAGCTCCTAAACTTCCTTCTCAAACAGTCCATGAGTTTGATGTTAATTAAAGGTGTTTGTTTGCAATTTCAGAACAATTGTATTATGCTGAAAGATTTGTGTACACGTATGGTTTTGTGTTGGTATTGTAATTGTGAGCCTTTTTTATGATTTTTTTTTTTTTTGGGTTGTTGATAATGTATTGAAATTATTTTTTCTTTTTGAAATTTCTTGTCCCAAAACCAGAAAGAAAGAAAAAAATAGTGGCAAGAATTGGTATTGGTGGACCAAGTTTGGATACAGAGCTTGTCAATTTGTTGGAAGAGTTGGAGGGTGTTGAAGAGTTTGAGTTGGATCAAAGGAGTCAAACCTCAAACCAAGTGTAATTAAACTTAAAACTAAACATCTAAAATTTTATTAACAATTTTAAGTATTAATAAGCACTTTTATACTAAATTAAGTAACATGAAGAGAACCTCTCAAAAAAAAAAAAAAAAAAAGTAACATGAAGAGAGAAAGAAAGGTACACAGTACACTTATATTATATATCTATAAACTTTACTATAGCTTTTTTGTGTAAAGAAATTAAACATAGAGGTATTTTAGTGATTTAAATTAATTATATGGTCGATTGTGGATTAAAACTTCAAATAATTCACAAACCTTAATGGGTTTAAAAATTTGAATCCAAAGCCATTTAAAGAACTTCCAAACCCGAACTACTAGGATTGGGTTGAATAGGAAAACCCATATTCAAGCCCAACGCATTGCCATCCACTATTTGGGATTAGTTTTTAGTGATTGAGAATTTGTGTTTAAATCATTAGTTTAAATTACAAAATTAATTAATAATCTATCATAAGAGTCAAAAAATAAAATGTTGTTTTACTAATTTCTAGGATTACAACCTAATATAAGAAAATAAATAATTTTTTCAGAAAATATTTTTCCAAAAAAATTAAAATATTTCTAAAAAAAAATTTTCCCTCTCTACATTAAAAGAAAAAAGAATTTTAATATCAAGACTTTAATTTATAGTTATCTTTTAAAATTTTTATTTCACCAAAGAATATTAATAAGTAATATTAATGACTCTGGCGAAAATAAAACCAATGACAAATGGAGATGATCGTTTTCTAAACAAACGGGAAAGCTTAGGTCCCAATTAGGAAGAAGAATCTTCTCAAACAAAAAAAAAAAAAAAAAAAAAAAAGGGAAGAAGAAGAAGAAGGAGCTCTCTCTGTTTTCACGTTTAATACTGAGAGACTGCCAAACAAATGCGACCCTTTTGAATGCAGGTATTTTATTCCTCTGCAAAAGGGTTTCTGATTACTTGTCCATTTATTTATATAGCTTAATTTGAGAACTGGGCAAAAGCTCACTTAGAAAAAGATTCAGTTTTTATCAACTATTGATTCATATAAACACAACTTTTCAGTTTATGATATTCTTCTGTTATAAATTCATAGAGATTGTTGTTTCATACACACACAATTCATAGAGATTAATGTTTCACACACACACTTGTATGTGTAAACAAATGATGAAAATTGTAGAAAATGATTGCTTATCTATTTATAATTTTATATAGCTTAAATTTGAGAACTGGGCAAAGGCTCTTTTAAAGAATTTTTTTTTCCCCACCTATTGATTCATATGAAACAACTTTTCAATTTTTAACATTCTCATTGAGGCATTTTTGTATGTATGTGAGAGCAAATGAGGAAAATTGTAGAAAATGATTACTTATCTATTTACATAGCTTAATTTGAGAACTGGGCAAAATCTCTTGAAAAAAAAAAAGATTATGTTTGTCCTTATTATTGATCCTATAATATCATTTTGTTCTAAATTCGTAGAGATTGTTGTTTCGTTCACAAACTCATAGAGACATTTTTGTATATATGTGAAACAATTGAGGAAAATTGTAGAAAATGATTACTTATCTATTTATATAGCTTAATTTGAGAACTGGGAAAAATCTCTTTGGAAAAAAAGATTCTGTTTGTTCCCTGCTATTGATTAAAAAAATACAAAATTTTCAGTTTTTAATATCTTTCTATTCTAAATTCATAGAGATTATTGTTTCACTCACACACTCTCATAGAGTCATTTTTGTGTATATGTGAAAACAAATGAGGAAGATTGACAGATTGTAAAATATAGTTTATTGGGTTCCTCAATCTCTCACTTATACGCTTTGCTTTGGGGTATGAGTATGCTTGAAATTTTTTGTTGCATTGGTCCAAAAATGATATTGAATTGAATCCAAATGTAAACTTTAGAGTTTCCAATTGTACCTATGTACCCCACTTGGAAGAACATTTCTATAGTTGTTTGCTAGGATAGCCATTTGGTGATATTTTCCTCTTAGCACTCAATATTTATTGGAAAAGTTGGCTAATTTTATGACAGAATTTTTCTCGAAACTTATTTGGGAGAAAATTTGTTCAACCTAGTACTTGGCAATTCAAATGATCATATGCGTTTGCTTTAATCAAATGGCATATTTAATAATTATGCGATTGGTTTAAATGACTTAATGAGTTATGTGATTAGAATACATGTGGATGGTGGGTTATAGCTTATAGGAGATTCCTCTTATCCAATTTGAAGGAAAACTTTATCCTTAATTTTATTTTAGACTACTACCAGGATATGGTAAGAAACTCAATATTACCAACTTTTACTTCCCTTTCACTTTATCAAATCCTTCCTCAAAGATATTCTTGTGGGTTATTAGCTGTGGAACTCTGATAGTTCTTGTAAACAGTGGTACAATGTCTCCATTACTTCTTATTCAGTTCAACATTATTTTTTTCCTTTATTTATTTAAAATTTCACTAGTGTTTAACTATATCTTGGATCTACTTTGAAAAGATAGGAAAAAAGGGGTGGGTGGGGTTGTTGGGGGGGGGGGTTGGACAATTGATTATATGCTTTCAGCCTCAGATTATGGATCACAGTGATAGTTTGTATGTGCCACTGCCTCTAGCCCAGCTTCTCTGTCTCTTTTCCCTTAAGTGTTTTTTCTTATAACAATATAACTTGTCTTTTTATTCTATCATGCATGTGAAGACTACCAGAAGATTGCAATTGAAGAAGGGATGTCAACTTGGATGCCTGCTGTGTGGACGCCTGCCCACCACGAAACATATATTGATCTATGTCTTGAACAGACATTAAAGGGGAATAAACCTGGGACACATTTTAATAAGGAGGGTTGGAATAATATCGTCGAATCATTTTATGAAAAGACTGGTTTTAGGTACGATAATAAACAAATAAAGAATCACTGGAGTTTTACCAAGGAACAATGGAAAGTCTGGGTTAAGCTAATTGGTGATAGTAGTATGAAATGGGATCCAGAAACCAAGACATTTGGTGCTAGCAAAGAGGACTGGGACAAATATATAGAGGTATGGTAACTGATTTTACAGTAGATAATGCTATTTTGGTGAAAATTTAAAAATGTTCTTCATGAATTTAATTTTTGTGATAACATAGTGATTTTGTCATAGGCAAACCCAGAAGCTGCACAATTTAGATTTAAGGAACTCCAGTTCACTGAAAAATTGGAAATTATCTTTGATGGAACAATAAATGCTGCTGACACAGAAGCTTCTACTGGCCGTAAGAGGCACAATGGTAGTTCGACCTCCTCCCGTTTGCTTAGAAAAGTGCAAAGGACAACAATGCCAAAGGGGAAGAATGACAACTCATGTGAAGATGAATCAAGGAGTGCTGTTATGGTTCAGTACACACATGGCACACCAATGGCTAGTGAACAAAGCATGTCTAGTTCATCACCTCGAAAGGCGAAAGCAACTTGGATGCCTGCAATGCACAAAATATTCATTGATTTATGCCTAGAACAGACATTACAGGGGAATAAACCTCGAACACATTTTAATAGGGAGGGTTGGAGGAATATTAATGAATCCTTTCAGAAAAAGACTGGTCTGAGTTTTGATAGAATACAGCTAAAGAATCATTGGGATGTCACTAAGGAACACTGGAAAGTCTGGTCTAAGCTAATTGGCACTGGTAGTATGAAATGGGATCCAAACACCAATAAATTTGGTGCAAGTGAAGCAGATTGGGAAAGTTATTTACAGGTATGTTGAATGAATGAACAATAGATGTTTCTATTTAATTGAAAAACTTAGGGAGGTTCTGCATGGATTTTGGATTTTTAATAGTGGAATGGATTTGTTACAGGAAAACCCAGAAGCCGCACAATTTCGTTTTAAGGAACTTGAGCTTGCTGACAAACTGGAGACCATTTTCAATGAAATAACAGTTCCTGGAGAAAGTAAGCGTGCTAGTCAATGTAAGAAGTACAAGTATGCTTCAAAAAAATCTCTCTTACACAACAAAGAACCAGACATACTGAAGCCAGATAAGAAAACTGAGCTTCTTTGTGATGCTGTTGAATTAAGAGGTGCTGTAATGATGCAGAAAAGAATGGAAATTGTTCCATCTACACAAGGCAAACCCACTTATAGTATTGGGGAGTGCATTGACTGTCTTGATGGGATGGAGGAAGTGGTACAAGGAAGTGACCTCTACTTGTTTGCATTAGATATATTCTTGAAGAAGGACTACAGGGAAGTTTTTCTTCAACTGAAGAAGCCTAATGTAAGGATTGCATGGTTGCAGCGCCTGCAATCACTTGATCCACCTTTGAAATAGAATGCTGAATGTTTTGATCTCTCCTTTTCTTGGTACAGCTATAGGTAGTTTTTGCATATGACTAGCAATTAAAGTGGTGGTTTTTATAGACTTATAAGGACTGGTTGTCAGATCATTTTCTTTCATTTGCTTACAAATTATTTAGGTGGTCACCTCTATCTTACTGTTACTGACTTCCTGTCGTTTTTATTGGCATAGTCCATAAGTTAGCACAATTGTGCACTTTAAGTTGAGATTTCAGAGACTTCCTGGACCAAATTGTTAAGTTAATTTCTACTCTATTCAAGTTGAAAATAAATAAATAAGTGCCTGCGTAGCCAGTGGGATTGCTAGCATTTTTTATATTTTAAAAATGTAAATTATTATATAAGTTTAGAATTGTAACATTTTTTTTTTCTTTTCAAATATTAGTATAATGTCCACATTATTGAAACTTGAATTTTAAGGTAATCTTTTGAATATTTATTATTTTTATTTCTTTTTTAGGGTCCATATCTCTAATTTCTAATGTCTATTTTGTTTGTATTTTTTAGCCAAAAACTAAAGAGTTTAGCCCAAATAGAGTAAAATTTCATACTTTTCAATCCAAAAATTAAGGGAAAAAAAAAAACTTTTGAGCCCAAGACTAAAAAAGCTACCTACAAAGAGAATCAATTTAAGACTCAATTAGTTCAAAATGGACCAAATGAACCTAAGTGGACTAAAATAGACCAAATGGATTATCAATTAGTCAAAATGGACCAAATGAACTTAAGTGGACTAAAATAGACCAAATGGATTATCTGCCAAGTGTTCAAAATGGACCAAATGAACCTGAGTGGACTGAAATAGACCAAATGGATTATCTGCCAAGTGTTTGAAAAGCTTACAGTTTTGACACTTTTCTTATAAACGGGTACACAAATAAATAGTGAAAAAAAAGAAGTGTTTGAGCAGCACAGCTAGAACATTTTGACATGTTTCTTATAAACTGATACACACAAAAATTGTGAACAAATATTAACAAAATTTTGACAATAATGTTTTTTTTTACAGTCACAATAATCAAGCCAAGCTAAAGTCAAGAGTTTTCTAGTTCAATGGCATAGCTTGCTCTCCTTGAGGAGAATAAGGATTCAAATCTCCCTTTCTCTCACTATTGTAATTATCGAAAAAAATAATCAAGCCTAGCCAAGACCTTTGATATGACGAATTGAGTTTACACTTGGAAGGCTCTCAAAGAATCGATACAAGAACAAACTAATGGTTCCACCTTTAGACATGACCTATTTTTTTGGTCTATATGTGCTCTCAATTTGATGCTCAAAGTCGTAATATATAGCATTTGGAAGCTTAAAAACATGCTTTCCTAAATATGGGCCTGTTAAAGCATCGAAATGGCTGCTTATAACACCTGTTATACGGAAGCCATCTTTTTGCATTACTGCCCTTCGTCTTGAAAAGTAATCACAGCTATCCATATGCACTTCATCGTCTGACCTGCACAAGTGCTGACCATTTAAACTCACAGCGTAGGTGGCATCAAATATGAAATACAATTTCAAGCTACTGTACACTCAACTAAGCAGAAAGATAGATGTTTATCGAAGCAGACTGAGGATATTTTATAGGCATAATCCATTGGAGATACATCTGCAGCTACTACTAAATTATGGGTTCAAATCTTCTCGTGTCATAAATATCACATAGCATATGGGAGACTCCAAGGTCTTTCAAATTTTTATGATCATATCATATACTCAAGTAACTCAACAACTAAATAAATCAAACCTATGAATATCCTCTGAAATCACATTGGAATAAGATTATAAGAGTGTTGCAAGCACCAAATCCATTTGAATCGTCCAAAGATGTCTATCGGGAACAAGGCTTCCAAAAGAAACCAAAAGGGTGCAGCTCTAACGCTTAGATATTGCTCAAAACAGCCAGTTTACTTTAAAATTAAGTATTGACTCCTCAAAACTACACATAATGCAGCACAACATCACGTGGAAATTCATAGCATTGTAGAAAGAAGACTATATGACAACAATTACCAGATGACGATAAAAATTAGAAACAGAAAAATGATTGTTTGTGGGACATAATGAGCAGAAAAACATTCTTTATATTTTAAAAAGCAGGTAATTAGCAATTTCACATATAGGGTTTAAACAAAGGAACATAATAATAATACCTCATTATCAATGACACCCAACCACTGAATCCTGTAGAAATAAGATGCTCTACAGTGGCATTTTGTTCTCTTGCAGACTTTCTTGTCAACAAAATTAAAGGCCACCCACTAGCTTGAAGTTTCATGTATAATCTAAGGATAAGTAGGTGCTTCAGATGCTTAGCCTCTTTGACACAATCACTACAACCAAACTGATCAGATCTGTTCCAGGCAATCATTTTCGTCTCAAGTGATATATAACAATGGTAAATGAAGATTGGAAAGGCATTGCATACAATTTGCTAGACTAGGAGTTAATCGAAATTTGGTGTAATGAAATATTTGAACTTGTACACTGGAGTGTCAAACTAATTTCAGCAGAAGAAAGGACTTTTTTCTTCTTCTTTTTTTTTAAATATTTATTTTCTAGGATAATGACACATAGATGGACGATATAAATTTGACCTGCCTTGTGGTGGAGGGCTGTTTTGAGGATTTTACTCTACGACAACAACAACAACAACAACCAAACAAACAAAGCCTTAGTCCCAAAATTTATGTCTTAGATTTTACTCAAAGACGTAAAATGAGGATGGCAATGGAAATGCACATCAAATTTAAATAAGTTGATTTACTATTTCCATTTTCCAGAGTACATATTCTCCCTTAAAAAACTTTGGCAATAGTATGAAAAACCATTTCAATCAAAGTAAAAACATAAGGAAGGTGACTAACAAATCTTAAATGAATTTGGTTTTAATGCTCTCTGCATCAGGGACGTATAAGAAATATACATTAAAAAAATAAAAAATACGTGGGGGGTGGGGGGGGGGGGGGGGGGCTGTGGGGGTGGGGGTTAATGAGATGTGAGGTAAAGGAAGGGTGGAACTTCAGTCTCCTTTTTGATCAGTGAACTTCAGTTTTTAATGTCAAATAATTGTACAAGACGAAAGATGTCTTTCTTTAGGAGACTTATGACTGACATGAACGGAAACCTTAGGAAACCAACTTGCCCATTCAAGACAACAATAACATGTCAAAGAACTCTGAGCAGAGTCAGAGATCTAACATATAAACCCCAATCAAAACTTTGACATGAAATGGAGAAAATACACAAAAAGATGTGTGAAAAGCTATAAGGAAAATTACCTGTGCATTATTAGAATGGTTTGGTGAGGATTTGAGGTAAGAATGTCATCTATGTCGATCAATACAACATCAAGACCATCATTTTGAGGTGTAATGCTACTGAAATAATTCTGAACCAGCCACATGGTAGAATTCAAATCCCTTGCATATTGACCTGCTCTAATATACTGAATAGCAGGAATCCTGCAAAATGAAAGGAATTCATCTGCTTGCAAGCTGTTGAGCTCTGCATACAGAGCAAAAGCCTTGCAATCATTGTAATCATCACTTGTTTTCTGAACTTCAACAACTCCTGAACTCTTACTTTGACAAGATTGCAACATTACAGTTAATGCAATCAGCAGAGTAATTAATAAAATCCCAACAGCTACAAGTGCACCAATGAAGATTGTTGCAGCAAAAGATGTCATGTAGAACCCTGACTCATATTGGCTTCCCACCTCTGTGCCTAATGAAAGGGAATGGGATTGGAAGATTATCAAAGTTTATCCACAAATGTTACTGAAACATAATCTGACCTCAATCATAAAACGTCATAGCTTACCAATAGCCGGCCAATGCAGGCATCAGATAAGCAAAGGTTATATTCATAAAATCCAGTCAAACGACAGAATAAATTCCATAATCTCACTTTACAACAATGGTTCATATGTTTCATACAAATTTCAACTTTGTAAACAACTTTAATAGGGTTGAGTAAGGTCTTAGGTCCTTGGTTAAAGAACTTTCAAAGCATAACATTTGACAATAACAATAACACAATCCTACTAGAATAGACAAAGATATCTATGAATGAAAACTTGAGAGAGTTTTTGAGTGCTCCAAATGAGTTGAAACCTACTTGTATACCATCCTAACAACCACCAAATTGCATAAATCAATTGTTCTACCCAAATATAAAAGTAAAAAAAGACAAGCGAGACATAGGTATCACACACCAGTATTTTCTCTACTGGAGAGATTCTGGGCGGAGTACTCCCGCTCCATTTGATGCGCATATGCAGACATGGTTTCTAACTTTAATCAACAATCACCGGCACAAGTAGTAATAGTATGCACATACAAATCTCTACATCTGTTCTGGATCATAGAAGGATCACCTATAATAACAAAGATCATTTGAGCCGTACAGTCTCAATCATAATAAGTACTCAAAATAACTAAAACATCTGAATAAAGTCATAACTTACAAGCAGCTTCATTTACCATGCTAAAAGCTATCAGTTTCTTTGCCTATCACAGTTACACCAAGAAGCAAGGACAAACATAAATATAAAGTTATTATAGACCTTCTCATCCTCCGCAGATCAAATAATGCAGAGACCATTTACAATAACCCAATAAGAAAGATTCGATTTTTAACCATCTGATCAGCCATTATCATACCAAAAAACACAAATTTATCAACTGGGTCCTTGAAAAATTGAGCTGATCTTTGTTGGGTAAGTGACTCTCAGCTGATCAGATTGTTAAAAAACTTTCCTTTGACGTGATCATATTGGTCCAATGAAAAAGGAAAAAGAAAAAGAAGAGACTAACCCTTTATTTTGCTTGAGCAAATGCTTCTACGGACAAGCTCCACAAGTCACCCAGCAATAAAACAATAAACAAAGAATAGAAGCTAACCAATCAGTCAAACTAGTTGGCGTGCCAGAGAGAAAGAGTACCTAAGTGAAACAGTGAAGAGTGATTTCTGGAAGAGGGAAGAGGATAAAAAGCACCAAGCACTTGCAAACTACAGTACAGATATTTCGCCATTATCGTTATCTCTCTCTCTCTCTCTCTAATTGTGTCTATCTCTAAGACGAAGCTTCCTTTTGAAAACTAAAAGGACCACGATAACTGTAACGGGCATTATTGGGCCTCAATGCAATACCAGAAATGAGTAAGATTTTCTAAAGAAATAAATAAATAAACAAAATTCTTGAAACTTTTTTTTAGTAACTTTCTCCCAATTTTGTTTTTTTTTTTTTTTAGTAATAGAAATTGTCAATATTGGCTAAAGATTAAAGAGCTTTAAAAGGTGCTTAAAGTTGGAAATATATTTAAGGATAAAATAAAATTCAAGATTTTATGAAAAATCTTTATAGTTAACTATTATGTTTATTAATCCAGAATTTTAAAACATAGTTAATTGAATTTTTTTATGGAAACAATTAATTGTAATTTGTCAAAATCTCCAAATGATAAAAAAAATTTCTTTAAAGTTTACACTTAAATTTTTTTTTTTTTTTTAAAAACGAAGAAAATTGTTTAAACTTTAAGCCCTGTTTAGTTTAGGTCCTAAATTTTTAATTTTATCAATCAAAGTCCTAAAGTATGAAATTGTTTCAATTTGAAACTTATATTTATCTTCGTTATTCTATTCTAGACAATAATGGAATAGAGAAAAATGAAAATTGTTGATAAAATTAATCTTTCACTGAAATAACTACGTATTTTTTTTGAGTAATCACTTTCTTACTTTAAGCAAGACTTTTTCTCTATACCCACCCTCTGTGTTCAATAGCTACCAAATTGAATTATGAATTAACTCTAAGTAAAATACAAAGTTTAATTAATGGTTTTTGCTTTTCTTTGTTTCGTAATTGCCCATGATAACAGAAATAAATAACGGAAAGATAAGCATAAGCTTTATGTTAAAATGATTTCATAAATTTGGGCCTAATTAACAAAATTAAAAATCTAACTACTACTCTACTAATATAAAATATCATATAAATTATAGGTCTTTTTATTTAATTTTCCCTTCAAGTTAAAAAAGAAAAAAAAAAAGAAAAAAAAAGAGGAATATTAAAACCCAAAGCAAAAGCTTGTCTTGTTCCAAAACAGCAAAACTCCTTGTTAGGTGTTACAAAGTTTTGCACAAAGTCCATTTGGAAGAACATTTCTATATGACTTAAATAAGTATCTATGTTATATATATATATATATAAAGTATCTGTGTCTAATGTTAATTATTTGACCCATTTAACAATCATATAACTTATTTAATAAATTAGTAAATCATATGATTAATCAAACGCAATGGATTGAATGCGACTTGTGATGATAAAACTTTGTCTCCTTAGGAATGAGTCGCTTTCTTGTTTTTCTAGTACTTATTCCCCATTTCCTTCATTTCTTTTATTTTTAGTACATAACTACATATTCCTAAATAATACCAGGACCACCAGTCCTGTATCCTTTTGGACACTATTGTGTGATTTTGTTTGCACCCGAAAAAAAAAATTATATATATATATATATTACTTGGCTACAATTATCAATTAATTAATATATTTAGCTGTCAAGAAGTAAACTTAAAAAGAAAATGTAATAAATATACTTATTTATCACTTTTAAAAAAAAAAATTATTACTGAGAAATGAGGTTTTTAATAAGTTATAACTTTCTATAAATCTGTTTAAATGTTAAGAGGAACAAAAATGTTAATATATTGGATCAGTAAACTTAATTTAATGGTATCTTAAGAAAATGGAAATTTGTCCCAAAAAGAAAATGGAAATTTGTCCCAAAAAGAAAATGGAAATTTGATTAAAACCTATTAATGAGATTAAGTGGCTTAGACCTCGGAGGCTCCTCTCTAGTTTTGACTCATTTCAACAAGAAGCTAAAGTGATTAGCAGAAACAAAGAAAAGCTAAATATTCTTATACATTTATAAATAAATAAATAAGTCAAACCAACCGCAGCTAAATTTATTTATTAAGTTGCTGAGATTTGAGAGATCAAATTCTATAATTGTGGTAGTAGAATGTACTGATCCATTACATTTTTGTTGGCAAGATATGGTCTATAGAAAACATCATCATTGTTACGTTGTAGCATGTGCAATGAAGACGAACCTGTCACCAGTTATTGTAGCTTTCATTTTGTCAGAAATTTTATAGCATTAAAAAAGATTCCATGTGCAATGATGAGTATTATTGAAATTTTTAAGTGACCATCTTAATGACTTTCATGTCCTACACTCCAACCTCTTTTTTTTTTTTTTTGAGGAGCAACCTACACTCCTACCTCAGTAGTTGTAAGAGTTATTATTTTGAGGTACATAGTTATAGGTCATTAATAATTGATGGACATGTAGTAAAACACATCATAAAATAATACTCTCAGAAACAAACAGTGAGGAATTAATGCAGTCTTTTTTTTCTTCTTTTTTAACTAAATAGTAATACTTATTAAAACACTCACAAGGGTAAGGTTCGTTCACTTCGTGCACCACACCTAGGTTCGAATCCCGCTGTCCGCAGGAGTCCGTTGGTGGGCATCCTTAGTGGGGTAACTCCCCACACAGTGGTACAAGCGGACCCCCGAAATCGGGCTACCCCATCCGAGGCCATCTGGCGCCCTGCCTGGGGTGTAATATAACTATAAAGGCCCCCATTTTTTATTCTCAAAAAAAAAATTAAAACACTCACAAAAATAATAATAATGTTTTAAACCGGATTTATAATAATAATGATGGGTGCTAGTAGTAGTCAATAGAAAAAAAAAAAATATATATATATATATATATGTATATATATATATTCTTTTTGTGTGATTCTTTCGGCCAGAAACTGGCCCTTTCTTAATGTCTATGTCTTCTGACCCAACTATACCATCTCTGGGTTATTCACTCCACACACCCAACTCTATAGTCATGACTCAGATGCAGAGTCTTGTATTTGTAACATTCCTGGTAACTCCGTATTTAACTGTCAAATCCTTGGCCTATTTCAGCAAGAGACGTTTCAAGCAAAATGAAAGAGGATGAAATTATATATTATCAGCATGCTTATTTAAGACGGTTATATTTGCATCAAAATTGTCTACAAAATTTTGAGCCCTCAATTGCTCACTCAAATACAGGACATACAATCATTTTCAGTTACAATTTACATACTTTAACCGGTAGAAAATTGTCCTTTTTCCCTCCTTCCTGCAAAATTAACATTCCCAGCAAATCATTTTTTACCAGACCATTGATCAGTTTTACCTGATTATTTGATGATTAGCCAGGCACTGAAGTTCGATCCAGCGGTGCAACAATACCTAGTAAGCAGTTTCACTAACAAATATCATCTTCAACTCTTCACACTATGAGTTTCAAAGACCTTCGTCCCATTCACCAAATTCACGGCTACATCCACAGTCCTGGCCAATTCAACAGCTGCTCCCACGTAGGTATGTGGTGTCAACTTCAACAGATTGGACTTCGCTTCTTTAGGTAATTCTAACCCTTCAATAAACCGTGTTATACTTTCTTTAGTAACTGCTCTTCCTCTTGTTAGCTCCTTAAGCTTCTCGTATGGTTCAGGAACCCCATATCTTCGCATAACCTATAATCAAGAAAAGAACAGTACTGAGAGAATGATGAGGACATCAGATCTAGGTTAGAGAAGAGTTAATGCATTAAGCTAAACATATTATCTAGGAAAGATATCTTCTATCCTAGAGGAAACTCAATCCCACCAAATTTTATAAACTCATTTAAATGTCATAACGAAGGCACTCCAATCAGATGGTATAACACAAGTGAAGGACCAAATGCCACGGAACATCAAAAAAGCACTCATGCTCCTGGTACATATTAGCAAATGCTTGTTGTACTGAATATTAACTAATATGGGTGATCTAGGCAGTAATTAAACCTCAAATCCTCAGAAATGGACAAGTTGCATAGATGGAAAAACACACACACACACAATGGAGATACATACAGTCTGTATTGGTTCAGCAAGCACCTCCCATGACTGGTTCAAGTCTTCACTCAAGCGAGCTTCATTGACCTAGAGTTCAAAACAAATTCCACAAGAAAAATAAAAAAGAGTGAAATGCACAACATAGAAGAAGCAATGCTATTTTCCCCACCACTTCGAAACATTTATAGCACTGGAAAACTGAAGAACATCAGTGAGAGATTGCTACACAGGTGACAGGTGATATGAAGTTGACAGCTATTGAGTTGAATAATATGTACACGTCATACATCAAAACAATTAATGCATGACAATAATGTTTTCATAATATGTATGTGCCATAGAAGAACATCCATCTATTACTTGATAACTCCTGCACTATGCATAGATGATTGTGCACCTTCCAGAAAACATCAAGCGTAATTCTGAATTATTTTGCATACCTGAAGCTTTGTTATCCCCTGTAGTGTGCTTTTGTAAGCAAGAATTGAATGCCCTAATCCTACACCCATGTTCCTTAGAACAGTTGAATCAGTCAAGTCACGCTGCAAATACAACAGAAAACAAGAAACCTATTACTAAGGCCACCCTATAACTAGATTTCCATAACTTAAAATCCATACAAGGGTAAAATAAATTGAAATGGCTAGCTAAAAATTGCTCCTGAAGGCTTAGTTTATGTCAACAACACTAATCCATGAAATTAATGAGCAAATTCAGTTTTTACAGCAAACAGTAATACATGTGTTATAACTTTGGCAGCTTCAAACATGCGGCCACTTAATGTTACTTTTGGATTTAAAGTACCTTGGGACTCAAAGCAACAACTTAAAGCAGGGACAATGGTGCATGGAAGAAAGGAAAATTACATGGAAATGGAGTATCTCTTACCTGCCAACGTGAAATAGGCAACTTAATGCTTAGATGAGATAGACCTCCATTAGCCACACCAAGATTACCTTCACTATTTTCAAAATCAATTGGATTCACTTTGTGAGGCATGGTTGAAGACCCAATCTCACCAGCCTTAGTTGTCTGATCAAAATTTCCAACTTCATCAATTACTTTCTTGGATAAAGGAGAACTACATATTCAATATTGTCATTTATATCAGATGCTGACCTGCTTAAAGTAACCCAAAGATATGTAGCTCCATACATCCCTATCAAAGTCAATCAATATATTGTTGAACTGGATAATTGCATGAAAAAGTTTTGCCATATAGTCATGGGTTTCTATCTGCAAAAGAGACGGAGTAATTCAATAAGAAAAATCATTGCATTATTAAACCTTTCATGATTATATGCGTCCTTATGAATCAATACAGGCTTATTTCATTCTTTATAAAGTATAAATTTTCATATTTGAGGATTAATGTTGACATAGTACATGAGCCAGTTACTGAACATGTTTATTGAAGGCATTAAAAAGCAACAATAATTCTTCTATTTAGCAATTTTTATTCATGAATGGATTAAATTACTTGAGAATGTAAAATTTGAATAGAATTAAACCCAACAATAAGTTTTTTACTAAGAAGAACAAACAAGCCCAAGAAGCATACCTGAGTGACATAGGGATTAAAACTCAATCCAAGTGATTTTACAAAATCTTCAGCAATTTGAGGCCACTTAACATCAGGATATGCAACAAGATGTGCATTGTAATTTCCAACTGCACCAGCAAGCTTGCCCATTAACTCAATCTGAGACATATCTCTCCTTTCTCTGCTTAACCTGACGGCAAAAACTGCCATTTCCTTCCCCAAAGTTGTAGGTGAAGCCGGCTAAGGTAGATAAAGAAAATATGTGATCTATCTATCTAAGAATATCAGAGCATAAAAGGAATAAATGATCAAAAATCAAAAGAATTGAAGATGGCTACACAGTCAAGCAAATTGATAAATCAAGTAATCAACCAAGATGGTGACTCTATCACAGCATGCTTTTCAAACAAAATTTCAATCACCATCTCTCATACAACAAGAGTCAAATTCTTTGAATGATTTTGAGAAATGATAATACTATGAGATACATTTACAAAAAAATCTGGTTTCAAACATAAGGACATGGGCCAATATTTTATTTTTGATAGGTAAGGACATGGGCCAATATTGCAGCTTTTCAGTGACTAATAACATGATAATGCATAAATAACAAATTATGCAAGATATAACATATAACCTGCCCATGAGTGCGAGAAAGCATTGGAATGTGAGCATGATCCTTCGCCGTGTTACATATTGCCTCAATCAATTCATCCATGACAGGAAATATGGCAGTGTGCATTGCTTCTTTCAACATCAATGCATGGGCAAGATTGTTGATGTCTTCAGATGTGCAAGCAAAATGAAAAAATTCAAGCACCTGCAATGAGAAAGAGTATGGTCAGGTAATCCTAAAACATCAAGATGAAACCTATAAACACCAATGATTTCATTAGAAAGAAGTGAGTCCCAACCTCAGCAATCTCCGGATGTGATTGGCATTTCTGTTTCAAGAAGTATTCCACTGCTTTTACGTCATGATTTGTCACTCTCTCAATATTTTTAATTTCCAAAGCATCATTCATGCTAAAGTCATCAATTACTCCTTGCAAATATGACTGAGCTTCTTCGCTAAAGCTTGGAACCTCTGTGACTTGAGGAATTTGTGAAAGCTTCAGCAACCATTTAATCTGATAGACAGTATCTAAATTAGGGACAAACTTTTAAAATGTAAAAGAATCTCACAAAAAACAAACTAATAATAATGAAGATGATTGGCAGACTATGAGATTTGTACATAGATATTAACAAACCAAACTTCAAAGATTATAAATTTATTAACTTTGTGACAGGGAATAAAACTGTAGGTCTTCTATATGATTGCTTGTAATTCTTTAAATACTTTGCGTTCATAGTCTTGAACACAAATATATATATATATATATATATATATCAACCCAAATTTCCATCAACCTGGTACATCATTTCCCAAAAGACTTGTCTTTCCACTCCATTGGTGACCCATATAATTTCTTGTTAGTCAAAAAAAAAAGAATATTCAAGTAGATTTTGATAACCAATAATATGATATGATGGTATCCATAAGAGTTTTATATTAGAAAAGCACCTCGACTAAGACCCGGAAATAGATTAAGCCGTATTCGCTCATATAAGGAGCCAAGTCCTTAACTTTACTCCAATAACGACCATCCAATGGTGACAAAGCTGTTAAACTTGAAAGCTCAAATTCATTCCCAGACATCTTCTTCACCTGAAACAACAAATTCAACCAAAAACCCCAAATATAAAAAGATACAAATAAGATTTAGTCACTAATTATGTAATTATCAAATTAAATAAAATCAAATGAATTTATTTTAAAAAATAAGGGGGAGAGAGAGAGAGATGAACCGTGGGCGTGGAGGTATTGGTGTCTTTAAGAGTGGCTTTAAAAGTGCAATCTCTGCGAGAAATTGAGGAGGAAATTTGAAATGAAGCATTCGAAGGAAGACGAAGATTCAAGCTTGGGAGGTCAATCTGCGATTGAAATTTTTTTGGATTGGGAATGAGGCACAAAAAGTGATTGCTGTTGAGAACCCTAGAAGAAGCTGCTCCAAATTCCATTGCAGGCACAGATGGTTGTTAGGATCGAGATTCTACACAAGAATGGTGAGAGGGTGCCGTGGAGCCAATCGAGGATCGGAAGATTCTACTTTCTATTAAAAAGTATGAAGGAAAAAAAAAAACCAGTAATCATAATTCATAATATATGTTAAACAATCATTGGAAAAAAAAAAAGTAAATTTTGACACAAATTACTTATAAAAGGAAATAACAATTAACAACTAAGTACCAAATTACAAACACATGAACAAATGACAAATATGAAATATCAAAGTTCAAAGTTACATGTTCCAAGTTCTACCGCCACAAACATACTCAAATTTCAAAGTTCAAAAAAGTTACAAGTTCCAACTTCCAAGTTCTAACACCACAAACATAGATAATGTCCCAAATAAACAATGTAATTCAAGTATTCACAACCCATAAAGCTACAAAACTTAGGAGCACAGCTATGCAACAAAATGCCACTCAGCCCCTTTAAAACTACTAGTTTTGCTTCTCAAGTTCTACCACCACAAACTTAGACAAATTTCAAAGTTCAAAAAAGTTACAAGTTCCAAGTTCTAACACCACAAACATAGATAATGACCCAAATAAACAATGCAATTCAAGTATTAAACCCATAAAGTTACAGCAATGCAATTCAAGTATTAAACCCATAAAGTTACAGAACTTAGGAGCACAGCTAAGCAACAAAATGCAACTCAGCCCCTTTGAACTACTGGTTTTGCTTTTCAAAAAGCCATTTTTATTTTCTGTCACAAACAGTTCTTTTTTATTTGGGGGGGGGGGGGGGGGGGTCAAATTTCCATCAGAAAACTGTGAAATGGACCATTTTAACTATCTAAACCATGATTAGATTGTTTGGATCAGAAACCCCATCTACTGTTTTTAAACCCAAAGAAATTAACAAACCACATAAATTAATTGCTCCAGCTGATTACGCCTGAGCTCATATCTCAATTCTTTAAAGCAGAAACTTCTTATATGATCAAATTACTCTAAGAGTGAACATACCCAACAAAAATTATAACCCAAAAACTCAACAACAACAACAACAATAACAAAAACTAAACAAACCCAACAAAATGAGGAAAATTTAACACAACCCCAACAAACAAAAAAAAACTCACCGGCACAGGCGTCGTCTCCGTCGGTAAGCACGGCGGCGCCTAGGCAGTCTCTCTCTTTCTGGGGAAGGGATTCTATGGGCACACTGAGTACAGAGTTAAAGGTTTTTCACTTTCTTCGCGGTCTTTTTGCTTTATCTTTCTGATTCTGTGGGCTTTGTAATTGTTGGGTGGGTTAGTAGTGAAACGTTTAACCCTAATTTGGTTGAAAGGCCACTTACCCAAGAACCCAAACTTAGCTCAATGGGTTGGGGGGTTTAAAATAGGCTTGGGCCAGTGGCCCTGAAAAGAAGAGATTTTGATTTATTTATTTATTTTATTGAGAAAAAGCTCTTTATTAGAATTCTGATTGAGTTTTATATGAAATTTTTTTTTTTTTTTCAATAAAGAGTTTTGAATCTATGGCATGCTCTTTATCATCATACTAAGACATTATTTGGTTTTTACAGTAACATGATGTAGTCTTTAATGTGGCATTTGGAACTAGAGAATCCACATTACTCCTAGCATCCAGATTTTTAGAAATGTGATTCCTTGCAATCTAGATGCCTAGGAATGTAGCTATTCCTTTGTTTGATTTCATAAGAAATTTCTTAAGATTCCTAAAAATGTGAGATGATAATATTTGGTTTATTTCCATGAATCTTAAATAAATTATTTATTTTTCTCATTCTATCAGTAAACAACCAAGGCCTTTAAAAAATAATATATTTTCCTCTAAATAAATAATGAAAAACAAAATATAAGATATTACTAATTTGTTGAGCAGCACACACACAATAGCAAAAAGGAATACTTGGCAATAATGGAGGGTCCCCCTCAAATTTTTTTTTTTTTTTTTCACACGTGAAACCTTAATAGAACTTTGTTAAAAAATATATCAGCAGAATTGTCTATCCTATTTATGTTATTTTGGTGAGAAAAGATAAAGACAAGGAAAAATATATTGATGATTTGTTTTATATTTTATCTTAATTGCTTAAATGATAAGAAAAAATAGTTAATTTATAAAAAATATAATTTCCTTTAACCTTGGGAATGTGAATACCCACTTGTTTTAAAGATAATCTACATTCCTACTGAGAGGGGTTTAAAGGAGAAATCCAGATTCCCCTGACATCTGATTCCCTAGCATGATTTGCAACCAAATATGAGAATTTTTAAATATTCCTGGAAATCTTAAAACATTACCCTATACCAAACGTCACATAAATTTTTTTTTTACTATCTTCTCCATCCTTGTCATGGTTGATCTCAATTTCCAATTGTATGATTTAAATGCTATATCGGTGTTCATTTTTTGGAGTGACTCTCATGACACTTTTAGTCATATTAGTAGTTCTAAATGCGTAAATATTAATGAACAAATTTGTAAACCTCAAATTGATATGAAAGAAAAATTATGACACTAAATAAATAAAAAACTCATTGCACGCGCGAAGCGTGTGTGATGAGACTAGTTTTTTTTTTTTTTTTTTAATTGAGAAAAAACTCTTTAGAATTCTCATTGAGTTTTATATGAAAAGTTAACTTTTTTTTTCTTCTTTTTTTCAATAAAGAGTTTCAAATCTATGGCATGCTTTTTATTATCATACTAAGACACTATTTTGTTTTTGTAGTAACATGATGTATTCTTTAAATGTTTCTTTACTATCTTCTCCATCTTTGTCTTGGTTGATCTCAATTTCCAATCATATGATTTCAATGCTATATCGGTGTTTATTTTTTGGAGTGACTCTCATGACACTTTTAGTCATATTAGTAGTTCTAAATGCATAAATATTAATGAACAAATTTGTAAACCTCAAATTGATATGAAAGAATTGCACGCGCGAAGCACGTGTGTTGGAAAAATAATAGTGAATAAACAAGTTTGATACAACAAACAATATCCCAAATAATTAGCAAGAATGTAAATAAGCAATAATAATATAAATTTAAGTAAAATTAGGAATAATCTCACAGTGCTATAGAGTCATGCAAAAAGCATTGTCCTTAAAGGTTGATTTGTGCCACTCAAAGTAAAACTTGGTGCGATTGGTTCTCTTGGCCAAACAACCCCCCAGGATTAGACTATAGCGTCGACCTTTGTGATGTCACTTCCACTCACAAAAGGTTTAAGAACAACCCTCTATTGCCTTTCCTTAGAATAAATATTCTTGTAGAAAAAATATGTGGGAGAGAAAGATAGTAGACTTGTGTATATCTAAAATATAGAGTAGTAAAAAGACCTCTTAGAAAATGTGTTATGATGAGTATTATATAGGCTACTTATGAAGATAATAGTCTATAGTTATTAGTTACTAATAATCCTTAAAAGCCCAACGACTATATTATCAATTATTGCCTAACGGCTATTTTTCTCATAATTGCCCAACGGTTATTTTTCTCATAAATTTCCAATGGCTAGAAAATAAATAAGAATAAAAAGTGTTTGGAACATACACCCACACCAACAATGTGTGATGAGACTAGGTTTTTTTTTTTTTTTTTTTTTTTTTTTTTTTTTTAATTTAGAAAAAACTCTTTAGAATTCTCATTGAGTTTTATATGAAAAGTTGATTTTTTTTCTTTGTTTTTCAATAAAGAGTTTCAAATCTATGGCATACTTTTTATCATCATACTAAAACACTATTTTGGTTTTTGCAGTAACATGATGTAGACATTAAAGGTTTTTTCACTATCTTCTTCATCCTCGTCATGGTTGATCTCAATTTCCAATCATATCGTAGATTTTTGAAAGAACATCCACAAGTATTAATTAATCTACCTATTTACTTAGTTATATATCCATAAAATTAGAGTTTAAAAGGTATTGAGGGTTTTTGGATTATGATTTATTTCCCTTTTTATTTACTGCCAATCGGATCGATGTTTCATGAAATTATAAAAAATAGGCTTAGGCCAACATGGCCCTAAAAAGAAGAGAGCCCATGTTGACATATCTTCACGGGTTTTGATTTTGATTTTTCATATTATTGAGAAAAAACTCTTTAGAATTCTCATTGAGTTTTATATGAAAAGTTTTTTTTTTTCCTTCTTTTTTTCAATAAAGAGTTTCAAATTTATGGCATGCTTTTTATCATTATACCAATTCTTTACAATCTTCTCCCTCCTCATCATGGTTGATCTCGAATTTGTATCGTACAGTAGATTTTTGAAAGAACATCCACAAGTATTAATTAATCTACCTATGCTTTCCTTAGTTATATATCTGCACATTTAGAGTTTAGAAGGTCTTAAGGGTTTTTGGATTTTGATTTATTTCCCTCTTTATTTATTGCCAATCGGGTTGGGTTTAGCAGTGTTTCATGAAATTATGAAAGATAGGCTTGGGCCAACATGGCCCTGAAAATAAGAGAGCCCGCGTTGTCATATCTTCATAGGTTTTTATTTGATTTTGATTTTGATTTTTTTTATTGAGAAAAAAATCTTTAGAATTCTTATTGAGTTTTATATGAAAAGTTGAATTTTTTTTTTCTTTCCTTTTTTTTCACTAAAGAGTTTCAAATCTATGGCATGCTCTTTATTATCATACCAAGACACTATTTGGTTTTCGCGATAACATGATATAGTCTTTAAAGGTTTCTTTACTATTTTCTCCCTCCTTGTCATGGTTGATCTCAATTTAGAATCATAATGTAGATTTTTGAAAGAACATCCACAAGTATTAATTAATCTACCTATGCTTTCCTCAGTTATATATCTATACAATTAAAGTTTAGAAGGCATTGAGGTTTGTAAAATATACGTTTGATGCCTTCTTTTTCTTTTTCTTTTTTTGATAATCACGTTTGATGCCTTAAAATATCATATCATATTATATACTATATAATAAATGTTAAGTTAAAAAGTTGTGGTGCACCAAGTGGCTGAGCTTATAAGCTTAAGCCTTGGTTGCACCTAGGGATGGCAATGGTGTGGGGCGGGTTTGAAGGATGAGGTCTTCGCTCCTGCCCCGCATGGTTTTGTCTTACTCCATCCCCGCCCCGCCTCGCATGACGGGGGAAATTTTCTTATCCCATCCCCGCCCCTTGGGGTCCCATGAAACCCCACCCCACCATGTAAAACTCTACTACTTGTTAATTTGCCTACAACTATTACAACGTTTTTTTTTAATAAAACATGTTTTGTTAATAAAAATATACTTGAAATTACAAATAAATTTATCCCATCAAATCAAACTAATTTTTAGTAAAAATTGAATAATATTATCAAAGTATTTAACAAGACAATATCACAATAAAAATAAAAATTTCATAATACAAAATCAACGAATCAATAGCATATAAATTTGTTTCTAACAAAGACAAAAGAACATGTTAAAATTGGTACCTTATTTCAACCTTGTTAGAAAAAAAAAAAAAGAAAAAAAAGAAGAAGAAGCAGAGAATCATGTTAGGTAGAAGAAAATAAGATGATGATATATTTGTTTAAATATTATGGTTTTAGGGTATGAAAAAATTACAATTTAACCCTTATTAACGTGGGGTAAGGCGGGGATGGGGCGAGGTGGGTTTAAAATATCTAAACCCATTCCCGTCCCGCATCGCCCCGTGGTGCAGGGCTAAAATCTTGCCTCATCCTAGCTCCACCACATTTGCGGGGCGGAGAAAACCCACGCAAGGAGAAGAGGAGAGGGGCGGGTTAAGTTGGGCAGGGCAAAATTGACATCCCCTTACACCAAGTGGTTACTCTTACTCATTAGTAAATTAATTTTATATTATTTGTTAGGATATATTTCCTCAAATTAAGAGATAGTATTTAACAACAGTTTAATTCTAGATAAAATTTTATCATTTAATTTTCAACAAATTTAAATTCTATTCAAACTAAACGTTTTTTTTCTGTAAGGACTAGATTTGGGTCTCTAGCCCAAAATGTGGATGGATTTAGGCCCAAAAAGCCCAAAATAATAAATTTGTAGAGAGTGGACTGGAAGACTAGGTTAAGAATGAGTTGGACAACAAATAAAGTGGGCTCTAATGACAAGAACAAGAAGATAGATTGACTTAGTTTAAAGAAAATCGTTTTTGGCTTAGTTCGAGGAGATCAGCTCTTATATATTTTTTACAAGTTTGATCACAAATTTGGTTCCTAATTGCTACAATGTTTCTTTCTTTTTCCCTCTTTCTTCCTTCTCATTGCCTTCTTCTTTTTTTATACTTTCTTCCCTTTTCATCTCTACCCTCCACGTGCAAGCCAGATGGTTGGTATTGATACTTGTCCCATCAACACATTCCTGAAGTCTTTGGGAGTAGCTGTAAGGATGAAAAACACTGTTTAGAGATCACTTTCTCATTAATGCGGCCAGAGAGTTAGCTACAGAGCATTCAATGCGGTGGTAGCAGCTTTCTCTTAGATATTTATGAACTTCCATCCCTCCTGTACATTCATAATTCACGTCCCTATCAGTGAAATTTTCTGAAAGGTCACCTTAAGCAATAGGACATACCTTTGGTCCGTGCTTCGTTTATCCGAGGAGATACTACTCCTCAGACCACCTCCCCCAACCCTTCCATTTGCCACATACCCATGGGATTCTAAGTTTAATATTCTCACTACTGTTTATTCGTCATCGGACCAACTAACGTCCTTGGCCAAGGCCCAAAGTCCAATATATAGTTTTGGGCCCTTATCCCTACACTTTCTATTAAAAACAAAACTCACGTATTTGACTTCTACTCTAACTAAAAGTCTACTATCAATATTTTAAGAACAATTAATTAATAAATTAATTTTATATTATTTGTTATGATATAATTTCTCAAATTAATGGATAGTATTTTGAAATTGTTTAATTTAGATAAAAATGATCATTTAGACTTCAACAAATTTAAATTTTATTCAAATTAAAAGTCTATTATCAAAAATTTTAAACTAGGTCCTGGACAACAACTCAAGTTTTCTTTCTATTAAAAAAAAAACTTTTTGACTTCTACTCCAACTAAGTCTATTATTAATATTTTAAGAACAACTAATTAGTAAATTAATTTATATTATTTTTTATCACATATTTCCTCAAATTAAGGAATCACATTTAACAACTGTTTAATTTAAATAAAACTAAAAGTATATCAACAAAATATTCTAAGATTATTTTTTTGAGGATAAAAATATTCTAAAATTAAATACCATACAACTCACATTTTTGTCTTTATTTTTTATTTTTTTCTAAGTTACATCTTATTAAATTAATATTTTATTAGGATATTAAACTACAAGAATGTAAAAAATGCGCGGGCTTGTCAGGAGCAATTTTGTTTGACTCTTTCAAGTATACGTCCTCCTACATTTCTCGGATTTAAGTTTCTCAATGATCTCAATATTAGCATAAGAACATTTTAGTCAATTCTCCCAAGATTGAGTGATAATCTGTGTGTGTATTTAGACCTTTAGTAAATTTAAGAGCTTTTTCATCATCTCTCTCTTTTGAAACAGTTAAGAGGTAGTATCTTGCACCCGCTTGAAATCCACCCAATTAGAGTCATTTTAATTCTAGTTTTCTTGTTAGAAGTTTAGCTTTTGATTAGTATAGGCAAATTTTATAGCCAACAATTGAATCATTTCTAGTTTATTATTATTATTATTATTTTTGCAAATTTGGATATTTATTAAAATTTCAATCATACTTATTAAATATTTTAAGAGAAATTGAATGATATTTGGGAAAAAAAAATAGTTGTGATGATAATATAGTAAAATATATAATAGCATTGAATACTTGTTTTTTTTTTTTTTTTTTTCCAAGAACTCTCATTCCAAACATGAGAAAGACTACACTTTCTCTACCCTTATAGCCAAAAAATTCATGGTTCCCTCCATGCTCTTTATTGGTGGAATATCAACTATACATGTAAACATCGTCCCCACTAAAGGGATGATGATGAAATTGATGTGTGGCTATCGCAAAGAGGAGGCCTACAACTGCTCTAGGTGACAATTGATATGACCACCCTATGTAATTGGTGAAGTTTGATCGCTATCTCTCCCTTTTTGTTGGGTTTGAGTGGCTTGAGTGGAGAAGATATGAAGAGAATGAAATGTCATTTATAAAAGTGGTTATAAAGAAGTTGTTTTAACTTGCAATGTGTATTTACAAAAATGGTTAGTTAAAAGAATAAAAACCATGTTAGGGACATGAGGCTCTTCTTCAACTTATGGGTGTCAAGTTGGAAGTCATTTTGGCTGCAACAACACTTCACATGATCTCACCTCAACATATTATTTTTATTTATGCATTTATTACAACATGCTATTTGAACTATTATAAAAGATATTAGGCTACGTTTGGTTAGATGGAAGGGGAGGGAAGAGAAGAGAAAAGAGAAAGGGAGGTAAAAGGAAAAAGAAAGGGAAAATAAATACTTCTTTTACGTGTGTTAGGATGAATAAGGGAAGAGAAAGAAGAGAAGGAATAAAAAAATTATTTTACTATTTTATCATTGTAAATTATAAATTAATAATTAATTATGAGGATATTAAAGTAATTTTACAAAAAAAATAAAAACTGTTGAAAGGTATAATAAGAGTAATTTATGGATTTGGAGGGAAAGTAAAAAAAGAAAAAATTGGTAGGCGTAACTCGTAAGCCCCAAAGAAACAAATTTTCTCCACATTTCTTTTCTCTCTCCTCTTTCCTTCTAATCAAACAAAAGAAAATGATTCCATATTTCCATTCTCTTCGCTTCGGTCCTCTTCCTTATAACTAAACAAAAGAAAAACTTAGTAATCTAACATTTAGCAACATTTAGCAACTGGAAAAATTCCATAAATACTTTCATTCATCAATTTATTCACAAACCATGCATCTAACAGACAGACAGAAGGTAGACAACAAATTAAAGATGGTGAACTACCCTCATAATTGTTTAGTCATCAAGTTACATACTTATTAAATTAAGCTTGATTTGGTTAGTATTAAATAAATTAATATTTAAATATAAAAGTCCTCACTTAAAAGTTAAAATTATTATCTTAGGCCTTAAACTATATATCGAGCCAGCCGTGGCCGCACAACCCGTGTACTCCCTTCTCTCATGGGAGAATTACTCTTAACTTTGATTCATGTGTGTGTTTTCATTTCCCATCTAATTTCTTTTTGACCCTAGATTCCTTATTCAGTTATATAACTTTAATGTTTAGGAGCCTACGTTAATGATAATTTTGAACTCGCATTGAATTGGAGGAAGGTCACGAGGGTTCATTACAACTTACAAGAGAGTTGATTATAGTTTATTTCAATTTCTTTTATACGAATCTTTTTTTTATATAAAATTATAGCTTATTTCAATCTCTTTTATGCTAATATTTTAACTATGCCAATCTCATTGCACGCGGAGGATGGCTCCAAAAATAAGATGGGTGTCCAAAAAATAACTGCTTCCTTATCTTTATTATGGTTTTGGCTTTTCATGTAAATTTTTATTTTTATTTTTTTTAAGTCGATATACTATCTTTTGTAATTCATGCATGATACAACTGCCTAGGAAAACGAAAAAGAAATACATTGAAAAGCAATTTCCAAGCATTATTTATGTTTGGGCCGAAATCAGCCCTGCACACACCGAATTGAAAATGTTGGTCGGTTTCTCAGAATTATTTTTATCAGCTTATTATGCAACAAATAACACAGAGAGAATAAAAAACAAGAAAACTATAAATATTTGTCTGTTCATCAAAAAGAGAAGAAGAAAAAGTAGCAACATATAAAACTATTATTAATCATTTTTGAACAAGTCACAGGGACGGACCCACAGGGGGGCCAAGGGCGCCCAGGTCCTCCGGCCCAAAGAAAAAAAAGGAAAAGAAAATTGGCCCCATAGCCCAAAGATTTTTTTTTAAATGATTATATATATATATATATATATATTTTTTTTTTTTTTTCTAGAATTGTGATTCACTCTTTCAAAAACTTAGATTCCCTCTCTTTTAATTAGCCTAGCCCAACCTAGCCCAACTAGCAACTACCCAACTAAAAAACTTAACAAAAATAAAATTTTAAAGTGAAAAATAAAAAATAAAAAATCTCAGTCAGCCCATTATTAGAGTACTAGCATTAGGTGTTTTAAATGGTAAATATTTTAGTATTTAGAACACCAAATACCAAAAAAATATTGTACGAGACATTTTAAATGCTATATTAAAGTAGCAAAAGTAAGTTTTGGTTTGTGAAAAAATATATATATATATATATATTTTTTTTGCAACAGTTGACACTTTTAAGAAATAATATTATTTTGTATTTTTTTTTTGTCTTTGTTGGTAAATGATTACATCTTAATGTATTAAGAAACAATAATTTTGTGTATTGATTTTGGTTGATAATTTGTTAGTACTACTATATGGATACTTATTTGGATTTTTTTTTTCTTATACTTCTACCCCTGGCTTGAAATCTTAGATCCACCCCTCGTTACATGTATCATTAAACAGGTGGAATCAAAAGGCAAAAAGCACACCTGTATAATTTTTATAAAGATAAAAAAAACATATAAATAGTTCTATCCGCAAGTAAAAAACTAAAAATGGCATGGCAGTACGTATGCAGGACTGAATACATGCCATTAGGCACAAGGTTACAAAAAGTGGGCTCACTACCATATCTCTTTTAAAGACCACATAAATCTGAGCGATGCTAATTAACCTTACCCCCATACCACCATATCAGCTATCTATTCAGCATCTGCCACGTGGCGGAACGCAGTTAACGGCTTATCTCCTATCTCAAACTGTCACACACCATTCCTAGTTTCCATGCCCAAAGACAACGCAATAGCAGACTGGAAAATATACTACAAGCAAGTGGCACTCAAGGAAGCATAGTTCTTTCTAGTTTGAAACACATTTTGCACTTTCTAGTTTTATAGGCATGGAGACTGGCATAGCATGTTACACGCGTGGGGCATTCTTGCCTAGTGTTACTTCTCAGCATTCAACTGGTCTAGTATCTCCACCATCCATTTCTCCATCTTTCAGCTCAAGGGTATGGAAAATTTGAGTTCTAATACTACATATATGCATGAATTCATGTAAGCCATTCTATGTTATACTTTGTTTTGAATGAGATATAGTTGCACGTTTAATATGACAGACATATATATAGTACTATTTAATGAACATATATTGTAGCAAATCTGTAAAAGGGTGTGTGATATGCATGACAGAGTCTGAAATCGAGCTCACTATTTGGGGAATCGTTGAGAGTGGTACCAAAATCATCTCTAAAAGTTTTGAAGGCAAAGAACTCTTCACTTGTAACAAGATGTGAAATTGGTGACAGCTTGGTGAGTACATGGAAACTAGTTAAAATCTTGTTATGGAGAGGGGGCTTAGGGAGCATAGATAATTATGATTTGAATGATTTTGTGCTTGTAGGAAGAGTTCCTTAAAAAGGCAACCCCTGATAAGGGACTAATCAGGTTGATGACGTGTATGGGAGAGGCAATAAGGACCATTTCTTTCAAAGTGAAGACAGCTTCTTGTGGAGGAACAGCATGTGTGAATTCCTTTGGAGATGAGCAGCTTGCTGTGGATATGGTTGCAGACAAGCTTCTTTTTGAGGTTAGACTTAATTTCCCCAATTAATGTTTCGTAACTTGTCCTTTTATGTTACTTTAATCCTGTTTGGTTTGTGTCAATAAAAACTTTTATGAGGAATGGTAGCTAGAAGGTGTCAAAATTGGTATTTAATATAGAAAAACTATGTTTCTCAAAAGGCATTAAATTCTGTAAGGACGTGGTGTAAAACCCATGTTTTATCCCTTTAATCTGAATATGCTACATCATCTTATCACATATTTAAGAATAAACATAACCACTCTCAATCAATTCTAATACCTATATATAAATCTAACCAAATTGGGAGTTTATGGAGATGTTATTAGGAGTGGTAGGATGTATTGAATTTTAAGTAAAATACTGATGTGACAATTTCTTTTTGGATAATGTAAAACATGGGTTTTACATCCCGTCCTTACTGAATTCAGACTCTTCTCAAAACTCAATTCCATCAAATGTAAATATGACATTTAAGGTGTTTATATGGTTATCTCTGATGTAGGGAATAAAATTATAGTTAAGATGTAGGCTTAGAGCCCTGTACATGCTTATTTGAATGAAGCTTTTATTTAAAGCAAAAAAATGTAACATCTTTAACCTTTCCAGCTAGCTACCTATTTGTTTATGAGCAATCCTACTGTGAACTCTATTTGATGCAATTAAACTGTGACATAATCTGAAAATTGCACAAGACATTACACATCATGGTCGACTAGAAGTCGTTTTCCCCCAAATTCACTTCTGATTCCTGAATTAAATCTGAATTTCTTGAGCATCTATAAAACTTACATATCTCACTTGTGATTTTTAGTCCTTGAATTACTCACACTTCTGCAAATATGCTTGTTCTGAAGAAGTTCCTGAACTCCAAGACATGGGAGGCCCGGTTGAAGGTCTGCGATTCTTAACACTAGTGTAAAATTCAAATATTGATATTAGCAATTAACAAGATATATGAAAATATAACTTATGAGGTTTCACAATTTGAACAGGAGGATTCAGTGTTGCTTTTGATCCACTAGATGGCTCCAGTATTGTGGACACAAATTTCACAGTAGGCACCATCTTTGGGGTGTGGCCTGGAGATAAGTTAACTGGGGTGACAGGAAGAGATCAAGTTGCTGCAGCCATGGGAATTTATGGTCCCCGGACTACATATGTTCTAGCTCTTAAAGATATCCCTGGCACCCATGAGTTTCTTCTGCTTGATGAAGGTTTTCTTTCAACAATTTGATAAAATTCAAAAGCTTTAATGGAAGATGTCTTGCTCTTTTCTTATTCACCTCTTTTATGATGGCGGAGGAAAGTTCCTCCAATCAATTAAAATGATTATCCATGTGCATTTTAATCTCATGACTCTAAGTCATCTTAGTATGTTACATGACATAGGTCATGTGATTAAAAGCACACATGGATGATCATTTAAATTGTCACATAATGTGTTGGAGAAGATTTCTCCATAATTAATTTGGATGAAAACTTTTTCTATCTATAAACCATGTTCTTTTAAATGATTTTAAAGGGTTCTCTCCTTCTCAAGCAATGAAATGGTTTCCATTCAGATGAAAGTATCACCCCTTCCCTATTTCTCCCTCTCTTCACATAGTGCATTATGTCAGGAAAATGGCAACATGTCAAGGACACAACAGAAATTAATGAAGGAAAGCTATTCTCTCCTGGAAATTTGAGAGCCACTTTTGACAACCCTGACTACAAGAAGGTCTTATTAATTGCTTAACTTTACAATTATATTATGCATATATATTTTGGGAATCGTGTTATGGCAGAAGACTCAATAGCTTTTTGTTTTATCACCCAACAGCTGATCAACTATTATGTAAATGAGAAATACACATTGAGATACACTGGAGGAATGGTGCCGGATGTTAACCAGGTGTGCCCTTTGCTTTCATACATCCCGTTGCCATTTTGAATGTTTTAAGTGACTCTCAATTCGAATTGCCTGCAGTGAGACATATGATAAATGTGTTCAAGCACTCTAAATTTCTCCATTATTTCTCTCTCTGCAGATTATTGTAAAAGAAAAAGGTATCTTCACTAATGTGACCTCCCCAACTACCAAAGCCAAGCTAAGACTATTATTTGAGGTAGCTCCTTTGGGACTCTTGATTGAGAAAGCTGGAGGTTATAGCAGTGATGGCAAACAGTCTATACTAGACAAGGTGATAAATAATCTAGATGAAAGAACTCAAGTTGCTTATGGATCCAAGAATGAGATTATCCGATTTGAGAAAACACTGTATGGATCCTCCAGGCTTGAGGCTGGGGTGCCTGTTGGAGCTGCTGCCTAATTGAAATAATATATATATTTTGTTTGGAGCAAAATTTAAGCTCTTTCATAGAAATGTTTGTATGATGGTGAATAGAAGGTTGCATCCTTGTGAGAAAACAATAAGTCAGCAGAAAATTATTGCTCATTTACTAAACATGTATTTTCTTCAAATTGTGCATTTGAAGTAAAAATTAGGTTCAAAGACCAGTACTGACTATTGAAATGTTGTACTGTAAATAAAGTTTTGTTTGGATAGCTTATTTTTTGCCAGCTTATGTTATTATTCAGCTTATTTTTGCTACTATTCATGGGTCTCACTGCACTTTTTGGTATTATTTATGGGTCCCACTATACTATTTCAGTTAACTTTTACCTTTATCTACAGTATTTTCAGCAAAAAAATTTTCAACTTCAGCAAAATAAGTGGTTCCCAAACAGACCTCCTCGAAATCATCTTCAATGACAAACAGGTTTATCTATAATACACAAAGATAAACGTAAAATTTCTGTAATAAATTATCTGTGAAAGGCATTGCTCCATACCAGGGCTGAGATAGCAATCTATTTGGAATTTCAAAGTGAACTACTGTAATGCCAACATCAAGCAGTTGTTATGTTCCTTTATAGATGGCACTTCTTAGGGTCTATTTGGGATCAGTTTATTTTGCTGAAACTGAAAACTTTTTGCTGAAAGTACTGTAGATAAAGGTAAAAGTTAGCTGAAATAGTAATAGTACCAAAAAGTACAGTAGGGCCTATAAATAGTAGCAAAAATAAGCTAAATAGTAAAATAAGTTGGCAAATTTCATCCATGCCAAACGCACACTTAGACTCTTTGACCGTTTCTAATTAAATGAACTGTTCAATTACAAGGAGCATCCAAATCTGACCTAAGTTAATACAGAGTTGTCATGGATTTTATCTTCTTGTAACTGTCTCACATGATGTGCCTATTTATCAGGAATGTTTCTTTGAGTACTTGTCTAACACCATACAAAAATTTCAAAAAGATTTGTTTGGAACAAATAGAGATTTTTTTTCACTGCATTTTCCAAGACAAAATGGGTATTTGATAGTTTAAAAAAAAATAAAAAATAGAAATATAGAAAACAACCCATTATTCTTATTTAAATATCGTAAATCACTAAGAACATTAGCCTTGAAGCTATCCCCAAAAAGCTCCTACTTTTTGTCTTCTAGGAACATACAAAGCCATACATTGCTTAATTGATTCCTTGACAGCTTATTGTGTCATCTCCCTGCTGATGTCTTCTTATAAGCAACCATCTAGTGCATAGTGCAATATATGGATGGATTTATGAGTACCAACTACCAACACTATTCTTGGATTGTTTGTGAGGGAGGGCACTCTATTGAATTACATTTAGATACAATCAACAACAGAACGAGACATAGATAAGCATGGTATGTAATCAAAAGTTATGCGTTCATTTATTTTGGTAATTGAATGTTATACACACACACACACACACACACACACATATATATATATATATATATATATATATTTGTTTTTGTTTACAAGCAACAGAACTAAACACATATAAGTATGGTATGTAACCAAGTTTTCTACCTGGAGAGAATTGGGTTATGGCATTGAGCCACAAGGCTCTTGACGCTATATATTTGTAAGTTATGTAGGTATATTCTTGATCTATTTATTATAAAAATATAGCATTTCAAAATTTCTCAAAGTTTGTAGAGTGGTCATAGAATCATTAGTGTTTACCAGTACAAAGATGTTCATTGCATCTACCTCAGCAGAATTTAAAAATGAACTACCAGATAAGAAAGATTATCCAAACTGCTGGCAAGGAAATTGGTTCTGAGTTTAATCAACAAATTGTGAGTTTCAAATTTTCACTTTGCTGCAGGAATTGGAAATGGTAAATGGGAAATGGAGTGGATCAGTTGGTGGCATTTTTTGCACCCATTGACAAAGTGTGGACCATGGTTTCTCAAACTAAAAAGCTACCTGAATGGATGCAAATGGTTGAACAATGCACTGACTTAGTTGGGGAAGAAGGCATGCCAGGCTATGTTAGGCTGGTGTCTGGTTTCATGTTCCCTCAGCAGGATGGAGAAAGGTCATGGATCAAGGAGAGGCTGGTCTCCATAGACTCATCATCACATAGTTATGTTTATAGAATGGAAGCAAGCAATATTGGCTTAGATGGGTCTCTAAATTCATTAAAACTTGTAGATTATGGTGATGATTCAACATTGGTTAACTGGTCTTTTGAGATAAACCCTATAGAAGGCGCATGCAAGGACAGCATTATTGATTATCTAGGATTTCTGTATAAATCTAGCATTAACAGAATTGAAGTGCTATTGAAGCAGCATTCAAACAAGGTTGAGAAGTGTGATTTGTGTGGCCATCTCACCTATGTAATGAATTCCACATGTATATGTGTATGTTGTGGAAAAATGTCAACTTCACAAATGTTTTGTCACCTGATGGAAACATTGGAATTACATCTTGTTATTTTGTATCTGGTTCTTCAAGAAATGTCTAGGCAATTCAAACCTATTCAGTCGGAGGGAGTTCTAGAAGACAAGAGAGGAATTCCAAATCAATATCAGTAAGTGACAATATATCCATTTTCACCAAACAAGAGAAATACAGCTGATATTGTTCTTAAAAAGAAAAAGTGTTTTTTTTTCTTTGAAACAAACATACACACAAAAGAAAAAAAAGTGTTAAACTAGGTTTGCTTACAAAAGTTTAAAATGTAATAGACGCCAGCTTCAAGTACTATGCCACTAATTCAAGAGAAAGCCAGTTGATCTATTTGATGAAGATTGTTTAGAACTTCTACACGTGTATGTAAAGATCACTCTAGAATCTCCTCGTATTAGCCAACCATTATCATCCTCTTAATTTAAAATGTATCAATTTCATGATTTAGATTAAATATTATAAATATAGATTGTTTTTATTTTGAAATAAACCGTTTTTCTTATTTTTAGATATTTGGCCCATGCGAAGATATTTTCCTCATTTTCAGCTGAAATTCTTTTACATTTGAAACAAAGTGACAATTTGTATCATTCATTCAAAATATTGGGGTTTTCCAATTGGTCAACAACATGTCAACATTGATGGTTTTGTACGAATTTGACTATTCATTATCTAATGGGCTTTTTAATTATTATTATTTTTGAATTCAAGAACGGGGCTTTTAATTAGGGGATGATTTGTTTAATATTTAGTCAAAACATAATTTTCTGCTCCTACATACTCTTTGTCCTTGGCAACAACATTGATGGTTTCTACGAATTTGACAATTCATTAAGAAATAGGCTTTTAATTAGGGGCTGCTTTATTAAATATGTAGATAATACAGACTACAGAAATTGCTCAATTTTCCTAATTTAATTCTTAACTGCGTCACAATTTAATTTGATGTTGAGTGGTGAAAAAGTCATGACCTCATTTAGGATGATACATCTTTAAGCAAATGACAATTAACTAGTATTAAGCATTAAGGGTTGGCAACGTGTGTACAAATGTACAATGCAAACTTACTTAAATTGGACATTAAATTTTAAGGTAATTAAAATCGTGATCTTAATGTGTAAAATTTTTAATAAAATATATATACAATCACTTATGATTTCATGCATTTAGTTGAAACTTAAAATCAAGCTTAGGGCTTTGAGTCAGATGATAGGTACATATGGTTTTTTATCCACACTATTTTTTTGAGACTTTCAACAGAAAAATCCACTGTACACCTTTTCTTTAGTTACCGTTTGGTATATTTGGACTCTGCAATTTGCATGTTCTTAGTCTTCTTCTTTTTATTTTTTCCTCTTTGACTTTTTCTTTTTGTTTTTATGACTGGCGGCTAGTAAAACTCTTGCAAGTAATTGATGAAACAGAAGCAGAATGAGATATATGTGGGTTTTGATTTATATGTTTATTTGTTTTTGTAGGTGAGGCTTTGCTCTTTGTACAACCACATTAGGAAAGGCGTGTTTGTGAAAATAAAAAAGGAATGAAAGATACTAAAAATCATAGTGAAAAAGATGTGAAATTTGAAATTTTGTGGAGAGTTGAGCTGTTACTACAAGCTGCATCTAAAATCTTTTTAAGCTTTTTGTCTAGCAAATCAGGCCATTCCAGTTCATGACCTGAAAACCATTGCTCAACTACAAAATTTAATTTCTCTGAAAAAGATTTCAAACACTTATGGACAAGCATGAATTACCCACCACCACCATCATCATCTCCTATACTAGTATACTCTTCTGGAAGAGTATTAGCTCCCAATACATATCCATATACATATGTGGCCAAGCATATTCATTTAAGGCCTAATATGACAAAATAGACCTTTGTTTATTTTCTTTTTTGGTTGGGTTATTGGGGTTGCTGGGTTTAATTTATGGCCATAAAAATTGTTGAAATATATACACATATGATGAGAATTTATAGGATTGGCTGATTCGTATCTTGAAAAAGAATAATTAACTTGGATATTCTGTACACAAGCAAGGGATTATTTGATGTAGAGCTAGTATTATTGGAATTTTTGATAAGTTGAATAATCAAAACATCAAGGCAGATGGATGCATATTTCAATAGTTTTATCTGTTAATAGTTATTTTTAGCCTAAATTTAGTTATTTTATTTTATTATGCTATTTTGGTCTTTTAGCAAAGTTGTAGGAAATTTAAGGTTTATTTTGTCATTTTATTTTTAGATCGAGAAGCCTGTCAAAACTTATAACCCTAAAGAGGCTTTGATAAGTATGTGCTGTTATAGATTGATTTTGTCATACTTGAATAAATTAATTTTCTGAGAATTCCTCAAATTTCTGATGGATTCTAGATCCTCATGGAGCTCAAAACATAAGTTTAAATCTTACTAAACACACAAAAGTGAGATGCTAATTAAGATACTACTCCCCTCCCACTCGTGTTATTCCCCTTTTGCGTTCTTATTCGATGGGAATGTATCGTAATAGGCTATGAACTGCTACTACTGATGACTTTGTTTCTTAGTTTTTAATATAAATCGTTGTTTACCAAAAAAAAAAATTAAGATACTACAATGAAAGCCTATTAATAAAAGGTGTCCTATATATGAAAAAAGTACAAAAATATGATTTTGAAGGCTCTTTCTCAGAGAGAGAGAGAGTTGCGCTGTGTGGTTGAGAGGTATGTCTCAACTCTAATATGGGTTTCAGTCAATTGAAAACGTCAACAAGAGCTTATTAGCTTCACTTATGCAAATGGACAGACTACTTTGTGTAACATGAAAGAAAACTTGGGTAGAATTCATGGCTGGCACTCTTCATTCACCTACCAATCTAAAACGACATGACATCAAAGATTTACTACTTTATAAGTTAAGGTGGTTAGTCGTACCACATTAAGTCAGAATTAAAGGTCTTCTAGAGAGAGAGAAAGAGAAAGAGAAAGAGAGGAACATGGCTCCTTGGTTTCGGGCATTGTTACTGGGAGCTTTTTTATTTCCAGCATTGGTTGAGTCCTTGGTTCGTCACTACAAGTTCAGTGTAAGTGCATTTTCTAATATATACTTTGTTGCATTTTCTTGCAGCACACATAAGAAGTTAGGAATGCCATGCAATATAATAACGTAAGAAAGCTTGCAATGCCATGCCATGCCATCATTATTGCCTGTGATGGATGGAAATTGCTTTGCTCGTTGCCATTGCATATTGCTGGGTGAAAACCAACGACCCAGACATTATTATTCTGGGCCATATTCAATTTACATTGTTAAGTTTGGTTTTATATCATAGACTCTATGTTATATCAATCACAACTTAAGAAACGTGCATTTTTTTTTACATATAAAATAACCAAAATTTAAAAAGAAAAAAGAAAAAAAAGGAATGAGAGGATAAAATATTTTTATAAAGTGGCATAAAGTGTTTTATAATGAAGGGTGGATGCAATTATCACCATACAAATTAGAAAGAAAAGATCAGAAGAAAAAAAAGAGAGAGGTTAAATTACCAATTTGGTCCTTCAAGCCTTCAACTATTAATTGTGTTAAGTTACTCCTCTAACTTTCAGAATTACATCAATTTTATCATTAGATATCTTCCATCTCTTTAAATTTTAACTAAGTTAACTAATGTGACCAAATGAAAATCATGAGATATAATAATATATATGTGTTAAAAGGTTATTATAGGAAGTGTAAAAATTTTCAAAATTAAGCAAATCAATTTTAACCATAAATTTTGTTAAAATTAAATGAACAGGAAGCCCAAGAATAAAATAGATTTGATTTTGAAAATTGAGAGATTAAAGTGTCTATTTTGCAATCGATTTTGTTAGTCCATCATCATCAATGACTTTCGCAATTTGGGCATGGCTAAGAATAAATGAAAAGCATGTAAAAAAAGTATAGTAATATTAACATTTTCCTTCCTTAAGCATACAGACCAAAAAAAGAAAAAGAAAAAGAAAAAGAGGGGGTATTGGTAGTTTTTAATTTTTTTTAATCTTATTGGTAATTTATCATATATATGGATTGTGAAATTAATTAAAGCCTGTTTAATGAAACAAAAGAACCCATGGTATGGAATGTGAAATTACAATACTTTTCGAATTAAAATCTTTGTTGCACTTTTTTATACTCCATTAACTGTAGCCTACCACAAGGTTTTTATTTTAAGATCCAAATTAGGTCCAATGCTTCCAGTGCACTGGATCCGGTCGGATGGTGACATGTGTCAAAAAATGGACATGTGTTACAATCCCAACGAGTCCAGTGCCACTGGACATTGGACCCAAACCTCATTTATTTTATTTTCATGGATTTTTATTTATTATTTTTTTTACGTTGATTTTTATTCTTATATTTATAGGTGAAGCACTTATTTCACTTTTGCCTGAAAATCACCTTGACCTTTGTATTTTAATACTCCTTTTTAGATTTTAAGATAGAAAAGAACACTACATGTAACAATTAAACTTCTATTTTTCTCTTTAGCCAAATAAAAACTAATAATCAAAATTATATTCTTCAAACAGAAATTTCATAACTTTTTTTTTTATTTTTTATAAGAGAAATTTCATCACTTTATATATACGTAAAGCTCTAACACTGGGTACTTTATGTAGGTGGTCTCGAAGAACATTACAAAACTATGTGCAACAAAATCCATTGTCACTGTCGATGGGCAATTCCCTGGGCCAACTCTGTATGCAAGGGAAGATGATACCGTGATAGTAAGGGTCACCAACCATGTTACAGACAATGTCACAATCCACTGGTGAGAACAATTCTGCCTCCATTTTCAACGGATAATATTGGAATTTAGTGGGAACAAGGCTATCTCACATTTAGTCCACTAATCACCAAAAATAAGTTTAGGGACATAAAAATTTTCACACTTATTGAGATAACATAACATGTCACTAACTAGATCATATAAAAGTAACCTTACTTCAATCATAACTTGACACGACAGTAGTTGTGAAAACGATTGTAAATTTTTTTGTCCCTGTGTCTTTGCTCATCACCAATTTGCACAAAAGCCTATTAAAATTTGTATAGGTGACTAATTGCAGCTATATACTATTACTTGAAATGGCAGGCACGGTGTAAGGCAGTTTCTAACTGGTTGGTCAGATGGGCCTGCATATATCACACAATGCCCTATACAGCCAGGGCAGAGCTATATTTACAACTTCACACTCACTGGCCAAAGAGGCACACTTCTTTGGCATGCACATATCTCCTGGCTAAGGGCCACAATACATGGTGCTATTGTTATCTTGCCCAAGAGAGGGATTCCTTACCCATTTCCCAAGCCTGATAAGGAAAAAATCATCATTCTAGGTGAGCTAAAATGTTTATTTGGATTGTTTTGATAAGGTTTTTTTAGTACTTGTAAATTGTAATTCTAGACTAATCAATAATCATAGACTACAGCTTAAGTTATCCTAGTAAAACGTAGCTATTAATGTGATTTTTTCTTTGCATTGTAGCCGAATGGTGGAAAGCGGACGTTGAAGCTGTGATCAATCAAGCTACCCAATCTGGTCTTCCACCAAATGTGTCAGATACACACACCATTAATGGTCATCCAGGACCCGTTCCTGGTTGCTCTTCTCAGGGTACTGACATGGGGTATACATTATCTTGTTATGTCTTTAGAGTTAATAATATACCATCTTAATTCATATGTTTTCTTTTTACTAAAAAAATATTGCACCCTTTTGATTCGTTTTTCAAAAGAACAAGCAAAAAAGGCTGGTTGTGTTTAACTAAGAAACACAACCCTTGAAACAAATTCGAAAAACAATTTGCTAAGGACTAAGAGTCATATAATTCAATGGCATTATTTAGTTCTCTCTATGGGGAGAACCTGAGTTCAAACTTCAAACCCCCCATCCCCACTTATTGTAAGCAGAAGTATGAAAAACAATCTGTTAAATGCAGACAATCATTGGAAAATTTTCAAGTAAATCTAGTGTAGCATATCCCTAATAGACTTTTTAAGCTTTAAGGTCCGTTTGGATAGAACTTATTTTGCTAAAACTGAAAATTGAAAACTGAAAACATTGTAGCAAAATAATTTTTAAATGTGTGAATAGTGCCGTGGGACCCATTTTTAATGAAAAAATTGCTGAAAAGTGGAATTTGTGGGTTCGTGAACAGTGCACGAGTGCACTGTTCACCATGGAAAAGTCAACAAATGCGGGTTGAGAAAAAAAAAAAAAAACAAAAAAAGGCAGAAGAAGCAAAACATGGACGTGATAAGTTGGATCCAAACCTACACTTAGGTGCGATTTGGATAACACTGAAATGACGTTTGCGTTTTAAGTCTGCGTTTTCTCCTTTTTTTTTTTTGCTTCAGCCACAGTTGTTGACCAAGTCAGCAGTGAACAGTGCATCCGTGCACTGTTCATGGGTCCCACAAACATCAATTTTCAGCAACTTTTTCATTAAAAATGGGTCTCACGGTACTATTCACACATTTAAAAATTATTTTGCTACAGTGTTTTCAGTTTTCAGTTTCAGCAAAATAAATTTTATCCAAACGGATCCTTAATGTACAAAGATAATAGCATACATATTACCAGCATATGTGGCTTACCATTAATTGTTTACAATTAATCCTACCACTTTTTTTTTTGGGTGAAATTTAATCCTTTCTTGGCATGGTCCTTTAATCTTCCTTTCTACAAGTGCAGGTTACACTTTACATGTTGAAAGTGGTAAGACCTATTTACTACGAATCATCAATGCAGCAGTGAATGACGAGCTCTTCTTCAAAATTGCTGGTCACAATCTAACAATTGTTGAAGTTGATGCCTCCTATGTCAAGCCCTTCCAAATTGACACAATATTCATCAGTCCTGGCCAAACCACAAATGCCCTTCTAACTGCTAATCAGGGTATTGGCAAGTACATAATAACACTCTCACCTTTCATGGATGCACCTGTTGGCCTTGACAACTTGACCAATTATGCCACATTGCGCTACAAAGGCACCCCTACTAATCCCCCAACCATCTTAACCAGTGTTCCTGCTCAAAATGCTACTCCAGTAACATATTCTTTCATTGACTCACTTCGAAGCCTTAATTCGCCACAATACCCCACAAAAGTCCCATTAACCATAGACCATTCTCTCTTTTTCACCATGGGGGTTGGTGTTAACCCATGTGACACATGTGTCAATGGAAGCAAGCTTGTGGGAGATATTAATAATGTTAGCTTTGTGATGCCAACAATAGGTCTCCTTCAAGCATATCACTATGACATATCAGGAGTTTACACAGTTGATTTTCCAGCAAACCCCCCAATACCTTTTAACTATACTGGTAACTCACCATCTAATCTCCAGACCAATAATGGCACAAGACTATATAGGTTGTCATTCAATTCAACAGTCCAGATTGTGCTTCAAGACACTGCTGTAATAGCACCAGAGAACCATCCAACCCATTTGCATGGGTTTAATTTCTTTGTGGTTGGGAAGGGATTAGGGAATTTTGATAAAAATAAGGATCCACAGAAGTTCAATCTTGTTGATCCCGTTGAGAGGAACACAGTTGCAGTACCAACTGGTGGATGGGTAGCAATCAGATTCAAGGCAGATAATCCAGGTAATTAAACTTACAGCCTCATCAAGCTTTTTCTTTGGAAATTAATTTGAAATGCTTTTACATTTCTTTGGAATCACCATTGATGCTGACTCCCAAAAGAGTGGACTATGTTTTAGAAATTAATAGTGCCATGCAATCTGCAAAGAAGTGGCATAACCAAGAACAAATTTTCTCACCTTGAGGCTTGAGCTTCTTCTTTTCCTGTAAAATATAGATAATTATTGACTAGGCTACTGAACAACTACATGCGACAAACTAAAAGTCATAACTTCTTGAAGTTTTTCAAACAAATTATTCTTAGGAAAATGTTAAAGTTACTATCAATTTTACTACAAAATACTTACAAACTAACTTGCCAATGAATATAATTAATGCCCACTTCAATGACATAGCATTCCTCTTATCCTTAACAATTATTATGTATCCAAAAATTGATCCAATATTCTACATTGGTATCTGTAGGTGTTTGGCTCTTGCATTGCCATTTGGAAGTACACACAACGTGGGGACTAAAGATGGCATTCATAGTAGAAAATGGGGAGGGCCCGAATGAGACTCTACCACCACCTCCAAGTGACCTTCCCAAGTGCTAGAATACTCAAGTTTTTACATCAATGCTTGAGACTTGACATCGGAAGAGAGGGCCAAGTGAATGTATAAATCAGCCAAAGATGCACAAAAACTTTGACATAACCAATAAACAACAAAGAAATGGCTGGGTTGTTTTTGGGAGGGGAAAGAAAGGAACCGCCCAAAGAGAGTGAATAAGAATATGCAAGTTATAGTCATGCTGTACAATTTCAGTTTCCTTTTTTGTTTTTACTCTTTTCCTTGTGGTTTGTAATTAATTAATTACACTTTGAGTGCATAGAGTGTATGTGCTTGGTAGAGTTTAGAAAGATCTTTCATGGTGATTAATCTCATGTTTTGTTTGGTACATAAATTAATTCCATGTTTAAATTTCAATCTTTTGAATATTTATTATTTGCTGAAACTTTTTGTTGCTATATCAATAAATCTAACCACTGCACACTCTTAGCGTAATAGTCGTTCCACAAGTACAAAGTTCTTATTACGTAAGGGTGGGGGTAAGGGCTGAGGTTTAAATCTCCAAGAAAAAGTTTCATACATACACATGTATACTTAAATTAGGATAGAGTAAAATTTCTATATTGGTAAAAAAAAAAAAAAACCTAAACTTATATAATAATGTAATTAATAAGCACGAAAAAAAAAATTATGGAAGGTGCGCGAGGTGTAACAAACATTATTCAGCATTAACAAAATAAAAAAAAAAATACATATAATAACTTTTTTCAAGATCAATCATTTACGATTTGTCAAAATGAAATTTTCCCTTTTTTTATATCACAAACATTATCTATAATTGATTTTATAATAAATTTCACAACTCCCTTTCAATGCACATAATCAAATAGTTCATTATAAAAATCATCTTCATTTTGTGACAATATTTATGGCTAAATATGCTCATTTCCTTGCAGTATAAATTAGAAGAGTAAGCATAAGTACAACCCCTCTATAAACAAATTGATCGACTATTATTTTCAGGTTTTAAATAGCCATTAGCAAATTTCATAAATATTTGATATGTAAAATTTTTCCGATAAAACTTGTTTACAAGCAAATAATATTAATTTTTTCTACGTTGCGTGCCTTTGAAAAATGATTTCATAATGACAATTAAAGCATCTCATCCATCTTCTCTAAATTTTTTGATAAACACTTTGGTGGATGAAACTGGATGAATGACTGCCTTCACATGATTTTTCAGTAAGTCAGTAACTTTATGGAGAAAGTTAAAATAATTTCCTATATTTAGAAAAGCACAATTTTTTCTATCCTTAACCTTCTTCTAATTCGTCAACAAGTAAATGCATTATATCTATGAATTCCAAATAGGTTTTTAAAAAGAAATGATGGTAAAAAAAATTTTACATCTTTATTGGGCAAATATTCATTCCATGAATATCATAGAGCATGAACCACGAAAGGTTGATGGTCATATTTATTATCTCATTCTATTTCTAAGATTCTTTTAACTAAAAACTAGTTAGTGTTATTGCTGCCAAATAAAAAAAAGGAAGTCTTATGACACAAATTTTGCCACCACCATGACATGTGCATTTGTGAGTAGCGTAAAAAAAAGTTATGGTTCTATGTAAAAGTGATAGATCAACAATCATAATCAGTATTCGTAAATATTATCAAGTTGTGTTAAATAGTGTAGCCCTTAAAAGATTAAAAAAATAAAAATAAGAACACTCAAACATTATATGGAGCAAAACAATCTTGTAGTACTCAAACTCCAAAATGTAAAATGTTAACATTAGATCTCATAAACTAAATAATTAAAGGGTCATGCCAATCACAGATTCATGTGACTATATTATTTCTTGGGCTACCTACCAATTTAGTAGGTTAATTACTTTTTTTTACATTTTTTTTTTTTTATACATTTTTTGTCCTTTTTTTTAACTTTTTGCAGCTTTATACTATTTTTTTTTACACAATTTTACAACTTTTTGCAGCTTTTAAATGAAAAGTACATCCTTAACCAGCATCACATCCGTACTGGTCAACATTTGCCTTAAACATATACTATTAAAAAAAAAAAAATTTTAAATTCCAGGGGGGCCGTCCCCTTGGTCTAACTTGAAGCATAGCTCTGTGCCTTTGTCTCTGGCACTCTGCCACTGAGCTACAGGCACACTTGTCCTGTGTTCAGAATTGCCATGACAAAAGTAGGTGAATTGAAGATATAACCCGTCAGATTTTTTTTTTTTAATATATATAAATGTTTACCTATATCAATGGTTGAATAAATCTTTTGATTAAATGATTTTTGTTTTTGTTTTTTTTGTTTATGGATAGAATTGTATTCCCTTGGGCCCTGTTTGTGGTTTGAGATCAGGTGTAATTGTTTAAAGTAACTCCTTAATGCAATTACACAATTTTCTTCATAATTTTATTTTTACATTTTAAACTTTTACTTCTTTTTAATATATTTTTTTATTTAATGGTTGAGATTGAAAGTTACTTTTTGCAACTTTCAATCTCAACCGTTCATTTGCTATTGCATCAGATCCTAACCCCTGTTTGTAATAGGACCAGGTCTTTTCCTTAATAAATTTTTGTATTACTCCAAAAAAAAAAAAAAAAAAAAGAGAACTGAATATGGGACGTACTATACGGTCGAGAGGGAGAGTGGTCCTGAATGAAATAGACTTACTTTCATATGGTTTGATTGCTCTCTTCTTTTTTTTTTTTTTTCTTTTTTTTTTTAGAAAATCAATTTTAAACGATGATTTATCATTCCTAATAGCCTGTTTGGATTGAGAAGAGAAGAAATGAGAGTGGAGGAAAGTAGAGTAAAGTTGGCAAAAAATAGACTGATTTACCAATTTATTTAGTTCAACCAACCATACAAAACCTGTTTGCGGCAAGTTTAGATTTTTTTCCCTCTGAGTGATAAACTGCTCAAGTTCCACATTAATTACCAAAACTAAAAAGTTCTACAGTTAATCCCATGATTTTAAAACAAAACGCATCTATGTTTGATCATTATCCTTTTCTGATTTTGGACTTACACAATACTTCAATACTTTACATTTGGCTTGAAAATGGTTTCACACCGACCTGCCAAAGCAACTTTTCTATTGGAGGAGAAATGGAGGTGAACATGGGTTCAAATCCGTTTTCCCCCTTAATGTATGTATTAAAAAAAAAAAAAAAAAAACTTTTAGGGTGTGTTTGTTTGGAGGTAAAATAGGGTGGATGGAAAATTTTGGAGAGAAAATGGAGAAAAAAAACTTTTTTAGAGTGTGTTTGGTTGGGTAGGGAGAAAGAAAAATAAATGGTGGGTTTCGGGTGTTTTCTTCCCGAACTTACCAAAAAGTTTTCTCCCCAAAATGGGGAAAAAACTGAAGGGAGAAAATAAGACTATTTAATAGACAAAAATACCCATGTGCAAATTCATCTTGTTCCTTTCTTATTAATTCTCAAAATTTTTTTTTTTTTTGGTGCTTTCCTGGGCATGGTGCCTCTTCCTTTTTCTTTTCTTTTTTTTCCTGTACGCTGTCTTTTTTCTTTTTAATTTCTTGGGTTGTGGGTGTGATAGTTTTTTTTAACTAGACATGATTTTTTTTGGGACATAATTTTTATTTTTTATTAAATTGGGTGATTGATTTTTTTTTTTTGGTTGTTTGTCACTTTTTTGTTTTAATTGGCCATCATTTTTTAACAAGGGTATATGAGTAAATTTATACAAACTCATTTTTTTTTATTCCTCCACTTTTCCACTCCCAACCAAACAAAAATGAGAGAAATTAAAATAGTTTCTATCCTCCTACTTTTCCTTCCTCACACCATTTTCTATCCTCTCACTTTTCCACCTCTCCAACTAAACGAATCCTAATGTTGGGTTGCAGGGCCGGTCCTAGGCCTAGGCCATTTAGGCCATGGCCTAAGAGCATTAGCATTGGAAAATTCCAATTCTACTCTATTTTACCATTCCAAAAAGTCACTTTATCATTATACCATCCCATTTTACAATACCTCCAACATCCCAAAACTCTATTTTTATTAAAATACTATTTTTTAATCTTTCTTTATTATTTCTTTCCAATCGTCACTTTTGTCACTTCTTTTCAGACTTGGTTTTCCTGGGCTTTCCAACAGTCATTTTTTTCCTCTCTTTCTCCCTCAACCTCTAGCATCGGTTCAACACACAGAGCCACACACATACCCATGATACACATATCAACCTATCCAAACCCATCACCACACACACACACAAACACAAACCATCAAACCATCAACAAAGCCACACACACAAACACAAACCATCAAACTATCAACAGAGCCACACACACACAAACCATCAAACCAGTTGGAGCAAACAACGGCCACCACACCCACCACCCAAGCCATCGATCAGCAAACCCAAGCCACCGATCAGAAACCCACGCCGCCGATTTGAAATCCAGCCGATTTGAAACCAACCGGAGCAAACCCATTCAAAAAAAATCATCACCGGAGCCACCATCGGAGCTACCGATGATCAACCCAACCGATCCACCCACCGATCAACAGATCCACCGTTTCAAACCCACCATCAACCGATCCCAGCCTACCGATCCAAACCCAGCTCGCCGATCCACGATGAGAGATGAGAGAGAGGCCGTGTGAAGCTTTGCCGATCCACAACCAACAACCCACTTCAGCCACAACCCAACCACGACCCACAACCCCTTTAAGCATCGGTCACAGCCAAAAAAAAAAAAAACCACAACCACCATAGTGACCCACGCCAAAAACCACAACCACCACTGACCCACGCCGCATTCACCCACGACCAAAAAAAAAAAAAAAAGCAACCACAGAACCCGTCGAATCGTAACCCACCAGAAAAAATGAGCCACTGTGATGTGTGATGTTGATGTTGGGAGGAGAATGGTGTTTGGGTCTGAAAAGAGGAGAGAGCAGACGGAGAAACAGAGAAGGAAGAGAGAGAAGAGAACTGAAATAATGAGATAGAGGAGAGAGAAATTTCGGGGAAAAAAGTGAATAAAATATATATTTTTTTTTTTAGAATACTGCTACAGTACAATTCTAACTTTAGAATTGTATTGTAGCATTATTGCAAAATTTTTTGCAATAGTTGGGTTTACAATTTTCTGATGCAAACGGTTTTGAGGCATAAAATGCCAAAAAATCCTTAGATATGGCATTAGCATTCTCCAATGCTAATGCTCTAAGGCCCCCTGACATAAAAAGGCCCCCTGACATAAAGGAAAAATGTGAGTTAGGTGTATATTTTTTTCCCAATCTTAAGTTGACCTAAAATATTAGAGTTATGCTAGTATATTTCAAGTTTTATTACATAGGTCCTACAAATTGATATGTCACCATTGAAGTAATTCAATAATAATTTATTCTTTTGTTGAAGTATCACCTCATTGCCACATTAGTTTGTAAGCTTTTTGTAGTAAAATTTGTAATAAGTTTAACATTTTCTCTACACCAAAAAAAAAAAAATAATAATAATAATAATAGAAATACAACACAGTCACCATTACGTGTATGAAAAATACTAATACTAATACAAATTTTAGGAAAAAAAATTTACAAACTGATGATGTGACAGGAATGTGATCGGTGTTACTTAAATAATATAATAAAATGAATGTTTGAATAACTTTTCTTTTATTGGTGATATGCCAGTTTGTAAAACCTATATAGTAATTATCATTGGCTCACTTTGGGTGAATTAGTTATATTAATAAGTAAGAATTAATAATAGATTTGAAATTAAATGAAAATAAATAAATATTATTTAAATGATATTTAGATGTAAAAAGGTCCCTATAAAATTCTCGCATTAGGCCTCAAACAATCTTGGGCCGGCCCTGTTGGGTTGTTACTACTCAATTGAATGAGGGAGACAAATATGAAATAAGTTGTAAAAAGTTATGTAACTCAATGACATTATTTAGTTCTTTCAATAGAAAGAACATAAGTTCAAAACCTCCATCCCCTATTATTGTAAGCAAAAATTTGAGAAAACAATATGTTAAATGCAATCAATTGTTGGATATTTTTTCAATAAATCTACTTTAGCATATCCCCATTCCCTAATAGAATTTTTTAACTTTAATGTAAAAAGATAATAGCAAAATTGTTAGAGTTGGCTCATATTTGTATTTGGGCCATTGGTCAAAGGGTTATTTTGAAAATTTGCATCAAGTAGGGTTATGCTATATAAATATTGTTGTAACCCTAATTTTTTATGTAGTACGCAAACTGTAGAACCATGTAAATTCTTTGTATTGATTTCTCTCTTCACTTGTCTTTGATCTTGCTTAACCAATTTTTCATAACAAAAATACATTACCAGCAAATATGACATTATGACTTACCAATTTATTGATTACACTTAATCCTGCCACTTTTTTTGTTTTTTCTTGGGTGAAATTTAGTCCTTTCTTGGCGATTTGGCATCTTATATGCCCCATATAACAAGAAACTAAAAGGTTGACATGGTTTTTGCCTTTGCCTTTCTACAAGTGCAGGTTACACTTTATAAGTTGAAAGCGGCGAGACCTTTATATTTACTGCGCATATTTTATCATGCAGCAGTAAATGAAGGGCTCTTCTTCAAAATTGCTGGTCAGAATCTAACAATTGTTGAAGTTGATGCCTCCTACATATGTCAAGCCCTTTCAAACTAACACAGTATTAAACTATTAATCGGTCCTGGCCAAACCACAATGCCCCTTCTAACTACAAATCAGGGTATTGGCAAGTACATGATAACACTCTCTCCTTTCATGGATGCACCTATTGGCCTTGACAACGTGACCAATTACGCCACATTGCGTTACAAAGGCACCCCTACTAATCCTCCAACTATCTTAACCAGTGTTCCTGCTCAAAATGCTACTCCAGTAAGAGCCCCATTAAACATAGACCATTCTCTTTTATTCACTGTAGGTGTTGGGGTTAACCCATGTGCTACATGTGTAAATGGAAGCCAACTTGTGGCAGATATTAATAATGTTAGCTTTGTGCTACCAACAACAGCTCTCCTTCAAGCACATTACTTTAACATATATACCAGGAGTTTTCACAGATGCTTTTCCAGGAAATCCTCCAATACCTTTTAATTATACTGGTAACCCACCAACTAATATCCAGACCATGAATGGCACAAGACTATATAGACTGCCATACAATGCAACAGTCCAGATTGTGTTCCAAGGCACTGCTGTAATAGCACCAGAGAACCATCCAAGCCACTAGCATGGTTATAATTTCTTTGTGGTTGGGAAGGGATTAGGGAACATTGATTCAAACAAGGACCCCCAGAAGTTTAATCTTGTTGATCCTGTTGAAAGGAACACAGTTGCAGTACCAACTGCTGGATGGATTGCAATCAGATTCAAGGCAGATAACCCAGGTAAAACATTTCGATTAGCTGATTTGCTTTCGTACAGATTTTTAATGTTTCACTTTTTTTAGATACAATTGTCCGCTTTTCAGCAAATTCAACCAAAACCTAATCCAAACGCACCCTGATTGTCTTTTTCTTGATAACGAGGTTACACCTTCTAATATGTCTTGTCATGGAAAAAAAACAAAAAACTTTAGGAAGTACTTTCAATTTTCTTTAAAATCACTATTGATGCTGACTCCTGAAAGGAGTGGACTTGTTTTTAGTTAGAAGCTAACTAGGGCCATGCAAAAAGATGTGGCATAACCAAGCACAATGTTTCTCAATTACTTGAGCTTCTTTCTTTTCACTGATTAGGCTACCGAACAACCTTCTGTGACAGACTAGAAACTATAATTTCTTGAAGTTTTTTCAAACTAGACTTAACAATTATTTGTGTACCCAAAATCTGATTCAGTAGTATTCTACTTTGATGTCTTTAGGTGTTTGGTTGTTGCATTGCCATTTGGAAGTACACACAACGTGGGGACTTAAGATGGCATTTCTAATAGAAAATGGGGAGGGGCCAAATGAGTCTCCACCACCACCTCCAAGTGACCTTCCCAAGTGCTAGAATGTCATATCCAATCAGTTTTTACATCAATGCTTGAGACTAGACATCAGAAGAGAGGGCCTGCCTAGTAAGACAGCTAAAGATGCACAAAAAAAACTTTGACATAACCAATAAACAACAAAGAAGTGGTCATTGTTTATACTTTTCGACGAGGGGAAAGAGAGCTACCCCTACCCTTCTAAAGGGTGTGTGAATAAGAAAATGGGCAAAAAGTTAGTCATATCCTGTACAATTTCAATTTTTGTCTTTTGTTTTTTTACTCTTGTCATTGTGGGTTGCAATTTCTACTTTTTAAGTGCATATAAGAGTGTATATAATTGGTAGAATTTAGAAGGATTTGAGTGGTGATTAATCTCATGTTTGGATTTTACACTTTTGAACACTTATTATTTGCTTCATGTATGGAACAGAAAGTTTTTGTTTTGTTTTTGCTAATGTAAAAAACCTTAACTTAATAGTGTAATTGAGAAAGAAAAGAAATTATGAGATAGTTGCAAAAAGACAAAATAAATTAAAGAAGCGCGCCAGGTAGGGGTCGAACCTACGACTTTCTGCTTAGGAAACAGACGCTCTATCCACTGAGCTACAGGCGCAGTTGTTTTGCACCCGTGAAGTTAGCATTAAAAACCACTAAATCTTAAGTCACATTCAACATAGCTACGACAAAATATTCTGACAATGACAAAGATAGGTGAATTGAACATATAAGTTAACCCTGTCATACCAAAACAGAACAGTTCGATTTGGCTTAAAATCGATTTCATAATGACATACCAAAACACGTCTCAATTGGATTGTTACTACTCAATTGATTGAGGGAATCAAACTCAAACAATTGGCTACACAGCTCATTTTCAATTTTTGTTTTATTAGATCAAGTTAATTAAGCCCAATTCTTCTAAAAAAAAAGTTAATTAAACCTAATTAAATTTAAGATTAGTTCCATAAAACCCAATTTACGAGTAATTCATTATTTACCTCACTCCTATATAGACTTAGTAAAATTAGAATGGCTCTTGTTAACATGCCCAGCCTTTGAAGGATAGAAACATGTATGGGTAGGTATTTTTCGAAAATGTAAAAAAAGTCAAAACTCTTTGAATCCTTAGAGCATGTTTGGATGCAGTGAGTTTTGAGTGATATGATCCTATTTTCATCACTCATGATCCAAAACTGGTGGGGCCCACAGAAGAGCAGTTGTTTGGATGATATCACTCATGATTCGTGACTCAGTTTTGGTGATTCTGTCACTCAAAAAAATGAGTGATGAAGAGGGAAAGTGAAAACACATTTCACCTGTTTTCATAACTCATTTTCCGTTATTCAGTGGCAAGTTTGTAATATTGCTGAGATTGTGGCCCCTTTGTGGGACCTGCGTCAGGGACATGTCTACATCAAGTCCTCAGCACCAACGACTTTCTCTTTCTTCTTTCCCCTTTCTCCTTCTCCCAGCAACAAACCAACATTTCTTCAAAAACCCAGCAACTGTGAAGAATGAAACCCAGCAACCAAAGACTACCCTCCACCGGATTTGCAGAGTTCTCTGTATCTCCTTGGTAAGATCAAAATTTTTTGAAGGTGAAGAAGCTGAAGAAGTCGCCGATGACTTCACCCGCCACCAGTCCATCACTCCCTAAATTTTATTTTACAAAACCTTAAAAAACAAAAACCAAGAAAACAAACCCCACGATAGACCAAGAACCCAGATTCCAAAAACCCATATGCACACAACCCATATTGGATATCTTTCTAACCCACATGTACAAAATTATGAAAATTAAAACAGTAACTTACAGAGGTCAGTGGGTTCGGTGGTTCTTCAAAAAATGAAAAATAAATTCAAAAACGAAATCAGCTAACATTAATCAAAGAAATTATGCAATCGGCAAATGTAAAATCCAAGCAAATTTGAGTAAATAAAACCAGATAATCGGAACTCAAGCAAGGCTTTTTTCGAAGTTAATAAAACCCGAAGAATCCGAAATTAACAAAAACGAAGAAAGTATAGCGTCGACAAAAATTTACAAAGCCAAAAAAAAAAAAAGGGAAAAGGAAAACGAAGCGGCGGCGACGGCGGCGGATCGGCGGTAGAGCTTGCTGAAGACGTGGAGCGCGGTGACGAAGCCGATGAAGCAGAGGCTCATGACGAGCACGACGGTCGGCGAGATCTTCAGGAAGGAGGATGAGCGGATTCTGGGTTGGATTTTGGTGGTATCTCCAAAGGTTTTGGGCGGCGTCTCCGACGGCTGGGGCTGAGTCCTAGCAAGTTTGGAGGTTTGGGTATTTGTGGGTTTTGAAATGAACATCTGTGGGTACTAAGGGGTAGAAAATGAAATGAAGAGAGTGAAGGTGAGGCGGGTAGGCTAACAGAATTTATGACAGGTGCTCAGGCATGGGTCCCTAAAAAGTAAAAAAAAAATTGAGTGATAAGAAACTGAAAATATGTGCCAAACAGGTGTGGGTAAGAAATTGGGGTATTTTAAGTGATGAGTGATGAGTGACGAGTGATGAGTGACGAAAATTGAGTAATGAGTGATAAGTGACCATTTTTTTAAACCAAACAAGCCCTAATGTCTCTGTTATACACAATGAGGTGCCAACTAGTTGAGTTATAAGGTTTTTAAAAATTTTATGTTTTACATGTCAAGTGCACCTAAAGCTAATCTTTAGATTATGACATCCAATTTTTCTTTTTTCTTTTTGAATTTTTAGACTAGTGAAAGGTTAAAGTTAATTATCATACTAGAAATTTAAAATTTTATGTATTATCTAATATTTATATTTTGAGTTATTTTCTTTGTTCTTTTATTTGTATTAAAAAAAAAAAAAAAAAAAAAAAAAAGAAGAAGAAGAAGAAAAATGTTCTAAGTTTTGTTTTTATTATTTATTTTAGTATTAAACAATAGTATGAATCATAACAAATTTAACTAACCAAACAAAATCCGAGTACGGTCACGAGAATAATAGGCTAATAGCTAGTATTCAATAATCTACATCTAATAAGCTCAAATCCCGGCCATTCAACTTGACTCATATGCCACGTCTATGTAACTATGCACTTGACAGGGAAAAAAAAAAAAAAATAGTAATAATAATAATGTTTACTTCACTTTAATTGGGAGGGGTCCAAAAAGTTGATACCCAATCTCCTTAAGATTTTTGATTAAAGATACAAACCAAGACAACCCTTTGATGCATAAACTACAGAACCTTGGTTGATCAACCATAAACTAATCATCAATTCTGTTATCTAAAAGATGGGCTATAATTAAAAATTAAATTAAAATCATACCAAATTTTATGAAAAGTTCAAATCCATTTATTACCTTATATATTATGACTCAGGCTTGACCCCTCTACATTAACTTTTTCTCACATTCTCCAAAATATGGGTTGGCATCATAAAATAGGACACACACTTTGAAAGATTCTCTCTACAATCTTCCTGATTATACTTTTATTATTAAGGGTCCGTTTGGTTGAAGTGGTAGAAAAGTGAGATGATAGAAAATAGTAAGAGGATAGAAAAAATTTTAATTTTTCTCCTTTTTGTTTGATTGGGAGTGGAAAAGTTGAGGGATGGAAAAAGTGAGTTTGTATAAATTTACTCATACACCATTGTTAAAAAATGATGGCCAATTAATACAAAAAAGTGACAAACAACCCAAAAAACAAAAAGAAGAAGCAATCACCCAATTTATTAAAAAATAAAAATCATGTCCTAAAAAAAAAATCATGTCTAGTTTTTTATTTTATTTTAAAGGTAAAGTCCGGGAAAAAAAGAAAAAGAAAAAAAAGAGGCAAGGTGGCCACCCAGGAAATCAAAAAAAAAAAAAAAAAAAAAAAAAAGAAGAAGAAATGAATTGGACATGGGTATTTTTGTCCATTAAGCAGCCTCATTTTCTCCCTTCAGTTTTCTTTCTTTTTTGGGGAGAAAACTTTTTGGTGGGCTTGGGGAGAAAACACCTGGGCCCCACCATATATTTTTCTTCCTTCCCATCCAACCAAACACACTCAAAATAGTTTTCTTTCTCATTTTCTTTCCAAAACTTTTCTATCCACCATATTTCACCTCCAAACAAACACACCCAAGTGTCACATCAATTTACTCTTTCCTCTTCCTATTACTGATAGTATTTTTGCACAAAAGTGAATTATTTCTACACCATCTTATTTTATATGGTGAAATCTATTAAAAATAAATAAATAAACATTTTATATGATAGAAAAAATAATTTCCTCAATTTGTTTTTTTTTTTTTGTTTTAATTTCTAATGTAGAATACTCTTGAAGCCAACAAATTATATACCCAGTTGTCCACTCTCTTTCAAGGAATGTAAAAGATAATTATACACTTTAATTGGCTAAAATAATTAAGTAATTGTAAAATTCATTTAGGCTATATATATTTATATTCTTAATTATGTATATTCATAATAATTTTGGTTCTTTTTATTTTCTTCTTCTTAATGATACGAATATTATACTTGAACACAAAATGAGTGTTATAAGGTTATAAAGAATAGTTAGAAATTATTTCAAAATAAAATTTTACAGTTTCCGCGCATCGCAAGAAACATCAACTAGTTATGTTAAAATAAAAAACCTAATTTGACCCATTAAAAAAAAAAAAAAAAGCAAAACAAAAGGAAAATATGAGAAATTTCAAAATCCATTGACCCTTATATATATATTTTTATTTATTATTTATTTTGGGCAAAAGAAAAATCCATGTTCTCTTTTTTGGAAGGAAAAAAATTCACGTTCAAACACTATAATATAATAGCAATAAGATGGAGCCAATAGGCCCTAGACCCCTAGTGCTACAATCCAATCTCAACTTGCCACATTTCAAGCGACCTTTTTCTGTGGACGATTCTTCTCTCCTTTGAACTCACACTCATCCACAACACAACCGACCGAGAAATCTCAACTGGTTCTGATTCATTTCTTTGATACTCGCTTGCTCACAGGCCCTTTTTCAATTTTCCTATTGTATATAGATTTACCTCTCTCTTTCTCTTTTCTTCTCCTCAAAGAAACGAAGCAACAAAAAAAATAGTTTCCCGCTTCTTTTTTTCTATTTTCTTCCTTGATTCTTCAGAATCGTTCTCTTTTCTCAACTGGGTCATGCTTTTTTATCCAACTTCTAATTCTATTACCACTATCTTGCTTTTGGGTTCTTCATATTTTACTTACTCTCTTTTTCTTGGTCTTGCTAGAGATTCTTTCACTTGGTGGGCTAAGAAAGTGGCAATCTTGAGTGGCATAAAACTTGTCACTTTTGAGCTTCATTTCTTCAAAGGTTTCAACTTTCAGCCTCTTTGCTTCAAATTCAAAAATTCCATCTTTGGGTTTTGGTTATTCTCTCTCTCTCTCTTTCTGTAGAGCGACTTAGTTTAGTTACACCATAGCAAACAAAATCAGATCTCTCATGCTTTTCCAAGATTCCCTTCGATTCTTAAAAGGTGGGAGCTTTTTAAGATTCTTCAATTGATGCTATTAAGGAAAAGGAGATTCTTGATTCCCAAGTAAAAGCTTCTGTATTCAATGCCTTTTTAAATCATTGTAAGATCGCATTCTCTCTGCCTTCTGAGTCTCTGTTTGTTTCTTATACTTTAAAAAGAAGCTTGATTTCAATGCTTCTCATATTGCCTCATCCAGCTCTTGTTGTATATTAGTTAGTAGCAGTAGCAGTAGTAGTGCTAGTAGAGTAGTGATTATGGAAACTCTATATCCAGCTTCGTTTATGTCAAGCTCCAATTGGTTTACGAGCACTGAATGGACTAAAGAAGAGAACAAGGCCTTTGAGAGTGCTCTTGCCATGTTTGACCAGGAATCGCCTGACCGATGGGTACATATAGCCCAAATGATCCCAGGGAAGACTGTGTGGGATGTGATGAAGAAATACGAGGAGTTGATAGATGATGTTAAGGATATAGAAGAAGGGCGGGTTCCGATTCCGGTTTACCTTGCCTCTTCTTTCACTCTAGAGTTGGTGGATAATCGAAACTTTGATGCCTATAGAAAAAGGTCTTCAAGAGCTGGGGGTACTGATCAGGAAAGGAAGAAAGGGGTACCTTGGACAGAAGAAGAGCACAGGTGAATTCCTTTCACTTTTCTGTTTCTGATAGTGAGAAATGCATACTATTTCCAATACTAAGGAAAAGAAACTATTAACTTGATGTTTTTACCAATTTCTGCTTTTTCAAAACTTTGGTTGGTCTTTGAGATTCTGTTTCTAGTGAAAACAAAGGAAAAGAAACTATCAAATTGGTCGTCTTACACTTTAAGTTGTTGAATTATGATATAGCCACATGGTTGTGAATGATTGTTGTTGAGTTTCTTTTTTCTCTGTCATGTATTTGAGTTAATGAGGATACTGAGGTTGCAACTTTCCACTATGCCACATTTTTACTTTAGCCATACTTCTAATTTGGCTGCTAAATGTTCATGAAATGGCAATTTAGCAGCCAAACACTAAGGAAAAGAAATTATTAACTTGATGTTTTTACCAATTTCTGCTTTTTCAAAACTTTGTTGGTCTTTGAGATTCTGTTTCTAGTGAAGACAAAGGAAAAGAAAGTATCAAATTGGCCGACTTACACTTAAGTTGTTGAATTATGATGTAGCCACATGGTTGTGAATGATTGTTTTTGAGTTTCTTTTTTCTCTGTCATGTATTTGAGTTGATGAGGATACTGAGGTTGCAACTTTCCACTATGCCACATTGTTAATTTAGCCATACTTTTAATTTGGCTGCTAAACGTTCATGAAATGGCAATTTGGAGTTTGATAACCCAGATATGTGCTTAAAAAATTTCAAACTCATTGTAAATATTTCATAATAGAGATGAACTGCCCAAGAACTCTCAAGCTTGTTAGTGTTTTAAATTTCTTGTACATCCCTATTTTGTATGGTCTGCAGTTAAAACTCTCTTGAATGTCATGCTATTATTCTTGACATGGATTGTTTGGGTAATAAATTACAGGCGGTTTCTGATGGGGCTTCTAAAATATGGTAAAGGGGACTGGAGAAATATATCCCGGAACTATGTAATCTCTAAGACTCCAACTCAAGTGGCAAGTCATGCTCAGAAGTACTTTATTAGGCAACATTCTGGAGGTAAAGATAAGAGGAGGCCAAGCATCCATGACATCACAACTGTCAATCTCACGGACACTACATCAGAAGATAATAAGCCTCCCTCATATGATCAGTCTTCTGTATTTCAACCGCAGCAAAAGCCCACCAGCGCATCGAGAATGTCACTTGATTGGAATCAACCTAATGATGAAGCAGTCATGGTTTTCGGCGCCACCCACGGAAACCATTTAATGTCATCTCCATATGAGTTTGGCTCCAATGACTTTAAAGTGCAAGGGCACAATCTGTATGGCAGTGCTCATTATGGAGCTCTTATCAAACCGCACAACTCAGTGTTTCAATTCCAACCCTCAAGACATCAAATACATGGATAAGGCAGCCGCTTTTTACATAGAGAATTAAAATGCCTAGTCTGATAATGTTCAGTATAACTTCAAAATCAGTGCTTATGTCAAGGTTTTGAGTGTGATTACTTAGATGAGGGCTTGAGTTACATTGATTTTGAACATTACGGAAGATGAAATTGCGTAATGGTTCAAAACTCAATCATTGAACTGGGAAAATTAAATGAAAGGGTCTTCAATTTCTCTGTATATTTTTAATTCTCTGTTTGGAATCCTTCCCTGTGGATGTTTGACTGATGAGTCCGCCTTACATACTAAGTTACTAACATTAGTCATAGGAGGATGGATTAAGTCATTAAACGCAACTCCATTAATGAGATTCGCTAAGGTGAATACACATATTAACTTGTATTTGGTTTTTAGGCAAATCATTTGTCTAGGGAGTTTATGCTGCTTAGCTAATTTAACCCTTCTTCATTGACCACTTTAAGACAGATCAAACCTTAAATATGATGGCAGTCCAATTCTTCAAACACATGATTTTAGGCCACAAATTAAAAAAATTCTGGATTTCATGGAGCAATAATGAATAATCGCCTGTGAGGTTCTAAGAATCTGTGTCTCTATTCAAGGTGTAATCCATGTATGCATCATGCTTTAACATGTTGCTGTATTTTAAAGTGGTAATCCATGTATACATTACATTATGCTTTCACATGTGTAATAGTTTGTGATAGCTGCAAAGTAGCAGCCATGTCATTGGATGATGTGGCCAAACTGGCTGACTCACTTGTCACTCTTTCTGATATTCCATGGTATCTGATTGCATACTTTTCTCTTAGTACGCTTTTCTTTCGGCCAGTCTAAGCTTTTTGGTTTAATATGGCCAAGTTGACTGAGCATCGTCACCATCACTTAGTCGAAGCTGAGTTTGCATTCCACTTAGTTAGGCATCCCATGCTTCAATCCGCCGTAGAATATTGGAAGATCCACGTAAGAATGCCAATGTGGTTTTGCATTTTTTTGTAATCATCTTTTCTTGGAACCAATCCAATTCTGCCTTGTATTTGATATTTCTGTTTCCGCCAACCCAGTTGTCGATGGTGGCTAAGACTGTTGCATCAGCATATTTGCTCCCTTTAATAGTCTCTCGAAGCATCATGCTTTGTAGTGATTCTTTATTTTACTTGTAAATCCAAAGGGGTTGTTGTTGTGTCACATTTTTGTGCACGTTGTAACCCTGTTCACATGAATGGAGTATCTAGCTATGAAATGAGGTCTTGACTCAACTTTACCTCTGTCTATGTGTAGTGTCATATATCTTTTGTTTATAGTTAGTGCCAAGCTCTCAAAGGAAAAAAAAAAGTTGTGGTAGATTGATAAAAGTTTAGTCACTCTATTATGAATGAATCCACTACAGATATACATTTAGATGTCTCCAATTAGCGACGGAAGAGAATAGAATGGAAGAAAAGAATGCTAATGACTGAATCTGACTAACCTATTGAGGATCCATAGCCAACTTCAAAATTTTGGAACTATGGCTTGGTTGTTGATGTTGAAGTAGATTGACTTCAAAATTTCCCATTTTTGGTTTGGTATAATAGCTTTGATAGATAATGCAACATTTGGTGCTAGGAAGTGAAGACAAGCATTGGAGTCTTACTATTCTTTCCATACATAACAGATCCTTTTGGCTTTTTAGTACTAGTGAGTTGATTATACCTTGGTCAATTTATAAGTTGATAATATACCAAGAGAATACTACAGTTACCTAAGGAATGTTCTCATCACAAGTAAGTGGCAAAAAGAAAAATCAGTTGGATTTGACAAGAAAAGAACAATGAATACTACAGTGATCTAAATTCCCTGAAAAACATAATTGTTTTCACTTTTTCATCTAAATTACCTACCCCACCACCCAAAAAAAAAAGATACTATTAAGGTACTATTGGTACATTTTAATATTAAAATAAATAAAAGTAACAAATGGATATTTGTCATGATAATACATCTGCTGGATAAATGAGAAAAAAGATAAGAAAATAAGTTTTATGGGTTAATGAGGATTTATTGGGTTAGTGAAAAATCAATTTCCACATTAATAAGAAAATAGAGTAAGTATTAATATATACTTATGATATTATTGGGCTTAAATGTCTTATCCATAAAATGGGCCTAACCCACAGGCATGGGAGATATGAAGAGGTAGAGGTAAAATCTCTCCACATCAATCCAATCTTGTATTGATCAAATTATAAATTTGTTGTAATTTCTTTGATTTTCACCATCACGTCCTTCATTGGGCCCTCACGAAATGGGTGATGATGGATCACCATCTCAAAAAGTAGGCATTCCACAAATGTCAAAATGAAATAAACAAATCATGTTTCCTAATATGCTGTTACTGTGTTTGTTTTCTTTTAGTTGCCATTGTGGGTTCTACTACCACCGAAATTGCTGCTTGCTACTATTATGAAAAAGCTTAGTGCCCACCTAAGTCACTTTGCATATATGAATTTCTAAGCCACACATTGGGCATTAATATTTCCAAGCCAACTTGGTTACTCATGTCAACATAAAAAAAAAAATTTCTGGTTATTGACATAATTATCAACTTGGTATAATTCTTTAAGAAGAAAAGCATTCTGGCCACTTTATCCTAATTTTTATGAAAGCTTATTTGAAGAGGTTGAATGGTACCCTTTTAGCCCTCTTTACTTATTTTAAAAGTTTCCTCTAAATCTTCTTTTAACAATGTTTTGTTTGTTCTGCAAAATCCTTTTAAAGAACCATGCAAAGGCCATGTTCAGTCACAAACTTCCACTATAGATAAAGTTGTATTCAAGGCCATCTTCATTGGCTCACATGGATCTAAGGATAACCTTCAAGGAAGCCTTTTATCATTTGAAATAATGGATAGAACTTTGGATAAATTATAACCAAGTTATTAATATGTTTACAGCCCACAAATTTTGTTAGATATTCAAGTGAAAGTAAGTGCCCATGTGAATAAACAAAGCTGTATATCATGTTGCTGAGAAAGTCAAATCAAATGATACAACATAACATCCCTACTATTACTATAAGGCAAAGTCATGCCGATTAGTGCTCCATACTGTGCTATATAGTAAAGTGTGGTTGAACTTCAAGGTGAAAAGGACCTGAGAAGGAAAAAAATACTATATAACATACTGTGCAGATGATAATTTTCCTAAAAGGAAGTCTGCGTTACTGTATTGGCCTTTTGCACCCATAATTAGACATCACAAAATGATGAAAGGAAGTTTAGATGAAGAATAAGGACAAAACCAATGAGTCAGTTATCTTGGGTACTTGTTCTATTTATGTTTGAAATTGACTTCATTTCAATGGAGTCGTCCACTAAAGCAATTTCACTTCTACATTGAAAATAAAAAGTTCAATGATGTTTCTTATTTTTCTCTGTTTAATGATTGAAGTATTGAATTTACATTTGTGTCTATACTTAAGAGTTACGTATTTTGTTCATAGTTGGTCCCATGTCTAGAAAAAAAGAGAGGGTTGTAGCAACATTCACTATAGATACATGGGAGTGGGTGACCTTGACTAGCCTGTTGATCCATAATCGATCCAGAAATTTTAGGATTAAAGCTTGGAGGTATTGAAATTTTTCTATTTAGCCCATTTTAGTTTTTGTTACTGTCCAATAAATTCGAAATTCTAATACTGCTGATGACCATTTTAAACATGCTTCTTAAACAGCAAGTTCACTTTTGAAACCTCCCCCTTCTCTACAGCTTCACATTTGCTTTGCCGAAAGCATAGGTTAGTGATTTAATAAGGCTCCAAAAACATCTCCTTCTTGAGGATGCATACCCAATTAAGGAAAACAAAAAAGACTTTGCAAACATAAATTTCCCACAAACTTTTCATTAATGGTTGAGTACTTGTGTTGTCACGCTGTGTTTGTCCCACTCTAAAGCATCTGGCACAATTTACAATTAAGAAGCTGCCACGTCATGGAGCGGACCAGTTAACTCAATTTGTAAAAAAATTTGCCATCAAATAAGAGATTTGGGGTTCAAACCCAATTGCACAAAAAATAAATTGGTGTCTTGGCTTAATAATAAAGAGCAATCATCATAGAGCGGACACCCTAGATTGAAAATCTATTGTATCAAAAAAAATAAAGCTACCACATCAAATGTATTTATTTTTGTTTCCCTTTACATTACATCACAATTCATAGTTGTATTATTGCCTTCAGTGATGAATTTTTCTGATTGGGGGCAATATTATTTTACTTGGGTTCATCACTGACACCATTGTTATTATGTACCAATCATTTTAATTTATGTCAGTAGTTACGAAAAATGTTTTGTTTATAGGCTTATTCTTCAATTATTTATACTTTTTTTTTTCTCACAACTGATCCTACCCTGCCCTTAACCATGGCAACATGGCACATGGGAAGTGTAACCCACCTTTTAACTTTGCACCAATACTGCACATGGGAAGTGTAAATCATTGAAATCTTTTCTAAAATGATTAGGTGGTTTAGTTCCACTCAAAAGCTTGATTGTTTCAAAAATGCTCAACATATTTCTTATTCTTTGTCAAATCACTTCCACAAAAAGAATCCCATAAGAAATCACATTTTCAAAAGGGTCAAAACATTTTCATGACTAGTTTTGAAACAATTTAAAATGCAATATTTACACAGACTAACTTAATAAGTTTGTAAAAAGCTTATAATTACACTTTGGAGCTTAAAGGAAATAAAGAATCATGCCCTTTTGAAAAAAGGTCATTGAGAGCAATTCATGGATTCATGGAATTCATCATAAGGTACAAATATGAGATCGCCTTTTTCACGTCCTTTACTCCCAGGCGACCATGCAGCAACACGTGTCCATCTTCTATAGCAGACTTGGTTTTGCAGACAAAGGTTTCCTAGTACTTGCTTATTACAATCATGGTAATGTGGGAATTCTCTGTTGGCTACCACTACCAAGTCGATAAAATCCAAGCCCTTTTTTGTAACCTTTGCTTTCAGCAAATGTTTGAAAATATAAGATCGAGGTTATAAAGACTAGAATTAAGCTTCAATAGGCCCGAATATTTGAAACTTTCAAAGGCCATACTGAGGAAACAAAAGAAGAAAAACATAAGTAGACGCATCAAATTTTGGGTTGAAGTAGGCTCATATTTGTTTCTCAGTGAACTAGCCCAAAGGCCTTATGGGAAGAGAGTATACATAAACATTGTTGTAACTTGTAATCTAGAAAGCACGAACACGGATACGGATACGATACAATAATATGAGCAATGTTATAAAAATTATAACATAAAATGACCGATATGACACCGGTATGACACAGATATGATACCTTAAATGAAGTGTCCGTACTTCCTAACTTATAACCTTAATCTCTCATATAGTGGATTGATAGCCGCTTGTTCTCGTGGTTGTTGGCACACTATTGTACCACGAAATCTTATTTTTCTCTTCTTTAATCTTGCTTAAACAGAGTTTTCACAACATTTAGAAAATTAATTACCATGTGTTTAGTTATCTGTTTTGGATTTTTTTTTATAAAAAAAAAATTATGTAACTTTTATGATCTAGGCCTTGACAAATAGCATCTCAAAAGCATATTAATCAACATTAATGGGATACATAGTCAGAGAATGCCTAAACATTTACTATAATAAAAACTAGATTCCTATGTACAATTTTTTTTTTTTTTTTTTTTTTTTGAGGAAACTATGTACAAACTAATAATATATAATCTTAGCATATTAAAATAAGATGATAATGGTTAACAAGGAAAAAATAAATAAAAATTCACATAGTTGACAATTGTTAAACGAGAGGTCTGCATTGCTTTATTGGCCTTTTACACCCATAATTGGACATCACACAATGGTGAAAGGAGGTATATGTGAAGAATAAGTACAAAATCTATGTGATTCTGCTATCTTGGGGAAGAAGTACTTGTTCTATACTTCTATTCATCATTGGGTTTTTTGAGTTGACTTCATGGAGTCTCCCACTAATGCAAATTCACTTTTGTACTGAAAATGAAAGTCCTCTCTGTTTAATGGTTGGAGTAATGAAATTTTGATATTTAGCCTTTGGATTTTGTTGTTGTCCAATAAATTCAATATTTTCAATACAGCTTTGATCACTCTTGTCACTCCACTTGCTTGCTTTAAATTTGACTATTTGATAACTGTACTTCCTCTCATCTACCCATGCCGACAACAAAAAGTTGTTCCATTATGCATCATATTAATTATTCATTATTGATACAAATACTCATTCCTTGGAAAATGATTTGCGGACAAAAATTTTCCACCACTTTCCAACTAGTATAATTTTGTGTAATTACAAAAAAGTCATATCCTTTTGAGATTTTTGAACACAAAATAATGATCCTTAAAAACATATTAATCAACATAAGGGAACAATATCCTCAATTGCTACAAAATACTTAAATAGTTCAGTTAGATCAAGGTATTTAAAAAGAAGGATCTGGATTTCATTTTTTAATTTAAATTATTTGAATAAAATATGAAATGACATTTTTTTTATTGATGAAATCTATTGACAGTTTTACGCTTTACTAGATTTGAAATAAATAGTTGAAAGATGTCATTTCAAATCCAGAATATTACATGTATTTTTGCTTGAGAAAAACTCATCATATATTGTTAAATTTCTATAAAGCAATTATACCAATAATCGCCTTTCAAATCCCTTGAGTTATATGAAGCAATTTCTATATGTTCATTACACCTTATAATAGCTGATACCACCCTCTTTAATTGCTGATGACATATCAACATCATCCTGATATCACTAAAATTTTTCTTCTAATGCAAATAATTAAATAAATAAAATACATTATTACAAAACATAGCTAATGTTGTCATGGCCATCAATTATACGATTACAAATGGAATGTTGCACCATCTGATAATCTTCTGTTTAACTTTATAGGCACATTGGAAGACATCCAAATCAAATGTCTTCATGAGGATGGAGGAAAATGCTATAACTCAGAAATGACATTAGGTGTCCAGAGTGTTGAGAGGAAAATACTGGTGCCAAAGGCTTGCAAGAGCTGTAGCACTTGTGGTGTTGGGAAATTTAGCTTTGGTTTTTGGTTATTACTACATAATTTGTGAGTGTGTAAAATGAGTTGAAAACTGAAGATTATGTTCACAGTACAAGACTGCATACTTTGGTCAAGCAAAATCCAGAGCTCGGTAGAGCAAAAATGAAGTTCAAGTAGAAAGTTTTATTAGTCACTCAGTAGACATTCAGCTGAGTGAACTTATTATGGAATGCCATTGATAGTTTGGTAATCATGGCAAGCCCGTTTGACTTCCCTCAAAATCAGGTGTTTCCAGTGCAGAGACATGGCATGCTATCAGGTTTATGCTTCCAAAGTTTGAGTGGTCTAGGCTTGTCTAGTTTTCAATGATAATTTCTAGACAAACTTCCATTATGTCGTTAGCACTCAAGAATAGACTAACTACAAGAGAGAGAGAGAGACTGATTCAGTGGGATACTTGGGAGATGCTGAGATACAGTTTGTGTCTTCTTTTTTGAGTGCCCTTTCACTAGCAGACTTTGAAAAGAGGTCATGAAGCTATGTCAATGCAGTAGACAAGAAAAAAAAGCTGAGAAGGGATTGTTAATTGAATGGGTTAAAATATTGGAAAGGAGAAAAATCTAGAGGCTACTTTGTGTAAAATTGCTTTGGGATAACAAACAATGTACCACTTATTATGTTCTCAAAGAAGTCTGTGACTATTCATGGAGGGCAAACTAAGGCTAGGGAGAGCATTATGGAGATCATAAAATGGGAATTCGGAGTTTTGATTGCTGGAACAGAGAAGATTGAAAACTTTGTTTTGGATAGTACACTTTGTTGTTGTTGAGGGATTTCTGTCTCTATACTTGAGTGGAAATATACAAGTAGTTTTGTAGTGTTGTTGGGTTTTGTCTATTAGTTTAGTAGCGTACTTTGATGTGCAGAGTGCCTTGTTGTCTTGAGGTGCCTACAGTAGTGTGCTCTGTTTTTTAAGTTGTATCTGTGATGTAATTGTTTGGGTTTTTTTAATAAAAAATTCTTATTTGGTCATTAAAAAAATCCCAAGTCAGGAGTTGTTTCAAATTAAATCTTATACTTTGAGAAGTTTTAAACTAAAACCTACACTTCTAAGGAATATTTCAATTCACATCATAAACTTATTACATGTAATATCGTTAGTGGAAAACTACAATTTACTACAGATTGTCACATAAAAGAACTTCAATTCGTCACATTTTTATTATATATACAATTAAAAAAACTCTCTAGAAAGCCACTCCACCCTTCGATATAAAATTCCCCCTCTATTTTTCAACATAGCTCTAAGCAAGCCTGGAGGAAATAGTAATCAACAGGCAAATAACCAGTAAAAGCATTTTTCAAGGCCCAGCCAGTAGTTCGTTCTTACAAGCTACAACATAGATGAACCACTCATAATCAGTAAAAATTAGTAAAAACATTTCAACCCAGAGGCAGTTCAATCCATCTAGAACACAAAAAACTATATATTAGAATTACTTATGGTGATAAGAATTATCTGTTTAAAGATATATAAAGCTCTACAGGGCAATGCCTCCTGTCGCTTATCATAGTTCAGTGTCACACAAGCACATATGCAATGTACCTCAACCACAATCTCATTTGTTACCTCAAAATAAAAAATAAATAAATAAATAAAAAGCAACCACATTTGTATTAGTAATTTATTTTGGGGTACAATGTTATTATGAGTTGTGGATAAGGTTAATACGTTCCTACAGCCATTGTTCTGTAACAGTTGAATATACAACAAAGGCTTGAGGATTCAATCCAGTCAGTCATCGCAATTATATGATAGCACAAAATCATGGTAAGTAAAACCACTCTTCATTTTTATTCACAAACTTGAAACATCTCGACATTTTACCCTATAACAACAATAATTTCCAATAAGATTGACTCAGCATATTAATACAAGTCACCAAAGTGTTGAAGTTTAGGCGAACTACCCCCAACAGGACAGTGAGATTGGTAGCACCAAAGATGCAAGTGCTTCCAAATTACATAAGGAAACCCAAACTTATTACAGGACTAATGTCTAGAACTAGGGCAGAAAAATGTAATTTAAAATAGAAAAACCCCTTATCAAAAGGGGAAAAAAGCTACATGAAAATATAAACAAGACGTGGCAAGGAAAGACTCCTCTGCGGAGTAGTATATACAGCTCTACACGGTGACAAAGGCTTCTGCATCCAAAGGGATAACAGTATTGGGAAAATCAGTTCTCGGTCCAGCAAGGGAGTAATATGCAAGTATATGGGCTGGATGCTCAACTATCACGGTCTCCCCAAGACCATTGGGAACACTTCCTCGTCTAGCAGGAATTAACTCGATATTCCAGAATGGGCGAGCCATTGCCATAAGGTCGCTACCATTTGAAGATGCTCTATATCCTTGCACCCATAAATACCTCAGAGAAGTGAGTTGCAACACAGCATCAGCCAGTGCACGCTCACTGAAGATACAGCCCCTCATTTCTAGTTTTTGCAAGCTAGGACAGCCTTTAGCAAACTCCAAAAGCCCTGCATCAGTCTCTCCAACAGAACCAAGAAGCATCCATCTCACATTTTGGCTGTACTTTCCAATATAACTGAGACCCACATCAGTCAAGCCCCCAGGTCGGACATAGAACGCAAACCTCCTAAGCTTTTCACAGCCCCTCAAAAGAGCTAGGACACCATTGTCAAGTGGCAAATCGCTTATCCTCTCTTCTCGGTCAAGCAGGACTAGGCGGAAATCACAAAGGTTTTTTGAGTAAGAGCCAATATATTCCAAAGAGGCATTTGTGATATCAGACACATAAACAGCCAAGTATTCCAGTTCTAGGCATCCCTGAGCCAAGGCAATCAATCCTCTTTGTGAAACTAGACCTTGTTCATCGTCCATTCCCTGCTCATCGGCACCTCGCTCAATCCTAAGCCTCTTTAGTCTCTTACAACTCTGAGCAAGAACTTCTAATCCTCTATCCCCAATAACATTCCTTGTCTGTACTTAAGAAAAACAAATTTAGATATATATAAAAGTTTCAATGCACTAAATACCCACTCCATTGAGCTGAACCATTTTCTAGGATTTTTTTAAGAAGTTACATACAACCATTTTAAAGAATATGCACATACATTTGTCATTTAGCATTGTTGTATAATTTCTAATTTTTTCCCTACAGTTTACTTGCCAATTTTTTTTTTTTTTTTTTTTGATGACATAGGAGAACTTCACTCAGATTAGTTGCACGTCGCAGAGCATACTGTACAACAATCCTCAATAGTTTACTTGCCAATTAACATGAAATAATTCAATTTGTGGTTACAAAGGTGAAATCACAAACAGGAAATAGAACACTTGAATAAAATCCTAGGAATTTGATCTTTTAAAACCAAGGTCAATATAGTCATTATAGAAAATAAAGTAATGGGGGATTCTAATGGAAGAAAAGGTTCTATAATAGTTGCAAATAATTCAGATAAGAAAAGCAGAAATGAAAGTCTTTTGGAATGTGGGTTCCAGTTAGCAGAACGGATTAAAGTCTCTTGCCAACAAATAAGAAATTTGAGGTTCAAATCCCCTATTTACACTAAAAACCAAATGGTGTCTTGGCCTGATGATAAGGAGAAAAATACTTTGCATCTATCAAAAAACAATTATAAAAAATTTTCAATTAAAAAAAAATGTTTCGGAATATCTACATATATAGTGCCTTAAAAATTTAGAAATATGATATAAGACATAACTCTGACCAATGAAAAAAAGTATACACACACATAATGATAAAAAAAAGGAGAAAAGATGAGAAGTGGTTTTATGGTTTTACCTCAAGAACTTCCAAGCTGGGGCACCTTTGAATTAACATACAATGGTCATCTGTGTCAAGGAGTGCATAGAGTAGATCCAACTTTTTGAGTTGGGATGCAAAAGGGAATACAATTGGAAATTCATTCTTCCCCATGTATGATAGACCCAAACGGCATAACTTTGGAGGTAATGACACAACTGAGTAATTTTCTGGTTGCTCATTGAAGGAACCCCCACAAAACTCTTCTAAAGCAGTTGCAATACGAAAGAAACCAAGGAGGTCCAAGATTTCTCGATCACTAATTTTCACAGAGATCAAGGAGCGGCAATTTCTAGCAATGAGTTCCAGGTCCTCAAATCTGACCTGGGCAAGATCCGTCATATAAAAATTTAAAGTTTCAAGAACTGTGTTGTTCAAAGCAAGCTCGTGTAGCCAGTCACCATCATTCTCAGCAATGAAGCTCTCCTCCAAAAACAAAGTTTTTAAATTCCTGAGAAAGCATATAAAGAATAATACATTAGTCATAATGACTATGGATCAGATCAGTGCTCCAGAATCAATAGCTTCTACCACTATGACAGCAAGCTGTGCTCACACATCCACTAAGTGAAACATAATAGTAGTAGCCCAAATAACAGGCATCATATACAGTCAACATATATATAAATGGTAGTGGGGGCAATCACATGATACATAAAAATGAGAACATAATTCTCAACTTAACAAAACTTATCTGAACTAATTGCAACCACTACATAAGTCATGTTTCTGCAAATCTAGAACATCTCACTAATGGGTCAACATTTCTATATTGCTATCTCATATCTTCCTCCTTTTTTTTATCTGGTGGGACAAGCTCATTGTGACTAACTCATACGACATATTTCTAAAATCCATGTAAAAAAAATAGAAGTGAAAAGAAGAAACAAAGCACAAAGAAAACTTTCCAGGGTGTGAAATTCTCCAAGAAAAACAAAATTCTACCAAGGTTTAAGCAGCATTGGAATCCCAGGCAACAGCTAATTTTTATTTTGTGCATCCTGGGCAGCTTTTTTCCTAGTTTTAAATTTCTGTTTTCCTCTGTAGTACAGAAAGTTTCTTAAGAAAGAGTATTGCAGAATGACTAAATATAAATAGTTTACCAATACATATGTGAGGGTTGGTGTCCAAAGCTCTTTGGGAGTCCAACTATTCCCCTAAGTGTGTGTAGATCCCTTGTCCCACGTACATTAGGAAATTATAGGGAGGAATCCCTTGAAGGTAGTACCAAGATGCTGATTAGAGGTTTCAAAGCCAATACCTCATGGATATCATGAGGCCTTAGAAACGACTAGGCCAATCCCTTGGGGTAACAACATATGTGAGGCCTAAAACTTCACAAACATATCCGAAAGACTAAAGCTTCTCTCTAAAGTTTTTTTTGATAAGTAAATATTCATTGATTAAATGAGAAAAGTGCTCCCCATGTAAAAAAAAAAGGAGGGGGAAGGAATATAATTTTACCATTAAAACCCTTTTATATGTCTTTGTCAGAATAGGGATGAAATCGATATTGCATCTCCATTTCATTATAGGAACGAATGTTCTTCCAACTTCTGGGGGGAATGCTTAGGGTTCTAGACCTAGATGAGCATAGGGATCAAGAAACAGAATCTGCAACTCTAACAAGTCATAAATTTCAAGATATAGAATCAAGCTAGTCGACTTTCAAAGACAAAGTAAATGTATAACTCACTTTCATCATTCAAGAGAGAATATATAGATGCAGTTAATTAAAAGGAGAAACACAGTATCATTGCAAGATCTACCTTTTAAACTCACTTAAATCATTATGTATATATGGTTGATGGTTCACAAACATTTGCTTGTCAAAAGTAATACTTTTTATGTTTTTAGTCTCAGCCTACATTTGATGCATTTTGCAGTAGTAATTAATCTTTTATATTATCTCAGTGCTATCCAATGATTAGACTCTTCCAAGATGTTTGAATTTCTAAATTGAATATATTTTCATTGCCTTATTTGTTTCCATTCTCTAGAATCTTGATTCATTGCTGATCACACCTATAACTCAATCCTGTCAAGCCTGAGTCTTTCATTACCCATGTAAACATCTTGATTACTTATCAAGAAAACTTTCCATTGGTCATTCAAGTGGGAAAAGGAAAAAAAATGTTAGTTTTCTCAATTGATCTCCATTATATAAAACCAAGTCAGTATTGCATTACCCTTTCAAAACTTGACTGCCATCAAAAGTGCTCAATCATACTCCCCAAAGTTTTCAAAACATAACTCAGAGATATGACAATAATTAGCGCAACTTCAACCCTCTGATTAGTGATTAATGAATTCATCGTAAAGTTCTAGGGATTTCACAACCTTTAGAATCTCGGCATTATAGCCATTGTTGTACACAAACCATAATTTCAAAAACCTTGTGGACTCTTAAGTTAGATGATTTGCAGGATTCAAAGTTCAGAAGCTAAAGCATGAGGTGAGCCAACCTCAACTACCTGAGAAATCCTCAAAGTAACATATAGACAGATCCAGATATATCCAACTATTGTTAATATACATGTTAACAAAACATTCTAGTATATTTTCACTTCCCAATTGTACTAAACTCATCCACTAGTGGTCAACTCAAACTATAACTGCCAACAACAAGCTTTCAGTTACAAACCTATGCATTACCAAAACAAGTAATAGAGAAGAAGTCCACAAATGACTGAAAAATTGTATCAAAACTTTAATTCTTTTAATCGCGCGTGCTAATTAATTCAAATTTCAATCAAACTACAACTTCCCAAAGAAGAAACAGAGACACTCTTCTCACTATAACACATGTAATTATCCGAATAGAGACATAATCATACTCAAATGACCTGCAATTTAAGCTAATCATGGAAGACACCAACAATCATTTGGCTCGGCATTCAAAAACAAAAACAAAAAATCGAAAACAACATGTCAACTACAAGCCCTGCACTCTATCAATAACTCGCGATAACAAAAGATTTAAGTAAAAATTGCACGAGCAATACTCGCGACGAACTTTAAGCCCTTGAAAATCATATTTAAACAAGAAATCTCAGTAAATCAAAAATTAAAGCAACAAAATTTGTACGATCAATCTTCACTTGATGATTCTCAAAAAAAAAAAAAAAAAAAAAAAAAATCTTCACTTGATAACAAGAAATTGAAAAAACAAAATAGAAATCACAGTAATTCACACAATAAAGCAACAAAATTTGTTGAGATTAATCATCAGTTAATAAACAGTCAAAAACAAGTACAAAATCCGAATCCAAATTCAACAGGAATAGAATCAATTCAAGCTTGAATTATCACAAACAAAGTTTCAGATAAAAGGAACTACCTGCAAGATCGGCCGATATGTAGAAGGCCATCGGTGGAGAAGCCAGAGCACTTGTCGAGCTTCAGAGCGAGGAGAACACGGCCGCGAGTGCGAGCGAGAAGTTCCAGATCCGAGTCTCGAACAATCATTCGGCGAAAGTGGAGCGATTTCAAGCAATTGAAAGACTCGGCGATCTCTCTCACCCAGGGAGTGACGTAGCCACCCCAATCTTCAGGTATGAGGTTGAACATGGCCGCTCTCGGCTTTCCTTTAAGCTTCAGAGATTCGAGGTGCCGAAAACGGAGCCGCAGCCGTTCGGGACTCGTGGTGTAGCAGAGCGCGATCGTCACGTGCTTGCGCGTGAGCGCGTCGAGCTCGTACCACCTCTTGCAAACCAGAGACACCGCGTCTCGGTCTTTCGGGTCGTGAATATACGGCATCACACAGCCGAGAACCACGTCAGACATTCCGCTATTCATTCTGTTCAAGCTCCGATCCTCCATAACCAAAAAAAAAAAAAAAAAACTCGAAAAAACAACAAAAACAAAATCGGCTCAAAAGTTAAAAAATCAGTTTAAAGCAGCAACAAAACAAAATCGGATACCGAAACCGATATTTAGAGACCGAATCATTCCGTTATATCTGGAAACGACGAAACGTTTTTTGAAGAGAAACGCGGTTCGAAGAAGATCCACATGGTGAGTGAGAGAGAAGGATCGGAGAGGATGGACGGTGAGGATCGACGGAGAAAGAGAATCGAACGGCGACGGTTGGAGGAGAAAAAAAACAGTTAGTGGAGTGGTGGCTGAGTGTTTGGATTGGATGGGATGAGACCCTAGTGAGGGGTCTATTGTGCGCCTCAAAATAACAAAAGAAGAGTGTGTGTGTGGTTTTGTGAGTGTAAAAAAGAGAGGACTCAAAGGGAGCAGAGGTTTTTAGAGAGAGAGAGGGAAAGAAAAATAATGAAAAGATAAAAGAGGAAACGACAAAAATATACTGGGGCAAACCAATCAAACGTCATTGTTGAGACAATGAAATTTTTTTTTTTTTTTTTTTTTTTGGGTTGATGAATTATTGGGGAAAAAAAATTTGTGTTGGGTGGTTGCAACGTGGTGAGTTTTGATTGCTTGGGTTGGATTTATGCTTTTATTCACTTTACTGCACCAGATGTTGTCTGGCTCTCTCTTTCACTCTGTGATTGGTTTATATATTTTGGGGAGTTTTTTTAACGGTAATTAAAAACTTCTGATCACAAATTTTGATAAAAATGGAAACAGTAATTAAAAGTGGAAAGTATTTTTGTTTTTCCGTTTTTTTGAGAGTTGAATTTTGAAAGTTTGTCTTGTTTTTGGGCATCATTTGAAATGCCCTTTGGTTAGTGGGGGAATTGCCAAAATAAGTTGTTTCTTACCAACTTTTTAAAAGTAATGTTAGTTATGAACCCAGATAATAATGGATAACAATTGGCTACAATAACAATTTATAAAAAATATTGTAAAATAGTTTGTGATTATAGTATTACTCATTTTAATTAAAATTCTAAAAACTTACATACTTGTAACATTGATTAAGTTCTATTTCACAATTTTTACAGGTTTTTTAAATCCCTCACTTCCAACTCAAGCTATTGAATTATTAAAAAAATTAAATTGACTTAGCTATTTTGAACCCTTAAATGAGAAAAAAGAGTGCTTTTTTGTATGATTGACAAAAAGGAGGATTAAATTAGTACAAAACAGAAGAGAGTCAAAATATTAGTGACAGATTAGCTGATTAAGGCTGGAACTATTCAATGAGTAAAGAACTAGGATCTACGAAAAAATAGCTATTAGCAATCAAGTCAATCTTCTAGAACAAAACCTGATCTCTCTCACCCACTCTCTCTCCTCAAGTTTTCTAATTTTTTACCCTTAAAGCAACATGAGACCTAAAAACGGTTTTACATGCAACTACCAAACCGGATACAAATGAAATGATAATGAACGTGTTTTGTAGGCCACTAATTTTTTTTTTTTTTTTTAAGATTCCTTGTAATCTGGCATTTCTTTTATTTATATGTATTTATTTTATTTCCTTCAAAACCATCCACAAAATAAGCAAAAACTTGCTCAGCTTTCTAAAAAGTTGCTAATATACCGTTCATGCTTTTCAATTTTGCTTTTCAAATGCACCTAAAAAAAACAAAGAACTATGGTTGGGTTTGTACTATCTTCATTAAAGTAATAATGTTTTTTTTTCCCCTTATTTTGGAAGATTTTCGTTTACATTCTTGAATGAGATGGGTTAGAACATGGTACCGAGCAAAAAAAGACAAAACCTTGTACGCTCAAACTTGTGAGTTCAAAATTGCTAATCATTTAGTTTGCCATTTATTCGTTTCAATTGTTTCCAATAAATGTATTGCCAAATCAAGATAAAAAGGAGGGGGGGAGGGGTAAACCATCATTATATGGCTAATGTTACTAATTATGCCATATTTTGATTAATTCATACAAGTCTTCTCTCTCTCTCTCTCTCCACTATGAAGAGTCCATAATCCAATAACCTAATATGCTTTTCAATTTTGCTTTTCAAATGCACCTAAAAAAACAAAGAACTATGGAAGGGTTGCACTGTCTTCCTTAAAGTAATTAATGTTGCTTTCCCTTATTTTGGAAGATTAATTTTCATTTATATTATTGAATGAGATAGGATAGAATCATAGAACATGGTCCTAATTTGCTTTTCAAATGCACCTAAAAAAACAAAGAACTATGGAAGGGTTGCACTATCTTCCTTAAAGTAATTAATGTTGCTTTCCCTTATTTTGGAAGATTAATTTTCTTTTATATTATTGAATGAGATAGGATAGAATCATAGAACATGGTACTAAGCAAAAAAGACAAAACCTTGTAAGCTCGAACTTGTGAGTACTAATCATTAAGTTTGCCATTTATTTGTTTCAATTGTTTTCTAGTGAATGTATTGCCAAATCAAGATAAAAATGGATAAACCTTCATTATATGGCTAATGTTATTATTATTTTTTTAATATACAAGATAGAAATTATACTCTAGCATTATCTAAGTTTATATGTGTGTAAAGTTTCCTCTTAGAAACTTGAACTCTGGCTCTTACCCTCCCCAACCTCACAAGAACTTTGTGAAGTGACCATCACACCAAAAATGCATGGTGATTATGACTAATGTTACTAATTACTCCATATTTTGATTAATTCATACAAGTCTTCTCTTTCCTGTATTGATGATGCCAAAAATCGTTAGTGAGCCGCACAGTCCTTACGTGCTCTAGACAGAACCTGCTAAACAAAAACAAAGAATACCTCGTAGAGACCACCGATGTGGTACTTGCCAAATACCCTCTAAACGTTAAGTTAAAGAAAATTTCTACAACTCTAGAGTGCCAGAGCTGGGAGAATTACACGTACCTTGGTTTGTGAGGGCTTTGGGGTTTTTATAATAGCGTAGAGCTAACATTCATTTCTTGGCAGAGAGGGTATTTTCTTGTAGGGAAGATCCTCATTAATACACGCATTTTGCGGGATCCTTTCCTTGTAGGGATTCATTTGATTGGGTTTGGTCGTGGGACACAAGACATTTCCATGTATAGACATTCGTGGAGATCACGTTAAGCCACACTGGACCCATCGGCCTCTTCAACCTGTTGGTCACTCGCCTCATCCAAAGATTTTCCGTCAGCTTCACGGAGACGCTCATCAGATGTTGTGGGCCCGTCGGCCATATGGTATTGTTGCTTTAGATCCCCGTCTGCTTATATGAAGGCAACGGGTCCAAAGGGACCGTCAGCTTCTTTATTTTTCATGTCTTGAATCACCCTTATCATGTATCAAAAGTCCATAATCCAATAACTTAATGAAAGGTTGATGTTTGTCCTAGACTCCTAGGCTTACAATATGGTGTACAATCTGCCAACAAGTTACAAGCTACATGACACTTACATTAATCTATGACAGGCTTCAATAGAATTTACTAAATGTCTCACATCAAGATATACTCGAATAAAATTAATATTGAGAATCCATATCAAGAAAGGTATTTGACCTTTTTCATTGTTGTTTTTCTAACTGTTTTCTTGGCAAAATCAATAAATAATTCCTCTGTTATTTATTTCCTCTCTTAGGTTGAATCTAAAGCCTTAAGAGCACTAATAACAAATAAATAATTCACATTTGTAATCACTTGCAATATAGTATAGCTTTCATTTTATCTAATCACTAGTACGTAAATCCATGCAAGATAGTTTGACACAATGTGATTATTTTTTTTCTTATAGAGGAAATTAATTTGATAACTATGGTAAATTGGTAAATACAAATAAGCATTTACAATTAATGTTTTGTATATGGAACGTTATAGTATATTATAGTATTATTAGGCATTTATTATGATTATGTTTCTATATGAAACTAAATATATTCTATCATTTTTATATAAAAAATGTTCTAAAATTCTTCAAATATAGAATATAATCTAAATTCAATTAAAATATATGAGGTCAACCAACATAGAATATAATATCATTGTAGAGTTCTTTTTTTTTTTTTTTTTTAATTCAATAGTTGGGGGTAGAGGTATTCATCATTTACATACATCGTATTTAGATATACCATAAAGTGTAACAACTTATTGATTTATTTTTTTCAATTGAAAGAAACAAAACTACCACAATAAAAAATTAATACAATCAACGTCAGTTCGATCCAGTTAACTCAATTAATAAAAAAATTTATTGTCAAATAAGTGATATAAAATTTGAATCCAAACTATACCGAAAATCAATTAGTGTCTTAAACCTAATGATGAAGAGCAATCATCATGGAGAAAACATTATATTTTAAAACTCTAACATGTCTATATTAAAAATAAATAAATAAAAATCAACACAATCAACAAATTGCAGACCTATCTTTTACACACATGGTATAAGACTATGAGTTATTAAATATAACCTCTACTCTCTTTTAAAAAAATTACGGGAAAAAGAAAGTATAACCTCTCTTTAAAAAAAAAAAAAAAAAAAATTCAAAAGGGGGTTTATTTATTAACTAAAAAGCACTGTTACAAGTATTTTTTATTGGGCACTAGCGATGAGTGCCTAGTTGCAAAATATCACACACAAATTTTATATAAAAAAAATTTGGACATTCCTTATATTTTCTTGAAATTGCAATGGTGCTTATGTCCCCTCTTTACTAGTTCATCTTCCACGCCATTTGCTTTACAGAAGACGTGACGTGAAAAGACAATCCATTCTTGGCCAAGTAGCATCTTGCAATCTAAAATTAAAACAGAAAGTTCCATACCAAAACGTACACTATATATTGTTAGCTAATGGAGGAGAATTTGAGAGTTAATTTCTAGGTTTATTTGTCTTTATCTTAATTTTCAAGCCATTTTTAAACCATATCTTTTGATAAGTATAACCTCTACTACGTGATTTATCATCCCTTTTGATGAGTGTAAGGTTGCACAAAAATAAATAAACTAACAAAAGGAAAAGGCGAAAAAAAAATAAATCATAACCATAAAAAGGAAAAAGCAATAATCTGTACAGGTATTGAACTATTGATCGATGCTTGGTGGAAACAGACTGGTGTCCACGTGGCACGACCACTTTCGACATTGAAGCAATCATGTTTGACAGCAGTAACGCATAAAGATGAGTTGTGTTATGACGTGGTGGTGATCGAGATTGGAAGCGTTTTCAGGAGAAATTATTGGTTCCTCCGGGAGGACCACTGATGTGGTCCTCCCTGCTCCTGCCAGCCATTAGGAAATTGCCATGTGGCCATTTTTTTCTGACTCAGCTCCACATCATCGTTTCCCTTCAACTTAACTATTGTTAACAAAACCAAACCAATGTTAAAACTCAGCTCCACTTACCCACAGCCGAAACCCAAAATCAAAGCCAAACTCAAAATTTCTCTCAAACACATCTACCTCTTTCTTTCTCTCTCCCTCTAGCTCTATTTCCCCCTCTCTTTCTGTATGAAATTGAAATTCAAATAAGTGTTAAGCCATGGAAGACTGCCGTTTTCACAAGATAATATTTGAGAATAGAAGCTTGTAATTTTATTTAAAAAAATATAAATATTATGTGGTTTAAGATTAATGAATGATGAAAAAAGGGAAACGATTTTCCTCTTCATCTGCAAATTAAGTGTGTTTGTTTGAGGTTGTAATTTTCATAGGTGAGTAAAAAAATAAAATTCTTAGTTTCTCAACTGAGATTCTTTCCCCCTTTTTCCAAGTTTGTTTTTTGTTGGCTTTTGGAAGATGGATGAATGGAATTCAATAGGGATCCAGCACATGTTTTAAACATACCAACAACTTCTCAAAGTCGAAAATTTTTCAAACATTATTGATTCATTAGTTCGCAGAATAAACACAAAGTATCCAAACTCAGATTATAACGTATGAACAAGAGAACAAAACATGACTTTGAATTTTCCTCAGACCCACGGCAAAGACACCATACCCACAGATTCCTCAATCAAAACCCACCATACCCACAAACCAACAGAGATCTCATTCCTCAGACCCACGGCAAAGACCACTTCTCCTTCCTCCAAAATGCAGACCACCAACCACCGTAGAGATCTCCTTCCTCAGACCCATGACAGAGCATCCAAAGAATCAAAACCCACCATTCCCACAAACCAACATATATCTCCTTCCTCAGACCCACGACAAAGACCACAAGCTTCAACAGCTACTCTTCAGAAAAGCTTTCAGATATCGCCGCTAGAGTGGTGGAGGAGCTTCGACAAGAATCTGAATCCGACCCAGATTCTGATATCTTTAACTGAGCTCCAAAAACTACACAACCTCAACCTCAACAACAACAACAAGACAAAGCAAAAGACAACAACAGCGACAAAGAGAAGCGTGAGTACGAGGAAGAAGAAGAAAAAGAAGATGACGATGATTTCGAGTTTGCTTTTGCTTGTAGAGAGCCAGACACGACAACAATCTCAGCCGACGAGATCTTCTCCAACGGTTAGATAAGACCCACTTACCCAATCTTCGACCAGAGCTTGCTTCTATCTCTATACGAATCCCACGTCGAAAAGACAAACACCATCACCGCCACCACTACGAGAACTCTCCACCGCCAAAGCGCCGTCGTCGTTTCGTCGTCCTCCTCTGAGAAAGCTCATGATCGAAGAGCAAGAACGAGATCGTGACACGTCGTGCTCTTCCTCTGAGGCAGATGTGTTTGAGAGAAATTTTAAGTATGGCTTTGATTTTGGGTTCCGGCTGTGGGTAAGTGGATCTGAGTTTTAACATTGGTTTGGTTTTGTTAACAATAGTTAAGTTAAAGGGAAATGATGATATGGAGCTGAGTCAGAAAATATGACCACGTGGCACTTTCCTAATGGCTAGCAGGAGCAAGGAGGACCACATCAGTGGTCCTCCCGGAGGAACCAATAATTTCTCCGTTTTCAGCTCACTCCAATCACCAAAATGATGTTTACTATACGTAGCAATGTTTGAGACCTATCAAGTTTTATAAGTTTTTTTATCTCAAATTTTTTTTTTTAAAGTTTTATAAGTTTTTATTATTATTAGTTATTTATTAAAGATAGGAAGTTGTGATTAATTAGTGTTATCTTATTTTTATAAGAATTTTATTATTGATATTATTTTTATTATATATTAATTTTTTTTTAATCTTGAGATATATTGGATATTAAGTGATTTATAGATGGAAAGGTTATGAGTCTAACCCATAGAAGATGTGTCAAGCTGTCAATATTTTGTACAAATATATACAGTGATAGTATATCTATTTAACTTCTTTTTTTTTTTTTTTTTTTTGAGAAGAAGCTATTCTATTTAGCAAATTTTTGTTGACATTTACAAGATTTACAATTAATATAACAGTGAATGTTATTGCTATTGTATTATCAACAATATCCCCCTAAAAAAAAGTATTATCAACAATATACTAAATACATTTCTTAGTTACTTTTTTGTCTTGTATTTAAAATTAACACGTCAATTTGTAAATTCAAGATAGTAAGATGTAAAATAAACCTAACAGTATGTACTTTATTAATATTAGTGTATAACCCAGTACGTATGGAAAAATACATATCTAAAAAATCACAATTATAAATACATATGAATTTAAATTATACTTGTGGGGGCCAATTAATCAGGAGATATTATCAAGGCCATGCCAGCTGGGCCTAAAATCCAATCCGAGGATGTTAGACCATCCGAGAAGGCCCAGACAAGACTGTGAAACAAGCAAGGCTAAGGGAGGAATAAAGACACTAGGGGGTGAGTCTAATGAGTCCTCGGCCTGTAACCGAGGTGAATTTGAGTGTCATACCATCACCGACTCACTTCAGAATTGCACCACAGCTAAGAAAGGGATATTGGACCAGGGGAAAGACGGGGGAGGCAAACAAATATCTGTAAAGTTGCTACCTCTGCATTAAATACCTTCCAACCAACTCTCTGACCGCATTAATGTGGAGGTGATGCCTGAACAGTGGTAAAGTAGCATTACAGCTACTAGTTGATGTTTCTAGGAAGTGTTGGATGGGACAGGAAGGGATCCCCCAAATTCAACCTACACGTGTGCGGCGAAGATGAGCCTAAGGTGGCAGTATATAACATGAAAGAATGTATTGAAAGAGGGATCGAAACTTGAAAACCAGGAGAACTAAGAAGAAAACCTTGTAAAAAACTAAGAACGGAAAACTTATTTTAAAAGAGAAATTGATTGTTATATTAAGGGAGATACTTCCGTAAGTGTGAATTTGATCGTTTTTCCTTGGAGGTTAATCTAGTTCTTTAACATCCACGCTCTACAAATTTTATTGTTTGGGCCTCTAACGTGCGAACCCCATATCATTTTGGGGCCGTTACAATTTGCGTCCTTACAATTGACGCCGTCTGTGGGAAGGCTTGTGCGTTGGCACAGGCGGCGGTTAGTCATGGTGGGATCAAGCCCTTGTCGACAAGTGTCCCTCAAAAGAAATAGTTTTGGCGGTGGGGCTAGCTAGGCGAAAGCCTCCCCATCGTTCCCAGTAGTTATGGTTCTAACTCAGCTCCCACTCAAGGCTACCCTACAAAGTGCCAGTGGTACGGGTAGTTCTAGGGGCTTCCAACATCAAGTCAATGCCCCGTACCCCTGTCAAGGGGCTAACCCTAGAGTAAAAAAAAAATTCTAAGTTTTGGACAGAATCAAGGTATTGCATGATCCTCGGACTCAAACCTATGGGGAAACCAACTACTTAAAGAAACTCTAAATTTTCGACAGAACCAAGGTATTGCATGGTCCTCGGACTCAAACCTATGGGGAAACCAACTACTTTAAGAAATTCTAAGTTTTGGACAGAACCAAGGTATTGCATGATCCTCGGACTCAAACCTATGGGGAAACCAAGTACTTCAAAAAAGAAAACCTAAGTTTTGGACAGAACCAAGGTATTGCATGGTCCTCGGACTCAAACCTATGGGGAAACCAACTACTTAAAGAAATTCTAAATTTTGGACAGAACCAAGGTCTTGCATGGTCCTCGGACTCAAACCTATGGGGAAACCAAGTACTTCAAAAAAGAAAACCTAAGTTTTGGACAGAACCAAGGTATTGCATGGTCCTCGGACTCAAACCTATAGGGAAACCAACTACTTAAAGAAATTCTAAGTTTTGGACAGAACCAAGGTCTTGCATGGTCCTCGGACTCAAACCTATGGGGAAACCAAGTACTTCAAAAAAGAAAACCTAAGTTTTGGACAGAACTAAGGTATTGCATAGTCCTCGGACTCAAACCTATGGGGAGATTAGTCATTAGAAAATGAATTAAGTCTTAGACAGAATGGAAATCCCGTCCTGTCCTCGGATCCCCAGCTCTGAAGAAACCAATGTAAACGAGTATTTAGGCCCGGTATAGTCATACCTCGGTCCTCGGACCGCATGTCAAAAATGGTTAAGGCCATGAATGTTGATAGGAACGTGGTAAAGCATCCTAGTACACGACGATCATCTCAGATAGTTCATTTTGGGTTACCCATCCTCGGATGATCGCCTCATACGCAGTACAGAACGTTCAGCTGTTATCTCGGTTAGTCTTATATGTATAACCTTTTTCAGGTCGGCATTATTGTGCCTGTTAGTCTCAGTAAGTTCAAAATAATAGCTTTTTGTTAACAGGGGGCTCGGCCCCAAGTATCGTTCAGAAAAAAAAAAAAAAAAATATATATATATATAGCACATCCATTCACAGCATAACTATTACAGAAAAGAAAGAATACTTAGAATAAGATAAAGTCATCTTTTATTAATATAAAGAAATAGTACAGCGTACAATGAAGGGCTTAAGCAAGCCTATACCAGAAGCTAACCACAAAAGCAAAAAGAAAAGCAAAAAGGAAAACGATACAAGGAAACAATAAATCCTTCAAAATTCTGCTCTTATGGCGACTAAGCGTGTCAGGATGACCCCATTGATGGAAGGGGAGAAGAGGCAGAAGAAGAAGCAGAAGCACCAGGATGCCCCTAGTGATGGAAGAGAAGAAGAAGCGGAGGCAAAAAGAGGCACCAGAGAAGGAGGAGAGGAGGAAGCAGGGATGCCTAGTCCCCGTGCCAGCTCTGACTCCCATCAAGCCAGTGCCATATTAGCAGCGCTCGAAAGAGAGCGGATGGTACCAACGATGAGCAACCCCACTGCTATCGCACCAAAAATCTGATGCGACCAGCGCCTGCTTCGGATTTTGGCTAAAGGGAGAAAAGGCTTCTTTCCCGCTTTGTCAAAGGGGAGAAATGCTTTGAATCTCTGTCTCCCTTGCCTTGATCGGGCCATCTTGAGTCTCGGAGAGACCCAGTGCTTCTGGAGAGGGTGTGGTCCCTTCACCCCAACCATATCACTCCCTAAGGCTTAATCCCACTGGCAGTGAGGACTTTAAGCACAGTAGGTGGTTTAGGAATTTGAAAAGATTGAGAGGTCTGTACGTAAAGGAAATGACCTCTTACCTTGCTTCTTATATGGAAGGCAAGTCTGGTGGCATTTAATCTGTACAGATTTCCAAGAAAAGCTACAAACGAAATAATTCCCACTCAACTCCTAACGCCGTCTACAACCGTTGGATTGGCGTTGCCTCGTAAAGGGAACTTATTAAAGACGCGCCTCGTGTACTGAAACTGCAAAAGCACGACGTGAGTAAAACTCAAGGAATGTCTCATAACCAGGAGCATTTCCCAGGCAAATGAAGAGACGCCGACATTAATGAAGGACAAAGCTTGGCAAGCCGTGACATAGGCCCGACGTCACCAAAACCCTCCTCTCCGTCCGAGGGGTCGGACAAGAGGATTTTGAGGGGCTATTGTGGGGTCAGAGAACTTGTGACTCTGGCCCACTTTGCTTTAGGGCCCAAGGCCTGAGCCGAGGAGGGATATAGCCGAGGACATACAGTGAAAGTCCAAATGGCCTAGAGATATAGCCGAGGATGATTCTGTCCTCGGCATCCCAACGCGCTCCTGAAAGAAATGGCAAGTACGGTATAGGAACAGTTTAAGGAAAAGCTGAACACCTCCACATTGATGGAGAAAGGACCCCTGGACAATATGGCTACAAAGGACAAAGAAAAGGCCGTCATTACTGCAATTAAATACTCTGCGCCAGACAGAGCAATGTTTTTCAGCTTTTACAACTACCCCCAATCATTTTGGGTATGGGCTGATGGGACAAGTATCAGCCCTGGAAAGCTGAACCTACACGTGGACGTTGGAGAAAGGGTAAAGGCTAATATAAAAAGAGAAGTAAGCAATCCAGAAAAAAGGGGGCTGGGAGAAAAAAGGCCAAAAATCAGAGCCCCCCAGACCGTTCCAAAAGAGACTTCTCGAACGAACATGATTCATTTCTATATGAATACCATGATTAACCACCGTCCGGTGACCAAAACCTAGCCTTTCAAGCCCACACTCTACAAATCATATTGTTTGGGCCCTCAACATGCGAACCCAACATCATTTTGGGGTTGTTACAAATTGAGTCCTTACAATACTTGGTATTAGATTTACAACTTACACATTTTTTAAGCGATGAATTTCTAAATATGTAATGGTTTCTCATTATATATATGATTTAGAATCTAATTGAATTTCTCCCTTTAAAAAAAAAAAATCTAATTAGGTTTAAACTCTTCGGTTTTTGCATCCAATAACTCACTTGCAACAATTTTTTTAAAAAAAAAAAATAGATAGGATACTTGGCGCAAAATTAAACTCTAATTGAAATTCAATTTACAATCTAATTGGATTTAAACTCTTCGACTTTTACACCTAATAATTCACTTGACAAAAAAAAACAAAAAAAACAAAACAAAATTTAGATGGGACATATGGCACAAAATTGGATAGCAATTTGGAATCTAATTAGACTTTCTCTAAGTTTTGGCTTTAACTATATATATATACAGACTAATTAGTATTTAGTAATATCATTAAGAAAAAAAGTTAACAAAAAGTTAAACGGTTTTGAATTTTGAGCTTATATATAGTACTTGATAACTCATGCAATGCACGATAGAGTTCAACCTTAGATTATTTTTTCTCCTATTTTTTGTTTGTCTAAATATGAAATTTGATAATTATTGTAATTATTAATAAGCACTTCAATAATTGTAGTTATATTTGAAATTGTATATTCTATTATTTAAAGAAAACACGATGTGCCACGATTCTTAATGGAAAGTGTAAGGACACGATTTGGAACGACCCAAAACGATACTGGGTTCGCACGTAAAAAGGCTCAAACAATATCATTTATAAAGCGTGGGTTTGAAAGGCTAGGCCTTGATCACAAGTCGGTGGTATTCCGGGGTGTTCATACATAAATAAATCGTGTACGCTCTGGGAGTCTTTCTCCTAGAGGCGGGCTGGGAGGCTCTGGTTTTGGCCATTTTTCCCAGCCCCTCTATGGATTGCTTACTTTTCCTTTTATGCTACCCTGTGTTCTTTATCCTTCGTCCACGTGTAGGGTCGACTTTTCCAAAATTGATACTTGTTCCATCAGCCCATATCCAGAGTGGTTGGGGGTGGTTGTAAAAGCTGGGGAGTATGGCTCTGTCAGGTGCAGAGTATTGAATGGCAGTAAGGGCAGCTTTCCCTAGTTGTTATACTTTCCAGCGTACCATTCTCTATTGACTTAGATATTTTAGATTTTTTCCAAGCTGCTCTTATACCCTTTTTACCCTTCCTTTCGGTGAGACCTTGGACATGCCGAGGACTGAATCGTCCTCGGCTGTGTCCCCAGACCACTTCGTACTTGTATTACCGAGCATGGGCTATAACTTTCCTCGGCTCGGGCCTTGGGCCCCAACGAATAAATGGGCCAGGGCCACAAATCACTGGGCCCCACAGAAAGTTTAAAGGTAGAATATAATTTAAGTTAAATAATTAATTTATATATATATATATATATATATATATATATTGTGGGGCCTAAAATCTGAGGTCCCAGCCCACTTCGTGTTAAGGGCCCAAGGCCCAAGCCGAGGAGCCCTACTGCCGAGGACGTATAATGAAAGCCCCTTAATGGCCCAAGAATGTGGCCGAGGACGACCTCACGCTCAACACCTCACAAAGCGCCTGAAGAAAAGGACAAACTCAGTACAAGAGCAGTACAAACGAAAAAGCTGCCAACACCATAATGTGGAGCCCAGCGCCTGACAAGCCCATACTCCATACCATGCTATCCAGCTTTTCCCAACCACTCTGACGTATGGATTGATAGGACAAGTAATTACCCCAAATAAGGAGAAACTGACACGTAGATGAAGAAGGGGAAGTGAATATTAGTATAAAAGGGAAAAGAAAGGAAAGAGAAGGGGGAGGAAAAGGAGGAGAAAAAGGAGGAGAAAAAGGAGAGAATGGTGAGAATGTAATGCTCCTCGGACTAATTCCGAGGAGCCCAATCTCTAAAACCAAATCGATGTAAGGCTCAGTCATACTGTCCAAACCTGCCTTTGTATGAGCTCTCATTAAATCAAGACCAGACCGTTGTCCAATGACCAATGGCAAGCCTTTCAAGCCCACTCTCTACAAATTATATTGTTTGGGCCTATTACACACGAACTCGATATCACTCTTGGGTCGTCAAATAAAATCGTGTCCCTACATATATATATATATATCTCAAGGGCGTCGTTACTTATGCTCGAGGGGCAGGGTTACTTATGCTCGGGGGTTCAATTGAACCCCCTTAATTGAATTTTTTTTAATATATATAATAATTTTTTATTAGTATAATTTACACTTGAAAATATGTTTGCACACTCTGGCTTAAATCTTGTAAACCCTAGCCACATATCATCTCAGCCCAAAGCCAGAACAACACACATGTTATCTCGTCCTAAAATTAACCAAACAACAACATAGATCACAAGTCTCCTTAAAGAATAAAAATAGAGTGTTTGTGAGTAGTAGGTGTCTCTCTTTATTATAAATTTATATTATATGTGTATTAGTGTGTGTCTGATACTAATTGTGTGAATTATTTTTTATTTGTTATAATGTTAGATCACAAGTCTCTTTAAATGAGTAAAAATGTTAAAAGAGAGTGTTTGTGAGTAATAGGTGTCTCTTTTTATTATAAATTTATATTTATGTATATGAGTGTGTGTTTGATATTGATTGTGTGCGTTATTTTTTATCTGTTATAATGTTATTTGTGTGGATTGTGATGTGTGTGAATGTGTGTTGTATACTATAAATATAATATAACTTTGTATAATTTAATAATTAGAAAATACTTAGTGATTTAAGAAAAAAATAAGAAAATTAGTAATTGTTCAAGTATTTGATTAGTTAAGTAGACACTTACTGTATTATTTATGTATGGATAAGTGTGGTTGTGTAGGCTAATTTAATACAGTGCCAATGGATTGAGTTTTGTCATTTAGTTTAAAATATTTTTATAAAAACAATAACAAATAAATAATAACAACTTCATAAAAATAAAAAATGTTACACAAACTTAATAAAATAAAATGGTCACACTTACCCACATCGACAATAAATAATAACAATTAATAATAAACTATCTTGAAATGATTTTAAAATATGAAACTTTGTAGAGAAAAATTGTAAAACTTTATATATATATATATATATATTGTCAATATCTCAATATATTCAAGTTCTCTTCAATTAAAATTTCAACTTTTTTTTTTTTTTTTTGCATAAAAACTATTTTGGTTTTTTATATGTTAAAGATTATAGATTATTAATTGGTAGATATATCTATCCACTCTTCTGTCATAAATAAAAATTAAATATATGACTGAGTATTTGATTGTGATTTGTGAAAGGTGTGAAATATCGACTGTACAGTCATATATCATAATTGATTCATCTAGTGTAGTAAGTGCCTGTGTTGCAGGTTAATTAATTAGGGATAACAGGAGGTACCTGAGGCTGATTCATCTGTATTGCCTTGAGATCGAGTTGAGTACTGTTATTGCATCCACCACTGTATGGATATTGATTTTGATGCCAAAATGGTTTTAAAATATGATTAAGGAACATTCCCTTCATAACAAGCTTCATCATTTTTCAACAGCATATGCTGTTGAAAAAATTCCAGGGTACGTCTAGGGCACAACCATATATGAAAGCACTTATATGACTTTGTTGAGGTTTTTGTTTATCTTTATTTTAATATCTCTAATTAGTACTCTATTCCAACTCCCTTGTAGTAATTTGTTGTTTTAATACACTTTCCTTCTTACCAACACAAAAATATACTTGACCCAACTAAGCTTTTGAACCTCTCTCTCACACACACACATATATAAAACTTATGGCCTATGGGTTACTCAATTGAGTCTCAAATACAGCAAAAAAGGGAAAAAAAAAATACGTCTCAATATTATATATACTAGACGGTGGGGAATATATTCAGCAAAAAAAAGTAGGGAATTTTTTCCTGCAAGATTTTAATATTGCAATTAGAAGGGACACAACTTCAACTATATATATATATATACATAGTTGTCAAAACGTGAATCTTACTGTTAATCGATTTTTGATTTTTCTGTATCGTGTATCGAATCGTATTGTGTATCGTAAGATAAACAAACACTTAATAAAATTTATAAAAAAATTATAGATATACATATATAAAGGGTATATTCATTATAAATTTTGAATATATTCAACTAATGACTAATTTATTCATCACTTATGTAATAATGTTTAACAAGCTAACTAAATAAATCAAATTGCTTATATATACATATATTGGTTGTGTTCAAGTTATACCTTGTATAATTCTAAGAAAATATTATATCATCTAATAACTTGTTACTCATATTTTAAAATTTTCACTTTTTAATTACATGTTCTATATGTTTTTAACACGTATACCAATATTTATGTCAATTAGTTGTTATTTACTATTAAATCAATAAACTTATCTTTTATGCATTATTTTAAACTACAAAAACTTGAATTTAAACAATTGATTGATGACATGACTATTGATAATTAATCATCTTGAAATTTTGCAAGCACGGAGAATGCACGAAGATAATATAATCCAATGATTGATTTGTTAAAATTCGCAATCACTTAAAAAATATTGAGTATTAACATTGGGGGTGTAAAAACCTCCCAGTTGCTATTTTGCCAACTTATACCCCAAATTTCCCCTTTATTCAAGTATATATTGCTATATTTTTTAGTAACCATGAATAGTGAGTTCTCAAATATACAACCTAGTATTCATGGGTTGTAAACATTTAATATATATATATATATATATGTGGGGCCCAATAATCTATGGGCCAGGCCCATTTGCTCGTGGAGAGTCCGAAGGCCCAGGCCGAGGAGAGTTATGGCCCAGGCCCAATAACATAGAATACAACTGTTTTTGGGATACAGCCGAGGACAGTTCAGTCCTCGGCAGATCCAAAATCCCATCGGAATAAAGGGGTGAGACTGGTATAGGGACAAATTAGTGAGGAGATCTAAAATATCTTGGGGGAAGTTATCCTTACTACCCTTCCAGATAAGACTACACCTGACAGAGCCGTACTCTGCAGCCTTATCAACCATCCCCAACAATTCTGGGATTAGACTGATGGGACAAATACCAGTTTTGTAAAGAATGACCCTACACGTGGACGAAGGAGAGTTAACGCAGACCAGTATAAAAGAAGAAAGTAAGTAAATCTAAGGGGGGCCGGCCTAAAAGAAAAAAAACTACATGGGGCAGGACCTCCCAACAACACCGGACCTCACTGAAAAAGTCCATCATTGGGTAACCGAGGTAATATTTCAATGGTCCTCGGATCAACTCCGAGGAGTCCCCTCCCATAGGGTGCGACGCCATAAGGCCTAAACGTTCAAACCCACCTCCCCTTTCTATATGAATTCCTCTAAAATCAAGATCGGAACATCGCCCCGTGCCCAACGACTAGCTTTTCAAGCCCACTCTCTACAAATCATATTGTGAGGGATCTTTCGTGTGCGAGCCCAACATCCTTATTGGGCCACAACAGAATCGTGTCCTTACAATTGGCGCCGTCTGTGGGAATAGCTCGCGCGTTGGCACAGGGGATGGTAGAATCAAGCCTCTGTCAAATGGAAATCTGCGAAAGCTCCTCCGTTTCCGGCGACATACAGTCGCTGCTCCGGCATAAACTCCTGCTAGGGGCTACGCCTTGCGGTGCCAAGGGCGTGGGCATCTCTAGGGGCTTCCGGCCTCAAGTCAACTTTTCCCGCCCTGGTATAGAGGCTTATGGTCGAAAAATAAACCAAATAAAAGAAATCTCACAAGTTTTGGACAGAACCAAGGCCTTGCATGGTCCTCGGACTCAAGCCTATGGGGAAACCAACTACTTAAAAGAAATCTCACAAGTTTTGGACAGAACCAAGGCCTTGCATGGTCCTCGGACTCAAGCCTATGGGGAAACCAACTACTTAAAAGAAATCCTACAAGTTTTGGACAGAACCAAGGCCTTGCATGGTCCTCGGACTCAAGCCTATGGGGAAACCAACTACTTAAAAGAAATCCTACAAGTTTTGGACAGAACCAAGGCCTTGCATGGTCCTCGGACTCAAGCCTATGGGGAAACCAACTACTTAAAAGAAATCCTACAAGTTTTGGACAGAACCAAGGCCTTGCATGGTCCTCGGACTCAAGCCTACGGGGAAACCAACTACTTAAAAGAAATCCTACAAGTTTTGGACAGAACCAAGGCCTTGCATGGTCCTCGGACTCAAGCCTATGGGGAAACCAACTACTTAAAAGAAATCTCACAAGTTTTGGACAGAACCAAGGCCTTGCATGGTCCTCGGACTCAAGCCTATGAGGAAACCAACTACTTAAAAGAAATCCTACAAGTTTTGGACAGAACCAAGGCCTTGCATGGTCCTCGGACTCAAGCCTACGGGGAAACCAACTACTTAAAAGAAATCTCACAAGTTTTGGACAGAACCAAGGCCTTGCATGGTCCTCGGACTCAAGCCTATGGGGAAACCAACTACTTAAAAGAAATCCTACAAGTTTTGGACAGAACCAAGGCCTTGCATGGTCCTCGGACTCAAGCCTACGGGGAAACCAACTACTCAAAAGAAATCCTACAAGTTTTGGACAGAACCAAGGCCTTGCATGGTCCTCGGACTCAAGCCTATGGGGAAACCAACTACTTAAAAGAAATCTCACAAGTTTTGGACAGAACCAAGGCCTTGCATGGTCCTCGGACTCAAGCCTATGGGGAAACCAACTACTTAAAAGAAATCCTACAAGTTTTGGACAGAACCAAGGCCTTGCATGGTCCTCGGACTCAAGCCTACGGGGAAACCAACTACTTAAAAGAAATCTCACAAGTTTTGGACAGAACCAAGGCCTTGCATGGTCCTCGGACTCAAGCCTATGGGGAAACCAACTACTTAAAAGAAATCCTACAAGTTTTGGACAGAACCAAGGCCTTGCATGGTCCTCGGACTCAAGCCTATGGGGAAACCAACTACTTAAAAGAAATCCTACAAGTTTTGGACAGAACCAAGGCCTTGCATGGTCCTCGGACTCAAGCCTATGGGGAAACCAACTACTTAAAAGAAATCTCACAAGTTTTGGACAGAACCAAGGCCTTGCATGGTCCTCGGACTCAAGCCTATGGGGAAACCAACTACTTAAAAGAAATCCTACAAGTTTTGGACAGAACCAAGGCCTTGCATGGTCCTCGGACTCAAGCCTATGGGGAAACCAACTACTTAAAAGGAAAACTGATTGCATGAAACTTAAAATCCATCCGAGGAGAACTCCCCGTTAACAGGTGGGTCAATCCCTAAACTGCACGGATTTCCCAGTCTACCCTCGGATCCCCGATACCAAAGGGATTGATGTAATATAGTGCAGTATATCACCCAAAAACACAATCGAAATCCCTCTACTCGGCTACCATCTCGGACGAATTATTCAGAGATCATCGTTCTCGGGCATCTATTTTGCATGCATCGCTCAGTGCTCAGCCATTACTCCGGTTAGTTTCAGGAGTTTAGTTTATTGAGAATTGCCATTGTGATACTTGATAACATTAATAAGCTTAAACCAGCAGGAATTGATTTTAAGGCATTGTTCTGCTCCAAGTATTATTAGAGACGAGCGTATATTTAATGTCCATGCACTAAGTAGTTGTTTGAGAAAAGAAAAATATTTAGAAAGAAACAAACTCATCTTTTACTAAGACAAAGAAATAGTACAGTGTACAATGAAAAGCAGAGAGAAGCTTATGCTGAAGCTAACTACATGAGTGAAAAGAAAAATACAAGAGAATGAAGGTGAAGCCGAAGAATAAGCACAGATGAGAGGGAGGCTACTCCTTCAGAACTTTGTTCTTCCTCAATGCTTTTGCATGCCCATAACTCAGGCAGCAAAAGAACCCAGCTAGGGGCCTGCACCGCGGAAGGAAAGGTACAGGGAGACGGAGGCTGAGGAGCCTTCACCAAAAATTTGTCTACAACAAGGCAGAGGCGCTGATGGCGGAGAATCTTTCTTCTGACACACCAAAATCCTGGCGTGAACAGAACCTGCTTCGGATTTTGGCTAAAAGAGGGAGAAACACCCTTTCCCCTCTGTCGAACTGGAATATTCTCTTGAATTTATGCCGCCTTTGCCCGTACCTCACTTTCTGGAGTCTCAGGAGGACACGGCGCCTTTGTGGCGGAGAGAGTTCCTTTGCCCCAACCCACGCCTCAAACATGATGTACTAGGGGAGGAGACTGAAGGATTTGTGTGAAGGTAAAGCAACTTTCTCTCTTATTTATTTAAAAGATAAGGTGGTGGCACTTAAATTCACGCAGCGTCCCAAGGAACGCTACAGACAAAACATCTCCGGCTCGATCTCCAATGCCGTCTGCAACCCTGAGCTTAAAGGAGCCTCGTGAAGGCGCACCTCGAGCACTGGGACGCCAAAAAGTACCGCGTGACCCAAGACTACGGAAATACCCCCTAATTTATGGGCCCAGTAAATTCGCGGCCCAGGCCCGTTCAGCATAGGGGCCCAAGGACAGAACCAAGGCTTTGCATGGTCCTCGGACTCAAGCCTATGGGGAAACCAAGTACAAAAAATAAAAATCACAAGTTTTGGACAGAACCAAGGCTTTGCATGGTCCTCGGACTCAAGCCTATGGGGAAACCAAGTACAAAAAATAAAAATCACAAGTTTTGGACAGAACCAAGGCTTTGCATGGTCCTCGGACTCAAGCCTATGGGGAAACCAAGTACAAAAAATAAAAATCACAAGTTTTGGACAGAACCAAGGCCTTGCATGGTCCTCGGACTCAAGCCTATGGGGAAACCAAGTACAAAAAATAAAAATCACAAGTTTTGGACAGAACCAAGGCCTTGCATGGTCCTCGGACTCAAGCCTATGGGGAAACCAAGCACAAAAAATAAACCTTACAAGTTTTGGGCAGAACCAAGGCCTTGCATGGTCCTCGGACTCAAGCCTATGGGGAACCAACTGCTCGGATAGGGAAAGTCCTAGGCCCAGATACTGTAAAATGTTGAGAACAATAAGAGTGTTAGAGTGATGGCGGGACGCTCCGCTACTCGGCAGCCTACGGGGGCTGTTCATTTTTTGCGGGAGATATGCCTTCAAATAATTACCTCCTACACCACGGAGAACATCCAGTTCTAATCTCGGCTTTGTTTCGGGCAAGTATCGCTATTTACAGGTACGCGTTGCTATGTCAAACAGTTCTATTAAAGTTATGGTGACATCTTTTTACTGGCAAGTATTTTGGCGTTAGTTATCATTGATTCAAATGCTGTATTATTGTGCCGAGCAGCGTTTGCAAATAAAAAAAAAGCATAAAGACAGAACATGCGAAATAAGGTAACAACAATTTTTATTAATACGAAAAGTTATTACAACGTACAAAGAAGGGCTTAAACAAGCCTATACAAAATGTGAACTGCCTAAGCAACTATAACACCCGCAATACAGATATGTAAACAGTCAGGCGTCTTTTAAACTCGTCTTCAAAGTCCCTCCAATCCCTGCCTCAATACTTCTCATATTACGATAAGAGCCTTCTTTGGAAAGAGATGAAGGAGAAGGAAATAGTAAGGAAGAAATCAATGAAGAAGATGGAGGAGATGAATGAAGAAGATGGAGGACATGAGTAAAGAAGGAGGAGAAGAAGAGAGAAGAGATGAAAAGAAAGAAAAGGAGCAAAAGAGGGAGAAGAGAAAGCACCAGAATGGATCTGGTGCTGGGAAGACTAAGAGAGGGAGGCGGAGAGGGCCACCAGTGAACGGAGAGAGGAAGAAGCAGAGACACTTAGTCCCTGCCTCGGTCCTGACTCCTAACACGCTGAGGCCATATTAGGTGAGCTCATAGGAGAGCGGTTGGTTATGATATTGGGTGTCCTCGACTCAGTCACACCGGAAGCTTGATGTGACGAGTCCCTGCCTCGGATTTTGGCTGAAAGAAAGGTGAGGTTGATTTTGAGTCTTCGCCATCCCTGCCCTGACCGAGCCATTACGAGCTTTATTAGAATGTGGCGTTTACGGGAGGGGTATGGTTCCTTCATTACTCGTTGTATGGTAAAGCGTATCACGATTTAGTGTATAAGCTAGTGGGTAAAATAAACTCTAAGGGAGGCCAAGTATTTCAGATCTTAGAAGGATGAAAGGGGACTCTCTACAAAAGACAATAACCTCCTACCTTCCCTCTTATACAGGAGGTGGAGCGGGGGGCATTTAATAGGATCAGACCTCCAAAGGAACCTGCAAACACAGATGTGCCGGTTCCACTTCTCCATCTCATCAAAAACCGTCGAATTAAAGTAGTCTCGTAAATAGAGGTCACTAAAAACGCGCTTTGGATAACCAAACGTCAAGCACGCATCAGGGATAAAGTCAAAAAACCGTCTCGCAGACCGGTGCGTTTCCTGGGCAGTTGGAAAACCGTCAGCATTAATGGAGGGCTAAAGTAAAGGAGCAGTAGTAAAGGCTCAGCATTGCCAAAACCCCCCTTTCCAACCAGGAGGTTGGACAGCCGGGTTTTGAGGGGCTATTGTGGGGCCCAATAATCTATGGGCCAGGCCCATTTGCTCGTGGAGAGTCCGAAGGCCCAGGCCGAGGAGAGCTATGGCCCAGGCCCAATAACATAGAATACAACTGTTTTTGGGATACAGCCGAGGACAGTTCAGTCCTCGGCAGATCCAAAATCTCATCGGAATAAAGGGGTGAGACTGGTATAGGGACAAATTAGTGAGGAGATCTAAAATATCTTGGGGGAAGTTATCCTTACTACCCTTCCAGATAAGACTACACCTGACAGAGCCGTACTCTGCAGCCTTATCAACCATCCCCAACAATTCTGGGATTAGACTGATGGGACAAATACCAGTTTTGTAAAGAATGACCCTACACGTGGACGAAGGAGAGTTAACGCAGACCAGTATAAAAGAAGAAAGTAAGTAAATCTAAGGGGGGCCGGCCTAAAAGAAAAAAAACTACATGGGGCAGGACCTCCCAACAACACCGGACCTCACTGAAAAAGTCCATCATTGGGTAACCGAGGTAATATTTCAATGGTCCTCGGATCAACTCCGAGGAGTCCCCTCCCATAGGGTGCGACGCCATAAGGCCTAAACGTTCAAACCCACCTCCCCTTTCTATATGAATTCCTCTAAAATCAAGATCGGAACATCGCCCCGTGCCCAACGACTAGCTTTTCAAGCCCACTCTCTACAAATCATATTGTGAGGGATCTTTCGTGTGCGAGCCCAACATCCTTATTGGGCCACAACAGAATCGTGTCCTTACAATATATATTATTGGAGAGAGAGAGAGAGAGAAGAGAGAAACAATTTTTTTTTATATATTATTTTATTGGGTTGTATGTAAAAATAAAAACTGGAATGTTGAGTGTATTGTTAAATAAGTTAGTAAAATAGATAAAGTAGTGTTCGAAAATGTAAACTATGTCTTTTTTTTACATCCTAGGATATGAATATATATATATTAATTATAAAAGGGCCTCATGAAAATTATTGAGATGACATTAATGTGATTTTATAAGTGTACGTGAATGAAGTGCAACTTAGGCAGATAAAGTATCACTTTCTAAACTATAAATGAGCATAAATTAAAATGGATTTTACTGATGTGTGTCCTAGGGCACACAATAATAAATCATTTTTGAAATTTTTTTTTTTTAAGAACTGAAAAAGTATTGACAGTTTTTTCAATTCTTGAAAAAATGTTTTTAAAAATAAATGGTTTAATGTGTGCCTTTAGAACACACGTTAACCGGACCCAATTAAAATTGCCTCATATTACAAGTAGTCAACGTGTACATGTTTCTTTCTTTTCTTTTTTTTCTTTTTTTTAATGAGCTTTTGTATTTTATAATTCCGGATTATGAAAGTTGTGTTTAGCATAATTTTTATAGCAAAAAGTTGGAATTAGAGTTGAGTACACAATGGCAAGTTTGTTGTATGTTTTTTTTTTTTGGGCTAAAAGGATAAGATAATGCGCCAGATAACCCGAACCACGTGGGTGGTACAAATAGAAGAGCAACCTAAGTTTAGGATAGCAGTTACATCACTTGGAGGATAAACATAAGACAAAAAGGATGAAGCTAGTTTGATGACAGCCAAACTAGCTGCCTTGACTTTTGGAAAGCCAGAGGATCTGTATTCATTCAAAGTCGGGGGGGTTAAAGAGCCTGTTAGCATTAGAGTTGATTGAGACAAGTGTGACAGCTTCAGTGGCATCATGCTCAATAATTAACTTAGAAAATTAAGTGCCGAGATTTCTAAGTAATATTATTGTTGTTTTATAAAAATACGAGCCTGTTAGCATTAGAGTTGATTGAGACAAGTGTGACAGCTTCAGTGGCATCACGCACAATAATTAACTTAGAAAATTAAGTGCCGAGATTTCTAAGTAATATTATTGTTGTTTTATAAAAATACGTGTAGATAAAAAAATGTGTAAAAAAATGTGTAATATTGTTTAAATATTAAAAATTGTTTAAACAATAATAACAAACATCTCTTAAGTCTGTATCAATATACTATGGACCATTTATAAAAAATAAAATAAAATAAAAACTCAAAAATTGTTGATGCAGGGCTAGTAGTTAGTAATTATTTAAATCACGTCTACCCCAAAAGTCAATTGATATCTTAACTTAATAATATAAACGATCATCATAAAATGAATACTCTAAGTTTAAATTTTACCATATCTACGTTAAAAAAAAGCTGGTAATTATATTAGCATATACTTCATAGGATGATTTGGTCCAAGCACTTAAATCAGTTGATAGCATGACAGTGATGACACCACCATCGTAATTGGTATATTCGAGAGAAAGCTATTTTTGAGATACAAACACAAATAAGAGGAAAAAGGAAAATGATTTTATTGCAAAGGCACAACATCGTAATTAGTATAATCACCATAAATCATAGGGAAAATAAATAATAAGTAATAACCGTCTTATCATGGGTCTCAACACTACAATCTACTGTGATTAATGGAGTTTAGGGACTAATCGCATGCATTTTACCATCATGGAAAGGAATAAATGGAGAATGATTCAAAGGTTAATGTTTAGTACGCAATTGACGGAGGAGTATTAGCATTTTGCAGATAGGAAATGAAAATTTCAGCAATTTCGGATCTTGTATCAGAGTGTGCCACTTGGGTGTTTGGTGGGACACGAAAATGTCCTATCTATAGTCAAGTTTTCAAAGGAAGTGGGCTAGTCATTGTGATAGGTATCACAAGATCGAACGGCCTAGAGTCTAGACACTTTCACATTGCTAAACATCCTCACATATGGGTTCATTGTTGTATGTTTATTGCTTTTGGTTTATGACTTGCTTGATTGTGGTATTTTAATTGCTAAAACTATTACAACATAATTGGTTAATTGAAATTTAATTGTTAAATCTGCAACATAATTAACTAAGATGTCAAATAGGATAGAGAAATACTATATTTACAATATTTTTACAACAAATTTTATATGACTGGTTGTTATACAGGTTGTTATTGGTGAACAAAAAAGTAATTTAAGTTGTAAGTTCAATTTAAAACCAATAACAACTTATTATCTATAATTTGTCATTATGAAAGTATTGTGAAAATGTTGTAAACGTAACACTTCTTAACAGGAAATGCCATTGAACATTGCTAGAGACAAAAAAAAAAAAAAAAAAAAAAGAATAAAAAAACACAATTTTTTTATATAATTTGCTTAATTGGCCATTTTTTTTCATTGCTACGGTCGTGTACTCTTTGAGCATTTGATAACTCTCTCGAGTACTCGGACAATTATGATTGGTACAACATCACTATTACATAAATAACAGTATTAACACTACTTATATTGTATAACAATCATAGCGTAACAACTTAATAGTTGTGAAATTATTTCACTAAATTTATTAGAATGATGCCAAGACTCTATTTGTATCATACCTAGTAGATTACCTGTTAATCCTAATTTTCTAGTTATTTGTCTTTTTTTTTATAAGGATGCGACCTTGAAGAGGAAAGGAAAAGGCCAAAGGGAAGGTTGTGTAGGGCATAATTTTTTTTTTTTTTTTTTTTTTTTTAAATATTATTTTTCACTGTAGCGTAGGCACACCGAAAGGAATGTCGTACATAGAGTTGTGCCCAACCTGCCAAATGATCAAGTGTTTAAAAACACATTATACAATCTATACCATAAAGTGATTATTATTATTATTATATTTTTGGGGGAGAGAGATCTAAAGAGATATGTTGATTATGGCCCACGATGTCATTGTTTTGACGGTGTGTTTGGGTTTAGATTAGATGTTAATCAGATTGGGAATATTTATAAATTTTGACCTAAAAAGGAATTGAATTAATGTGGATCCCAAACCATGAACAAATTGCCATTTTTATAATTCAAGTGGCGAATATATCTATATTTCGTTGAAGCATCCCAGCAAAGCATCATATAACTTTTTTGTCAAATGTGCATGAGTTTTCATATTAGTGAACTCCACTTTATGTCTCATAATGCACATAAAAATATTCATCGAAAAATAAAAATAGAAATAAAGTTTGAATAGACTAATGCCCTTTTAGTTACTGTAGTTAGTTGATCCGGTCCACTAGCAGAACCTAACGGCTTATTATAATTTAGAGAGATAGTGAGAGGTCATCTCAAATTTGTAATTGAAGTTACAATAATTGCAAGTTGCAATTTTATTATTTGACAGTTCACACAACTAAGCCCTACTTTTTCTTTTTTTTCTTTTTTTTAATTTTTTAGATAGCTTTGGTCTTCTAGAAAAAATAAAATAAAATTTTAAGAGAGTTTCAACTTATGGCGTTCGTTCTTGATGATAACTCTTTATTATCAGACTAAGACACTAATTAGTTTTCAGTGTAGATAGCGATTGAACCTCAAATTCTTATTCAACCATCAGAGATTTTACCAGTTGAATTAACTGGAACTCACTGGTCTTCTAGAATCTAGAGTAAGAATACTCCTATCCACTTTAGGGGAAAAAATATATTTTGCATCACCAAAAGGAAAAAAAAATATTTATGTCGCCCACTTCATCTAATTCTTTATTTTACAATACACCACATTAAAATTATATATGTTTTACCTTGTGCCATGTTAAAATATTTTTTTTTACACTTACCAGCAAGACAACAACAGCAGCTGAACCCCATCCACCCAATGCCACACATTCAATAAATAAAATACTCAATATATGTTTGTAAAATGGCTACTGTAGTATGTATTTTTGAAGAATAGTAAAACTATAACAAGTTTTAAATTTTGGATGCAAAATGACAATGCCAAATTGCCAATGCAAGGGGCCTTTTTTTTTGTGCATTTGGATTAACAATATAATCTATTATGCATTTTTAAGGCTTACGCATAAGTCATTGGGAATGCGCTAACGACTAACGAGTGGAATAACAATTTGATCTTTTAAGTTAATTATTGATTGCATCAATTTAGTTCTCCATTTTCAAATTCAAGTCAATTTCATCCTTAAATCTCATCTTCAAGTACATTTTAACCAAAAATAACATGCGTGAAAATTAAGCATATGTTAAAAGTTTAGTGTGAAAAGTGTAACATTTTCAAAATCAAGTAAATTTTAACTATCCCCCTCAAAAAAAAAAAAAAAAAAGTAAATTTTAACTAACATTGATTTGATTTTAAAATTTAGGGACTAAATTAATACAATTAATAGTTGAGGGACCAAATTGAAGTTTGTCTAATAATTAGAGGACCAAATTGTATAAGAAACCTCAAGTCATGAGAGGCATGCATGTTGCATAGTTTTGATATAAAAGATACTTTCTCCTGCAATAGGGTCTCGACTCGTCTTAAGTTCATATCCCTTCATTAGAAAAGAAAACTAAAAATAAAAATATTAAGCTGTACTTGATGTTAAATTTTAGGTTTCCCTTACGTTATTGATACGTATGATTTATCCTTTTACGCTTACTAGTATCTGCTTCTATATTATGAAAAATTGATCCTCCAGGCTCCTAGGTAGTACCATTGGCCCATTGGGTACAAGGGTTGAACTTTGAAGTTTAACCTTCCTTAGTTAAGAAAATTATTAAACTATGTAGTGAGTACTAAAAAAGGAATGTGAAATTTTGAGTAACTAAGCTCGAACAATCTCAGAATCTTAGCCCTCGACTTATATATATGTCACTGCAAAGATAATGTTTATTTATCTACATAGACAGAGACTCAATTTTGGTTAAGATAAAAATATCAGTTTATGTATGTCAAAGAACATCAACTTGTTGGACATATTTCAACTACAATCAAAACCCACGGCGGATGGAGTTCTTTTATTTAAAGATTATAGGTAGAATACTAGAATGGCCTTTAGCGGACAAAGAAAGAATGCATATTTAATTTAGTACGTGAGTCACCCCTAGTGATGACTGACGAGAATTCTTTTAGCATGTTTAAAGATTTTATATATATATATATTTAAAGGACAAATTCAGAGAAGGTTTTTTACTCTATTTTTGCTCAATTTGAGTGCAAATTATGGTTTTTGGTAATTGAACCCACCCACTGCTGAGATTTATAATACTCATAATCCTACCAAGTACCAACTAATTTGTTTAATAATAACATGCTGTCTAGACCCTTAATATGGTTTACCACAAATTTTAATCAATGGTTCATAATTAGGGGTCCGTTTGAATACCGCATATTTTGCTGAAAACTGAAAATACTGTAGCAAAATAATTTTTAAATGTGTGAATAATGTCGTGGGACCTTTTTAACGAAAGTTTTGTTAAAAAAGAGATTCCTGTAAACAGTCACGGAACCTACTGAACAGTGCATAATCACGTGAAAATTGACTTCTCAAAAAAAAAAGAAAAAAAAAAGGCCAAAACGCCAAACACTGGGACCAGAAACGCAATCCAAATGGGTACTAAGTCTCAGTAATTTCTTCTAAAAAAAAGTTTGAGTAATTAGTTAACCAATTCAACCACAACATTCACCATGAATGAAAAAGCATAAGAAAAACAACACATTAACAACTCTCTCGAAGACATGGATTTGTTCACGGAGTAAAAACCCAAAACGGTAAAATTATTTTAGTGCAAAGCCCAACTCAAAGTCCACTATTGAAGAGATGAGCTTGAGATATAAGCCAAGATACATCTTTGTACAGAGAGAGAGAGAATTGTGAGTTTTAAAATTGAAATTTCTTGTATTTAATATTTTTATTTAAAAAATGTAAGTATGTTTTCAGTGTTGAAAATGAAAAGAAATTCAAAATTATGTTGTTGGAAAGGAGTTTGACAGTAACTTTACATAGAAAGGGACAGAATGATCAACTTAACAAATATGAACCTAAATGGTAAAATTAACAAAAATAAAATTTTAAAAGATGAAAATAACAATTCATCACAACTTTGAAAAGTGCAATGAATTTCAAAGATGGAAAATAATAATGAAAAATGTTATCGGATGGTCTAAGGATATTTATTAGTAAATCATAAGAAATTTTTTATGAAAAAAAATCAATTAATATTTTGATAAATTTTTCTATTTTTCATAAAAGTGATATTCAAAATTTTCTTAAAATAATTTGTTAATGATTGTTTTAAAAGCACTCGTTAACAGGACTCCGATTTTTTACTGTCACAGTCACACCTTAATAATACTTGGCAGTATCTGTTTAGAAACAAACAAATTTCCCATGGTCTGGAAATGTAAACATTTTAAGAATCTTTGGAACCTACGAGGATGTTAGATGAAAGCACAGTTAGTGTCCTGAAGCATAATGAGGTCGGCAAAGTTACAGTTTCTATAGAGTCTAGGGATATGAATAGATAGGCTATGGCTAATAATGAACAGAAATACTGTGAGGGCTTTTTTTTTTTTTTTTTTTTTTTTTTTTTTTTTTGAGAAAGGTGAGGGCTTTTTCTTGGGGACCAAGAACACTCACAAATGACTAGGTGGTCCTCCATTATGACCACACTATGGTCCCTCAAAGTAGTCATAAATTAACTATGATCTTTGCTTATAATGGAGATAAGACATTTTAACTTCCAGCAATCCTATACTATTTCATTTCCAATATCTTATCCCATAATGCTTTCTTGTCCAAATTCTATTTGATTTTCTAATATATTAATCTTGTTGGGTATGTTTGTTTGAAAATTGCTTATTTTTAGTAATTTATTTGCATAATGTAAATTAAAAAGTTAAAAACTAGTTTATTTAAAAAAGAAAAGAAAAAGTAGAATGTTATAATATATATATATATATATTTTTTTTTTTTTTGAGATAAGAATGTTATAATATTTAAAATAAAGTTAATGCAAAAGGTAAAGTTGGACCTTCAAACAATAAATAATTTAAGAAAAAAAACTACTAACTTTTAATCTTTTATCAAACCCTCACTAAAGCTCTGTTTGGATAGGGATGTTTCTGGAGTAAAGTCACGTTTTTGGCTTTTTTTTTTTTTTTTTAAACCAGCGTGTTATGCACTGTTCATTAGCCATGAACAGTGTATTTAGGCCAATGAACAATGCTAAACAGAAATAAACAGTGAAAAAAATTATTTTTTTTATTATTTTTAATTTTCAACAAAATAAGTCGTATCCAAACACACACTTAATACTCATTTTCTTTTGTTTATATTTGGAGCAACGCTACAGTCTACTGTTTACCGACACAAAATTCTATAATATTTTTTACAACAATTAAATTAATAAGTCTTTACTGATTTCTTCCTAAACTCACTGTTAACATTATTATTATTATTATTATTATTGTCTACTGTTAACAATATGTCACGTTGATGGCTGTTGTGATTTTATTTTATTTTTCTATAAACTTTCTCTTACTTTTGTTGCGGCGTATAACCAACGAGTTGTAGAAAAGACACTACAAAATAGTGGCTGAAGATTAGTAGTTCCAGATTCCTGAGTGTTTAGTCCTGTCGACTGTCATGTCGCAGCAACTAGAATTTTCTGGGAAAACAGTTTTGACTGTTAGTGCATACTTTTTTGTTTTTTGGTGCAACTAGTTTTGACTGTTAGGGCATTCATATCAGCTCGTCTAAAATATTTCGTCTATTTTACATTAAAAACCTACTTTTTCTATTTTACATTATCATTTTTACAAAACACCCATATCAATTCATCTATTTTATCACTTCTCTGATTTAAATAATCAATTCCCTTAATTATTTTAATATTTTTCACCTAACCCATTACCCATTTTTTTATACGCGCTTTCTCTCTCTACCTCTATCATATTTACCCATTTTCTTATTTCTTTCTCTCTATCTTCTATCTCTCCATACCCATTTTCTGAGTTCTTTCTCTCTCTCTTCTATCTCTCCACCCGGTCTCTCCCTCTCCATACCGGCGCTTTCTCTTCTATCTCTCCATACCAATTTTCTTTCTGATTTCTTTCTCTCTCCACTCTCCACTCACGACTCTGTTCTAGAGTTTTTGTGAAACTCCTCTCTATTCCAAGATTTTCACTCCTCTCTAATCCAAACATTCTGAACTTTCGATCCAAGCAGGGAGTACGGCGCCGAGAAGAACTCCGATCCACTCTCTCTGTCTCCGATCCAAGTAGGGAGCACGGCGCCCAGAAGAACTCCGATCCACTCTCTCTGTCTCCGATCCAAGCAGGGAGCACAGCGCCGAGAAGAACTCCGATCCACTCTCTCTGTCTCCGATCCAAGCACGGCGAGAAGAACGCCGATCCAAGCACTCCGATCCAAGCATGCCGATCTGCTACAAGTTCCGATCCACTCTCTCTGTCTCCGTTGGTGTGTCCGTGTGTGGGTGTGTTTGGTTTTGTGGTGTTTCTGGGTGATTTTGTTGTTGATTTTGTGGTTGATTTTTGATTTTGACTGTGGGAGTGTGTGTATAAGAGGAAGAAGCAGTTGATGATGATGGTGGTGTTGGTTGCAGATGGAGAAGAGAGAGAAAAAAATGAGCGAAATTAAATTATTATAATAATGTATAGACGAGCTACAGTAACCGTGTATATATGCATGGTTACTGTAGCTCATGGAAATTTTTAGATAATTTTACACAGGTTTACATGAGCTGATGGGGGAGGTTTTTTGGCCAAAATGTGTAAAATGAGGAGGTTTTTGTATTATAGAAGACTATCCATCCACTGATGTGGATGCTCTTAGTGCATACTCTTAACTTAGCTTGTCGTTTTGAACATTCACAAATAATATAAGCTTGTTTTCCTTAGGATAAGGATTCCTTTGAAATTTGAGAAAAAGTTAATTTATATTTGTTTTTAAAGTGAGTCTTATTGTACTATTAAATGAAATTTATTATTTCAAAAGTTAGTTTTTAACCTTTTTTTTTTTTAATACTTTTAGTAAAAAATTTCAATTTCAATAAAATAAACAGTTTTCAAACTGACCTTAAATAGTGAAAGAAATTTATACAAAAATTATTTTATATTTTTATGGAGAGATACTATAGGATTTCAAATTGAAGATGGTCATTATGTAAGAGAAATTATTGTTATTTATCATTCTAAGGCAAATAAGCTTTTCTTTTTTTTTTTCCTTTAATTTAAATGAAATTCAAATTAAGTATCTCATTTTACAACAAATGTTTTTACGAATTGAATGAATTGAATTAATTAGAAACTAATACTGTAGGGAGAGAATTGAACAATGTTACTCAATTATAAAACTCTTAGTGGACCATCAATTTACTGTTAAGTTTTACTGAATTTGCTTGTTGTGTATAGAAACAACACCCCCTTCCCCACACCTACAATAAAAGCATATAAAATTTGTTACAATTGGAAATTTGGAATCAAGGTTTCATAGGTAATAAAAATGCTATGCTTGTTGTTTACCCAAAAAAAAAAAAAAAAAAAAATGCTATGCTTACTTCATTTTTGTTGACCAACATTTTAATTCTTTTGTGAAGAAGGGCTGGTGGAACTTCCACAAAGAACAAGACCGTAAGCCCGTTTGTTTTGTGAGTTATACACTATTTCACATTTCAAATACACTTACACACGTTTCAATACACTTTTTCACTCACACGTATATCAAAAACACCCAAAATACCTTACTCAAACTTAGTTACCAAACGGGCGTATGTAATATTTCTGAAATAATTGGCAATTAAAACATCTACAGTACAAGTTAATTGACTAGGTGCAATTATTCATATGAGAAAAAAATGTAGCAACTTTTTTCTTTGAAGAGCGGCTAAAAATTAAGACTTTTCGTGCTAAATCGCCGAAAGCTCCAGGACAACAAGAAAGAATCACATCAAGGCTGCAGGAATTATGCGGGATCATGACAATTGACATATAATAGCACTTTTTGCAGTACCATCCATGATAAACCAAGTTCAAGTAACTTTACCATGTTCACTGGGAGTGGGTCGCCAAAGGCTTAAAGCCCCTAACTTGATAATAACAGCAAAAAATTAAGTTTGGAATAAAAATTAAAATCTGACCCTTTTAAATTGAGGGGAACATTGGCATTGTAATTTGTAACAATTTAAGTTTGGAATTTTGCATGAGCCAGACCTATAAGAAAAGGGATAAAAAAAATAAAAAATAGAAAGCTTGAGAGAGAGAGATGAGTAGCCAAACAAAGACCAAGGACCAGGGCTAAGCACAATGACCGATCAACTAACCAAAGATAAAGACCAAGGACCATGGCCGAGCTCAAACAACCGAGTGCGAGAAATGCACCAATCAACCACCTCATGATAACATGATCATCAGACTATAGATTCCTTTCTTCTATTCAATTAGCCAATATAATCATCCTTAAAAGAAGTGTCAATTGACCCATTCATACTAGCATTTATTGCACCCCAATAATCGACCATTACATTTATTGGTATTTGATCTATTTCATCCGCCTGCATATTAATTAGGGCTATTGCTGTGACACGTGCAAACGCCCCCTCAGCTAACTAGAAAGGATGGCTAGTTAGCGGGTCTACTACCAAGTTTTAGGGAGATTTCTTGCCACAAACATCTCCTCAAATCCTCTGTAAATACCCTTCATTCCACTGAACAAGGTAAGGAATATCTTGCACTGATATTATGACATTCTCATTTCTCATTCACTCTATCGGATTAATGACTTGTACTTAACCATTAATGCCTCATTGGCCAACGCTCAGTTTGGTCAGGGTCAAATTGAAGTTTCTCTTTCTCAGCAAAGTCCTTGTCATATAGCAAAAATCCACCATTGTTCAGTTCTTGTCGAATTCCTTGTTGCATTCCATCTTATCTCCAAAATTTCATCCAATTACAAAGTAGTTGGAAATTTGGGATGATTTGCTCCATAAGATGGTTATTCAACAACAAATTGGAAGGAACTTGGTTTTTCATTTCAATGTCATGGTTACATTTCAGGCAGTGACAAATATACACCTTTGCTAAATGAGGCAGCTTTGCTTTTTCATATTTGGGAGAGGCTATTTCATCTAGATTAGTAGTATATATTAACTCAAATTATATAGATGACCTTATAAATGATTACTCTAAATCTCGAACAAATGCCAAATCTAAGTTTTAAAATCACAAACGTTGTCCCTACTCTCTACACTAGAGACAGCCCGATTGGCCGACCACAAGCAGCACCCAGTTTTCAAGCTGTGGAATCAGTTCTTCCTTTTCCTGAGCTTCTTAGCCATTGGATGGAAGTGGTTTTCAAGAGAATAATTCACATTCTTTATATATATATATATATATATTTAGGAAACTTTATTAGTGACACCAAGAATGCTTAAGGGTAATTTTCTAAAAAAAAGAATGCTTAAAGGTAAGTGGATCATTGACAAAGAAAGTCACCCTTTGATGTGATAGATTTATTCTTTGGGTATTCTGTTCTATTCTAATCACAATTTTTTTTTTTCATTGAAGTTAATGTTTGTAAATTTGGTTTTTATGTTAAAATATTGATTAATTGATTAAATTCACAATTTTCTAACAGTTTAAGTTTTTGAGAGAATTAATAATTTTATACACTGAAAATCAATGTTTTTGGCAATAAATATGTGAGCGTGAGAAAAAATTATCTTATGAGACTGTCTCATACAAAGCTTTTCTCAAAACATGTAAATCTCACGTGTATAGTAGCTGGTGAGAGAAATTTGTATTCTAGCTTCCACATGATGACCAAAAGCAACATATAATTTTTAGTTTTTTACTCCCTTTGTCAACCTCTAAACCTTATTGCCTTACATATGTTATTGTCATTCACATGAAGAATGAAGATGCTATTCTGTTGAATCCTGGTTGCTGCGTTACAGTTAATTTTGTCCACAGGGTTGAATTTTTATTAGTATTCATAGAGATGTTCCTCATTTGAATTTATTTGATGCCATATAAGACCAAATGTTGGGCAATCTAGCATCAAATAAGACAACTTTATTAATACACCCTAGTTCCAGGCCACCAACCCTTCTCTCTCTCTCTCTCTCTCTCTCTCTCTCTCTCTCTCTCTCTCTAGGAAAGGCCATAGCCCTTTTTACAAGCTCTCCTCTATCATCAATAATGAAGAGATTTGGTATCTCAAAAAAAAAAAAAAAAAAAAAAAAGAGAGAGAGAGAGAGAGATAGTATTCTCTACAAATTATTTACTCTCAGAAGAACTCTGGACATTTTAATTCCTGCAAGCAAAAATTTTGCTAATCAAACTTCATACATATGAAGAAGAAAAAAATGCCATTGAGAGAGAGAGAGAGAGAAGCAATATACAAAGCATGTCATTATCTCTTGTTGGAATGTGACATGAGGCAACTTGGAAGGGCATTGACGTTTGTTTGGACAAAATTTAGGTAAAATTCTATAGTTGCTCGTTTTGTCTAGCTCATCTTTTTAAGCAAAAAAGTAAACTAAATTTTGTCTAATCCATCTTTTTAGCTAGGTTTTTATATATATATATATATATATATATATATATATATATATATATATATTTATAAGTACACTTTTTTTCTCACCCTCTATCAAATAAAAATAAATAAATAAAAAAAACCAATTTTTTTAAAACAATTTTTTTATTGCCTCACGTTTCATTAAATGAGCTATTTAAAATTATGGAATACCTAACTCACTCAAGAACTTTAAATTCCCCAAATTAAATTCAACTACGAGGCTTTATTGGCCAATGAGCTATATAGTTGAATTTAATTTGTTCTTAGAGAAAGATAGCACATTTTGCACTACATTATTCAATGCAACTATATAGTTGAATTTAATTGTAAAATTTAAGATACAACCTAAGTTTTGCCTACTTGCTTTAAACTCAAACTATTTCATATGTGCAATCCTATTTCAAGTCTTCAAAACTCAACCTATTACATGTATATGATCCTATTTTAAGTCTTGAGTGCAAATGAAGAAGAGGTGCACTTATAGTGGAACACAACACGAGCAATTATGGCGTGATACAGTAAAAGTCAAAATTGCGATGGTGGGAGAGAGTTCAATTCTTTCAAGTATTGTTTCTACCATATCAAATAGTAGCTTTTACTTATAGGATTCAAATCCGGTGCAATAACTATCGAAGGCTGAGGTTAAAAGTTAAAAAGTTAATCTCATACCCTCGATAGGTAGGTGTTCCGTTGGATCTCAATCCCTAACATGTCATGGGGAAAAAAAGTCTAGATGTACTTCTTTGTAGCTTCACTCAACAATCTTAAGCCATTAATACTAAACTAGTAAATTACTCATGCGATGCACAAATAATATTGTAATGTTTTATGTAAAATAGTTTTGGATAATGTTGTATCTATATTATAACATAATTCTTATAAAAATTTATTAGTAATGAGTTCATTGATATAGAATGTGTCTTTCTCTTTTTCTTTAATTCTAAAATAAAATATACATCTCAAACACCCACATTCAATCATATCATTTACAAAACACACAAATCCACAATGTCCGATCTTAATATCAAAATCATAATTACCTTTGTCACTTAATATAAAAGGCAATTCCCCTTCTTTAGTTGTAGCCAACTTATACAGGTTAGGATTAGATGAAATAACAATGTTAAAACTAGGTAGGTGTCGTCGAAAGATTGAAGGTAAATAACATCGTTTTTAGTCTGTATGTATTTGACATAGGATGGCATAAAGGGCTATGGATGGGTATATATAAAGGGGAAGAAGTACAAGAGGCAAAAATTGTAAATTAAAATGCAAAGAGTTTTGTGTGTATGTGTGAAAGATGAAAAATCTCGAAACATTGAACCAAATAATAAAAAAAATATTTTTTTTTTAATTAGAAAAGTCTTGAAACATCAAACCAAATGAAACAAAAAATTAATATTTAATTTGTTCTTATCTATGATGTGGCACTTGAGAATATTTCAATTCTCTTTGCTAGAATATGGCACTCAGCAGAACCTCATGCTTTCTCACATGAGGTCTCTGCTTTTATAGTTTAAAGGATACAAAAAATATTTATTTTTTAATTAGAAAAGTCTTGAAATATCGAACCAAATAAAACAAAAAGTCAATATTTAATTTGTTATTATTTATGACGTGGCATTTGGGAATATTTCAATTCTTTTTATATAGAATACACCACATGAGGTCTCTATGTGTGAATGATGAAAAGTCTTGAAACATCAAACCAACAGATACAAAGAATATTTATTTTTTAATTAGAAAAGTCTTGAAACATCAAACCAAATGAAATAAAAAGTCAATATTTAATTTATTCTTATCTATGATGTGGCACTTAAGAATATTTCAATTCTCTTTACATAAAATATGCCACTTGACAGTAGGGATGGCAATTTTGCCCCGCCCCGCTTGACCCGCCCCTCCTCGTTTCGCCCCGTGCGGGTTTTCCCCACCCCGCAAAGGTGGTGGGGCGGGGATGGGGCGAGATTTTAGACCGGCACCACGGGGCGGGGCGGGGATGGGTTTAACTTTTTAGACCCACCTCGCCCCGCCCCACCCCGCCCCATCCACGCCCCGCCCTGCATTAATAAGGGTTAAAAGGTAATTTTCTATACCCTAAAACCCTACTATTTAAACAAAAATATCATCATCTTATTTTATCTAAGTGGAGATTTTTTTTGAAGAACTAGGCAATTTTTATTTTGTTATGTATTAGGAGTTTGGATTATTTTATTGTGTCATTCTAAGAGATTTTTGTTGTGATATTATCTTGTTAAACATTTAGATAATATTATTTAGTATTTGCTAAAAATTAGTTTTATTTGATAAAAATTAGTTTGATTTGATAGGATAAATTTATTTATAATTTCAAGTATATTTTTATTATTAAAACATGTCATTTTATTTGAAAAAATGATAATAGTTGTAGGGAAAATTAACAAGAAATAAAGTTTTACGGTGTAAGGCGGGGCTTCGTGGGTCTTCGCGGGGCCTTAAGGGGCGGGGATGGGGCAAGAAATTTTCCCCGTCATGCGGGGCGGGGCAGGGATGGGGCAAGAAAAATCCATACGGGGCGGGGGCGAAGATCCCATCCTTCGGCCCCGCCCCGCCCCATTGCCATCCCTACTTGACAGAACCTCATGTTTTTCCACATGAGGTCTCTGCTTTTTTATATATATTGATCTATTAGTTATAGTATTGACACTCCAATCAATCTTCCAAAATGAAACCCTAAACTTTTTGAAATGCTTTTAAGTTAACCCATATGAGAGCTGGCTGCTTCTTTCATTAATAGTCCTTTATATTTATGCACATGACAATCCAATCCAAATGGGTACATTCGTGGCATCGAATTGGAATTTTTATGTTCAGAACATATGGCCCCATTGATTGAACCGTTATTTACATATGTTGTCGCAATCTCTCGTGTGGGTATTTTATGTTCATTAAAAAAATTCTGCAAAATGGGCCCAAATACTAAAATCAGTGTTCCTGAACGAATACAGTACATGCATGCATAAAAGAATCAAATTATTTAAAGCGATTCAAGCATGGTGATGAAGAAGAAGACTTTAGAGGTAGCAAAAGTGTACATTTGGTACATCACATGAATGTACAATGTACATGTCCTTTAAAGGTCCAATCTACATTTGATGTTAAAAGCCCTCGTGGTTGTTGGGCATCTTCTTCTATTCAATAACAGTGCTTCATTCTTCAAATGCTCATGACAATCAATCCATTTGGAAATTATTTATGTCCTGGGAAATGTTTTTCTCGAATGGCTCCAATATTGATTGAACCACCTAAGTTGTCGTTATGCTTCGTCTTGGCACCTCATAATCTTCAGAAAATCAACAACATGGGGTCAAGTTTTTAAGAAAATTGCTTATTACATACGATTGCATGAACATCACTTGCATATTCTAGCTGGCTTTTCAGCCTTTTTTTTCATTTTAATAGTTGGATAGTTACAATAGGATAGTGAGAATTTGAACCTGGGATATCTGTGTTAAAAATATCATGAGATACCGAGCAATTAAGTTACGAGGTTCTTAACTTTCCAACCTTAATATTGACTTTCCTCTAATTCATTAAAATCAGATATCACTTGGTTAGCGTTTGCTCCAAGTTGGAGATAGTGGGTTGTGGCTTTCACTATAGACCACGACATTCTCAAATAATGATACGAAGGGTTTTTTTTGCCCACCCCAAAGTATCCCTAGCTTTACTCACTGCAAATTTTACTAAATAATATTTACAAATTGATGTGTTACAAATCATTTTAAAAAAAAGTAGAAACTCATGTTGAATTGACTCTCTTTTTTTTTTTACCATTATTTACTATGAAAATTTTTAAAGCACAATATTTTTAAATTCCAAAAAATTGAATAAAGATCCTTTACTTAATTTTAATATTACACTTTATGCCACACTTGCAGTATGTCGTTTGTATAATTTTATTTCAAACTTTGGTTACATAATAAGAATGTGATAGATTTCAATTGGTGAATCATAAAATGGATCACTCAAAGTATAATAAAATATTTTAATTTACCATAAATCAGTGTTTTAAATATGCCAAAAAAAATAAATAACAATACATCAATGCCATATGTACCAATTATTTGATAACTCTTTTTTGTTTAATAATGATATAATTAAACACCAGACAAAGTAACAATCTATCTAACATGAAGCTATTATTTTGAATTCGTAAATATACAAATTTTATATTTTTATATCAATCCAAAACGGTACATTAAAATATATCAAAGAACATTTACTATATTAGATTATTATTATTTTAATTCAATACTTACAATTGGAGAGTGATAATTTAAATACTGAATATTTCCGTTGAAAATACTAAGAAGACTACAAGTTCTTGGCTATTGTATTGGGTTTTAAACTTTTTCATGGACTCTCTTTTTTGGGAACCTTGCCATGGATTCTATTTTCCAATGGATTGCTAGCTTTTTGGAGGTAAGGATTTTCCATTTCAAACTTCGCATTCCAGAATGATTTTAATGCAATAAATGTTTATTATTTCAAACCCCCAATCCTCTTGTATCTGTTAAAGCAATATCATTCATTCATTCTCATGATATATTTGAACTACATAAACTCTCTTTAATGTTGTCTATTTTCTCTTTTTACTTTTTTCTATTTCCTTCCTTTAATTATCACAAATTTCTACAACAAACAAAGTGAATAAGAAAAGTTATATTATAAAAATCCTTTTTAAATGGACAATCTAATACGAAGTTATGGCATTTTTAAAAAATATATAATTTAAACCTATTACCTATACAAAGATTTGCCACGAAATTCAGAATCTCACCTTTAAACCTACTACCACCTCAGCTCTTACCACAAAGACAAACATACCAAACATCTCTCTCTATCTCTCTCTCTCTCTCTCTCTCCTTCCTAGCCTTGTCGGCAAAGGACGAAGCCATGTAAATAACCCTTATGAGATCAATCATCAAGGTCATTGTCATTTCCCCCTTTTATTTGATGGCTCAAATTACCTTTCCGAAATCTTTTTGCAAGCCACTTTGAAAATTTTATAGTTTCAGTAGATAAAGAGAAATCCTATTTTCAGGAATGAAGTGACCGTAAGTTGGACAATAAATAATAAAAAATGTTAGGTACACAATTTTTTTGCCATAATTTTTATTGTAAGTTAAACAATAATCAATGGTGGGTCCATATGAGTTCACCACTCTACTACTCACAACTCATCAAGTAAATAAGTTGTAATAAAAGTTGTGATCCTAGCATTATTTTATCTAAGATGAATATAAAAAAAATTTTAGGATTGGTTCATTTAATTTTTTTCAAACACAAATTGAGTTTGAGCTTATCATCAAGTTCTATATGTTTATCTTCTCCCAAAAAAAAAGTTCTATATGTTTAACAAGATCGAGCAGATTCATAAACTATTTGTTTAATTTATTATTTTTCTTATATAGTAAACCTAAATATTAAAATTGTTTACTTTCTCACAAATTTATGGTAATAATTAATGTATAAATTATATTTTAAAATATATTATGTAAGTTGATTAGATAGAATGTTTTTTTTTTTTTTAGCTTGAGATTAGATTATAAAAAAAATTTAAATAAATTCACAAAATATTAAATTAGTATTTGTTATATTATGATAAGAAAAATAATTCATTTCATAGCACATATATACATATAAAAATATAATATTAAAAATTACAAGAAAATCATTAAATACTCTAGGAGTACCATAAATACATACTCCTCCTCTCAAATAAATTATGAATCTTACAGTGAATTTAATTTTATAAAACCTACAATCACGCAAGAAATATATATTTATAGTCCTCAAGATAATTATATAATTACCCAAATCGTACCTAGCAGGGGATTATATAATCCATTTTTCAGAGTCATGGCCCTATGATGTCATTTTTGCGTGACGTGATGTGACCGTACTATGACCTGGTTAGGTAATCGCTTGGAGATTTGGCGACCAACGAAATGACAACAACCAACCAAAACAATAAAAAAAAGAGGGAGGGGGTGAAGAGAGTTATTATTTGAGAAAGTGACACCAAAAATTGGGCAAAAATAGTAACGGTGTTTGTTCATATAATAATAAGAAAAAACTTGTTAATTTGTTCAACCTTGACAGATGCATGTATTTCAGTACTCGTTAACAAAATCTTTTATTTACGGATATTATTTATACACCCAATTTTAGATGATGATGGGTCAAACAAAGTTGTGAGCCTACATTCAACTTCACATCTTCACCCACCATGTTATAAAATTGAGTGTTTATTATTGGAAATTTGGAATGTTTATACAAAGACCAAAGCATGTTGGTTCAACTGTTTGGCAGTAAGACACAGAACTTCTAAAAACATCAGCCAAGGGAGGGAGAGAGAGAGAGACGAAAAATGAGTTTTAACCTATGAAGCATGGACGCGACTGGGAGGGTGCCGCACTGGAGTCTAACGCGTCTGCCCGCGTGTCGGTGCTGCATCTAAACTTTTTTTTTTTTTTTTACAAATTCACATCGACTCGACTCGATTCGTGCCGAACAAGGACGATTCGGCCAGAATCAAGTCGTATCGGCCAAATTGGGTCATATCGGCCGACGACCGAAACAGGCCTATGGGAGCCAGTTAATTAGGAGGTATTATTAAAGCTGTACGAATTGGGCCTATGGCCCAATCTGAGGATACTAACCAATCCGAAGATAGTCAAATAAGGTTATAATGGGAATGGTATAAAAAGAAAAATAAAGATAGTATGTGGTAAGTCCAACATACGTCCGAGAAGAAAAGTCATCTCGAAAACGGGGATTCGAAGTCAGTAAAAATGTCCTATCGACCCGGACCTTCTTCAAGGTTGCATCACAACTAGGAGTTGGACATTAGATAAGGGATGAGTAAAGGGAGGCAACAAATATTTTCAAAAACTGCTACCTCCACATTAAATGCCTCCCAACTAACTCTCTGGCCGCATTATTGTGGAGGTGATACCTGAACAATGGCCAAGCAGCCTTACAGCTACTAGTTGATGATTCTGGGAGGTGTTGGATGGGACAAGAAGGAGTTCCTAGAATATAACCTACACGTGTATAGTGGAAATGATACCAAGATTGTAGTATATAGTATGAGAAGGTGGCCTAAAGGGAAGGGATTGAAAAAACCAAGAAATCTTTGTAATAATACTTTGAACTCTCGTAACTTTGCTCATCAATAAGACCTTATAACACAGCTCCTCAGGTCGTGCCGATGACAGATTTCCTTATCTTATTTATGTTTAATGCTCTTAAATCAGCAATGATTATTGTCTTTCTTTCGATGTAGAACTAGTTCTTTCACCCACGCTCTACAAATTTATTATTTGGGCTTGTTGGGCTAAAAACCTATCCTATATTAGGTCCAATCCAAATTCAGTCCTCACAAGGCCGAAATCGACCTTGAATCATGCCGAAACAGTCGAAATCGGCTTTTAACGAGACCCAAACATCCTAAATTTGTCCTTCCTCAATTTTATCCTGAATATTTGTTGCTTCTTTTGTATTTTCTTTCTTGTTTTGTGTTTCTTACCTTTTTCTTTCTTTGTTTTATGAATCAAGGTATAGTAATATGTTTTTTAAGAATATTTTAATAGTAAAAATATATAGCAAATTTAAATAAAAATATTTTTTATAATTTTTTAATCACCACACCCGTACTCTACTTTTCAAAAAATTGCCGAATCTCGCACCCGCACCTGAATCCGGAAACGCACCCAGCGCTGAAAACAATCAGATTCTCCGCTGTCTAAACCCTCTAAATATTAGCAAACTCAGATGCTCCGCTGTCTAAACAGTGCTCCATACGTTGGATGCAAAAATCTAAACCTGTTACATGGGAATGAAGGCGCATGCACCAGACCAACAAATTCATCAGTCATGATTGATTTCTTCCACTCTTATTTAGGTCTTCAATTGGTGACACATTTCATTATCTTAAATGGCCAGTAATAACGGGGAAGAGGAAGGTCATTGTTGCTTATTTCCCCAACAATAACATCATCACTCATGGCCTATAATAACTCCCGCTCTCCTACACTGAACCTGATTGTAAAGAGAACTCAGAAACAAGTGCAAAGATCGACAAATCATACAACAAGAGAACAGGATGATACAACAAAAACAAATCCAAATTATTGACATTCTAATCAAGAACTAGTTCGCTTGGAACACAAAAGAAGAACAAATTGTGGATTTTCCACTAATTACAGCTCATAAGGCAAAAGCTACGGCCACATTATCTACATCGGTGGAAGCAAAAACAGGATCTACAAAAGAAGAAAACATTGTCCGTCAGAAGCATTTTTAGAAATCTTTTTCCCTCAAATCTGAACAAGACGCGGTTCCCGCATCATCTAAACAACATCCACCTGAACCACTCGATTCCACTGGCTGTATTTCTTTATTATCATGATTGTCTCCTTCAGATCTTCCAGGGAGTGACACCAAACCCATGGCAGCAAAGCTGTTTGCAATGACATTAACATCTCTCGTTCCACAGTAGAGACCCCGGCTCCCAGTAACGAGTATACCTCGACTTTGATCTGCATTTGTTAGAACAGCAGGCAATACATCCATCATCGGTGGGTTAGTCTGGGTTGATCCACTGATGAGCAGACGCAGAGTCTCTCTTGCACCCTTTTCCACCATGGAGTCGGTTTCAGACATCAATGGGTTCACAAGTTTTGGGTGCAATGGAGTGATGGAAGTTGAAATCGCGGGACCGGCACTAACAAGGTAGCCTTGACCTGAAGAGCAAACATCAATAACTGGAATGTGAACAATTGGGTCACACATCAAAGGCGTGAAGGTTGGGATCTGCTGAGAAGTTTGTATTGGAAACCGGAATAATGGGTCTGGCAGCAAAGCTGGGAAATTCAAGGGAGCTTCACCTAGATTGAAAGGCGGTGTGGAAATCAACAAGCTGGACGGCATAGAAGCAGGTAATAAACAAGAAAGTGGGGGAAAGGATGGCAATTCATTGGATGAGGTAGGAAGTTGTTGAGTTGCTGCTGAGCATTGCAGAGTTGATCCGCGAGGAGGGCACCAACAATAATAGGGGGTTAAAAGGGGTGAACCTATGTAAGAGACTTGAGATGTGGGGCTTAGAGCTGGTGGAACACCCAAGCTCCCTAGTGATTCTAGAAAGCTGGATGGGGAGAATGACAACCCCCTGGTGGTTTCCAGTAGCTTCTCATTTTCGGAATTATTTGAAGAGGATGTATCAACTGTTATTGTTGAAGTAATGGTCAGATTGTCAACTGCTGAAAGATGGCTATCCCCTCTCCGGCGCAATTTTTCCCTGGCAGCACTCCTTAAAGAAGACAAGCATTTGGGTAGGCCATCTTTAAAGGAACTTGATCTTGGGCTGAGGCTACCCTGATAAAAGGTATTTGTTTTTACTGCTTGACTGCCAGTGTGCCGGGAACGCAGAGATTTAGATGACGTTGATGAGAATTGTCCATTCTGAGATATATCAGACAGTTCGGTAGTGGTATCCAAAGGAGGAATTGATGAGCCTGAAGAACTCGCTCGTGATCTACCCACTGTTGAACTCACAAGATAAGCACGAAGATGAGTTGCAAAGCAGCTAAGGCGTGACTCACTGATTCCCGTAAATTCAGCAATAGAAGGTTTCCTTTTGAGTAAATCCTTCATCTGTTAGAATGGAAAAAGGATAAAAAAATTAACGACGACTTTAACAGAGCTAGCAACAAGTAAAAATCAGCCTTAAACTTGGCTGAATAAGAAAAAATGTTAGGACTTAGCATTTTTCATACTCTTGGCAACTAGAGCACAATTCTGGACAACCTCAAGTGGGTGAAGGCCCAATCAAATTATCAAAGACATACGGGCATATGTGGATAGATGTGAATTATCAGTCATTCATACCTTTGCAAGCAAATCAATTCCCAAGAGCTTTGACTTCTCTGAGAACCAAAAGTAAAAAACTCTGCCTCCTGGGACTCTTATAACAAAGGAACGGCCAGAATTATCTGCTGGGATTTCATCCACTGCCACAGCAGCACATTGGGAATTACTACTTCCAGTAAACAACCTCTCCGTCTGACCATCATCCCCAATGAATGAGAGGCGCAGATCAGATGTTGGCAAAACTGTAAGATTCAGATTTCCCCTGCAACAATGCAGAGAAGAGAATGATATTAAGAGCACTGAATAGTGAAAACAAAGCAAAACAACATCCAACAAAGTAAATAAACACAAAAATACGACTTATGATCTAGATAACAGATAAAGAGCCTATAAAATCTACTTGTATAATAAAAAGAAAAAGGTCCAATCAAAAGTTAATGTCACTTATACTTCAGTTTTTATATAAATCTCATGAATTACAAATAATAAACAAATAACTTTTTAACCGAATTTTGTCTATTAATGCTTTGTCAGATAATCGCAGATTTACGGTACCGTCTGCATACTAATTAGTGCTAAATATAATCTCTAAATCACTTGTAATGAGACCCTAAAGCATATTTGGCCCAATCTTTTTTGGCTGTGAAAATAACACCACTAAATAAATCCATATATGCTCTCCAGTTTAGATGATGGCAGCATCAATCCCAAACAAGGTCAACTGAGTGAAAAGAGTGCTCCTTGAGCTGTCAAGCACAAAGACGACCTTCTTTTTTTTTTTGGGGGGGGGGGGGGGGGGGGGGGGGGGGGGGTTTGTTAAACAAAATGCAAGAGGAACCAAGCCTAAGTTCAAAAATATAGCTCCTCATTGACCAGCTTCAATGATGCATTAATTACCAAACATATTAATAATCATATTTCAGCAGAGACAAATACAATACTCATACTATAGAAATCATAGGCACAAAGAATTCAAAATAAGACAAATTTATTAGTTACTTATGGTCCTTAGACCAAGTACTAAAATTCACTACAGAAGATCTTTTTCAATAAAGGAAAAAGCTAGATGTTAAAATGTATAATGCATGAAGTAAACCGTTTTTAAATCAATAAATTCCATGATAGCGACATACAGACAGTGACATTAACTTAGATTCACAAGTATCTAAGAAGAGGCCTTTCACACCCAAAAATTCTATTCCAATTAAATTGCCAAGCCTATTGATCCAGAAAGCAGCAGCAAGCTATATAATATAGGAGCATGAAACTACCTTTACTTCCTCTTAATTCAGAGATCATTATAGAATACGCCCACTTTACCTACAAGTCAAAAGATATATTTATTTGGAAGAATGAAAATTGTCACCATCAATAAGCCAAAACATAGATTCCTGCAATTTCTACTAATCATCAACAACCATCAATACGCCTACTTCCCATAAATATTGTATTCGTATGAAACTTGATACTAGAGGAAGAGTTCCAACACCCAACATAAAACCTCTATTCCCCTCACCCCCAAACCAAAAATACATATATACTTCTTAACAAGACACTAAAGAATATATAAGAAAATTTTAAGGTGACTACAATCTATGACATAATTAACATACAGAATGAGTAATTGGGAGTAAGGCTTTGCATCGAATTGTTATTTTATAATCAGCATAACCAGTATAATCAATACACTAACTTCCAGTGTTGCCCCATGTCAAAATGCAACCACAGCTATGCAATGTCATATCAACATGCAGCAGTCTATCATAAAAATAAATAGAATCCTGGACATGCAGCAATTACATGGCTAAAATGAATGGGCATTTCTAGGCATTGTAAACATGTTCATCAGGAAAATAATTAAATATACTATTTGTCCCCTTGAGTTAAAAGATAACCCACAGAAACAAGGACATGAAAAATAAATAAACTTAGCACTACCAAATACACTATACAAAAATGGAAAAGTAAAACGACTATCAAAAAAGCTTGGAAACAAAACTACAATTCATTTTGCCAAGTTAATAATAAACCTGTATATCTAGAAGTAGTTGTGCAAGTATCTGCTGAAAACCGAAGCACTCAGAAGGGCTAAAAACAGAAAATATATTAATTATGATCACTGAAATTATATCACACATGCACAAACTTACAGGTATATTAACATGTTCCATACACTGCAAAACATCATAATATTACTAAAATCAGGTATATTTTAAACCAGCTGCCTGCATGGAATAACCAAAGCCTAATTGTATAGCATAATGCAATCAATTACCATTAAATAGCTGCAAAAAGGTTTAACAAATCATCCATCTATGTATTTTCAACTAAAGGAGTTACAAGAAGCATCACCATTGCATATAACCAACCATAAGGGAAAGGAAACAAACCCAGTCCCCTCCTATCTTATTTGATGAGAAGAATAAATTAAAATGAGATAATAATAAGAGAAATATAAACCACTAAGTTCGTAAATTTAACAAGCAGAAAATTGTTGTGGAGTACAAAGTGAGTGACTAGCGAATGTCTACACCATGGATGATGAAAGCAAAATTGAAATCCTAACTCTTAAACCACAAATAAATGCCCCTACTGAAAAAGAATCACCAGCACAGCATGCCCCCTTGAGGGATCATGCTAAAAATAATAATTGACAAAGTAATTTCACTTCAACCACATTACTGCATGAAATGATGAACACTAGAGATGCTACAAATCGTTCATTTTCCTTGAATGCTAAATGCTAAATACTAAATCAGTAAATCCAATCAATTTTTTTGCATTAAAATGAGGATAACAGCAAAAGACACGACGATATCCAACTAATTTCACTTCAATCCATATCAAAAGCATACAAAACATATATAGACTCATTGATATCAATGTAAGTGAAATTACCTTATAGCGGTTGGGCACATGAGAGTCCCTTGCTTGTTGATCTTTCCAACACGAATCGAAACAAGAGGGATACAGAAGCACCTCGCTAACATACCAACCTCTGCTGGCTCAAAATGCTGTTGTTTTCATCAAAAACACAAAATTAAAGCACCCATTAGTTCAAGAGTCAATAGCAGAAATACCTAAAATAAAAATCGCGTTAAATAATAGCTCCTATAGCTAAAACTACAAAATCAACAATTAAACCCTAAGCTCTATCAATTTATTTCTCAATTTTCACTCACGCCAAACTCGTGAAACCGTGCAAAGCCTCAGTGGCCACCACACCAATTTCCTACATAGAATCACGCCAAAGACAAAGCTTCTAACCACAGAACCAGTGAATGATACCAAATCGAAATTTCCCAATTTTTCTCAACAAAAAAAAAAAAAAAAAAAATCTCTTCGAATTAGCAACATACCTGACTCAAATGAGCCAGCAGGCGATCTTCGGCGACGCCATTCGAAGCGTCCATCTTCAACAACGGCTTCAACCTCTCATCGGCGCGACAAGCTCCCATCACTTGCAAATCCAGAGCCTGTAGCCATTGAAGAACGCGGCCCTCTCGATCGCTCCGCTGAAGCAACAGATCTCCGTCCCCTTCGTCCACGAGAATATCCGTCAAACGCTCCGTCAGCCCAATCTCCCTCCTCGACTCGTTGTTCTCCCGCAAACCGCTCGGACTCGCTCCGGATCCAACACCGCACGACGAAACCGAGTCCTCCATCGACATCGACATCGACATCGACATCGACGACGACGACGAGTCTTCGTATTCCTCGCCGTCGTATTGGTTCACGCGATCTTGACCGTCGATCTTGTCGTTAGCCATAGCAAATCTCTGAGAAAAAAATAAATAAATTTTCCCGGAAAGTTCGGATCAAATCTCAATCAGAAACCCTAAAAACGGGGCTCAAATCTTGAAGAAATGATGGCGATAAGGTATATGTGCGCGTGAGGAAGAGAGAGAAAGATTTATAGAGAGAGAGAGAGAGAATATCTCCCACAGAAAAATTGGTTTGGGGCAAATATGGTAGCGATGAATAAAAAGAAGCGCCTGTGGGTTTGTTGGAAAAACGAAAAAATGACCAAGCGGACCGGAAAGCTGTTTATTAAATACGATTTTTTTGAGTCGGTTTCAAGTCCGGGGCATGATTGCCTTTTTGAAAAAATATTATACTAATGCCTACAAAATTTTATAACGTAACCTTTGGAAATTGATGGGTCAGTCGGCGAAGATTGGGTTTAGTATTAACTTATAAAGTTTGAGGCTAGAATATTAAAATTTAATTAATGTCTTAGTCTGAAAGAATTCTGAAAGATACTGGAGTACCAGCATATTATTTATAACTATTTCAAAAAAAAAAAAAAAAAATTCTTGTGCACTTGACCCTTTATGTATTTATTTTTGTCCATGTATCACAATTTTGACTGTTCTAGTATACAAAAGCATTGGACCTAAGCTGATAACATAACACATCAATTTATAAATTTTTTTTTTTGTGAAATGATTTTGCTATATAACATAACTTTTACAATTTTATATGCCAATTATTGTGATTAAATTATAGAGATTAATTTCTAAAATGCTTTTGTTATCGGATTGGATGAATATAATTAGGGTAAAATTAATTGGTAACCTATTACCAATAAAAAAAATTAGTATTGTATTAGAAATTAATAAAAGTAAATAAACAAATGGATTTTTAACTATATTGTACAACTCTTTATAGTTTGCCAAAAAAAATCTCAATCCTATTTCAGAGATTCATTTGTTAATAAGTATGAGTTAGTAAAATTTGTAGTATTCTCAACATGACTACTGCTTCTTCCTTCTTTATTTATATCAATAATTTTGCTACTACAAACTAAGCTACAATTTTTTGCCATAATATTTCAAATGGAAAACCATAAATAGTAGAGAAAAAATTGTAAGTTTATGTGAAAATGACAGATAACCTATCACAGTTTGTCACATAAGATAATTGTAACCAAAGTTAGAGAATTTGCATCAGCTCGTGCAAAAATTCATGTCTATTTTAGCATAAAAACATACTTTTTTCTATTTTACATATTCACTTTTCAAACACAACACAACACAACCTAAATCAAATTATATATTTTACGTTATATTTCATTAAGATGTCAATTTTATCTTTCTCAAAAGAAAAAAAAGATGTCAATTTTATTTTCTTGATTTTTTTAATTATTACTTTTTTAAAAACATTATTTCTCTCTTTTTACGCATAATAATCATTATTTACTCTTTTCCTTCATCATCGAGATACGTGAAGAAAGAATAAACAATTAAATGCAATCTAAATAATAATAGTAAATTTACACATTTAGTGTAGCAAACTTATAAATTTACACAATTATATATGAATTAATGTTGGTTATTTTTAAACAAAATTGTATAAATTATACACACTTTTTTGTACTGTTATAATTTAGTTAAATTAGCACACTCTCTATTTAAATATATTTTACGCATGTTTAATACATTTTTTTCCTAAAAATTGGCACACAATAAACCCAGTAATTTAGTCCATTTCAAATTCTAAATTTTAGTTTCTTAAAAATCAATTTTCTGTATAACTTATAGATAAATTCAAATTGAAAAATTACATTCAACTCAAAATAAATAAATAAATAGAGCCTCATCATACAGGATAAATGCATGTAAAGAGGCTAGCTAAATTAGAGTAATATTAAGATGATAATTTTTGTTACAATATGTCACATGACAAGTTGATGGAACAAAAAAGGGTTAGTTAACTGCTCCACCACTCACTATTTGCATAACATTTTCCTTCAAATTATTCTACTTGCATGTGATGTGATGTGATGTGATGTGAAAATTTAACGTCAGCATCGACATAGTGGGTCCTAGCACACACAGACCAAAAAAATGGTGGGACCAAGAGTACCACGTCAGATGCTTTAGCCGACATTTTTGTGTTTAATTAAAGGAGTTTAGGTGATTGAAAGGGACAGGTTGGAATAATTAAGAGGTGGAATGGCAACTACTGCCAAAGGCAAAGCCTTGTGCATTGGGGAACAGCAATAAAGTACGTTCCTGTGTGGTCCGTTTATAATGGATGAGTTTTAGTGACGTGTGCCTTAGGCCATATATTAATTATTATTAAAAATATTTTATAAAAGAATGAGAAAATAAGGTTATATTTAGTAATAATTTTTGTTTTTTATTTTTAAAAATTTGTTTTTAAGAATATAAAGAAAGAATAAGGATTTGTTTGGTATATGTGTTTAAACATATGTTTTCAGTTTTTAAATAGCGTGTTACACGTATTTTCACACACTTTTTCACTTACACGTATTTTTAAAAAAACTGAAAACTATTGTTGCACACATACCAAACGGGCTCTATTTTTTTATATTTTTGAAATAAAAAATATGTTTGATTAATTGAAATTAAAAAAATAATTTTTGGAAAAAAAAATAAAAAATATTAAAATATGTTGTTATTAGGATTTAAACTCTAATACTAATTCATTAAATTAAATGCGCGTTTTCATTAACTTTTGAAAATTATAAATTGAGAATAGCATTTTGCATGTTTTCAGTTTCCTTCACAAATTGAGTTTTGAAAACTGTTTTTGTTTTCTGTTCATTTTGGGTTACCAAACAAGTTTTTTAGTCTCAAAAATAGAAAATTGTTTTTAAAAACAGAAAATAAGGGGAAAAAATAATTACCAAATATAACATAATTCACTGCCAAAAAGTTTTTTTAATTCTCCAAAAAAAAAAATATTTCCCAAATAGATGATTAATATATGGTCCTAGAGCATAATTAACCGATCATGATCGACTAACCATGACCGAAATTGCAGTTAATTATTATTAAAGTCCACTATTTCTCTTTTCCTTATTTTGGAGACTGTTTTGGATGAAAGGGAATGATTATTTTTGGAATTTCAACCTTCCAAATAATTATTGTACTGTGTTACTTACACATCCGGACCTTAGGTTACTGACAAATTATGAAATATCTACTTCTGTGGGTCCCATTGGACTTTAATAATTCATTATTGTGTTCCCAAAAAAGAAAAAAAAAACTCGAGTTTGGTAGTTGTTGAATCACGGATAGAAAGCTTTCAGGGGGAAAATAAAAAGTAAAGGCTAATTATCAGAGCCTTTCATAAATAACAGAAAATTAACTAAAATTTCATGACCATTTTCTGCTTCTTCTTCTTTTTTCTTTTTCTTTTTTAATCCCTTTTTTAAAGTTTTTTTTGTGAGAAACTTTTTTTTAGTAATATGGTTGGTGTTAAAAATTAAAATAGTTATTGGGATGTCATATATTTGGAACACTTTTTATATAAAATAATAGTAATATTAGGAATATAAAAAAATTCATAATTTTTGTCATAACTCACTATATGACAAGTTGTGAATGATAGAATTATGGATCTATTATTTACATCTATTATTCATAGCTCGTCATGTGATTGTAGAAAAAGGTGTGGACTATTTTTTTGTGTCTCAAAAATTTTCCATAAAATAATATAAGAACTCTTTTTATCCTAATATGCAGTCGTTTCTAAAATTTAAAAAAAAAATCATGCTACATATTATATTTTAAAAATATGTTTAAAATGCAATTCTTTTCATTTAACTTATGGAATATGTGTGGGTTCCAGTTAGCTTAACTGGTAAAGTCTCTGATAGTTGTATAAGAGATCTGGGATTCAATCTCCGTCTACACTAAAAATTAATTGATATTTTAATTTGATGATAAAAAATTATCATCAAAAGGGGACGTCATAAATTGAAACTTCCTTAAAAAAAACATATGAAATATGAAATATGTAATAGGTGGGAAAAACTAAGCCAAGGGATAAAATAGGTGACACTTTTTTTGAAATTGTAGGGAAAATGGTGTATTCTCATTGATCAATGTCATTGAAAAAGGCGGTTAGAAAATTGCGACCACTTCATTTATTGGGGGGCGGGGCGGGGATAAAGACCTCCTTGGCATATATGATCCGCATATGCTTCGGTATATGCCACACGATGACATTAATCAAACTACTATTCAACTTTTCCTGCTTTTTGCCAAATTTTCTACGATGAGAATTATTTGTAACCTGGCCTAGACTCTTAACTTTTTATTATATTGTTGACAATTTAGTGTTTTAATATAATAAATTTAATTTTTTTTATATAAATAAATATTAAAAGGTAATTTGTGCGTGAAAGTTGAAACAATGAATCATTCACAAATGTTTTTTTCTTTTTTTCTTTTTTTGGTTAAATGTTTTTTTTTTCTTTTTAAAACATACATTATAATTCATAATGGAACATTTAATATTATTTAATTTGTTCTTAGGAATTTTTTTTTTTTTTATACATGAGTGATTACGAGGTAAATTCTATTGCGTCAACAGATTGCTTTCACAATTGCTCACCAGAACACCCTCATTCTCAAAGTGAATCTTATGTGTAAAAGAATAGATACCAAAGCAAATATTAAAGTTGTCAGTATTGTTGTTGCCTAAAGCATTGTCAAATTTTGAAAAATGATTTTACGAATGTGTGCCCTTAGTGCATACAATAGTATACCATTTTTGAAAAAAATTCTATTGAGAATTGAAAAAATTTTGACTGTTTTTACAATTTTTGATAAAACTTTTTTAAAAATTAATTTATTAATATATACCCCTAAAAACATACATTAACTCCACCCTTTAAAAAATGGGTTCATAGTTCACCTAAGCTATTTAACCAATCCTGCCTCCATTATGATATGCTTTCCTTGAAGGATTGATGTTTGCCTTGTAGTTCGGGAAGCCAATTAGTGTACAGATAACCAGGCACATTATCAATAGATTATTTTACTTTTTCGTGATGTCCTGTCATTGATTATTTTATGTAATGATTAAACTTCACGTTTGAAACTCACCCCAATAATATGAGAGTGAATTGTTACACAAAATACCACCTTTGTGAGATGCCATGCCTATAGCCTATAGCCTATAGGTACATGTCTCTTTTTTGGTATCAAGAGAGAGATAATACATTATCAGCAAATCCTTCTATAGAGCATTCACATCAGTTCTTCTAAATTTTCTGTCTATTTTACACAAAAAAACCTATTTTTTCTATTTTATACATCCACTTCTATAAATCACCCACATCAGTTTGTCTATTTTACACATTTATTTATTAAAATATTCATTATTTTACTAATTTTTATTATTCACTCCTCACTACCCGTCTTTCTCACAAACCCACAGCCACCATCACCGCCACCATCACCACACAGCCACCATCACCACCATCATCGGAAACCAAACAAAAATCAGATCAACCCACACATACCAATCAACCCACACGAAAAATCATTAGAAACCAAAGAAAAATCCGATCAACCCACACATACGATCAACCCACATACCGATCAACCCACACGAAAAATCAGATTCAACATCAGATCAACCAACACCGATCAACCCACACAAAGAAAAATCAACGCCGATCAAACGCCATCGTCTCCACGCCTCCACACATACCCAGATCAACCCACAACCCAAATCAACCCAGACCAAGCAAACCCACACCGCCGCCAACCCAGACCGCCAACCCAGACCGATCAACCCAGACCTCCCCACGTCGCCGCCATCGATCATCGACCCAAACCCAGACCGCCACCATCGAGACCACGCCACACGCCATGCGCCGATCTCACCACGCTGTGACCCATAGCGCCGATCTCGCCACGCTGTGAACTCCGGTGGCATGCTTTGAACGAGAGAGAGATGTGAGAGAGGGAGAGAGAACTGAGGATGAAAGGTTTTTGTGGGTTTTTTTGTGAGCGAAAGAGAGAGCGCAGAGAGGGAGGTGAAAGACTGTGGAGAGGAGAGAGAAAAAACATTAAAAAACTAAATACACGGGCTACAGTGCCCGTGTAAATTTACACGGGTACTGTAGCTCGTGGAAAAATTTGGACGATTTTACACATTTTTAAACGGACTGATGTGGAGTATTTTTTGGTTCAAAATGTGTAAAAGTAGCTAAAATGTGTATTTTACACATTTATACACAATTATGCAAGATCTGATGTGAATGCTCTCAAAATAGTTTAGATCCGTTTAAATACAATTTATTTTATTGAAAATTGAAAATATTATAGTAAAATAATTTTTAAATGTGTAAAAAATTACTGTTCACTCTTTTTTTTACTGTTCATATGCCTTGGTGCACTGTTTATGTCCCATGAACAGTGCACCAGGCGCTGGTCTTAAAAAAAAAAAAAGAAAAAAAAAAAAGGCAAACCTGGGGCTTAAAACGCAGACCCAAACCCACACTTAGTGTGCGTTTACGTAGCAAAGGTAGCAGGAGTTTTGCGTTTTTCCTTGGGTCCCACGCATTGTTCACAGGACTCGCAAGTACGAAAAACACCGCAAGAGTCAATAAATCTGGGTCTCACAAGCACTATTCATAATTTAAAAATTATTTTGTTACAATGTTTTCAGTAATAAGTTTTCAATTTTTAACAATATGCAGCATCCAAACGGACCCTTAGCCTTATCTCTTCTTAAAAAAAATATATAAATAAATAAAAAAACCCTTTACCAAAAGGCAACAGAGGTTCCACCACACACGCCAAGTTATCAAATACAACATAACGTAGTTAAGAGATTGTGAGGAGACTCCTACTTTAGCTAAAGTATTCACACATGTTAGCTTCTCAAAAGATATGCTCAATAGCTGAGTTGAGCAAGGTCCTTGAGAGGCTCCAACAATTAGTTTCAAGGGATTTTATCACAAGATTAAGGGAAAACGTTTATGAGCAAATATAACATAAGCCCGTATCTAGTTCCACACGAACAAATAAAAACCCAAAGTTGTTGGGCTATTTGTGAGTTCATCCTTGAGGGCCTAAAGTTTAGCCGTGGTACCAGAAGTTCTTCCCTGTTCACTTTTTTTTTTTTTTGATGGGAAAAACTCCATACTTTTTATTCAGAACGTTGAAAAGATAATACATCTTTAGCACACGCATGTGCCACTTGACTTGGACACTCCTCCAGCCAAACTACCAAATTCTCAACATTATGAGCATGCTGAGCTAACAAGTGGGCAGGGACATTTCCCTGCCTTTTAATATGTAGAAAATCAAAAGTCCTGAAACTCTGGGCTTTTCGCAGCACGCCAAGGACAATATTCCGGATCGACGACGCTACCTCACCAGTGTTGTGAACAGCATTGATCGTCGGCTGCGAATCACTTTCAAAAACCACGTCCCTGAGCCCCACCTCCTCGGCAAAAGTCACCCCGATCTCCAGGGCCTTCGCCTCTGTTTCTAACGCACCGAGAGGTAAGTCCAGCTTTCTACACATGGCTGCAACCACGTTCCCTTCCTCGTCGCGCACAATCACACCCACGCCGGATTGCTTAGACTTTGTGAACAGTGCCCCGTCCACATTAATCTTAAAGTAGCCCGGCGGTGGTGGCTTCCAGGTGGCAGTGATTTGGACGTCAGAAAAGGGCCGATTCATCTTCACATTGGCGGATAAGAAATCCTCCAACAGTTTCATAGAATTTCTCACAATTACAGACCCAGGACACCTCTTCCCACCATGCCAAACCTCGTTCCGGCTCTTCCAAACACCCCAGCATATCGTGACCCACCTCTCCAATAGCCCCTGCTGCGTCTCCCAACAAATCCGAAGTCTACTAAACGTGTCCAAAAAACTCCAAGACTCAAGAACTTTGATTGGTAGAGAAAGTTTGCAAGAACTCCATACCTCTGTACTGCGGTCACAAAAACAAAGTAGGTGCATGGCCGTTTCTACATGCCTACCACATTCCTCGCATATATTGTTGGTCGTGATCTTTCTACGGAAGAGGGAGTCTTTAGTGGCCAGTATCCCATTACAGGCCTTCCAAGCAAAATGTTTAATTCTATTAGGCAGGTTCATACTCCACACCCCTCTCCATGCTTCGTGCAACTTAGTCGAGTCAGAACAACCAGCGTTGCCATCCTCTGCCTCTACTTCCCGAGCCAACCTATAAGCACTCCTCACTGTAAAACTAACTTTCTTTTCTTCAGCCCAAACCATTCTGTCCATAGCAACTGATTCACTGATGGGGGTACTCAGAATCGCCTCTACATCCTATGGTAAGAAAAGCCCTCTAACTAGCTCTATGTCCCACTCCCTGCCTCCATCTTTCAGTAAGTCACAAACCATTTTAATCTGATTTCCAGGCTGCTTAGGTGACACCACCCTATACGTACTCCGATTAGAAAGCCATTGGTCTTACCAAACACGAATGCGACAACCATCGCCAACCTGCCATCTCAACCCACGTTTTACCAGGTGTTGGGCAGCCCTGATGCTCCTCCAGGCAAAGGAAGCCTTCTTCCCTACCTCAGCCTCCACGAAGTTCCCATTAGGGAAATATTTAGCCTTATAGACCAGAGAAAACAGGAAGGAAGAATTAGTTTGAAGTCTCCAGCCCTGTTTTGCTAAAAGGGCAAGATTGAAGGATTTCAAGTCTCTAAAGCCCAACCCCCCTTCATTCTTCGGGTGGCACATTCTTTCCCAGCTCAACCAAGCCACCTTCTTTTCATTCTTCACTTGTCCCCACCAAAATTGTCTCACCATTCCAGTCATCTCCTCGCAGAGCCCGTTGGGAAGCTTAAAACAGCTCATAGTATAAGAAGGAACAGCCTGCGCGACTGATTTGATCAGCACTTCCTTTCCCGCATTTGACAAAAGCTTTTCCTTCCAACCCGCAAGCTTGGAGGCAAGTTTTTGTTTCAGTTGAGCAAATGTATTTTTCTTTGACTTACCAATTAATGAAGGTAGACCAAGATAGGTTTCATGTGACTTGATAACCTGGGCCCCAAACATGGACTTGATGGCTTCCTGAGTGCGGGTGGGGGTATTGCGACTAAAGAATAAGGCCGTCTTGTTTCTATTTAATTGCTGACCTGAAGAGGACTCATAGACTTGCAAAATTCTTTGAATTTCCGCCCCTTCCTTCTCCGATGCTTTACAGAATATCAAACTATCATCCGTAAAGAATAAGTGTGAGATCCGTGGCCCCCTAATCCGTGGCCCCCTAGCCGAGGCAACCACACCTTTCAGCTCCTTCCTCTTCGACGCCTTGTGCAACAAAGCCGACAAACCTTTAGCACAAAGAAGGAAGAGATATGGGGAGAGTGGATCCCCTTGTCTAAGGCCTCGGGTTGGAGTAATCAGTCTGCATGGTTGGCCATTAAGTCTAATAGCATATGTAACAGAGGACACACACTCTATCACAATCCGAATCCACCGCTCATGGAAGCCCAACTTCTCCATTATTTTTTGCAAGCACCCCCACTCCACCCGGTCATAAGCCTTGCTCATGTCCAACTTCAAAGCCCTCTCCCCCTCCTTACCTTTCCTCTTCCTATGAATATGATTCATTAGTTCATGGGTCATAAGAATATTATCAGTGATGAGCCTCTCAGCTACAAAAGCACTTTGGTTTTCACATACAATATCCTTCAACACAACCCTCATTCTATTAGCTACTACCTTGGAAGCTAGTTTATATGCCACATTACACAAGCTTATAGGCCTATAGTCAGTGACTCTAGAGGGGTTTTTTGTCTTGGGAATAAGCATAATGTGGGTTTCATGAAACTTAGGGGGAGCAATACCATGGTTGAGGAAATCTACTATAGTTTGTATGACAACAGAATTTACGGTAGGCCAATAATGTTGAAAAAACAAAGGAGGCATACCATCAGGGCCTGGCGCCTTCAGCGGGTGCATCTGCTTAAGGGCTTTCTCGACCTCGGCATCCCTAAAATCCTGCAATAAGACCTCATTCATTCTGTTAGTGACTTTAGGGTGAATAGCAGCCAGTAATTCTTCACTAACTGTGGGGCATGAAGAAGTAAACAACTCTTGGAAATACTCTATAAGAATATGACCCATGGTATCTTCCTCCTCCTGCCATTGACCAGTAGAGTCCAAAAGCCGAGTGATGGTGTTCCTTTGATGCCTTTTTAAGGCTTTCTCGTGGAAGAAAGAAGTGTTGCTATCCCCTGACTTAAGCCAGCTGTTCCTTGACCGCTGCTTCCACATCACTTCCTCCGTCGAAAGCAGCTTGTTAATCTCCCCCTTTGTATCATGAATCTCTTCCATGTTCACCTCCCCACCTGGTAAGCACTCCAACCATTGGAGCTTCTTTGATAGTGAAGCTATTTTCCTTCCTACATGGCCAAAGTTCGTCCTGTTCCAGCTTTGCAAAGAGGAGCTACACTCATCCATGCACCGCCTGAATTGATTTTGGCCTCCTAGGATTTGGCCTCTCTCCTAAGACTCCTTCATAACCCCATCACATTCTTCCTTATTGATCCACATAGCCTCAAACCTAAACAGCCGCTTCCTTTTTTTGTTCCTATTTTTAGGTGGGAGAGCTTTAAGAATCAGCATGTTGTGGTCTGAAGAAAAAGTAGCCACATTGTATAGTCTTACCCCAGGGAACATAGCAACCCAATTTGTGGAGACCAAAGCCCGGTCTAGTCTCTCCCGAACCCACCCACGTGCCCCTAACCGCCTACTCCAAGTAAATTCAGGGCCTACAAAACCCATATCTCTAAGTTTGCTTTTGTTGATTGCTGAAGAGAAAGCCCTCATCTGCCATTCAGGCCTCTCTCCCCTTCCTACCTTTTCTCCCCTGTGCCTTATCTCGTTGAAATCTCCCATGCAAACCCAAGGGAGCCTACTTCTAGTACTCAAGTTCACTAACAGCGACCAAGACTCTCCTCTTTTGCTAGTTTCAATGTGGCCATAAAATCCGGTAAAACGCCATTTCTTTTTCCCATTTTCCTCCGTAATAACCACATCTATGTGTCTAGGAGAGAAAGTTTGCACCTCCACTGACAACAACTCCTTCCATAACAGGGCCAATCCCCCACTTCGGCGAACACTAGGAACTATCATACCTTGGCTTCTTTCCAACTTATGCTTGATCTCATCCATTTCCTTTATCATAAACTTGGTTTCCATAAGGAAAACCAAGGTGGGATCTTCCTCCAAAACTAATTTTTGAAGAGTGCCAACTGTCCGAGGGTTCCCAAGCCCTCGGCAGTTCCAACATATAGCACTTATTGTTCCCGGCAGGGTTGCAGTGCAGTTGCCGCCGATCTCATTTGTGTAGCCAACAGTTTACCAAAAGCTGAAACTTCCTCATCAACCTTTGGTTTCTTCCTAGTCCCAACATTCTCCAGAACTTCTTCAAGGGGTGCACATGTCTTACGTTTTAGACCCACCTCTGCCTCTTCTATCTCCATTCGGGTAATTTCCTCCAAGGTGTTCGCCTTCTTCACGTTGGACGTGCCTCTCCCCATGTTTTCTTTCCCTAACTTGCATGCACGTGCATGAGCATTTTTCCTATTTAGGCTCTTGGCTTTGTTAATAAGACCCCTTACTTTTGCACCTGACATCATAGGCCCCGGTTGGAATAAAAGAGGCTCCTTCCCTTGGTCCATTAAGTTTATTTTTTCAGCAGGCCCATCCACAACTTCTATATGGCCCATTACCACATGCGGCCCACTTGAGAGTAGCCCATCTCTCAAAACAGGCGCTGACGCATCACTCTCCTTGTTTCCCTCTTGGTTCACTGTCACCACCTTCTCCGATTTCAGTATCAGTGCTTTGGAAACCCTCTGCATGTTACATCCTATGTCAGCTTTCCTCGAAATCACGTCGTCAAGCTCTCTCAATTGCTTCTCGAAATCCGGTTTTTCTTTTTCCTCGTTCAGCTTTTCCTTGGTTTTCTCGCCTTCCAGAATCATGCTTTCCACATCAGCCCTATCCTTGGTAATCTCCACATCTCCATGGAGCTGTCGACGCACAACAGGTGCTTCCGATTGCTTACCGTGTTGCCTCTCTCTTTCCGTCGTCTCTGCCTCCGTCTGTCCAGGACTTTCACTCGCCCCTGTTTGCTACCCCATCACAGTGTGCGTTTTCTGTAGCCGATCTGGGTTTGCACGCAACCAAGGTCCATATTGCTTGTCCTCTGAGCTTATCGGATCTGTCCGGCGCATCCATTCGATACAATCCTTCTCATCATGATCAAGTCTGCCACACAAGTAACACAAGACAGGTAGTCGTTCATACTTGAACTCAACCCACCTTGAGTTCGAGCCTCCCATGCGCACCAGCCTACCCTTGATTAGCGATTGCGAAACGTCCACAGCAACTCTAATCCTCAGGTAACATCCTAGGCTCAACCCATTTTCCCCAACATCCACTTTTTTGACCTTCCCCAAAATTCCACCAATACTCAAACCCACATCCCTTGTCTGGCTCAGAGTTGGCAAGCCATGAATCTGAACCCAAAATGCAGCTTTTTGGAAAGTTAGAGATGAGACTAACTCACCCACCTTTAGTTTGTGCAGCAAAATAATGTACTTATCAAAAGACCACGGCCCTTGCAAGAGAACCCTGTCCAAATCGTCATTTGCCTGAAACAAGAATAAAACTTTATTCTCCCCCATATCACTTACCTCGAAATCCCTCTTGGTTCTCCAAACCGAACGTAATGCCCGTCCAATGGCTTCTAAGTTCACTCTCCGCTTGGTGCAGAACTTTCCAGCTAGCACCAAGCCTTTGTCTACCCCTGAGAGGTTTAGATCAACTTCGCATCTTTCCCTCTCAGAGAGTTTGAGGGTCGCGCACTTTGTTGTAATTGCTTCCATTCGTACTGCGTCTCTAGTTTCCACCAGCAGAGCCGAGAAAAATATTGCATAAAGCAAAAGAGTTTCACCCCCAGACCTCGCAGTAGCCTAGAGAGAAAAAAGCAACAAATTTAACCCAAAGTGGGTTTGGTCCATTTGACATTGATCGGAGTTCTGGAAAACATCTAAAATTTACTATGCTTTCCCATCTCTCTAGCATTAGCCAAACAACTAGTGACAATGTAAATTATAATTTCATTTGGCAAAACTGAGAAGAAGTCTACTTTTAGCCACGAATTTAATTCTGCATGACCCTTGATCCACACCCACCTCGGCATTAAATCAAAAGATGTGAAGTAAATTGCTTAATGAAAAAGAAATCTAGATAATGAAAATCATCCAACTCATGCATCGCGTAACGTTGGACTGTTGCAAAAACTTGAGTATCATCAGAATTGAGAGAACTCTAAAAGGAAATTGAGAAAAATATTGGAGAAACAACATATAGCAAGTATTGCAGATTTCGCTAGTTGAAACACATTGACTATAATGGAGTAAAATTGTCTAATGTCTCATAAAGCTGGAGATTATAATTCCATTTGTTTGGTTCTATGATGATCAATGCCAACGACCATTATATCAACGAGCAACCATCTATAGTCATGACAAAATATAACTAGATTTCTTCTGCCAACCAGTGCCCTATCTATCAGACAAGGTCTGAAGTCTGAAGCTTTAAATCACTTGCTCTTCTTTGGTTCTCTTGCATATCGATCTATCAATGCTTCGACATCTTTCCAGAACAGGCCCTCCACCAAAACTCCATCCTTTGTGAACCTGTAACATCACAATAGACTAGAAATATGAACAGGGTGTATACCGATGCACTTCAAACATCCAAAAACAAAAAGGTCAATATCTGTGTGTGTGTGTGTGTGAGAAAGAGAGAGAGAGAGACCATTGAGTAACACTTTTGGTAAACTGTACAGGTTCATTTGCAGAAACTGATTTAGGATCTGAACTTGCTATGATAAGTGTGTACATATCAGAAAATCTGGGCAATTTGGAAGACACCACCAAGCCAGTGCTGGTAAAGGATCCCTGCACAGATAAATTGCAACTAAGATGGGAAACAGATGAAAATATGTCTGAAGTCAAGCATGACAAATTTAGCAGACATTGATGCATAATACAACCAAGCAATGTAAACAGATGGAGTCTTATTAGGTATTAAATTAGCAGGAATATCTTCTCTTTTTTAGCAACCTGTTGATTTACTAAAGAAGCCAATATTTGGAGAAATTGCCTTTCTATTTGTTTCTACTTGGATAAAGCACAAGTTTCTAGCCTTTAGAAACATATAATGCCATTCCAAGACTTCTGAGCTTACAGGTGGCTTTAAAGAACCATGAAGGCTAGACCTCAAAAAGGGTGTTAAGTTTGCAATGGAAAGATCTAGTAAATAAATAAACAGAGCTTAAATAATGAGTATCTTAGGTTGGCTTTATGACAAAGAAAATTTGTCACCCACACCACCCTGTTTGGTAAGAAAAATTCCCTTCTTTTTTTTTCCAAGGAAATTTGGGGGGTGTGGGGGGGACCTTACCCTACGCCCTTTCTTGCAAGTAAGGAGGTGTTGTTTGAACTAGAGTTCATTGGCATAAACATAATTCAATTAATAAAGAAAAATAACACATAAAAATCCTACAGAAAACAGTTATCCAAATGCCTTAAAGCCAAGACAAAAACAGCTATCCAAATGCCTTAAAGCCAAGACATGATCCAAAATCTACAAAAAAGGAACTCCACTAAATGGATTAGTACAAAGACCTCAATATAAACATCGATCTAAGAAAGACTTAATGCATATTTATCTTTTTGTTTGATAAGTAAGACATATAGCATATTTTATCTTTAGCAACACTAGTTCCTCATTTTAAAGATTCTTAAGATGAAGATTCGTGTACAGATCCTGTGTATGAAAGAAACCTTTCTCCATTCTAATGAAATTTTAGTACTTAAAAAAAAAAAAAATTCTTGTGTTATCTTCCTGATGCACCAAGTTGTCCTACTACTCTTTCTTCCAGCTTTTCATACTAACCACAGATCCCTCATGAATGTTGGGGATAAACAATCCAACTAAGTCAAAGATAACTACCAGAAGGTCAAGATCCCTGGATAACAAGAAAGGAAGAAAGATAAGATGTTCTCACTCTTTGTTACATTCACTCATAGAACACAATCATAATTACCAAACCCTGTAACCAAGCCAACCCCTCCAAACAAAGCCACCTCTGAATTCAGACACAACATGAGTTCTGGCAGTTCATTTTTCTACAGAAAATCTAACCTAACATCTCAACTACTAAGAAAAAAAGATGAAAGGATTAAGCTAAAGACTTAAGTTCTCTAGATGTCTCTCTCTCTCTCTCTCCAGGTCTCTTTTTTTTGGATAAGTGCTTTTACTCTCTCCAGGTCATCATGCCTTCTCCAAACCAACTCATGCTAGTACATTGCCTTCCAAAAGAAGATTACAAATGCTTCTAATCCACAACCACAGTACATTATATCCCTTGAACAAACTATGTAATCCTCAATAAGGGCTTCCATTCATAAAGAGAGAGGGAAACACATGCTTTTGGCACAGACAGACAGAAGTAAATATAATAATTTTCATACCTAATCCCATGCCTTTACCATTACGCCACTATGAGATTAAGAAGCTATGAGTACAAGTGGATATGAATCATACAACTGATGCTTTAGTTTGAAGAATACGGTATATCATCTAGAAAACTAAACTCTAATGATTCAACAGTTATGCCTCCAGTTGACTATCTTGTGCAAGCAGTGTCAGTATCATCAAAATCAATTATGGAAGGAATGAGAATAGACTTTAACCCTATGTTTGGTTTAAGGGATGAGAATGGAAGAGAAGAGAAAGAAGAATAAGGGAGAAGGAAAAAATGTGGGACCCAGTTATAGATTTTTTAACAAATTTAGCTCATTTTCTTCTCTCATGCTATCCAAAGTGTTGTTAAAAGCGCGCTTAAGCTCAAAGCTCGAAACCCCAAGGATCCAGCGCTTTTTGCCTCAAAAGCTAAGCTCATTCAAAGAAGCACGCTTTAGGCGCGCTTTTTCAAAAAGCTCAAAGCACGCTTTTTGGAGCTTTTTTATATTTTTCCAAAAAAAAAAAACCAAAACTGAATTAAAGCTATAGGATCTTGACATTATTGATATAAACCATTGATTTTGTATATTTTTAGTGTAAATTACTTATCAAAAAAAAATATTTTGAGTATAACTTGTCCTAAAACCCAACCCACAACCTCCCAGATCTTCTCTATTTTTATTTTTTCTCCTTGAAACAGTAACCCATCTAGCTCCTTGGTACCAATTACCATGTTGCAATGTCCTCATATTCTTAGCTCATTCATGAAAAAAAAAAAAAACGTATGATATAATATATGTGGTAATTGTTTAGTTACTTTAGTGGTTGATTTTGAACATAGCAAACTAATTCTTCCGGAGTTATAGTCATTAAGTGATTAAATTATTAACTAATATTACTAATTAGTCATAGGGCATTATAGATATAGGAGATTTAAGAAAGGATATTACATGGAAGTACTAATATCTAGCTTATCCAAAAAAATAAAATGACTTGACTTGCAATTTTTGTGTTAAAATTGCAAAAGTAAGGCATATCTAAATGTTATATGAATTATATAAAAAGTTTTATTTCAATTTATATGATAATTTGATCATTTGATTGTTGCATTTCTCATTAATAATAATTTTTAAATTTTTAAAATTATTTTTTAAAAATGTGCGCTTCACTTCAATCAAGCGCGCGCTTGCGCTTTGCGCCTAGGCTCCAAGAGACCTTTGCGCTTAAGTGCGCCCCTCGCTTTTACCAACACTAATTTCCAAACAGTGGAAAGGTTTAATTTCTCTTCATTTCCCTCCTCTTCCTCTCAAACCAAACATAGTGTAAGAGATAATAGATTGCCACTGAAAGACAACTTAGTACAGAAGATTAATAGCATTACCTCATTAATGAGAGAAGTTCTTAACTAATATAAGAAGCATAGAACACCACCAAACAAATTTTGCAGAAAAAAGAAAACCCAAGGGACTGACATTACAGCTCAGTTCTTCTCAATTCTTTTAAGAATTTTCAAAATAATCAACATCCAATTATCTCCATCCTAAGTTGCACTACTATTGGCAAAAAGAAAAAAATGGCTTATAAAGCAGATTGTGGACACTATCACCAAAATATCAAATGTCAAAATTATGGTTAAATGATTATATATTAACCGTTTCCTAATAGCTAAAGCTTTCAGGACATTAGTTATTTATCATAGTATAAGAGCTAGTGGTTCTAAGTTCGAACACTGCACCATTTTCTAACAGCTTAATGGTCCGTTTGGATTGAGGGAGAGAGAGGGGGAGTAGAGTAAAGTAGATTTAACACAAAATTGGCTTATTTTTAGCCAACTCTACTCTACTCCCCTCCCCTCCACTCCCCCTCCTTCCCCCCTCCATCCAAACAGGCCAAAAGGTTTTGGGACAATCAATAACATATCATCTTAACAATATATATTGCTTACACAAAGATTTATAATATGTAAAGGCAATCATGATGTTAGTTAATAAAATGTCTACGGATTCAGAACGATTATGCTTTTCTTAACTTTCCTAGCTGAGATGACACTCCACAGAAGTATACATAAATACTCTTTGTGAATCCTTTAAAATTATTACTAACATTTATCTCGTCGCATATATATCAGGTTATCCAATTTTTTTCTTTTCACAAACACATAATATGTCTAAAATCTAAATACAAACACATTGTCTACAAGTTTAAAACCTATGCTGTGTATCCAAGAGTTAGACCCTTTTGGATATACACCATTGTAAGTTTCTTTAAAAACGTTCTCCCCTCTCCCCGTGTGTGTTAAAAATACTTAGTATTCTCAATAGAAAAAACAGTAAGTTAATCCCACATTGGAAAACGAGTGTGAGTTTAAGAGATTTAAAAACTGTGTTGTGAATCCAAGATTTAGCCCTTTTGGATATACATCAATGTAAGTTTCTTTAAAAAATCTTATCCCCTTTTTTCGTGTGTGTTAAAAATATTTAGTATTCTCAAAAGAAAAAATAGTAGGTTAATCCCACGTTGGAAAATAATTAAGTGTGAGTTTAAGCCTGTGACGTGTATCCAAGAATGTGTATCCAAGAGTTAGGACCTTTTCGATATACATCCCTTTTAAGTTTCTGTAGAAAACCTTCTCCCCTCTCCCGTCTCTGTTAAAAATACTCAGTATTCTAAAAAAAAAAAAAAAAAAAAAAAAACACATTGTCTACAATTATAGTTCTAAGTTTCCATCTAGAAAGAGAGAACTCACCGCAGGAGGATAGGTAAACAGAATCGCGTTCTTCTCCTTCGTGTATATGATCAGCTGCAACAACCCATTGAACACTACATACGTACCCATAGTCAAGGATCACAAACTTCAAAATTCACATCAATAATTGAAAATTAACAAAGGAAAAAAAAAAGAAAAAAGGATATAATCCGATGCAAGCGATGAGAAAATCTCTGTTCTCAGGGAACTTCTTCTTGTAAAACTGAGCAACAAGAGCAATGACAATGATAATCGTTCCCATCACCAATCTTATATTGCTCATCCTCACGTCCTCCACATATCCACGACTCGTTACGATCTAAAATTCAAAAAAAAAAAATCAAAATTACGAAAAGAATAAGAAGAAATTGATTTTGATTTTGATTTTTCACGGATCTATAATTTAGGGTTTAATTACCTCGGTGACAGACTCGTCGAGGATGTGCTTGATGGAGTGGTGGTCTAAGAGATTGGCCTTCTTAGGGTTTTTGGTGGCCACGGCGTCTGGTTTTTTGTCTGGCATTTTCTTTTTTTCTTTGGGGGCTGAGAAAATTGCAGCGAAGGTGAAATGGGGGAGCTGAGACTGAGCGTGAGCGACCTAGCTTTGTCGCAGTGTGTGGATTCAATGTTATCTTTTTGAGCTGGTGCGGTCTAATCGTACGCCGGGGTGCGTACTGCGCTGATTTTAAATATGGTAACGTCTACCATATAATAATAACGTATTGAAGTCTATTGACTCTTTTTTTTTCCTGAGAAAAGTCTATTGACTTTTTGAGTCTTTTTTTTTTGGGTAAAAATTGACTCTTTGAGTTTTGATGTGGGCTGTGGCCCTAGGAGGTGACTCAAGAGGCAAAGCCGGGTGTAAAAATGAAAATATAAAATCAATAATGTGTGTATATATATATATATATTTTTTTTTTTTTGGTATTTGGTATGAAAAAGATGTAAATGAAAAAAAATTTTGATTAGTGGAATATAAGTTCAATAGAGTGGAATTTTTTTTTAAAAAAAATTACTTATTTAATGGAATATTACAAATAAGCCTCACGTTATAAAAAAACTTTTACAATGATAACTTCTCTCCTTAATAATTCTCTCTCTCTCTCTCTCTCTCTCTCTCTCTCTCTCTCTCTCTCTCTCCATATATTGTCCATTGACTGTTGTGGTGGGCCTTTTTTTGCAATGTTGGGCTGGGCTGCCTCCTGCTGTACTGGGCCCAAGTGCTCTGAGTAAAGGAGTTGAAACCGGTCTAATTGCAACTCACTTTGGTTCGGCTTGTGCGCAAACTATGCCTCGTTTTCCAGGAATTTCGTTCATATGTCCATGGCAGGCGGAGCTACTTTGGATAAGTCATGGCAAGCAGACACGATAATAATTATAAAATAAAGTATTTTTGCCTTTAGACAAAGTGAATAAATAATCTCAGACTAAAATGATAATCACAATGATAAGAAAAGCCTTGTAAAGAAAATGGTGGAAATAAATAGGTAAGGCATGAGTTAGCAAAAGAAAGAAAAAGGTCAATCTGTTATGCCAAGTTATGTCACAGGACCAAGACCAAGGAGGGAAACCATTTTTCCTCAATGCAAATAATCTCCCAGGAAAAATCCTGCCGTGGAAATTAATCATTTTGAGGGAAGCGGACCTGAATGGCTTGTGCCCAAAAGAATGATTTTGCTTTTGGCAGAGAGCAAGACTTTTAGAGGGAAAGAGGGGATCAACCTATTGGTGCATGCCTGCCATTCTATCTCTCTATTTTCTTTCATTGTTTCTAACTTTCATTTTCTCTTTCTTTTTCTCTTCTTTTCTCAGTATTTGTTTCCGTGTGGTGATTTTCTCCTAGAGGTTACTATTACCATGCTCCTTGCACTATGCACGGCAAGGGTCCCTTTATATAATACCTGTCATGACTGGCTTTTACTATTTTAGCCTTTAACTATCTTTGTCTGGTCTGGATGTCCTTGCCGACCACCATTGGCTTGTCAGCCGCTCAGCCAGCGCCACTTGCCTGTGCTAGCCGTGCCACTCCCCATTACCAGACAAAGAAGACTATTTTGTTCTTTTGTTTGCCGTGGCACTCTTACCTGCTATGGTGTGGGTGCTCTCTCTCTCTCCATCCCTTATGGAATGCACCTAGCGGTTCCAACTCATGCTTACTTCTTTTGGGTGGTATGTCATCCCAGCAGGACATTTCCCCCAAAAGAGCCTGAGCAGGAACCCCATAATAGGTTTTCCTTCTCCCCACCGCCAGACCATACTCTCTTACCTCCAACCCATGACCCACCACCTCCTGTATTGGCTGGGTACAGGTTGGTGAAGTCTGGGCCTTGTGCATGCTCAACTCCTACGTGCCGCCAGACCATACTCTCTTACCCCTGACCCATGACCCACCACCTCCTGTATTGGCTGGGTACAGGCTGGTGAAGTATGGGCCTTGCGCATGCTCAACTCCTACATGTGTCCAAAACTTGGCCGTTGCATTTGCCGTGGTCTGGAGGCTCCTCTGCACATTCTGCCGTTCGTCCCTGACTTCTTATGACGTGAGGTGTTTTCTGATTTCCCTTTCTTTATGGTTTGCTCCTTTTAGGGGCTGGACTTTGTTTGATTGTGGGCTTTTCCTTCTTCAGCCCACTCTTTTGCTCCTTCCTGCAATCTTGCTACCATTTCTTGCTGCAATATTCTGCCATTCTTGCTATGATGTTATTTAACCCAAGCCTGCTAGGCTTTTTTGGCCCTACTGCATGTTCTTCTCTCAATGACTCAGCATGGTCATTGGGCTTTTTATTACATTACTTACGGGCTCCCGTGTCCCATTTATTTCTTCTTGGGCATCCTTGGCTCATTTGCTTTCCTTGGACTTCCTTGACCCTTTTTATAACTTTGCGTTCTCATGGGCTTTTACTAACTCCTTTGGGTTTCTCTGGCCCAATTACCTTATCCTTCATCATTGGGGCTTATGGGCTTGCTATCAACCCCTTACTTTCTTTGCTTGCATTATTTCGGGCTTGTTATGGCCCATTCTCACTTTTCTACATCACACACTGCCCATGGATTTGCTACTTCTCTCTCTCTGGGCTCCTTTTAGGCCCATTTATTTATTTCATGGGCCTGTGATCCATTTTTCCTGCCGCTTGGGCTTAAAGGTTTTTTTATCCACTTACTAACTCTTTTCTGCCCATGTTGCTGGGCTTCTTCTTTCTACTAGACTTCCCAAAATGAGCATCAACAACTGTCATTAATTACCTTTGGTTGATTTTATTTTATTTTTCCAAATAACCTTTTTCTACTCAAGCAAGTTACATTCACTATCTAGTTTCCGAATTTCAGGTATGTTTTTCAATTTAAGATTCCTACATGATCAAAAGAAAAAAAAAAAAATTCTTCGCTTGGGGTTTATTTTCTTGAATGAAATATTTTATTTATATAATTATTTAAAATTATAGGAAAAATTATCAATGATTTATATGTAGGCCAAATAATAGAAAATGTTTTTGGGCTTATTTTTAGGGTGGCAAACCACACATAGGAAAGCAAGTCATTTTCTTCCTCTCTCTTTTAAGCAGTAACGTGTGTAGAGTTGGGTATTGAACTAATATAAAACAATTCCAAATGGAAAATTGTATATAAGAAAAGTTGGTGTCTTTTAATCAACATTTAGGTCGTTGGAAAGAAGTACTAGTTAGTATAGACCATAAAAAAAAGGTGTTAGAAAATAGAAATAATTAAGGGTCACCGCTTCTCCTCCTCCAAAAAATGCTTTAGAAAAATTAAAAATCTAAATTTCAATGGTAGTTGTTGAGGCGATTGTCTGTGTTATTGAAGCAGCAGTGTAGGTGTTAAAAGAAAATTATTTTTTTGACTTGACAACCAAGTTTTATTGGCGAAATATTTCGTCTTGAACAGGGCAGACTTCTAGTATAAAATGTATTTTTTGAGATGAAATTTTGTTTGTAAAGGTAGTAATGTTGTTTTGAAATGGTCAAGTGTAGCCTCGACTTCTACTAGATTTCTGATTCCATTTGTCTTTTTTCAAAATGGAAAATGATTGATATTGCATGATAAAGTTGTAGGCACTGTTTGACTCCGCGGTGTAAAACGTGAGCGAGAGTGGTGATATGTTATATTATGTATCGGTGGTACCCTTGAACTTACCTAATATGTAGCTTAAGGTGTAAGACAATGATTATACATGTGAGTTCCTTTTTTTGTTCCTTAAAAAAAAAAAAAAATGTAGGCACTTCAACCTAGCCCATTGCTAATAATGTGTGCTGACATCTAGACTCTAGTGTGAGGCTGTCTATTAATCATTACTTTTTTGTTGCAGGATCAATTCTCACTAAGCTCTCTCAAGTCTCAACCAGTGATTCATATGGTAGTCCTATCTTACGCACGTCAATGTGGGAATGAATGTACTATTGGAGGTATTTTTGCCCCTTGAGAGGGTAAAAATTAATGTTTCAGCACTAGTAATACTACACATCTTTTTGAGAAAAGTTTTGTTGCATATAGAATTATGTGACAGCAAAAAGAAAGTAACAGATAAAATTATACCACCCATTACGCAGCAATTGCTGCATGCTAACATACAGTAAAACCGCTCCCCATCTTTTTTTTTTTGGTGGCTGAATGGTATCTGTCAAAAAACACACCAATCCTGTTTATGCATTACGTGGACGTAAATTTCTACTTAACCAAATGAAGTCATACACGTTGCAAAAGACACACATTTCGGGTGATTTGGAAGAGGTGGTTGATTGAGGGCCGATTCCTAGACTCAAATATGAGTCATATTACTTTGGGCAAACCTAAGTGTTCTTGATTCCATTTCCATAATGACATATCCACAATGAAAGAAGGCTATGTGTCGCATTAGGAAGTCTAAAGAATATAACGGGATTATAATCCTAATATAATATTTCCAATCATATATCCTTTTACATGATTTTATTTTGGCATACATGTTTTCTGATGCTGTCTCACACTTTAAATAAACAATTATCTAAGTGACGCCCCACTGTGACTGTGAAAAGAAAAAGAAAAAATGGAGGGGAGTAATCAATATCATAGAGGCTTTGATTTGACTGCACTAGCATCCCTAGTAAGCAAGAACCGAGCACCCTTCACAAGTTCTTCCTTAACCATGAATAGAACAGCAGCAGCAAGAACACTTTGCACGATTTTTGTACTCATCCCTTTGTAAAAGCCATAGAAGCCTTCATAACGGATCATCTTTAGAACTGCATCCAATGTTCCTGAATTGAAGAATAAAATACCCACAGAATGAGAATTCGATCTCTTTAGCATAAATATGGTTCTGCCTAGAATTATCAAAATTACCCTAACAAAGATTTTTTTAATATTTCAAGGACAACCCAATCAAATAGACACGATCACGCTGCAGAGTGCAGACAAGACATACAACTATAGGAAGTAATACTTTTAGAATGCATGGTTCAAGTAAAGATCATCAAAACAATTCAAACCTTTATACTGATGCCTTTTATCTCCTGTAGAAAACTGTTTCGCTTGAAGCCTCGACTGCATTTGCAAGAGTATTAACAAGATAAGTTACTAACAAATTGGTGCAAATTTAAATAGGTCAAAATAATACTTAGGTCTTTGAAAGCATCCTTCAATATATCTACTTACAAGGTTATTAGTTATTACAACCAAGGCAAGGACAGATATCAAGGTTTGTAATACCATTTCATATATTATTGGATGGCCAAATGCCTCAGTGTAATAGTTCTCTTTCCAGTTTTACAGTCATAAGCTAAATCTCAGCCAGGACATCTGCTGAAATTTAATAGTTTTTGCAAGATTTTCCTTTTTTTTCAGGACAGATATTTTTTGCCTGTTATTTACTGAGACAATTTTGTCTCAGCCCGCCAAAACCAACGCTTAGCTAAAATTTAAAAAACAGGGCATGACATGATACTTGGGACTGGGAGGAACTAATATACCCACTTAAGCTTTCTTTATCAAAATTAGTCGAATTTAAGACATTCCAATCAGGTTCACAGAGTTTAACTCGGGAAAGCTTGGTCCAAAACAAGAATTTGTAAATTAATCGCAGTTCATTCAACTTGTGACTTAAGTCTACACTGCTTCATAAGCTCATTTCTAGAAGCAGATATGTATACCTTAACAACTAAAAGAGGATACGTCACAACGGTAGCTCCGAGTTTTGCCAAAGCACCAAGAAGAAATATCTACCAAAACCAGACATTTTATCAGTTCAAAAAGTAGCATTTGAGGGGGAAGGAAGCAATACAGATCTAAAATTGAAACCAATAGAATGGCCAAACCTCAACAGCAGTCACTCCATTGTTGCCCTTCCTATTCAATGCACGTCTTTTCTTCAGCTTCTTCAACATGGTTTCATACAGCATGAATTGAATGGAAGGATTGCTCACCTGCGATCAATAGCAGGAAGAATCAGTGATGCCCCTTGGCACGTGCAAGAGTCACTTCTCACATACCATGAACAACGTGGGGAATACACCTTTCCAGAAACCCCAAACTCCAGCTTCATCAAAGACTTCTTGAATCTGTTAATGTTCCTCATTAGATTACAAAAAAGAAAGAGGCATTGAACCCCACATCATATGAATCATAAAACTTAAGTCCATGAAGAAGTCAACAGCAAAAAAATTATGCCTGTCATCCAAAATTTTATGCCTGTATAGATATAGATATATTGCAAGCTGTCCACAAATGTCAGAAACCCAGAAAATGAAAAAAAGAACATTAGCAGCACTTTAAAATCATCAAACCAATCCTTAATTTCACTACTCTTAAGATGCACTACTAATGCACTAATTTTAATTCTCTGAGATCCAATTGACCGGTACTTGAACTTAAAGTTATATGTTTGTAAATTTCAGTGTAAGTCTCTCTTCAAGAAACTGATCAGATCGTCAATCAATTGGCAGACCACTCTATATGTCAAATATCTTGGAACACAGTGATAATGTTAACAAATACAATGGAAAAATAATTCCCTACTTCCAATCACAAATATAAAAGGACAGAATTTTCCTCCAAGCTAGTTTGGATGAAAGTTCTTCCAAGTTTCAACCCAAGACACAAAGTGGTTCAAATGATCATCCACATGTTACATTAATCACACTTATTTAATAGTCATGCAACTTGTTTAAATTATTAATGAGTCATGCGATTAAAATACACGTGGATGGTCATTTAATTGCCGCATAATCAGCTGGAGACCATGCCTCATGAAACGAAGGTTACTAGTTCAAATTTCACCTGCCCCCTCCCCTAGAGGCCAAAACAAATTTATTTCAAAAAAATTAAAAAAAAAAAAAAATCAGTTGGAGGATATTCCTCCTACGTGGTTCAGAGAAAACTTTATCCAATGTATAAAATATCTTGAATATTATCATTTCCCTATAGCAAATCCTCTACCAGCACAAAATATGATTCATTTAGGTGATATATGAATATGACAGAATCATGAATGCTTTCATACATATTGTATGGAAGTTTGGAACAAATAGGAGAGGTTGTCTTATGATCTGTAATGTTAACCATAAATGGGGAAAAATTCAAAAAAAATTCAAAAAAAAAAAATATTGTACCTACCGCATGGTTAGTTCCAAAGGGAGGAAGCTCACTTGCAGCAAGAATTTTTTCGCTTGGATCTACTGACAGCATCTGACTCTGATCAGGCTGAATCTTCTTTGAGGTTTTTGTATGCGTCTGCTGGGAAAAATTAGTTAAGTGATAAAATTAAAAATACCAAAGTTGTAGACTAGCTCAGAGTTTTGGGAGAAGATATTATGTTTCAGTTTGTTCAAATTAGTTCCAACCATGGAGAAGAGTGTGCTTGATGAAATAGTTATTTAAATCAGAGAAAATACATATCATAAGATTTAAATTTTGAAACAAGAGAATGGCTTGTGACATTAGTAATCCAAACAAAAAAAGATTATTAATTCATAGGGAATTTTTAGATATTTTGAAAGAATATAAAAACAAAAAATATATATAGGTTAATACTTAAAAACAGGAATTAAAGATATATTTTTAGGCTATTATCCTGCAGTGCTTTTTTGCAATTAGACAAGGTTTAACCGCGGGGGGGGGGGGGGAATTTATATATACAGTTCAATGTTCCCTGCTAAATTCCTGAGACTTTGCCCCACATGAGTTTCCAACCATCAGTACAACATAACATTATCCTAGGAAACAGAAACCATGCTATAACCAACACTAGTAGACTTCTTATACGTACAAAGATATCAGGAATATTATTTCAATGGTCACGTGAAGTGCTATGAAGTTGGCATAGATAAACTTAATCAGAAGTACTTCCAATACTATTTTCAAATGTAACTTTCTATAAAAGTAACAACAACAACAAACAAGGCTTAGACCTATAATTTTTGGGGTTGGCTACGAAAAAATATGAAGAATTCAAAATTTTGTGTCACTTTCACATTTTAATGCATTTAAAAAATAAAAAGTTTGAGGCTCATGTCACTTTGCTTTTTACCTGCATGCGTGTGACGACTACCCATATAGGGTTTGTCAAAAGCACATTCACACACCTACAAAAGGAAATTTCCAAGCAACTATTACACACAAAATCACATGAATTCAAATAAATAATCGGAAGGGAGATGACAATACAACAACTATCATACAAAATCAAATTTGAGAAAACTAAGACTTGATTGCTATGCTCGTTTTTTTTTTGGGGGGGGGGGGGGGAAGAGGGGATAAAAATCACAGAAAAACAAAGAACTGAAGATATTGGGAATCTGTAAACTAAATCAATTACCCTGATAAAGCAGCCACCCCAAGTGATGCAAGCATTCCAACTGATCCATCACCTACCCCTTTTTTCATACGTTCAAGCGAAGCAGCTTCGGCCTTGTTCCTGAATATTTGATAGAAATAATAATAAACACCCTGTACCATGAAAATTGTAAGAATATAAGAAGCCAGTACTCTAAAACCATAAAGTAAAGATTTATGGAATGCAGGTCAATATACAAAGTTAAAAACTCATTTTTGAGCCAAAAGGATCTAACATGTTCTGTATCATGTGGTACTAGAGAAGTTAAGATTGCCATGGAAGATGCAAGGGAAAAAAAAACATAATAAAATTATATGGGTAGTCTTCATAACAAATTTTCAATTGTAATAAGAAAAAGCGGCAGTTAAATTTGTTATTCAAACTGCCCAAAATTATTAAAACTAATGAACTAAAATGAGCTCTCTCCGCTTTTAGATAGCGATTACTAGACAACGTAAAACCATTATATTAAGTTTGGAGGTCTACTAGACCAATGGGCTATACAACTGTAGGTACTCGTCTCCAATTCATTAAAATCTTATCGCCTGATGATAGCAGAATTTGAAACCAAGTCTTTGGAAACAAATAGTACCAGCTAATTAAAAGTAAAACTAAGATGCAACACACTGGGGATTAACATTAAGCAACATTCTAATTACAAATTTATGATTGGTTATGGATAGCAATCTTTTAGGCCGACAGGCGACAAGACAAACTAAAAGCCGAGGGCAGTGCAGATAACATGTTACAGAAAATGAACGCAACACCGGCACATTTTCCACATAATCCATGGGACCACATTGATACCATATGCTTTGGAAATCACAATACACCTATCTATTCTATCCCCACCCTGCCCCAGTACACATTCTAGTACTACTAACAAGTTCATGCCTAAAAAGCCCAATTACTTTCCAATATAACATAACCAACTTAATCTGCAAGGTTCCAAAACCAAAAAAAAAAAAAACAGTTTTACAGTAGTAAAATCATGATGAAGCAGAGCAACCAAGCTTAATTCAAAGAGAAAGCTAAAAAGAAATCTCACCTGAGAGGCGGCGGTGCCGACTAGAGACGGTGTTAACCCTCCATACAATCGTCCCCATCCCTCATGTTTTACCACCTACAAATTTCCCAAATTACAAGTAAAATTCAAACTAAACAAAATGAAAAAGTTAAAATTTAAATAAAATTGACGGTACAGTTATGTTTGGTTGCCAAGAAAGTAGGAAAACAAAACCAAAGCCTATTTTCACTTTCACGGAAATCAAATCAAAACAATTTTCCAAAAGCAACATAATTATATAATTATTTAAATAACCGCGTGGAGAGAGAGAGAGAGAGAGAGACCTGGCACATTTCTTCAATTGTTCCGAGCTTCCTCTTCTTCTTCTTCAGATCACGCTCTGTTTGTTGACGAGTATTCACCTACAAATCAATTCAAAACAACAAAAGCTAAAATTATCAAAACTAAAACTACTAGTACAACAACAACAAAGTCAAGCTTTGAAAAACTGAAAAACGAAAAGAGAAAATCAGAGAGATGTTGAATTTTGTACAGTTTGAAGAGGATATGTGATGAGCTGAGCTATGATCCCGCCTCCGGCTCCGGAGAGTCCATTGATCAAAGCGTCAGACATTTTTTTCTCGAGAAAATGTTTTGTTTGGGATGGTATATTTCTCGGGAAAATGTATTTTAAAGCATTGAGAGAAAAATAGATCAAATAAACAACAAAGTGTGAGAGAGAGAGTCTGAGGGACTATCTCAGATTTGGCTGTAGCGAAGTATTTAACACATGCTGAGGTCGTTGGTCATCAGAGTACAAAGTCTCATGGCATAGGCTGCTTGTTGTTCCGTTCAAGAAAGCAGAAATGATCTCTGATTTTACTATTTTAGCCTTCGTGGATCTCCGCTTCAAACGGATGAAAAATTATTACTAAAAACATTTTTAGCAATGTTTGAGTTGGCAAGTATTTATTAGTTGTCCGATCATATTTGTGAATTTTTTAATGGAAATTTTTATAAACAATACAAATTTTTTCATGTATTTTTTCTTGTGAAGTGACCATGGCTTCAAGACGTGTGGTGATACTTATATTTTTTTTATATATAGTAAACAATGTTCACAAATGTATCCTATAAACTAGAAAGTAATAACTATTTGATTCTAAAAATATATATATAAATATTTTATTGTTAATAAGAAATCTGTGTTTCAATCCTGACCCATACTAAAAATTATTGGTATTTTAGTTTGATGATAAAGAGTACATTCATCAGAAGAGAACGTCATATGAATGTCATAAGTTGAAATTCTATTAAAAAAATTATTTTTATAATTTATTAAAAATATAAATATTATATTTGCTCGTGGACACACTCTTGTACTCATGAGTGTGTCCATGAGCATATTATCATTTTTTAGTATTGTTTGTTTAATTGTCGAGTTTAAACTTAAGCTCGATTCTTTATGTTGGATGATCGAGTGCTTGTACCCTTAAGTTTAAGTTATTGCGTTATGGATTTCATTTTCAGTTGTATATTTGGGGTGTTCCTTGAGTTTAGGCTAAATGATGTCAAGAAAATTCTAGTTATCCTAACACATGTGATGAGGTGGTTTGATATGATGAAATTTTCAATATGAATTGTGATTAGGATATTAGTGATTGCTATAATAACTAAAAAAAAGTAAAAAATTTTATTCAATAGTTCTAAAAGAAATGGGATGTTTGAATTCTAAGTGTTTATAATACTCTTGGTAGTTGAATTCCGCACCCCCCCCCCCCCCCCCCCAAAAAAAACACACACACACACAAGCAATAACATATATGTAAAGGTACATATTAAAAAAAAAAATTTGCATGCGTGTAAATGCTAGTTATAAAAATGTTACTATAAAGAAGTTATTAATTCATGATTATTACGAATGACGAGTTTTGTTGTTAAAATTTGTCATGGCCTTATCAAGACAAATTTTTTTTTTTTTTGAGAAAGTTATCAAGACAAATCTCACTTAATACTAATGGAAGATTTGGCTTTCAATGAAATTATATCTTACTATATATTATATCACAATCCAATCCAATTGCAATTCAAATATTCAATGGCCTGTTGTTCAAAAAAAATATGGTCAATGCCCTATTATGTAGAAGCTTGTAAATTCTTACTATCTTTGATTTGATTTAACAAATTTACCTCAAACTTATCTACCATTTCTTAAAAGGCATAATTTGGAAAAAAAACAAAAAAAAAGGCTTCCTATTTCAAGATTTGAAAATATCGCCTCCCAATCATCATAAAAAAAAAAAAAAATGGTTTTCTATATTTCATAACAAAGAGACAAAAAAAACAAAAAATCTCTTAGAAGTATGAAATTTTATTTAAGCATAAAGAGAAATTGTTTTATAAATTAGTTAAATAGGATTATGATAAGGTGCAATAGTTAGTAGAAATATAATATAGCTGTAGGGACAAGGGCCCAAAATAGTATATTGGGCCTTACGCCTTGTCCGAGGACATTGATAGGTTTGAGGAGAAGCAAGTAGTTGTTATACGTTCCCAATTAAAGTCTCAAAGATGGGGAACAAGTGAGAGGTTGTCCGAGGAGGAACTCCTCCTTGGATAAGATGAATACAGTTCATAATATGTACTCCATCCGTTAGCATAATCCTCCAAGAAACTCCAATGATAGAGACATGCTTCAGGACCATACGAGAAGGAAGGAAACATAAAAATATCTAAGGGAAAACTGCCACTACCGCATTAAATGAACTGCAGCTACTTTTCTGGCCGCATTTATGTGAAGAAGACCTCTGAACAGTACTACATTGGCTACCACAACTCACAAAAAAACCAGAGAGGGTGTCTGATGGGACAGGTACTCAAATAAGGGTTCGGATGATCAACAAGTGGAGGGTGAAGATGATCCTAAGGAGGATATATAAGGTGAAAGACTCTTCATGGAAGGGGGATTGAAAAAAGGAGAAAGAGAACATTGTAGTAATAAAAAATGGTCTCTGTATTTAACTGTGATCAATATACATAATTATGGCCTCCTCGGACTGAAAGTCTATTGATATCAATACATCTTGTTAGTGCCTGATTGTCATTTAATTCCATATTAGCCGTTGTTCAATTCATTAGGACCTAGATCTTTGACCCACTCTCTACAAATTTATTGTATTGGGCTCATTGGGCTGAGATCCCATATACTTTGGGTTTGGGCCACAAATCGGGACTCTACAATAGCTATCATGTGTGCTGCTAGGAAAATTATAGGAATATAATATTGGAAAGTGATGCTCTAAATGTTAATGAGCTCTTCAATAACTTAGAATTTTTCTCTCAGTAGAATATCAAGTCCATATATGATAATATTTTGTATTTAGCTAAATCTTTTGCAAATATTTCTTTTTCTTGTGTAAACAGAGAGGACAATGTCCATGCTCATTTCCTTGCACAATGAGTTGCTTTTGTTTCTTAATCTGACCAGTTGTTTCAGTTGTGAATGCTCTGAATAGAGTTGGTTTAGACCCAAAACCTTTTTGTATTTTTCCTATTTCAGGTTGAGCAATAAAATATTTATGAGTAAATTGTAAATTGCACCCCTAAAGTTTGGGGATATTTAGATTTTACACTTTGAAGTTTTAAAATTTGGATTTAACCCCCTGAAGTTTAGGATGTTTGAATTTTACACCCTAACATTTCAAAATTTGGATTTTACTCTTTAAAGTTTAGTAGTGCTTGGATTTTACACTCCCAAATTATGAAACTTTAGGGTGTAAAATACAAACACCCCAAAACTTTAAGGAGTAAAATCTAAACACCCAAAAACTTTAAGGAGTAAAATCTAAACACCCCTAAAATATAAGGGGGTAAAATCAAAATTCTGAAACATCAAGGTGTAAAATCCAAACACCCCCAAACGTTAAGGGGTAAAATTCAAATTCTGAAATTTTAAGATGTAAAATTCAATCACTCCAAAATTTAGGGGTGTAATTTACAATTTACCCAATATTTATTTAGTTACAAAAGATGCAATAGTTAGTATATTGCATGAAAGGAATGAGGGGCAATTGTTTTGTTTTGTTTTGTTTTTTTTTAAATAGAAACAAGGGGCAATTGGTTATGCAACTGGAATTTTTTTTTATTTTTTTATTATTGAAAAAAATGTGTTACGCACTGGATTTTAGACTATGGTCAAATATAAGGACTAAACACCAACTTTATTTTAGACTATGGTCAAATATTATGACACAAACTTGGGACATATGGACCGTAGGATATGCAAAACAATGAAGGGCAAGATCGTCATATGACACAGCTAACTACTTTCCCTTTATTACTCCAGAGGACCGAAAATCAGAACATTGATATCTCACCCTCTTTTTTTATCTTCTTCATAAATATCCTACACCCTCACGGCGCAAGTTAGCACTGCCTTTTATCCCAAAATGGCTTCGTCTCGCCCATCGCCGCCAAAGCCTCTAGACCTGGAGCTCACAATCGTCTCAGCCAAGCACCTGAAGAACGTCAACTGGAAGAACGGCGATCTCAAGCCGTACGCCGTGTTCTGGATCGACCCGGACCGCCGCCTCGCCACCAAATCTGACGAGTCCGGGTCGACCCGACCCGTCTGGAACGAGCGGTTCACGCTCCCCCTCACGCTCCCGCTCCACGAGTCGTTCCTCACCCTCGAGATCTTCCACTCCAAGCCCTCCGAGACCCCCAAGCCCTTGGTCGGCACTCTCCGCATTTCGCTCGGCGAAATCGACAACAGCGACGACCCGACTCGGATCCGAACGTTCGTCCTCACGCGCCCTTCGGGTCGTCCACAGGGGAAGATCCGGGTGAAGCTCTCGCTCCGCGAGCGGCCATTACCGCCTCCTCCGGATTACCATATAGTCCCTCCGCCAAGCTATTATTACCCCTGTGCCCCTCCCCAAACGCGCGAATACAGAGGATACTCTCCCCCGCCGTACACGTCATCGCTCCCAACTCAGTATCCCGACCCGTATTCAGGTTACTATTCTGGGTATTATTCCGGTGCTCCACCACCGCCTCTACCTCCCAGGCCTTTCTTCGATCGGCAAGCGAGTTATGGGCCTGGCGGGCCCAGTGGGCCATCTGCCCCAGTGGATTACTCGCCCTATGATCAAAAGCCCAAATCTTCCAAATTCGGGTTGGGGACGGGATTGGCTGTGGGCGCGGTGGCTGGAGCTCTCGGTGGGCTCGCTTTGGAGGAGGGAATGAAGTACGAAGAGGAGAAGATCGCTGACAGGGTTGAGAATGACATGGCTGCTCGTGACGATTACAGCGATTATAGAAGTGACTATCGTGCCGATTATTGAATGACCTTAATCGGTGAGAGGCTAAAATAAGTTGAATTTCCGGTTTGTGATTTCGCGGTATATATATATGTATATATATATGTGGTGTTGAATTTGCTCTCTAGTTCAAGTACCTTTTTTATTGTTGGATTGAGTATTTGAATTTTCGTCTAGTAAATAAATGATGATGGATCTTCTATATTTATTGTGGTTACCAATTTGTTAATTTGCTAGAAGCACTGGATTGACAAGAAGGATTAGGATTTTGTGAATGTGTTAGAATATTGTGCGTGTGAGTTAGATATATGCTAAAAAATGTGATCAAGTTGGCTCAGCTGATAAGTTCGAATCCCGACTAACCTAGTCATAGGTTTTAAATTCTATTATGTTTATAAAAAATTAAAAATAGAAGATATGGTTTGTTACTATGTTTGATTTTTCGAACATAAAAATGACAATGAGCTCTATTGCCATCAGTTGGCCGAATGCATTACTTTTATATGAATTTGGGAAGTTGACATTGGCAGCGGGATCACTTTCATCGAACTCTTTTATTGTCTCTTAGCATGTGTTTTATTTTCCTTCAAAAAATGAGAACAGAAGTTGGCATTATTGGATTAGTGTTTTGTCCTGGCCCTTGGGTTGATAAGGAACAAGAAGAGTGGAGAATTGTGATGGTTAAAAATATTATTGCGTTCTGGGGTCTACAACTCTGGTTCCTTTTTTTTTTGAGTTGAAGAATGAACAAGAACATGGAAGACGTATCTTCCCCAGTTTTGTGTGGGGTTTAAACTTGGGTGGTGATGACTTTGAGTTCCACTTAGGTATAATGATTGTTCAAGTAAGTAGATAATGAGTCCATGAGGAAAGGAATGACTATGTTCGTTGAGCCACCATGGTTCAATATCTACACTAAGTAGTGCTATAGATGCATTAAAGCTAGGAAGCGTGGACATTACATTTGGGGTGCTGTAACTGTGTCATACCAGTGTTGTACCCGCTGTGTCATGTTCTAATTTTCAAAAATTGCTTGTGTCGCTGTGTCGTATCCGTGTCCGTGCTTCCTAGCTTTAAAGCTTCTTGAAGGTTTCCTCTTTTCTCTGTTTTTTGTGCTTTGCTGATGGGTTTTGCACCTATATTTATTTGGTTATCTTTTTTCGTCTTCAGTAAGTTAATAGGGTGATTTTCTTTATAAAATAATAGGTTAATCAGTGCCTTTACACATGTCAGATCATGAGTCATTGAAACAATAGTATGAAAGTGACTCTTTACTTGTATATTGGACTGCTAATTCATCTAAATCCTGCAATTAATAATTAGATTTAGTTTACTAGATTGTCATGTTAGGTTGGGTGGTCTATATATATGTATTGCGCATTCCACCTCCATCAAATGCGGCATCAGTAATTTGCTTATCAAAAAAAAAAAAAATGTGGCATTGGTGATTTCTTGATCCATAGCTATACCTTCTGCAGTGCAACTTTGCAGCAGGTAGTTTGGATTTTCTGTGTTTATTGGTTTGAACTGGTGGCAGTGCTCAGGAAATAAGTGACATTTACAATTATTGTGCTACTGGGGAGAATTGACACCCAGGAACTAAAATTGCAATTGCACCTGAAATTTGTTCATGCATATGATATCCTAACTACAGTTTTGTTGTATCTTGGCCTCCTCCCCCCTTCTCTTTTCTTTCCTGTTCCTCTCTATTCTCATCCTATCTGTATTCCCGTTCTGCTGATACGTCCAAAATCTTTAATGTAGTTTAGTAATGTTGGTCTGGGCCACTGCCTAATCTGCTTAAAAGCAATACAAGATGGAAATGGAGGTAAAGGTTGGTGAACAAAAATAGAAATGGGATGTAAAGGTTGTGTAGAGTTCAAGAAAGGGTTTTGTCTACATGTATCGCTGGTTCTAGAGACTAGGTAGTGCTGGATGAAATGTATTTATCTAGCCGACTGGTATGAATAATGGAATCCTAAGGGAAAGCTTGAAATATAATGGGATTTCAAGTCAGGGCAGAAGGGGTACTGTTAGGCATGTGGATGATGAAAATTGAGCTCTAGAATTAATGGGCTGGAGTTAATTTTGATGTTGGGGGATTGGTTAAGTGGTTGCTTTTTATAGGTGGTGGTAGTATTTCTGAAATGGAAAATTTCATAGTTATCAATAACTTTGTAAAAAGGTATAAACAGGTTATAATATTCTGTTTGAGATCCGTTTATTTTGCTGAAATTGAAATTTTTTTACTGAAACTACTATAAATAAAGGTAAAAGTTAGCTGAAATAGTACAGTGGGATTTATGAATAGTACCAAAAAATACAGTGGACTTATAAATAGTAGCAAAAATAAATTGAATAGTAAAATAAGTGGATCCAAACAGACCCTTAATTGTGGATGTTGAAGAAAATTGAGCTCTAGAGTTAATGGGCTGGTTTAGTTTTTGATGTTGGTGGTGGATTAGGTGTGTGAATCGGAAAATTACTTAGCTATCAACGACTTTATAAAAAAAGTTTAAAAGGATTATACTGCTCTGTAAGTTAATTATTATGGATGTGAGGGCACGGGCTTCTGAAAGCTGGCGATGACAACTGAGCTTTTCATAATTGAGTTGATTCAGCCCAAGGTCAGATCACACTCTACAGACAATTATTTGGATTGGTTTTGGGCTGAAAGTTCATAAAAGTACTTGCAATTGTACCTTAAAAAAACAGGGGGAGGCTTTAAAAAAGCTTGAACACAAGCAAGTTAATGGAAAAAAAAGCTAATCCAAAGGGTTGCAAATTTGACTCATGATTCCTATGGCCAGCTCTATCATAAGCCTAGTTCCACATGCTGTTTGATCTTTATTTTAGTTTTGAGGTATAATTAGCGTATAAAGTTGTAGATTTGGCCAGTGTTTGACCTAAATTCCCTCTGCCAGTGGTACTGATTGTTGTAAACACTACCAGCTTGTTTAAATGGAGGGAACCTATCTGAATATTTTTTATGGGGAGGAATTTGGAGGGGGTATCTTATCCCTCCAATCCCAAATCTCTCTTTTTAAGTTATTTGAAATTTTAAGTAATTTGGTGGGGAGGGTTCCACATATATTATAACATTTCATATTATCAAATTTGTGCTTATGATATCAATTTAAAAAAAAAATTTGCATAATTTTTTTTTTGCTTTAAAATTTGCAAATAAATGTTATAATTGTCGATTTATAGGATTCCTCCCCGCCTACTAATGGAAATAGAGGGCAATGTCAATATGAAAATGAAAAAAAATTAATTTTGAAACTTATAGGATTAAAATGAGAATAACCCTAAACTTGAAGGGTCAAAATGTACTTTAGTGTAAACTTTGTACAAGTTTGGTTGGGCTGGGCTGCACCGTGCCTAGCTTAGTCCAGTTAGATCCTTAAAAACGTATCCCCAATATATGCACTACAGTCTACACTCATGTATTTTTTTATTTATTTTATGGGAGTCAACAGTCATGTATTGATAGTGCATATATATGATCGATCTTTGAGCTCAGCCCATCAGCGTAGCACTTCTTTGGGCTTGTGTGCTGCAGGTGGATTCCTCCATTCCATGGATATATGATGCCATGCGACTGTCCACACAGAGAGTCATAAACTTTAGGCATTTTGTGAAATTTTAATAGCACATGGATATTTTTGTAAATATATAAGAGGCGAGGTAGCCTAAATTTGTACCCTGTCCTGGGGTGTGGGGAAAAATTCTTGCCCCACCACCTCTAAGGAGTGAAGAAAAATTGTTATCCCTGCCTTAAAGGCTCAAATTGAACTAAAATGAAATTGTTACAATTTTGTTCAAATTAACATATTTTAGATTTTGTGGACAAATTTTTGATTACAAATTTGTATTTATTTGTTTTGTTGAATAACTTTCCATCACAACTTCATCTCTTGTAGTTTGCTCCTATCATAAATTTTTTTTGAGAAGTGGTCCTATCATAAGTTAGTCCCACAAAAGTTTTTATTTTTATTTTAAATTTAGGGAACCCCACAAAAGTTTTCAATTGTTATATTTTGACACACTACAATATGACTTAACATAAAATTGTTATGGGGCCTTTGGAATTTCTCAAGATTAGTTGGGGTATTAGGCTTGAGAATGGCACGGGCTTGATATGGTCAAAAAGAAAAAAAAAAAAAAAAAAATCTAAAACACTAACTTTATGTAACGCATGTTTATATATAGATGTGTGTGTAAACATCTATGAATACGTGTATGTGATTCTATTGGCCTAAATAACATAATAATAATAATAATAATAATAATATTAACATTAATCTTGTCATGAATAAGATGTGATTCTAAAGAGCATGAACCACACCTTAGAAGTAACAAATCTAGCAATATAACAGTCAAATATAATTTTTTTTAAATATTTTTTTAATCTCTTTCCTACATTCAGATTTGACTCCACTGATATATTCCTAAAAAAAAAAAAAAAAAAAAAAAACCCACCAATATATATATAATTAATTTCAAAGTTGTGAAGAGTATCAAATTGTTACTAATAGAACTCACTGTTGGACTAAATAAACTCAACATTAAAAAATTTCCGATTAAATACGTATGGTCCTCTTTAGAATCCTAGACAAACGCTAATTAAATTATATATAATCTCTTATATGAATTCTTTTTTATTTGACTTTTTATATTTAACATTTTTTTTTTTTTGAGAATCTAATTATATGGTCTTTTACAAAACTTTTTATTGCATCAAACGGATTAACAAACCATATCACATATGACGATAGGTTTAGGTATGACATTTAACTAAAGACTTAAAATATTTAAACGAGAAAGAGATAAAAAGTAATTCTTTTGGGAAAAAGTTTGGCTTAAGATTGGTTAGAAATGAAGTATTTTTTTTTTAATCTCATTATGTGACTATTGAAAATACCATTTACTTGTGATTTTAGTCACATGAAATTTTTAATGAATCGTGCGACTTGGTTAGAGCTTTTTGTTCATATATATTAACTAATGAGTATGAATATATTTTGTTTTGATTTTACCTAGTATTTGATTGACTAAGACACTCATGCATGAATATTGAGAGTCGAAATTTTGCAGTTTAAAAACTTGTTGCTTTGTCAAAAGTCATAAACCTTTGTGTAATCATTCATATTTAATGTTCAGTGTATTCACTTTAAAAAATACCTAGATTCTAAACACGTTTAGAGCGTTTGACTCCAACTACCAATAATTGGAACAGAAACTTAATATTAAAATCGCCAAAACAATCTTCCTATTTGTCCATTTACCTTTCCTTCCGTCATTATTCATCTTAGTCAAACATCTATCCACTGAACAAATTAAAGTTGAATGCTATAATAAATATTAATTAAGTGGGTTTCGTGGGTACTCCCTCAATCTCCACGACTACATGAAAAGACATTAAAAATAGTATTTCAAGACCGTCTCTTGCAAACCCTAAATTTTATATATTTGCATCATTATGGCAATAATTTACCAGTTGCAAAGATAACTTAGGCACCACATGACCTGTGCCACAAATTTGAAACTGAAAGTTTCTTGTGAAATGTATATGAATCTAATGTGGGCAATCAATTGGTAATAATAACCAACTCCACATTTGCATAGCTCAATTATATTTTATATATTCTTTTTCTTGGCATGATGAACCAATAAGGTCAAATAACAAAGCTCATCATTACAAAGATAATTTAACAAATATCTACATGGCTCTACCACTAGCATGTGGAATGGTCACAATTGGCCCACATGTTTCCATGGAAAAACATGAAGGTTTTGGACTGTGGGTACCCTTAAAATTGCATTTGCAACTTTGAAATGAGAGGAGCACTATTTATTAGAGTTATTTTCTAGGAAGCACGGATACGGATACAGCTGTAAATAAAGACATGGGTACAACATGGTAACACGAGTAATTTTTAAACAATTATAACATAAAACGGTCGATATAACACCGGTATGACATGAGTATAACACGGATACAACATAGATCTGATATGTATCGTAAATGAAATGTCAATGCTTCTTAGGTTATCTTACCAATTCGTATATGATCAAAATCTGTCTTTAATCTTTATGTTTGTGCTCCACAACCCCCGCGCGCACACACACGTATGTTTGTTTTCATTATTTCTCTCCAAATACACCAAATATATGTTTGTTGTGGAGGCAGAAATAATGGCGTCCAATGTATTCTTCTCCAAAATAAGGGGGACATTGTTTTTGTTCTGAAAAGAGACTCCATCATGGGTTGCAAGATTCATCCACCAGACCACGATGATCTCTCATGGGACCCATCTCCTCTCCAGGTGGGCTACGTCAGATGTGTGACAATTCACAATTAATATATAAAAATTAAGCTCGACAAAATCCAAATTTGTAATGTATTATTTCGAAATAAAGTAGTCTTATCCTCTAGAGTAGGATTAGGAAACTTTCTAGCCTCTTTCAATGTATATACGTAAGGTAAGTTCATCAGTTCTGTCGGGTTATTGACTAAATTGTTAATATATAATCCAGAGATGATCTGAGAGCCCAATACATGCACTATATATGGCTAAAAACCAAAAAGTGAACACTGTTAGATGTAGACAAATATAAATTGTTTAATAAATGTTGAAATTTTCCTTTTCTCTTCTTCCTTTTCCATCCAAATGTAATGTTAAGATACATTCATCTCTTAAGTTAATAAATGCCACATTTTAAATACTTTTTAACTCTTTAAGGGTGAGGAGAAAATGATTGTTTGATGGGATGTATGAGGAGTATGATCTATAGCATTGATTTTGCCAAGATCTTGTGGTGTTGGATCGAACAAAATCAACGATCTTATAATTATTGAAGTATTTCCTGTATTCAAATACATTTAATTGCGTCAGGCTATATTTATTAGAATTTTCCAAATGTGTAATTTATAAGTAATAGAGAACGCCGATAATTCATGTAACTTTTGTTGTAGTCGTAATAGTAAAATTATAAATGTAACCCTAGTTTTGGGTAACTCATGTAAATTTGTGTGCATATAATTTGTGTATGTGCGTTGAATTTTATTTTTTATTATTTCTTTTCTATTGTTTGCATCCCATAGAACTGTGTTATTATCATAGCTAATTTGAAGCTGCATTAGGTGAAACGTACAGTAGGATTCTCCATGTATAGAACCCTCTAATAATTTGAGCAACAGATCGAAAGGAACAAAGTTTTTCTCCAAACTAGTTTGGAGAGAAACCCTTCAAACTTATCATATATCTCTTTTTCGAGTGTGAATTTTGAAAATCTAACCATTGAATTTCATGTTCCTTATGTTCTTAATATGCATGTCAAATTTTGTTCAAATCGGATGTTATTTACTATTCGATCAATGAACTTATTTTTTATACACAATTTTAGATTACAAAAACTTGAAATTTTAACATTTGTTTGATGAGATAGCAATTGATCTTTTATCTTCTTGAAATTTTACAAGCATAAAAGATATAATAAGAATATGCAATCCAACGGTTAGATTTTCAAATTTCACACTCAATATAAAAATATATAATAAGTTTGAAGGGTTTCTCTCCAAACTAGTTTGGAGAGAAACTTTTTTCGATCGAAAGTCTTCGTTTTTTTTACCTAGATATTTTTAAGGAAAATCTACATACAGGAGAAAAGAAATGATTACTTCAATTCTTTTTACCTAGATATTTTTAAGGAAAATCTACATACAGGAGAAAAGGAATGATTACTTAAATTCCTAGGCTGCAACAGGGCTCAACACACACACATATATATATATATTTGAACGACACAATAATCTGTCATTATGTTACACACACTGAATTAATTTCGATTGATCAATGACAAACTTAGCCGCCGATAGGACTTGAATTTGATAGTTAGGGAATATGGGTCGGAGTTGAAACTTGAAAGCCAGCAATGTCCCTGTGATAAGACAAACTTACTGATCTTCTCCCCCAGCACTATATAACATATCAAATATAATTTTGTTTGTTGGTACGTACCACTTTCAAAACAATATATATTTCTCTACCACCAAATGATGACTATGGTGCTCTTATTCGATGTTTGTGTCAGTGTTTTCAACTTTTCTTGGTGGATGTTCTAGTGATAGTGGGGCTTGAGGTGCATTGGCGTGCAAAAATAAAAAGTTCACCGATAGAGAGCACATATAATGGGAGTGGGGAATGCATGGTTCATATTATGTTCTTTCGTGTAATCCATTCTCTCCCACCAATAAATAATGTTACGTATGTTATGTTCTTTAAAGTACTTTACCAGTATTCTATAGTGTTTTTCCTATGTAATTCACTAATTCCATTTCAAGAACAATAGCTTTATAAAGCTTTGTACCAGTACTACTTTATATGGCAGTGAACTAAAAATTTGTTTAGATTTAAGAGAAGCTTTTATGATCATTATTTATAGGTAAAAACTAGGTACACTAGTATTCTTTAATTTAAATAAGCTTATCATAATTCTCCAAGTATGAATTTTATGCGTTTTTATTTGCTTTTCATTAGTTGGATCAGATTGTTCTTGAGTTTCCCAACAGCCCTGCACTACCGCAGCTCGCATAATTAACCATTATTATTATGTTCTTCTAGTGTTTTAGAAAACAAGAAAACACAAGAATATTATCTATATAGATATATTTTATTATTATTCGTTGAGATATACAAATGGTATGCGTCTCTTTAAATAGAAAACAAAGATAAAATCCCAATTTTTTTAATAAAAAAATTATAATTAATATGTAAGTTTTTTATTTTGTTTTGATGAAAGGTTAATTAGAAAATCAATATGTATGTTAGAAATTTAGAATTTTAATTTAGGGGTTTGGGAAAAAAAAGTTATATATTAAAATTTTCACTACATAAGATTTCAATTCAAGATAAAATAATAATTAAAAAAATTATTTATTACATATTTAATGTCACGATAATTTATAATTTTTTGAACAAAATTTTTAATAGTACTAATATTTTTCAAATAAAAATAGACGGCCTCATAAAAAAGAGCTTGTGGGTAGGGGGCAACCCTAGGTCCGCAAGAAACAAAACCAAAACTATACTTTATTACAACTGTCCCCCGACCTAACTTGTAATATATATATATATATTTTGGGTGAGTTTTCTGTATGCACTTCTGTTGATATTACAAATTAAGATACTCATCCCTTATATATATATATATCTGTTTTATAGTAAAAGTGCACATTTTTAATCAAAGAGAAACAGAAAAGAACATTATATAGTTACATTTCAAAAGTGAAAGAAATACTGATAATAGAACTTCAAATTTTTATATGTAATAATTCATTTTCGTTTATAAGAATTGCGTATAAACAATAAAATATAGTGATAATTACATAATAAGCTCCAAGTTTCTTGTTGTTTTTAGGTTAAACTTTGAAGTTTCAAGTATGCAAATGTTCATAAAATTTGTTATGATGAGCTTAATTATTTGTATCGACTTAATTTTTTTTTTTTTTATAAATAATTTGTGTAAAATTGATAAAGTTGTAATACTAAAAGAGTAAGGCTTTAAAAACTATACATAAGGTAGAGGTGAAAATAAATGGACATTTTATACTCAAATAGTATAGTTTTATCAAAATAAAATAAATTGATATAAATGGTAAGTGGTATCTATTTGATCTCTAAAAACCTTTTTTAAAGTTAAAAATTTGGAATTTTTTTTTAAACCTTGGATCAGTAATATATGTAAAAAAAAAAATCCTAACAGTTTTATTGTGATTTTTCTTGTGTTAATTAAAATATTCTGTAGTATTCACATGAATGTCGTTTTATTTTACAATGGTCTTATTTATTATACACATATTTGCATTCACAAATTATGTGTATTGTGTGTCAAATATTAAGTTTGCCCTCCTTTGAGTCAATTTTGACTGTCACTCATAGTCTCGATGTAACGAGTAAAAAGCAATTAATGCATCTAGCGACTAACCTTGATGCTCCAACACTTGATAAACATGTATGTTAATGTCCAAGAATGCGACATGAAGAAATGGATGTTCCATTTTTGGGACTAGGACATGTAATATCAATCCAATATAGTTTGGCCCCCAAGCAAAAATTTCTATTTCTACTGCTTACCATTATTATTTTTACTAAACCTTATAATCACATGTGTTTTAGCAAATAATATATTATACATTTTAGGTAGCTAGTTGAGATTGGAGACTATCCCATGATAACCCCAAAGGGCGCCAAATGTTTACTTTTCTTAGATAGCAGCCAAATGGGTTACGATGATTCCCATATTTTGGACCACACGATCACCACCATTATCAAAATTCTTGATAACATGCATGCATTTGGGTGAGTTACAGAGTCTTGCACGAATACAATCTTGTTGCCATAATATTCTAGCTAGCTAGCTAGAAATACGTATCTACAAATGCGGCGTGTAGCCATTATTAGTGGTCCATTTCACATTTTCGGCATGCCTAGCTACCCTAAACTTTCAATGAACTCTAGCATTTCCACTCCTTAGTAAACTGACTCTTCCTTAGCCCTTAGGTTGCAAGATCAAGAAGAAGAATCTTGCTTTTGATACGTTGTTTCCTTATCTGTTATCTTTGCCCGGCCCTTTATCACATTCTAAGGTTCTGAATAAAAGAATTCACTGTGTCGACATTGTAAATTTCTGAGCACCAAGATGATGGTGGAGATAGATTGATAGAATAGATATTCAAAGTCATTTTCTGTTGCTTTCAATAAATTTGCGTGTGGGGGGGTCGCTAGGGTACAAGGTGTAGTTATAAGAAAAAGAAAAAGAATAAGTACATAAACAAATAAATAAATTAGTGTTCTTAATTTACTCGAAATTTGCTTCACGACAGTTATAGTAGTTGATGGGAAAAGACCACGTTCAGGCCATCAATTTGTTAGTTTGTTTGGTACAATGGGTATGGGGGGCCTGGGGAGACCTTTATACCTACAACTAATAAGCGTTTAGGAATTAACTTATCCTTGGAATTTCATATAAAATATATATAGGACCTTTTGCCGTTGGACAAGCTGTCCAAGAACCCCCCTTATTTTTTGTGCTGAATATATAATTATAAATCCTAGAACCCTAGCTTGTAATTAGTCACCATCTTCTCCGTCCAAACTACGTACCTAACCATTTTTTTTGGTTACTAAAACCTCAAAATCTCCAAACAGAACCTAATCACCTCACTATCTAGCAACTCTAATAGTTAACATGCTCGTTCTTCATTATATTCTTCTCATGATAAGGTTTTGTTCCTTAATCCCTTTGGAGTATATAGATGTTTAATTTTATTCTCAGAAAAATGATCATTGATATATATATATATATAGGCTTAATTTATAAATAATCTATCAAAAACAAGAAAGTTTTATAAGTATGGAATCTTAGGAAATTATTAATACTTAGATTATGAAATATTGAAGGATTATTTGTAGTCTCTATTGTCATGTTTTTTAGGTTTGCACTTTACAATTAATGTTAATTTGTATATAAAAAAAATGAATTAAGAACTAGAAAAGTGCCATTGCAAAGAGTGTACAAGATTACTAAATAGGGCAAAAACAATGCTTAAGTTTCATTGTGTTATAGTTTTAATAAATTCTTTGAAGGGTATCGTTATATCAATAATAGTTTGGTGACTTTGGTCAATAGGGTAAGACAAAAAAGATAAAAAAGAAAAGGACTGGTTTGGTCGTGTGAACCTTTCAGCGTAGAGGCTAGGCCGGCCCATGGCTTAATTCAAAGAACGTCAACGAGAGAACACTCATGCAGAGTCCACATAATTAATGGTGCATGAATGCTTACCCCTACAAACAAAGCCTTTTAAAAAACTAATAAATTTATACCTAAAAGCTATAGTGTCAACCTTTTGACTCGTGCCGTCATTCAAAAAACGATAATTGGACCTAAAATAAACCCATTAACGACACAAAGGTATATTAGGTACCAATACCATGTATGGGCTATATTTTTTTTTCTTTCACAAAAAGGTTCATTATTCCATCTATCTAGATCTAGTGGAAAATTCTAAAATTCCTTTTCTATGAGCCCTCCATTTCGTTTTGTCTCACCAGTTGAGTATGTTGGATATATATTTGGATCTCTGTGCTTTTTAAAGACTTGTTTATATATTTCTTAAGCAGAATAGGATAGAACTAATTTAATTTTTTAGGGTTAGAACTTAGAACTGATCTAATTAACATAGTTGTGGCACTGCCTTGAATTGAAGTTTGAGATTCAAATTCGTCTAATAAACGAGGACGGTACAGGTTTAAGAAATTTTTTTCATATGATGTTATAAGAGTAGTGAGAGAAACTACAGTCAATAAAGTGGCTCAGTCGTAAAGCCATGAATCGAACTTTTTGTTCAACCCGAAAAGTGGGTTGATTTCTGCACTATGTATTTGTGATTTGCGTGATTCGAATTGAAAGCTAAAACTCTAGTTGACGTTAAAAATAATATTGACCACCACGCGGTGCCAGACATCGAGAGTGACAATCACGACCTCTGTATGAAGACGGAGAACCAGTTTTGTGCAGTATTGGCATGTAGGGTGTGGGTATAGGGTTGAGATTAAATAATAGAGGAGATAGCGTCTAAATGGAGAAATTCATTACTATTATTTTTGGTAGCTTATTTGTCTAATATGAGACAAAAAGTTAAAAAATAACTTATTTTAAAAAAGCTTTGTAGATAATTTAAGTAAAAAACTAGCTTATATTTTGCCAAATGCACACTAAGGAAAAGATTGTGGAGCTTGGAAAAGGAGATTGTTGTAGACTAAGTGACCAAGGTAATAATGAAGTCATGAAACTTAGATTTGGGGCCTTTGAAAATGCATATGTTGAAGTCTTGAGGTGGGAGTGGATGGCTTGTAGCTGTGATCACCAAAAAGGATTTTGCTTTGTGTACAAATTGAGTGAGGGAAAGATCATCTTGTTTGAGACTTTGTAATTGCGTATGAAACTGAAAGATACGAGTATTGGAAGTAGAAGCAAGTGAGATGCTTTAAGAGTGGTCCATATTTCTTGGGAGAAATTACATTTTGTCTTCCTAAATTATGAGAGTGCATACTTTACTTTCTTAAATTCCATTTACACTTACCCATAAACTATGAAAATGCACACTCACTTATCGAAACTATTATGTATGGGATGAGGTGCAAAGTGCGACACAGTAATATTTTAAGGAGTAGGTGTGCACTCTCATAGTTTAGGGAGGCAAGTGTTATGCGGGTAATAGTTTAGGAGATAAGTGTTAAAAGAAGTATAGTTTAGGAGAGTAAAATAGAAATTTTCATATATTTTTAGATGAAGAGAGGCCAACAACTAGTGGTATGATTTCATCATTTCATCATATAAGGAAGAAATGAGAAGGCTCATGAGAAGTTGGTCTTGTTTAGTCCAAGGGATTGAAACATTGTTGATGCAAGATGGAAGACATGGGTTGGAACCTGATAGACCCAATAAATGGCATTATCCAGATGAACCCTGTTGAGGGCCATTTGTGAGAATCCAGGTGGAAAGAAAGAAAGCCCAATAACAAGGGCAACAAAGAATTGACAAAGCAGACAGTAAAACCATTAGGCCCAAGTGGCAGGAATAATGGATCACAGGTTCAAGAAATAAACAAATGGGTCTTGAAGAGGCAAGTGGGCTCAAAGAAGCCCGAAAAGAGAGAAATAGCATCCCATGGGCAGTGTATGAGATAGAAAAGCGAGAAAGGGCCGCCGCAGGCCCAAAGTAATGCAAACTAAGAAAGTAAGGGTTTATGACAGGCTCATAAACCCCAATGATGAGAATAAAGTTATTGGGCCAGGGAAACCCAATGAAGTTAGTAAAAAACCCATGGGAATGTAGAATTAGCAAAAAAGGGCCGAGAAAGCCCAAAGAAAGCAAACGGGCTGAGGATGCCCAAGGGAAAGCCAAAAGGGACATGGGAGCCCATAAATAAAAGCAAACCAGTGGCCTTGCCAAGCCACTGAGAGAAGAAATAAACGGTTGGCCTAAAAAAGGCCCAACAGGATTAAGTTATTACAGCAGGAATAACAGAACGACATTGCAAGAAATAAGGGAAATTAGGGAATGGGCCAAAGAAATGTAAGACCTATCATCAAATAAAGCCCAGCTCCTGAGAGGAGCGGGAAAACAAAAGGCAACCCACATAAGAGGTCAAGAAACACGGCAGACGAATGGGCAGCAGGCAAGTTTTGGACACATATGGAACGAAGGCACGCGCAAGGCCCAGGCACCACCAGCCTGTACCCAGCCAATACAGAGCATGGTGAGGTCGGGGGGTCAGAGGATTAGAGGGCATGGTTTGGTGGTGGGGAGAGGGGAAAAATCTATTTTTATGATTCCGACTCAGGCTCTTTCGGGGAGGTGTCCTGCTGGGATGGCTTACTACCCAAAAGAGGCAAGCTGAGTTGGAACCATTAGGTGCATACCATGAGGGATAGGGAGAGAGAAATAACCCAGACCGTAGCAGGAAAGGGTGCTACGGCAGACTGGCAAACAAAATACTCTTCCTTGTCTGGCGATGGGAGGACGTCACATAGAACGGAACAGTGATGGTCGGCCAGTACACCCAGACCAGATAAAGGGAGTTAAAGGCTAAAACAGTAAAATCGGGTCACGGCAGGCACTATAAAAGGAAGGTCTTGCCGTGAACAGAAAGGGAGGAGGAGCAAGGGGAACAACGGGAATTTTGACTAAGAAATAGAAAACTTAAAAGAAATAGCAAAGAAAACGAAGTGAGAAGAAAGAAAGAAATAGTGAGAATTAGAAAGGTGGGCATGCACCGGTAGATTGGTCTCTTCTCTCCCTCATGAAATCCGGCCTTCTGTAAGAAAACTCGAGAGTACCTACGCAGAAAACCACTCAGACCCGTTTCCCTCAGGGCGGTTAACCTCTACGGCAGGACTCTTTCCTGAGAGATTGACTGCTTTGAGGAGGAACGTTCTCCCCTTTGTGGTTCTGCTCCTGCGGATTGGATTTCCGGTCGATTTCCTCTAACATTCCGACTAAACCATGCTTATTAATTTGATGTCCTCTCTTATGCCTTTTCTTTTTTTTTTCTTTCTCTTTCGTAAAAAAAAGAAAACAAATAGTATTGTTGTTGTAATTGGTTTTAAGGGCTATTCGGTCAATTCCCTATTAAAGTGGCTAGATATTTTCTGTTTATTTTATTATTATTATGTCTGTCTGCCACGATTTGTCTGAACTAGTTTCGCCTGCCGTGAACACGTTCCTGGCAGATTTGGCCTAGTTTGCGCACAAGCTGGACCAACTTAAGCTGAAGCTGGGCCGGTCCTGACTCTCTTATCCAGAAAACTTGGGCTTAGTGCAGCAGGAGGCAGCCCAACACCACTAGCACAGCCCACCCCCTTACAAACCCATCGAACACCATCGTCCACACAGACCCAGCATGGACGATGAAAGAGAAGCCATAAAGAGAGCATTCAATATCCCGGATGGTTACAAATCAGCAAGAAGACCGTTAGGATATCCATCAAAGTCCACATTGAATGAGCCTAAAAGTGTTACAAAAGAGGCACTTATTCCACCATAAATGGAATACAACGGCTAGGAGAAAAGTATATATATATATATATATATATATATATATATATATATATATAGGCATTTCAGAACTAAGCAAGGTACACCAAAAAAAAAAAAAAAAAATACTGATCCTTTTACTACAAATTCCATTCACTGACTTTATCATCGGAGACTCTGTGGCCGGCACCACACTGGTGATAACTCAGAGAGGACTCTGTTCTTAACCTTGCAGGTACGAAGACAAGCTAGTGCTGACCTATCTGGACGAACCAAATCAACTGATGATCTTGGCATCATCACAACCACCAATGAAACCAAGAAGATCTGGGCCTTTAAGACAAGGAAGCGATAGGATTTTCCAGTAGAGATTGTTGTTGTTGGTAATTTTAATGGAGAGAAAATAATAAGCATTTGACAAGGAAGGAAGAGAAGAAGTGGGTAAGGTGTGGTGGTATTTTTTTTTTTTTTAAAGAAACAAACTAATTGCTGAACATACGCACACTTTAATTGAAGAAGGTGAAGAAGAAAAGGAGTTCAAGGCCATGAGTGCTCTGATACCAAATAGAAATTAGAAACAGACATGTATTTGATTGTCTCATCCTTCTCACAATCTATTGAGTGTTTTGTATTATACTTATATAAATAAATATACACGATAATTAAGTATTGTAACAAATAAAATTAATTACATGAACTCAAAAATTTAAATTTGCTGAATACAAAATAAGGAGATATGGTTAATAATGCGTGCATTGCTGGGCCTAAATCGTAAATTGAAAACAAAATAAAATGTCTCTTTAAGCTTGTTTCAAGAGAATACTTAAAAAATGGACAATTGTAGACATTTTATTTTGCATCTCATACAACTTAAGCCATCCATCCCAATGACAATACACTTGGTTTTTGTTATTGAAAGGCTCTTGCCAAATAACACACTCAAAGTACTCCAAAAAATTCTATTTATGTGTACGCTGTTAAATTACCTCGTTCTAAAAATTTAAACTAATAGAATATAGTAAATTTAATCATTTAACCGCATTTAACACTCCCCTTCACGTGTAGGCTCAAAGTCTCTTTTAATAAATAAAACCCAATACGTGAGATTTTAAATGGAAGGTAAAGTGAAGAAAAGATGGATCGAATTCAAGATTTCCTTCTTACCATGTTAAATTAAAAATTCTCTCAAAAGCTTAATGAATCTATTCCTACATATGCAAATCGAGATTGGTGGAACCATTTGAGGAATTTTTCTCTTGAAAATCCAATACAAAGCTAATCTCACATCATTGGGAGCAAGGTTTGCACTTAAATTTTCAAGTATAAAAAGCCCAACTAACCCAATTTTTCAAACAAAAGCAATCATGAAGAGAAACACCCACAAAAATCTCAATCGAAGTGATTTTTGAGAGTAAAGAGAGTTTGTATTAAAAATCTCAATAAAAAAGCGCATTGGATCTCAATAGGAGCTTTCATATCGAGCTTAGAAAACGTCCTCGTCTTCCTAAATCCTTGTTTTAATCTATTTTCTTTTATTTCCCAATATCAAATTAACAAGCTGTTAGTGCAGCAAGCACTAGTTAACCCTCATTAAATAATTACAAAATCAAAGAACCTGAATCACCGAGGGAGGTGAACATAATAAAAAGCCATAATATATATAAGCACTGCAATATTGGGAGGGCCTTTCATGGTTGGACTTGAACTGGAAGACACGTGGCAAGTGTCAAAGTTCATTGCAAATACATTGTGTTTGGGATTGTGAGTGTTTGTGAGGCCCTTAGTCCTTAGACACATCATGGTTTCTCGAACACCAATATACACAACTTGGTCTTGAACTGTCATACACGTGGAAAATGACAAAGAGCAATGTTTTGGGTCCTATAGTTCTTGAACACCATGGCTTTACCAATCGTACTATTTTTTTTTTAATATAAGGACTATAAAATAAACAATAATTAATATTGGACCTCCTAAGTCAAACAATTAATTAAGCCACATATGCAGCTAGCTAGCTAATACCAAATGTGTAGTTTTAATTAATTAAGATGTCACATTTAAAATTTTAAGCCCTCTGCCAAAAATGCGGACAAATCAAAAATGGCGGTTGTAGGAGATTCTTAGTTAACCGACTTTTTTTTTTTTTTTTCCCTAACAGGTATATAATCTCAAACATAAGCTATATTAAAATGCATTACGTGTATCAATCAGTATAATTAAGTAATATATAACATAATAATCTATATGTATTTATTCCAAGTAGACGTAATTAATTTTCTCTTAATTAAAAGACAGTTCAGGATTAGCTAAACAGTAAAAAAGATTTTAAAAGCCGACCTTTCTTGGGATTTGGAGAATGATTGACAGCCAACATACAGAACGTAAATAGTCGGCGCTTCGTATATGATTAATTAACTTTTTGCATGGGCAAATTTAGTTTGTCGTGGAATCTTCTCAAACCTTATTTTACAGTTCCAATTGACAACAAGTATACTGATTGATTAAGCAAACTAAGTCAGCAATGATGATTCTCAAAAAAAAAAAAGAAAAAAAAAAGGGCAATGACAGTTTTGCTTTTTGTTTTAATTATATCATAAAAAAGCTATGAAATAATTAGGAGTCGTTTGGTAATATTTTTCTAGTAATGTTGTTTGTATTTTTTTTAAATATGTGTAGATGAAAAAATGTGTAAAAATACGTATAATGTTGTTTAAATACTGAAAACTGTTGCTCAAAACACTCTACTAAACAGCCCCTAAAGATCTCTCTCTTTACTTATAATCCATTAAATAGAAATTTAATCTAACAGAAATATTCTTAGTTAATTCTATATGCAAATAAACAATGAAAGTGAATTTAGTTTTGAGATGAATGCATTTTCTGTTTTATTAAGTGATTAATTAAGAAAAAATATGAGTGGATAACAAGATATTGAATGAGTGACCCCAATCCTGATTATTTTTAATTTTTTAAATAATTCAATATTTGAAAAGGATAAATTTGAACTTTATACGTCTTCATTAAGAACATTAAAAAGTGTAGGTTGAACTGCAAGGTTATTGACTTTAACTTGATACAATTTTATTATTTTATTTTGCAATTGACTTTTGTTAAAAATTCTAAGACATATATATACATTTAAAAAAATATTTTTGCTTAGAACCTGATTAATTAAAAAAATTAAAATATTTATTCATGTAAATAATAACATTTAAAAATATTAAAATTGTCATTTCCTATTTAAAAATTGATAAGGCATCACATAGATTAAAGTTAATACATTGTTTCTCCAAACCCTCTATTTAAGTTTTTACCTCAAACACAAATGACAATGATAGAGAGGTATTAATACTCCAAAGAAAATCAGTCATTCAAGTTTTCTAATTGACTAATCATGGGATCAAGTGATGGCACACTATTAATGATATATTTTGGCAACTATATATAAATAAATAAATAAAAATTGGGAGGAGTTGGGGGGGGGCTAGGTCAATATAGTTTTATTTCTATTAGCTAGTGGACAAAGAAAAATGGTGTCTACCTTTTTCCATATATGGGAGTTGTTTAAAACGAAATCTAGATTCATACAAAGTGGGATTGAGAATGTTAGTGACATTTTCAACAATCTTAGGAATTTTAAAGTGAGGTTATATTCTATAAAAACTTGGTGTAAATTCTTAGGTTTATAGCTTTCAATAAGAATATGTCACATCATCGTATTACTAAAACATAAATACATATGATTATACACGATAATATCTCAATAAACACAATATTTCATGTTTTAAGTAAAAAGTTGATGTGATATTATTAAGTGTGGTAGGATGTATTGAGTTTTAAGTAAGAAATTAATGTGACAATTTTTCATTGTACGATTTAAAAAATGGGTGTCCTTTTTTTTAATGGACATTTAATTTTTGGGATAAGATTGCCATCTCTTAGGTTCTATCATCATAAATATTTAATTGATGCTTGTTATGTAACGAGCATGTGTATATAGTAATTTGCTAAATAAATTTTTTTTTTTTGTTTGGTTCTATTATCATAAATACTGTAACTCCAAGTCATAACTTGGGGTGGGGGGAATCTCGTAATAATTTCCTTTCTTTATGATTTTTTTTTGAATCACTTATCCTCGTAGATTTTCTTTTGTTTTTTTATGACAAAAAAAAGAGTAAAATCTTTTGTTAGTCCACATATCTTTTTGTTTTTGTCTCTTGTAAAACACATGTTTGTATTGAATTACTTATAAACGTGAGATTAGGATCACAATTGGGTTATTTTGTCTTTGAATAGTCTTAGGTGGAGATCAAATTATGCACTTTCCATTGAAAATATTTCTTGGTCTGGTAAAAAGATCCATGTGGATTGCTTTTCAATTTTTTTTTTTGAGAATCGCTTTTCAATTGATTTATTAATTGAAACCAATTACAAAATCATGTAATAAGATTAACTGTCGCAAGAAATGAGGTCTCTCTTGTATAAGACTATTCCCTACGTGGTGACAAGTGGGCAAGTTGGAGTTACTTCTAAGTTGATCCGTATTAATTAATTTTTCTCTTGGTAATTGCTTCTTTTTGGCAGCTAATACTGTTGTTAAGATTATAGTACTAACATGCGGCAAATATCTAAATTTTGAGTACAAAATGGATCCTTTATGAGTTGGAAGCAGATCTGGTATGTGTGTAACTCAAGGCAGAGTCTAGTGGGATGTGAGATACTCCTGAGATTTGAAGATAAATCTAATCTTCTGGAGATTCTATTGTAATCTGATCTCCAAACTGTATCACAAAAATCTGCAGTACCTCTCAAACAGAGACTATATATATGCTCTCTCTCATGAGTCTAATGACCCTTTCCATAAATGGCCATTATTTGTCGCACCATACACCTTCATGGTCCCACTATTCTATTGCTTCTCAACGCACGCCAAACTTATTACATGCCACGTGTCATTACAGTAAGAATAAGTACAAGGAAAATTATGAGTTTCGTCGGCTTACATTGTACTGTTAATGTAAGATTTATTGTACAAATTAAATAAAATTTACCGTATAAGTTAAATAAATATGTACAATTTTATGCAAATATGTATAACATTGTACACATTTGTTTAATCTATAATATAAATCTTACATTAATAATTTAGTGTAAATCAATAATGAGCAACACTTAGGTACAGTACTTAGGTGTTGTTCTTTAGGTATCCTTTTTAAAATTCTGTCATGTGGATTTTTTATCATGGGATGAAAGTGTATTTTTTAGTTAAATAGCTAAATGATTAAATCTTAAAAGGGAAACTTAAAGAACAGCACCTAAGGTATTGTACCTAAGTTTTGTCCACCAATAATTGTCTGACGTGCAATTTTTTCTTTTATTTTAAGTAACTATCTTGGTTCCTTTAGAGATCTTCTAAATAGTGAATAAGATACTCTTTGTTTTCTAAGAAATATATATATATATATATATATATATATATATATATATATATTTGTTTAAGAACCATATCTAAGAAATATTTTTATTTATTTATTTAATAGTATATTAAAGGTTGATTTGGGAACATCTTATTTAGTTAAAATTGAAAACTTTTTTGCTGAAAGTGTAAGAAAAAAAAGTTAAAAACTAACTTTATAGTACAATGAAACTTATATATAGTACCAAAAAGAAACTAAAAACTTAAATAAATTGAACTTTTCATCATATCCCAAACAACATCCAAATACCACTTTATTTAATATTTAAAATAATGCAATACTAGCAAAATTTGATATTTTATAATTTTTTTTTGAGAATAATATTTTATAATATTTGATGTAATGTAATCAATGTCATGTCATTTGATTGTTTGTAAGGATTTATTTAACTCTTGCATGTGACTTTTGGTGAAAAGCTTTAAATTCTTTTGCAAATTAGTATTGCTTCCAAGTTAGTACTATGATTCATTGATGCTATTCTAACTTTAAAAAAGAAGAAGACGATCGAAGTTAGTACCATGCTAAATATTGATAATTGATAGTCAATTGTCATTTGTGGTTAACATATATATAGTTAGGATTCATTGTCTTAGTGCTCAACTCATCCAAGAGTTTCTTGAGACGTACATCACTCACCTACTCTTGTATTTCGACTAGGTGCTTAATTTATGTTCCCGTTTCTATTTTGTTCATTTGTCCTTTTTTTAAAATTCAATTAAAAAAAAAAATCATTTAGCAATATCCATCATCAAGGATATGATTTTCATCCTCAACAGGATATCGAAGTGGTGGGCTTATTAGTATGGACAATGGGGGTGTGACATAAATTTGGTGATCCTAACTCTTAAAGTTCAATTTATCTTACTATTGACTCATGGAATTCTTAAATTTTCTAATAGACATAAAGTGTAATAGTTAAGTGACCCAGGCCAAAAATAGAAGCGCAATTTCTTACCAAAAAACAAAGGATATGAGTTTTGTAGGGACACGATTTTCAGCCCAGACCCAAAATGTATGGGATACTGGCCCAGTGAACCCAGTACAATAAATTTGTAGAGAGTGGGTAAAAGAACTAGACTTTAGTGAATGGGATCACAGTTATAACGAGTTTCCAAGACAATCAAATAGAAACGAACCAAATTTGTACAAGAAAGTTAGTCCTCGGCAATATCCGAGGAGCTCTGTTTTAGTATTTATTGGATGATAATGGTTGCAGGGGTTGTTGAGATTGTTACAGTATTTTTCCTCCTCCTCCTTTCTCTCTTGGTTCTCCTTCCCTTTTATACTGGCATTTACCCCCCTTCTAGTGTCCACGTGTAAGCTCTACTTTCTGGGGTTGAGACTTGTCCTATCAGCCCATACCTGGAGTGGTTGTAAAAGCTGAATAGCATGGTCCAAGGTATGGACCTGTTAGACGCATAGTCCTTTACTGCTGTATTGGTAGCTTTTTCACTTGGCCTGCTCCTGCACTTAGCTCGTCCCCTTCTTTAGGCGTTCTATGGGATGCTGAGCATAAGATCGTCCTCGGCCATATCCTTGGGCCTTTTTTGGGCTTTCATTATGCGTCCTCGGCAATAGCTCTCCTCGGCTTAGGCCTTGAGCCCTAATGTAGAGTGGGCCGGCGCCACAAATTCTCCGGCCCCACAATAGCCCCTCAAAATCCTGCTGCCCGATCTCTTAGTTGGGGAGGAGGGTTTTGGTAATGTCGGGCCCACATCATGGCCTGCCCAGCTCTGCACTTCATTAATGTCAGTGTCTCTCCATTTGCATGGGAGATGCGCCGGATTATGAAACATTCCTCTAGACTTACTCACGCGGGGTCCTCGCCGTTTCAGCGCCCGAGGCGCGTCTTTAATATGCCCCCTTCACGAGGCCACCCAAGTCCTATGGTTGTAGACGGTGTGGGGAATTGAATAGGAACTGTCTCGTCTGTAGCGCTTCTTGGAAATCTGCGTAGATTAAATGCCGCCCACTTGCCCTCCATATAAGAAGCAGGGTAGGGAGTCACTCCCTTTACGTGCAGATCTTTCAGTCCCTTCAAATTCTTAATCCTTCAGCTGCGCTCCAAGTCTTCATCTCCAGCGCAATCAAACCTTAGAGTGATATGTTTGAGGCACGAGTGGGGATGAAGGAACCACACCCGCTACAGAGGCACTGGGTCCTTCTGAAACTCAAGATGGCGCAGTTAGGACAAGGGAGACATAGACTCAAGACAGTTCTCTGCTTTCACAAGGTGGGAGCGATGCCTCCACTTCTTTCAGTCAAAATCCGAAGCAGGTGCTGGCCGTGTCAGATTTTTGGTGCGACAGCAGTGGGATTCCTTGTCGTCAGTACCATTTGCTCTTTCTCGAGCGCTGCTAATATGACACCTGCGTGTTAGGAGTCAGAGCTGATGCGGGGATTAAGCATCCCTGCTTCTTCCTCTCTTCCTTCATTGGTGTCTCTTTTCGCCTCTGCTTCTTCTTCTTTCTCATCACCGGGGTTACCCTGGTGTTTATACTTCTTCTTCCTCTGCTTCTTCTTCTCTTCCGTCAGCGGGCCATCTTGTCGTGTATAATCTCTACCAGAGTAGAGTTTTGAAGGATTTATCTCTTGTATCTTTTTCCTTTTGCTTCTGTAGTTAGCTTTTGGTATAGGCTTACTTAAGCCCTTCATTGTACGCTGTACTGTTTCTTTGTTTTAATAAAAGATGATTCTGTTTTGTTCTACATATTCTTTCTTTTCTGCAGTAATTACTTCGTAACTGGATGTATTTCATATGGGTGTTTTTTATCATTATATTTTTTGTACGATACTTAGGGCAAAAACCCTTGTAACAAAAAGCTGTTATTTCGAACTTATTGAGACTGTCAAGCATAATAATACTAACCTATAGTAGATTAAACATACGAGACTAACCGTGATAACAGCTGACTGCCTTGTATTGCGCACGAGGCAATCATCCGAGAAGGAGTAACCTAAAATAAACCATTCGAGAGGGTTGCCAAGTACTAGGGGGCTTGGCCGCGTTCTCGGTAACATATGAACTTAATCGTTTTTGGTATTTGGTCCGAGGATCGGGGTATGGCTATACCGGGCCTAAACACTCGTTTGCGTTAGTTCCCTTAGAATTGAGGATCCGAGGACAGTTTGGGACTTCCATTCGGTCCGAGACTTAACCCAATTTTTAATGGACAATCTCTCCATGGGTCAGAGTCCGAGGACCATACAATACCCTGGTTCTGTCCAGAAGTTATAATAACAGTTAATTAATAATAATAAAAATCTCTTTTAGGCTCAGGTCCGAGGACTATATAGTGCCCTGGCCCTGTCCAAAACTCTTTTAAGTAGTTGGTTTCCCTATAGGCTTGAGTCCGAGGACCATACAATACCCTGGTTCTGTCCAAAACTCTTTTAAGTAGTTGGTTTCCCCATAGGCTTGAGTCCGAGGACCATGCAAGACCTTGGTTCTGTCCAAAACTTAGATTTTCTTTTTGAATTACTTGGTTTCCCCATAGGTTTGAGTCCGAGGACCATGCAATACCTTGGTTCTGTCAAAAACTTATATTTTCTTTTTGAAGTACTTGGTTTCCCCATAGGTTTGAGTTCGAGGACCATGCAATACCTTGGTTATGTCCAAAACTCTTTTAAGTAGTTGGTTTCCCCATAGGCTTGAGTCCGAGGACCATGCAAGACCTTGGTTCTGTCCAAAACTCTTTTAAGTAGTTGGTTTCCCCATAGGCTTGAGTCCGAGGACCATGCAAGACCTTGGTTCTGTCCAAAACTTATATTTTCTTTTTGAAGTACTTGGTTTCCCCATAGGTTTGAGTTCGAGGACCATGCAATACCTTGGATCTGTCCAAAACTCTTTTAAGTAGTTGGTTTCCCCATAGGCTTGAGTCCGAGGACCATGCAAGACCTTGGTTCTGTCCAAAACTCTTTTAAGTAGTTGGTTTCCCCATAGGCTTGAGTCCGAGAACCATGCAAGACCTTGGTTCTGTCCAAAACTTTTTTAAGTAGTTGGTTTCCCCATAGGCTTGAGTCCGAGGACCATGCAAGACCTTGGTTCTGTCCAAAACTTTTTTAAGTAGTTGGTTTCCCCATAGGCTTGAGTCCGAGGACCATGCAAGACCTTGGTTCTGTCCAAAACTTATATTTTCTTTTTGAAGTACTTGGTTTCCCTATAGGTTTGAGTCCGAGGACCATGCAATACCTTGGTTCTGTCCAAAATTTAGATTTTCTTTTTGAAGTACTTGGTTTTTCCATAGGTTTGAGTCCGAGGACCATGCAATACCTTGGTTCTGTCCAAAACTTATATTTTCTTTTTGAAGTACTTGGTTTCCCCATAGGTTTGAGTCCGAGGACCATGCAATACTTTGGTTCTGTCCAAAACTCTTTTAAGTAGTTGGTTTCCCCATAGGCTTGAGTCCGAGGACTATGCAAGACCTTGGTTCTGTCCAAAACTCTTTTAAGTAGTTGGTTTCCCCATAGGCTTGAGTCCAAGGACCATGGAAGACCTTGATTCTGTCCAAAACTTATATTTTCTTTTTGAAGTACTTGGTTTTCCCATAGGTTTGAGTCCGAGGACCATGCAATACCTTGGTTCTGTCCAAAACTCTTTTAAGTAGTTGGTTTCCCCATAGGCTTGAGTCCGAGGACCATACAATGCCCTGGTTCTGTCCAAAACTCTTTTAAGTAGTTGGTTTCCCCATAGGCTTGAGTTCGAGGATCATGCAAGACCTTAGTTCTATCCAAAACTTATATTTTCTTCGAGTCTCGAGGATTAGCCCCTTGACAAAATTATAGGGCATTAACTTGATGTTGGAAGCCCCTAGAACTGCTCGTGCCACTGGCACTTGACAGTGTAGCCCCGAGTGGGAGCTGCGTTAAGGCAACCACCGCGCGCTACTGGAAATGATGGGGAAGCTTTCGCATAGCTTGCACCACTGCCAAAATGATCTCTTTCGAGGGACCCTTGTTGATAGGAGCTTGATCCCACCATGATTAACCGTTGCACTCACTAACGCACAAGCTCTTCCCACAGACGGCGCCAATTATAGGGACACGATTTTCAGCCCAGACTCAAAATGTATGGGATACTGGCCCGGTGAACCCAGTACAATAAATTTGTAGAGAGAAAAATAGAAGAACTAGACTTTAGTGAATGAGATCACAGTTATAACGAGTTTCCAAGACAATCAAATAGAAACGAACCAAATTTGTACAAGAAAGTTAGTCCTCGGCAATATCCGAGTAGCTCTGTTTTAGTATTTATTGGATGATAATGGTTGCAGGGGTTGTTGAGATTGTTACAGTATTTTTCCTCCTCCTCCTTTCTCCCTTGGTTCTCCTTCCCTTTTATACTGGCATTTACCCCCCTTCTAGTATCCACGTGTAAGCTCCACTTTCTGGGGTTGACACTTGTCCTATCAGCCCATACCTGGAGTGATTGGGAGTGGTTGTAAAACCTGAATAGCATGGTCCAAGATCTGGACCTGTCAGACGCAGAGTCCTTTATTGCTATATTGGCAGCTTTTTCACTTGGCCTGCTCCTGCACTTAGCTCGTCCCCTCCTTTAGGCATTCTATGGGATGCTGAGCATAAGATCGTCCTCGGCTATATCCTTGGGCCTTTTTTGGGCTTTCATTATGCGTCCTCAGCAATAGCTCTCCTCGGCTTAGGCCTTGGGCCCTAATGTAGAGTGGGCCGGCGCCACAAATTCTCCGGCCCCACAAGTTTCTATTACTATCCTATTTTTTCCTTTTTCTTTTTAATTTTATTTTTATTTTTATAAACTGTTTTTATTAAGCTATACCCAACAAATAATGAAGCTTTAAAAAGTTGTTTTTAAGACAAGAAGATAACTTAAACTCTATATTAAGCCCTAATAAATGACACTTAAAACTCATATAATAAAAGCCTATAATGACCAAAAGAATTACATTTTTCAATGAAATAAATGAAATCTTAATAAATTAATTACAATTATAGTTTTTATTCTTGGGAACATTTCAAAATGGAATATGGAATAGTAGATAAACAAAATAAGACCAAAGGAATAACATTTCCATCCCTTTTAAATTAAAGAGGGGGAGGAGTGGAGAAGGGAAGGACAAGAAACTTAGAACCTATATATATTATACATGTTTATCTTTATGCTTAAAAGATTATTTATTAAAAATGAATATTGTAAGGGCAAGTTTTGGTCTTGAGCCCAAAAGATGAATGGATTAAGGCCTAAAGAGCCCGATACAATGAATTTGTAGAGAGTGGGCTTAAAAGCTAGGCTTCAATGAATCATGTAACGCACACAGTAGATTATAGATACTAAGAAAGTAAAGAAAGACAAGTTCTAAGTAAGGAAATCCTTCCTCAGTGAAGTCCGAGGAGAATGATTCTTGTATATAATTCTTTTAGACTTAGATACAATTTTAGTTTTTGTTGCTACAGTGTGTTCTCTCCAGATTTTCTGATCCCCACTCCCTGGAAGGTCTCTTACATTATATAGCTCCCTTTAGATGATCTTGGCCCTCCATTTGTTGATCGTCCAGGCCACTACTTAAGTGCTTGTCCCATCAGACACCTTCCCAAGCCCCTTGTGAGTTGAGGCAGCCAAGACAGTACTGTTCAGGGTTCTTCTCCACATAAATGCAGTTAGGAGGTTTGGTGGGATGTATTAAATGTGGTTGTAGCCACCATCCCTTCAGTTATATCAGGGCTAACCCCCTCTCCGAAACTCTTTCTCTACAGTATGACCTCCTCTGGTAACATGCCATTGACGTGACCTTACTGTTCAAGCGTGTGACCTCCTCGGCGTGATAATGGCCTCCTCGGCCATGGGTATGACATGTGGCTCAAATACCTTATTTAAATTCTTGTACCCAACAAATATAAATACAATTTTATGTATTAAAAAAAAAAAAAAAAAAACTTATCCAAATATACACTAAAAACATCAAACAGTTTCAATAAATTTCTTTGGCATTAATACTGTTATAGCATAAAAGCATGAATTCATTGATTTGGGTGTGTTGTATTTTTATATTAAAGAGCTATCATCAGAAGCGGACATTATAGATTGAAACTATCATTTAAAAAAAAAAAAAAAAACTCTCGATTAAGATTTTCGCAACGCATTTCCTTGGCCTTTTCCTCTGACATATTATTGTGACGGTCGAACTGATCTCACATAAGCCAATAAAAAAAAAAGAAAAAAAATACCATAATACAAATACAGAGGCAAAACCTCCACAAAGACACGTGGTTGCCAATCATATGCTCCAACTCACAAAGACACGTGGTTGCCAATCATATTAAAGAGCTATTATCAGAAGCGGATGTCATAGATTGAAACTTTTATTAAAAAAAAAAATCTCTTCATTAAGATTTTCACAATGCATTTCCTAGGCCTTTTCTTCCGACATATTATCGTGACGGTCGAACTGATCTCACATCCGCCAATAAAAAAAGAAAAAAGAAAAAAGAAAACCAAAATACAAATACAGAGGCAAAACCTCCCACAAAGACACGTGTTTGCCAATCATATGCTCCAACCCATCAAAATATTTACAGTCAAAGCACCAGATAACACCCAAAAAAAAAAAAAAAATTAAAAAATTAAAACAGTCTCACCCACCATCTCAGCAAGTGCATGAACCAAAACTCATCTCAGTCCCCATAAATACCATTTCCAACTCTATCTCTGTCCTCACTCCTCACTCCTCACTCGCAATCCCACATACAGACACAGAAGCGAGAGCGAGAGCCACGTTAATATTTCCAGAAAAATGCCTTGCCCAACAGCTTTCTCTACTTCTTCTTCATCACTAACAAGCGTGGTGTCGAAATGTGTTATAGTTCCAGACCAAAAGTCCACACTTGGAGACTTGAAACTCACCGTTTCAGACCTCCCTATGCTCTCCGTTCACTACATCCAAAAGGGTGTGCTCTTCAATCTCCCACCTTTTCCCATCGAAACCCTTCTCTCCCTCCTCAAACTCGGCCTCTCTCAAGCACTCTCTCACTTCCCTCCTCTCGCCGGCCGATTGGTCACCGACTCCAACGGCCACGTGTACATCGCATGCAACGACGCCGGAGCCGAGTTCTTCCACGTCACCGCCAACGGTAATCTATTCGTTAGCGACGTTTTGGCTCCGGGTCACACTCCAAATTGCGTCAAGGAGTTTTACCCGTTTGACTTTGACCGAACCGTTAGTTACAGCGCCCACTTCAAGCCGATCTTGGCCGTTCAGGTCACCGAGCTCGCTGACGGCGTTTTCGTCGGCTGCGCCGTGTGCCACTCCGTCGTGGACGGCACGTCGTTTTGGAATTTCTTCAACTCCTTCGCTGAACTCTGCCGCGGAGCGAGCAAAATCAACAAACGACCAGACTTCACCAGAGACTGCGCTTTGATTTCCTCCTCCGTGTTAAAATTACCCGAAGGCGGACCGGAAGTGACGTTCGACGTTAACCAACCGTTACTCGAGAGAGTTTTCAGCTTCAGCAGAGAAGCAATTCAGAAACTCAAGGCAACAACGAACAAGAAACGGAGCAGTGATAACGGAGACATTAACGCCGTCGAGTTAATGGGGAAGCAGAGTAACGACACGTACCTGAAAAGCTGGCTGAGTAGTAATAATAATAACAACAACAACAAAAACAATCAAAACGACAAAAAAACCGGCGAGATTTCGTCGTTTCAGTCCCTCTGCGCGCTGCTGTGGCGAGCAGTGACACGTGCGAGGAAGCTGCCCAGTCAGAAAACGACGACGTTTAAGATGGCGGTGAATGTTCGGCACAGGTTAGAGCCGAAGCTGGACGCGTATTACTTCGGGAACGCAATTCAGAGCATAGTAACTCATGCGTCAGTGGGTGACGTGTCGTCTAGGGATCCACGTTGGATCGCGGAGCAGCTGAGTTTGAACGTGAAGGCTCACAACGACACGATGGTGCGTCGTTTTGTTGGGGATTGGGAGAGCAACCCCAAGTGTTTCCCATTGGGGAACTTCGACGGTGCAACCATCACGATGGGCAGCTCGCCCAGATTTCCAATGTACGACAATGATTTCGGGTGGGGCCGACCTTTGGCTGTTAGGAGCGGTGGGGCCAACAAATTCGACGGTAAGATCTCTGCCTTTCCTGGAAGAGAAGGCACCGGAACCGTTGATTTAGAAGTGGTTCTGAATCCCCAAACAATGCTTGCACTTGAGTCCGATTCCGAGTTCATGCAATACGTGTCCAATTAAAAATGAGAGAAAAAAAAAGGAAAATCAAAATCACACATGTTTAATAGAGAAATGCTAGGTCCACAATATTTTTACAGTATTTTCACAACAAAACACAAGTGGTTAGTTGTTATTGGTTCGAATTTGAACTTAACACTAAGATTACTTTTTTACCCCAACAATAACAATCTACCACTTAAAATTTGTTGTAAAAATATTATAAAAATGTTGTGATCATGTCATTTATGTGTTTAATAACGAGGAAATTTGGGGCTGCTTAGAAGTTGACAACTTGAACTTTTGGAAAATGTGATTGTATTATGTAGGGGAGAAAAGATTGATGTGAATTAATGGGTGGAAACGTGTCGAATTGTGAGTGGATGAGGCTGGGGTGTTTTGTTTTTTCTGTTTTTGTGACATAATTTTTAGTTTTATCTGATTAATTTTTGTTACTTTTTGTTGCCTTGTCTGTTTGTCATTTTGTTAATTTTTTGTTGGTTGTTGTGTGAATTTTTGTGCACTAATGCGGCTATACATTGTACAGTCGCTGAATTTTGTTTTGGTAATAAAGATCAGAATCAGATGAAAGCCAAAAGAAGGTAGGTTATTTCAAGTTATAGCGTCTTGAACTTTGACTTGGAAGACATTTATTTCTATATCTTTTCAGTTTTTACCCAGAAAAAGATGGAGCACTTTACATTTGTGGGACATGAAAAGATGTCATTACATAATGTGATTTTCTTTTTTCTTTATTTAAAGAAGACTTATCTCAACTAGTTGGAAATACATCCAGAAACCTCTCTCTCAGTCACTGGGTTAAGTAACATAAAAAAAAAACTACAATGAGAGAATGGGATAAGATAAACCTTTATTTAAATGCCAAGTTGCCATATTCTATAAAGGGAGGACATGTTATTAAAATTGAAACAATTTGTCATTCAAGTTAATGCCCATTCCGCTACATGACTCTCCAAGCAATCCCAGCCTGTGTGCATTATTAATAGAGTGAGTGAACACACACTAGGTAGCCCAACTTATACTATTAGCATATTTAGACACTTAACCCAATCCATTAGCACCATATTGAGCCTAATGGTCCAATGAATCCAATTCATTGAAGCAGACCCATTGGACTGGACCCGAGCACACACGTCCTTAAGATAAGGCAGGGTGTTTTGTTTATCTGTTTGTGCCATAATTTAGAAGCCATTTGGAATGGTAGTTTAAGCAACACATTTTAGTTTTTAAACAACATTATATATATTTTTATACACTTTTTCACCTACACGTATTTTCAAAAAATACAAACAACGTTATTAGAACAACGTTACCAAATGGCCCTAGTTTCTAATTAGTTTCGTTACTTTGTTGCCTTCTCTCTTTGTCATTTTGCTATTTTTTGTCGGTCAAGTTTGAATTTTGATGCACTAATACTGCTATATATATACATTGTAGACTTACTGAAGATAGGTTATGCCAAAAGAAGATAGGTCATAGCGTTTAGGACTGAAACATTGATTTGAAAGACACTTTTCCTATCCATTTTTAACTTTGAAAAGGCAAGAGCACCTTGTGACTTTTATGGCACTTTGAATTTGTGGAAAATGAAAAGATGTCATTATTATTTGAATAACTTATCCTATAATTGATAAAAAGGATGGCAAGCCACTTGAGGAATTTTTTAGCTGTGAGCCCATTTGTGCGTTTAAGTTTTGTAACAATTCAAATACAATAAGAAACTTAGAAACCTTTATTTTTTTTTGTCCTCTTGGGTAGGTAACATAAAAAATATATTGACAGAATGGGATAGGATAGGATAAAATTTAAAAAAAAATGCCAAATTGCCATTTTATAAAAGCTTGGAGCCTTGGACAAGTTATTTAAAATTAAAACGTTGTGCTATTCAATGTATTGGCCATTGCTTTGGGAAATAAATAAAAACAATTGGGCCCAAGTATGAGATATTTAAACTCGAGCCCATTATTTCTACATTGGGCCCATTGGACTCAAACTAGAGAGTCATGTCGTTTGGTTTGTTGAGACGGAGTGTCGTTTAGGGTTTTCCCACCTTCCAAATCTTAAATCCGAAAGCTCAGAGGAGGAATCGACGGTGATTTCGATTTGGGTTGAGAACACACGGCGGAGAAAGACTGTTTGATCTACAAGAAGAAAATTATTGAAAAGATAAATCTTTCCCTCAACATCTCAATAATCTCAGGTAACATCTCGTAACAACAACCTTGTTCGATCTTCGAATTATGTTGTCTTTTTTCATTTACTTCTGTTTGGTTTTTGAAAAATAAATAAGGCTAAAATGCAAAACTGAACCAAGATTTCAGTCGTTTAACTTTACATTCGGTCAATTCAGTTCTAAATTTCAAAGATGTCCAATTAAGTCCTTCAGTTTGATTTCGTCAACTGCACTGTCGTTTGATTCTCTCTTCTCTTTCTATAATTTGAATCTCTCACACTCTCTCTCTAGGCCGAACCCAAGGAGCTCCTTTCCAAGCTTTGTTCATGGCCGACCACCAAGCTCAGCCACTCGCCGCTTCTCACCGGTCACTGTCCGACTATCGTTGCTTGGTGGTAGTCATCTTTCTCTCAGCTCAGTTCGACTAGGCCGATCTCCTTCTCTCTGCGTTTTCTCGTCAAACCCTCATCGGAGTTCCAACCCACCGCTGGGCTGTTGTGTTTGGTTGGTTTCGGAGTCTTTTGGATTTGGCGATCAACCCGGTGAGCTCTCTCTCCGATCTGATCTGGGTCTCTAGATTTTTTTCTCTCCAATCTAATCTGGGTCTCCTTGGATTCTTTCTCTCTCTGATTTGATTTGGGTTTTCAAGTTCAGTTTCTAGTCAAATCTGTTCTTATTTCTGATTTTGTTTGTAAAAACCAGATGAACCCCAAAATTGAAAAACCCAGAAAAATTGATTCATTGTTGAATAAATAGCGACTTTGTAAATTGTATGTGATATTGACAATTGACGTTGGATCCTTTTGTTCGAGTTTGTTGTGCTTTGTTCTGAATTTGTGTATTGAAATTTTGTATTTTGATGCCATTTTTGGTTGTAAACAATGTAAAGAATTTTGTTGTTGTTCGTGTGCTGGGTTTGTTGTGTTTCTGGGATTTCTTCATTTTGTTTTATAATTAAATTAGTTTTTTTGCATTTTTTTAATAATTAAAAATCTGAAAGAAAAAATGCACTTAACGGTAGAGCATTAACGGAAGTTAGTGGAAGACCTGAATTGAAAACTTTTGAAACTTAGAGGACTGAATTGAGAAAAGATAGGACTGAAATGAATTTTGGTAAAATTTAGAGGGTTAATTTTACATTTTAGCCAATAAATAAATAAAAAGATTGGGTTTTGTTTTTTCTGTTATTTTAGTTAGTTAGACTAAGCTCATTTTAGTTAGTTAGTAAGTGTTTTTTCTGTTATCATTTGATTCTAAAAAAAAAGACTAAGCTCATTTGACTTGAGGATTTAATTTTGATCTTAAAATGATATAATTAAAATCATAAAAAAAGGGGCCCAAATTTAAATTCCTGTTCATTTTACTATGTTTTCTCTGCTGCCAAACAGGAACTGATTGTTGAATTAAGTTCTTGGCTTTGACATGTGATTTTGTGGGTCCTCGTCAACTTGAAGGTTCTTGTGATATAGGTGTTTTTTGGATGTAAGAATGATTTAATCATATGCTTTGGCTTGCAGTATGAAAAGGGTTGGAAGGGTAATATAATATAGATGAACAATTTGAAGTGTTGGAAGAGTTGAATATGTTGTTGGGTAAGTTTAATCTGTTTTGTTAGGGAGGTTTTGCATGTTTTTAATGGTTAAAGTTGAGCAGGAATGTGATACTACTCAAACCTGGATTTTGTAAGCTTAGAGATTAAATCATGCTCAAGATAAGTTGCAAGTTATGGAACTATCAAAGAAGAAGATGAGGAGAGGTCATTTTTCGAAGAATTCAATTGCTTTTGTATGCATAGTTGTGTCTGTTTGTTGCCTTTTTGTTGTTTTTATTTCAATGTTTCGGCTTCCCGAAGTACTAGTTGGAAGTAGGGCAGTTGGATTGTATCAAACTGCAAAAAGGGGAAGAGTTTCCGAGAATGAGAAGTTTATTGGGAGGTTTGGGGGGATGATGATTGAGATGTTGCCTGAAGACCTTGCTTTTACCGTCTTTGTCCCTTCGCAGAAAGCTTTCGAGCGCGATTTGAGGCTAAGGGTGAATGATAGTCTGGTGGGGGAGAAGATGAATGACAGTTACGCAATAGTTTCTCGAGTTATGGGTTTCTCAGCTGTTCCTCGGACTCTTTCATCAGTTATGGTACCAGTTGGTGGGGAGGTCTCATATGATTCCATTTCCGGGTTTCCATTGTACATTACAAAGGATATAGATGGGATGCTGGTTGTTAATAGAATTCGGTCAGAAAGGGTAGATCTTAGGAAGGGAGAGATTGTTGTGCATGTTATGGATGGAGTCATCATGGATGCTGAGTTTGAGCAATCAGTTCAACCTGATTACAGTGAAGAATGAGAGGAAACAAACCATTCAAACTCTACTGAATTGACTTCATTCTTGGCTTTGTACTGCAGGTTCAATACATGTTTTAACGTGTAGTATATCATGAATGATGTATTTTTGCATACTAGGAAATTTGTACCTCAGTTATTAACCAGAGAAATATTTTGCCTATATTCAGCCCCCCATTATACTGCTGATTGATCATAATTTCAGTCTAAGTAGGAGCTTTCGCTATTTTGTTTGTGTCAATGAAGTTCCTAGTGATGTAATTCATTATTATCAGTGTTAAGTAATGGCATGCTGTAACCTTTCAAAAAGAGGCTTTTCCGCTCTCTTTTTTTTGTCCAATGGATGTTGTATTTTTGGACATGGGGTTCATCATCATAGGGTCAGAGGTAATGTTCTAAGTTCTAACCCAACCGAGGCTGTGATCTGTGCAAGCTTTTGAATATGGCGACACCACCAGTCAAATTATGTTTCCGTAACATCATTCCATTCTGATACTTGAAAGAAAATGTAATCTGACCACAAAACTGCAATCACCAGGTCAACTAGAGAAAACATCAAGTATCCAATTGGCACAAAAATCCCAGCTACAAAATTTCTGAGCAAGCAAGGGAGTTTCTTGAAGATATCAAGGAAAGCAGAAGCTTGCTGTCAAGCCAAAGCATTACATTCAAGGCTTCGTTACTAAAGATTTACCCAAGTTGGAAACTCACGACCTTGTTTTTGCAGTATTTTAATTGTATCATGAATTGTTGATTTACATATGATGTTCAGGTTCATTTGTTTCAGTCAAGATTTCTATATATTAATTGCATACATTCAAGATTTCTTTCTTGATGGTAAAAAATAAAAAATCACACTTATGCAATAGTTCATAAGGCTAATAGGACAAATGAAATTATAGGGAACAACTGGAAACCAAAAGAGAAGTATTTGAAAAAAGGAGCAGCAATCAAATACTGAAATGTTAAACAACGAATATCTGTGTTATCAACCTGGGAATTTAGACAACAAATGGGGCCAAGGCTCATTAGGAGCGTAGTAAATCCTAAGGGGCTACCAAACGAGATCAATGTTATGTGTATCCCCCATCTGGACTGCAGAATTCTCCAAGACTGTATGAGAAGACATTTGGTGGTCAACAGTCAGATGGCCCTCACGAATTGGAGTCTGGTCAATTCTTCATATTTAGCTTCCAGCGGTAGCTGGTACGGCAACTGGCTTAGAGTCTTCTGCCTTTTCATGTTCTTTATTGAGTATCTGCAATCATATACCAAATTTCAAGTCATCAGGACATAAAATAGAGATATGAGGTCAGAATATGTAAATCCTTTGTTTGTTTTTTTATTTTTTATATTTTAACAAAATTGTGTTCACATGCGGATTTGGAGCCAAGAGTATTAACAAGATCAAATTGTTGAACATAATATTAAAATAATGTATTAGAATCAAGATTCAGGAAGTGTATCTCACCTTGTTGTTGATCAGGTTGTGGAGAGCGACTACACTTCGGATAAGGGAAGAAAGATAAATAACCAACATCATATCATTTGTTTTCACTGCACATTAAACAAATTAAGGGCATGGATCCACAATTTATAAACAAAGTGGCACAAATGAAAATCCCAGAAAATCCAGCAATGTAAGTGTGGCACGGTAAATTCACCTGAAAAGGCCTTGATTAACTCAGTCACATTGAGATTTGGTAGTAGATTGAACACATCCTGAAGGATTTCAAAAAGGTACAAACATAAGATAATGAATGACTACAACAGAAAAATATAAAATACCCATATGATATTTCACACATTCAACTGTAATAATTTGGGGAGAATCGTGGACAAGGACAGAGAGAGTCAGATTATCAAACAATGGAATATATAAGAAGAAGTGGGACATGATTTTCTCAGGAAGTTCTCAAGGGTTGGTTCCATGCAATCCCATGATACTCAAGATGAACATATGTTGCCTGTATATAGCATAAGGCAGACCAGAAATATACACAGATGTGATATAGTAACTTGATAGAATCCCAACATAAGGCTTAAATTCAAAGTTGAGTGCATCCATAAATAAAATTCATGCTGATTCTCCCAATCATCCATGCATCAGGTAACTGAAGAATTGTGGAACGTGGAGAGAACATATGTTGTAAGAAACTTAGTAAGAATCCCTACAATCGTAGTCGTATCACTTTTGGAAACACAAATCACTAAAAAGCAACAACAACAACAAAGACTTAGTCCCAATAACTTGTTCGAAAAGACCAATTAAAACTCCCAAACAATTACTCACTAAGCTCATGTTTGGTTGGGAGGAAAGCGGAGATAAGGGAAGTAGATGGAATGAAAGTGAAGAGAAGAGAAGAGACATACTTTTCTTTGATTGGTTAGACAGAAAAAAGAGAGAGAAGGGTTTCTGATGGGAGGCCCTTTCCATTGGCCAAATTGGACCAGAAGGGAGGGACAAGATGGGACTGGAGCTGAAAATACTTAAACACCCTAATAATTTTTTTGATAATTAATTAATTTAAATAAGAGTGTTATGGTGCACAAGTCTACTTAAACAACTTTATAATTCTTTATTTACTACCACATTTTTTCCTTTTAAAGGCATAAAAGCAAAATCAAGTAAAATTGTGCTTCCCCCTTTCTTTGCTCTCCCTGATCCAAATGTAAAAAGACACACTTCTCTTCTTTGTTCCTTTCCTCTCTCAACTAACCAAAGCACCAGACACAAAAAAGGACTATATCTTTCCTTTCCCTTCCCTTCAATTTTCTGTATGCAGCCAAACATGGCATAACATGGGTGTGAATTTTTCAAGCCGGAAACAACAGAATATAATAAGCAACAAACCACAATCAACAGATGCAGGCACATGAACACCCACAACAAATAAGTTGAAGAAAAAGAACTAATTCACTCAAAGAGATGCCTCACATTTCAGAATCAGCATTCTAACCTCCAATGAACAGTAGAACTAGTATTGATTTTACTAAAATTAGGAACTATAAATACATCTTGTTTCTTTTTTCATTGGTAAGTTACTCTTGCACCTGATAGGTATAAAACCCACGGACTTCATCCTCCACTCTGGAATTTACAAAGGGAGGAGGTGTCCTTTAATTGATCTATGTTTATGGTGATAAATTTTGTTATATATTCAAATAATGTGTAGACACGTAAATGTTGATCAAGAAAGTCCTTGATCTAGAATACATGAGACAAACTAGAAATGTACCTGTAAATGGTAAAGAATCTCGTGGTTTAATGGGATCTTTCCATCTATAACAAGGTCAAGATAACTTCGTATCTCTTTAAGTCGGGCATCCAACCCCTTCAGTGCTGCTAGTTTCCCAGTCACCTGCAGAAGACAAAAGAAGGCTAAGATCTTGTTTCCCACTTTTCTCTTTTTCATAAAGTACCACTGCGTAATTCTTATTGATCAGCAAGATAAAACAAGATGTGTAAAAAAATAAAATGAACACAAAGATGTGAGCACAGAGAGAGAGAGAGAGAGAGCAAAAAAAAACCTCTGTTGCAAGAGTGCTAATGGTAGTATCTTTCACGTCCCTGAGCAAGTGTTCCACCCCTGTCAGAGGGAAAGGTGGAAGGTAAATCAAAATGATTAATTAAGGATCTAGTTGATATACACACACTTATACGCACACATATGAGCACACATGAATTTAAAAAAAAATGCTTATTCAAACCTCACAAGTGTTTTGCATTTTATACTAAAAGAATATGAACACATTAAATTTAATTGAATCTCAGCTTTGTGTACAATGAGAATACCAATTTCCTCAACTTCATGGGCAGCAATTACTGAAGGCACATGCACAAACACCTTTTGGCTTTTCTGTGTGGCATTCTGTAACCATATAAAACTATTAGTTCTTGTTCCTCCCACATATGAATCAGGCTTTATCAAAAACAAGCTTTTGCCACTAAAGGCAACAAGAATACTAGAAATATACTAATCAATAGCTAAATATGAGAAGACCAACAACATATCCGTGCTTATATATAAAGAAGTTTGGTCTACCTCTTTAACTTCTTCAACAGCATAGTAAGCTTTTGATGGTATACCCAGTTCCTTAGGTTGGACATCAATTATAACCAGGACAGGATTCGGAACATAGCTGCAAAATAAGAAAACTTGATTAATACTAGAGAAAAGACACAAAAAACTAAGATTTTGGGGTCAGCTATGGATCCTCAACAAACTAATTAGGATCGGTCATTCTATTCTATCTAAATTCATACCCTCATTTACTTCCTTAATTGCCATATCCTTTTCAACTATTCTAATTGTGAACAATGCTTAACTTTTGCACAACAGTAACAACCTCAATTTCAACAACCTTCTAGGAAAAAGTCATAGGATTAGGCACGAGTCGAAACTAAGCAAAACTAGGATAGTCGTAACTAAACAAGCAAAATGTCAAAAATAACAATAGTTAGAAACAGTTACTATTGAAAATCAAAATTAGTAATAACATCTTACTCATTAAACAATCCATGAATAAGCAAGTCGTTTTCACGCAGCTTTGGACCCGTGCTGTACCACCCCACAACATGCTCCTTGGCTTGTAAAAAAAAAACAAAACAAGTAATTTTTTTTTGAACCACATTAGTTTCTCAAAACTACAAAACTAATTACTCAATCATCTGAATTTAGAGAGCATAAAAATACATAGTATTAGGTTAAAAACACAAAAATTGAAGTAATTACCGTTAATTCTCTTGAACATGGAGAACATGGATTCATGGTAGTTATGGTCAAGGAACCATATGCTTGGGTCCCTATCATCTTCCTCAAACGGCACTGTAATTATATTAAAACACTCAATTTTTACAGCCTAATTCACAATCAATACTGTAAATTGTTAAAAGGTTTGAGATCGAAATTGTAGAATTTGACCTGCGTAGCTGTTGGTGACATCGACGGTGCCTTTGAAAGTGGAGCCGAGCAAAACCCCGACGACGCGTTTGCGAGTGTCTTTGGCGACTCGGTTGTAGTTGTCGACGATGCTGAGCAGAACCAGTGGGTGTACAATCACTTTCTCTATCGATTTCCCCGATATTTGCTGCGTCTTTATCACGTCCATTGCTCCAATTCGATTTCGATTTCGATTTCGATTTAACGATTTGTATTTGCTTGCTTGTTCGCCAGGAAACCCTGACCTGAATGTAAATATATTATTATAGCTTTTGCTTTGCTTTTTCCTCGGTTGCTTTTTTGTTTTTGTTTTTGAACTTGAGAACAAGGATTGGGTTGAAAGGTTGGGGCTAGGGTATGGGCTGGACTGTCCATATAATTCTTATTGCGTAACATTCGGTGCACCAAAAGCAGCCCATAAGAGGAAATTTTAGTGCACGATGAAATTTTACAAGCCCAACTAGGACTCCTAAGATTTGGGCCTTCCTCTAATTTTTTCCACACTCCTCTACTATCACAACTAATAGGTTAATGTCTAGCTTCTCAACTTAGATTTGCTGACATTTGTGTTGAGCTTGATGCTGAGCTTATTGTTGTACTTCTCAATAATTACTCGATAAATAATCTCATGCTTGAGCCTTTACTTGGTGATTGTAGGACCCTATTGAAGAAATTTCATAGTACAAATGTCCAGTACATTTTCAGGGAGGCAAACCAATGTGCTGATGCATTGGCTAAGTTTGGAGCCACCCTTTCGTCGGATTTTGTTAATTTTGTTAACCCACCGCCTGTGGTGGAGGATTTGCTGGCTTTTGACAAAGCCGAGCTTTATTGTAACAGACTTATTAGTACTTAATCTATTTTAGCGTTGGTTTACCAAAAAAAAAAAAAAAAAAGGTTAATGTCTGTTATTCTCAAAAAAAAAGAAAAAAAAGAAAAAAAAGAGGTTAATGTCTGTCAGGTCAAAATAAAATGAAATAAAATTTAAAAAAATATATATATATATATATATATATATATATATATTTATATTTTGGGTCTCACTATGGTTACCACAAATCAAAATAAGAGTATTATAAAAATGTTGTAAAATTTTGTTGGGTCTTTAGACTTCCTCCATATTCATTATTTCTTCCACCCTCGCTCCTTTTTATTTTTATTTTTATTTTTCATTTTCTTTACAATGAAATATATTATATTTCATAATCATTTTTAAGTTATTTGGTTGACGAAAATATATTGATATTTTTTGTTGAAATCTTTTAATTGACATGAAGCATTGAAAATAAATTACAATTTATATTTACAATATATTTTTTGTGAAAAATAATTTTTTGTTTTATTTTAATTTATTTTTCTAACGTAATTTACATTTCTCAAAATAATTTTATGAGAATTGCTAGGTCCACAGCAATTTTATAATATATCTTAGATAGTAAGTTGTTATTAGTTGTTACTGGTGATCAAAAAACTAATTTCAGTTGTGGTCCCAAATTAAAACCAATAACAACTTGCTACTTAGAATTTGTTTTGAAAATATTGTAAATGTAACATTTCTCTCATTTTATTATTAACATTCTTTTTTAATCTTATCATAGTTAGAATGGTGGCATGCTGGGTTTGGGGGGGAGAGAAAGAGAGACAATAGTCTTTTTCCAACATAAACCCTGTAAATATTTTACCTATCAATCCCTATTAAATTTTAAGAATTCCATCCCCAAAACCATGTATATTTCAACCATGATATCCCAAAACCTTGCATTTATCTGAGTCACTAGTCAAATCAAACAAGTCAAATTATGTTGGCTATTGGTTTAACCTAAAATTGAACATTTGAATAGTCCTACCATAGTTTTTGAGTAGAATTTGTAAGGTGTTTTTATGTTAAAATCCTATTACCTCTCACTTGTGTGTCTGTTTATTTCTCAAAAGTAATTTTATACTAAATTAAATAGTATCTTAATTAATAAAGAAAGAGAGGTACACTTTAAAAAACAAATAGTTAGAGGTATTACATAATTGAGATTGGATACTTGATAGATGTATAAAAATCAAACTCTTCCCGAATCATAGTGGATTTAAAAATGTGAACCCAAATTCACCATAACCTCATTGTACTCTTCTTATTTGAACTACAATCTTGACACTGTCAATAATAATAATGAATTAAAAATAAGAATATTGGTTTTTTTTTGGGGATTGATTTGATAAAATTTGAAAGGAGACATTACCAATGAGTTAGAACTCAGAAAAATATAGATCTTCTATAGTTAACCTTAACCCAAGAAAAGGGGTAGAGAAAGAAGAAAAAGACAACTAATTTAGCCCATTCAAAGTTTCAAAAGACTTTGGTCTCCTCTTTGACTAAGAACTGTACTGGTACTTAAAATTCAAAGTTGGAATCAGACTCCAAGGTATGACTCATTTGTGTACCAGTATATATATTTATGCACTCCAAGAAGACATCTCTCGTGAGATGAAGCGAATTCCGATTTCCAAGCTTTCACGGAAACAAAAATCCAACAGAGTAAACACAGAGAGATAAAACATTAAAACAATATTGTTTTGTGAGCATGTAGAGAAGAATGTCGAAGCATTTTCAATAAGTCAAAGAGAAAAATCTATCACTACGTAAATTTTTTCAGCTACAAATATTAAAAAAAAAAAAAACATATTGCCCTTTCCTTCCCTTCCAAAAGACAAACAACTGGTGAATGAGAACAATTTTTCTTTGTTCCCCTAATTCAAAGCTTAATTATTGTTTACAGAAAGCTTAAGCGCAGATCCAACGGTGGATGATCCATTTCAGTCCCAAAATTGTATGAATAAGCTGTAGTATCCATGAAGTACTCATTAGCATGTAGTCTCAGCCTCTCAGACTCATCAAAGGAATTTAATGGGAAAAGTTGAAGGGTCTCAATCACTCTTTCAGGCTCCGAAACCTCATGTATTTCTGCGAAATCTGTTAAAAGCAAAATAAATCAAATCAGTGACAGCCTAATGCAACAGTTAAGGATAAGTGTTAAACTTGGTATTTGAAAACAGTGAGAGAAAATGAAAGAAATTTTTTGTGTATTCTTAGATCGATCTTCATATTATACGTACGTTTTGCAGATGAAACTTTTTCCTGCTGATCTTGCCTGATGAAATCTTTATCATCAATGGAAACTCTACGCCGCTTCTGTCTTTCCCTAGCTTTATGGTTCTGAAACCAGTAAAAGACGTTCTTACTCTCAATCTTTCCGTAAAAGCTGAGCTGAGTGGAGATCTTCTGAATCTGATCAGTGCTCGGAGTTCGAAGTCCGGACCTGAACAAGTCAGTCAGAACTTTAACCTGTTCAGTAGTTGGATTCCAACGCCCACACTTGGTTCCAGTGCTTCCATTACCACCACCACGAGCTTTAATGCAAAAACCTGACATTCCATCTTCCATGATTCAGCTTCAAGTGCCTTTGAGCGCTTCTGTGCCTCTGAACTTTCACTTTGAGCTTCTGAACTCAAAAGATGCATGCCACTTCGTGTGCATATATAATACAATAAACAATAAACTAATGCACATAACACAACATTTCTAAAACATTATTTTAATTATGCATCAATCACAATAAATCATACTCACAATTGTAAAAAAAAAAAAGCATATATTGTTGCTACAAGACATATCAACATGCATGAAAAATATTCTAAACCTAGCATTGTTCTACATAATTGAATAGTTTATTCTGTATTTTTTTTTTTTTTTTTGGTGGTTTTTGCTTTTGTAACTTTTGTTTTATTCAATAAGAGAGATCAAGGAATAGCAGAATAAATTAGACCATTTTGTTTAATTCAGTTTGCTTTGATTTTAGGGAGTCCGAGAATTGAATTATGCGCATTTGATCTCTTTGTTTTTGCCCGGTTTTTAGTGCGGAGAGATAGAAATAGAGAGACAAGCGTAAAAGCTGCCACTGTTGAACGTTTCGGTCGGCGAGCAGACAAGATGTAAGTTTCACTTGCTATGATTAAATTATATCTTGGTCTCTATATAAAATCTTTGTGAATTCCTTGAGTTCATGAACACTGATAAATTATAGATAGGACTCTTTGTGTTTTTCAGTAAAGTAGGTATTTGCTTCTATTATATACATGCCTCATGAGACTAATCTAGTAAGTCCAAACTCCACCAGGACATGAGAGTAATCCGAGTTTTGTTTTTTAAACAAAAGGGTGTCTGCTAAAGAACATGTAGAACAGTTCAAATTTCATATTATTATTATTATATCTTTAAGTGGGTGTTAGGCCAAAAAGAGATTGATGCAAGTGAAAGTCAAAGTTACACATTGTCTGATTTGGGTTGGACGGTTGTGATCACAACAGACTGACAAAGATACTCGGTTAGGTTGACCATATGTACACCCTTAGTCAGAAAAATTGTTAAGAGTTTAAAGAGTTAAAGCTTCTTTTAAGAGTGTGGGAACATAAACTAAGAGACAACAAAGCCACCAAATAGAGATTTTGGGAGAGACAACTCATGACCAGCCAAAAGGGGAGCAACTTGGCTTTTCTTATGTCATGTGGCTCCTGTCTCAGGCAACTCAATGCCTTTTTTTAAGTCATCTGTTTGCTTTTTCTTTTTGTTCGAAACTTAGGCAACCTTTTTTTTTTTGGGAATTTAAAAAAAAATGGATAAGTTTTTATTTGATTATGAATGACTAGGTGAGTGATCTAATCGTAAGTGGGAAATATATTATAGTTAGGCCTTGTCTGTGACTAGGAATTTGATTTTGATTACTTTAAGTAATTGAGTTTGGGAGGATTAAACTCGAGGAGATTGCAAAATCATCATACAAATCCTTATGAGATGTGAGAATTGAAAGATTGAATATTTTGAATTATTTTATGTTTCTGAAGCCATGTTAATTTCGATATTACCAAAATTTGGTCACGTTTTGGACCTCTCTTAAGTAATTGAGTTTGGGAAAATTAGACTCGAGGAGATTGCAAAATCAACATACAAATCCTTATGAGATGTGAGAATTGAAAGACTGAATGTTTTGAATTATTTTATGTTTCTGAAGTCATGTTAGTTTCGATATTACCAAAATTTGGTCACGTTTTGGACCTCTTTTTTTTTTCTTTGGAAGGTGGTAATATTTAAATAAATGTATGCAATAATTGTTATTTTTATATCCTTAAGTTTGGCAAAAAGTGGCCAAAAGTAGTAGCTAGAAAATTAGAAATACATACAGTGAAAGCTCTTTCTTAAAAAACAAATATTTCTGGGACTACAAATTTCTGACAAGAAAAGTTCAATTAACTTCATGTTAGTTCAAGTAAAAGAAGATAGTTTCTACAAGCAAAGCTTATTCTTCCTCAACAATTTTTTCTTTTCTTTTATTTTTCTGAGACTGGCTTTATCTGACCCCAAAAAAAATGCTCGTTTTCCTACTTGTTTTATTCATACTTTGCTCCGTATTGGAAGAACACTTTTGAAATTTTTTGTTTTCACTTTAGAAAAGAAAGTGCAGCGGTAAATTGTTTTGCGCACAATTCTACAATTCCCGATGATGTTCTATTCACGAGCATGAAATTTGTCGTTTTGTACTTAGCACTATTGTTTGCCTTGATCTAACTCCTAGGACTTCTTTGACTAAAATAAAACCAAGTCTACATGTCATGCAGGTGGCTGTGTACCAAATCGAACAAGGTATATCTGTGTGAAACCTCCTCATTATCCGTGGAGCCTTTTATCATATTTTAATGTTTCTGTTTGTCTATTCTCAGAGCTACCTTATTAAACATAAATTCCCAAAACAAGCTACAACAATCTTGATGTTAAATTAATTCATTTTTTAAAAAAAAATTGCTGAGAGTTTCAAAGTTTGATGAAGAATGAAAGTTTGTGATGAATTGTTACATGTCTATCAACAAAATCCTATGAAACTTCTCTCTTTTGTGAATATGAATTTTAAAACTTAAATATCTTTCTATGAAACTTCTCTCTTTCGTCAATGTGAATTTTAAATCTTTAAATTTCTTTCCAAGAAACTTCTCTCTTTCGTGAATGTGAATTTTGAGAATTTTAAACCTTAAATGTCTTTTTATAAAACTTCTCTCTTTTGTGAATGTGAATTTTAAGCTTTAACAGTAATGTTATAGTTACATACTATTTTATAATATTTTTACAAATTATTGATCTGATAAATTCTTACTAGTTTTAATTTTTACTTACCAATAATTATTTGAAAAATACTAAAGTCATATCAGTAATTTGTAAAAATTTTGTAAAATAATTTGTGTCTGTAGCATTACTCAAACTTTAAATATCTTTCTACAAAAATTTTATCTTTTATGAATGTGAATTTTAAACATTAAATGTCTTCGCTTGAATCAACGGAAAATACCAGTTGAATTACACGATATTATTGGGCAAAACTTCTCTCTTTCTTAGTTAAATTTGTAGACTTGTTATTATTGATAAAAGGACCATATGTCGTGTTCTAATGTCCTTACTGATTGTCCATGTATCATCCTACAGCAACTCTACAATCTCATCTCTTTGAGAAAAGGAAAGAGAAAGAGGGTTTTAGTTTAGATCTATCCGACAGACATGAACGAGGAAAATGTTATTCAGTGAGATTCGAGAAGTCTTAAAGCTAGAAATATAGGGCACGCGTGAAATATAGGGCACCCCATACCTACGTCTTTTTTGAACTTTTGTCTCCACCACGTTTGTCTTGTACTTTGTATTAAGATTAGAAGAGAAAAACTTCCACTACAGGGACAAAAGGCAAAAGTCACTAATCATCCCATGACAGCATGATCAGGAGAAAAAATTTTGAAGGCCCAATCATATGTGTTGTCCCAGCAATGACACAGCAGTATAATCAGTTTAAAAAGCAATAGTGATGGTACCACGGGATCCAAGCATGAATATTCATTACCATGTGTCACAGACAGAAGATGCAAAACTCATTTTTACTGGCCAAAATGGGAATATACTCCTTTCGCGCAAAATATGTAGAAGAATGTCCCTGTCTTGAAACTATTTAGGAAAATACCCCTACTTTAAACTTGATCTTCTAAAAATTGAGTTTCAATGAAAAACTTGATTTTTAGAAAATCGAGTTATAGGCAATCAAACTTAAAAAAAAAAAAAAAAAAAAAAAACTCGAGTTCCATGTAGGTTTTTTTTAAGTATTTCGATTTTTGCCAAATCGAGTTTCAAAACAGAGACATATCCCTAAATAGTTTCAAACATGAAGCATTTTGCTTGGAACTTTTTGGCGAAAGGGGTATATCCCCATTTTGGCCCATTTTTACCAATTGTTTAGTTTTGGAAGAGAGGATTTGGAACCTTTGTCCTGTTTGGTTTGGAGGGAACTCATTTTTCATATCTCTATACTCAAATTTCATCAATCTAATTCATTATCTAATTCTCATATTTGTAATTGGCATTTTTCCCACAACTCTACTTGCAATATGTTTGGCAAAATTTGCTCAACAACATTTTTTCAGAAAAATATTAGATAGACAGCACGCGTTTGAAGTTATTTAGTAAGTTAGACTGTTTTTTGAAAATCGAGTTTGTGAAACTCGAGTTCCAACCCAAAATCGAGTTTCTCAAACTCGATTTACGCCTGATCTTTAAAAAAAAAAAAAAAGAAAAAAAAAAAGGTGGAACTCGAGTTTAGTAAACTCGAGTTCCATGCTTTTAAAAAAAAAAAAAAAACCCAAATGAAACACGAGTTTTGTTATTTTTTTAAAATGGAACTCGAGTTTACTAAACTAGAGTTCCACCTTTTTTTTTTTATTTTTTTTTTATAAAGATTAGGCGTAAATCGAGTTTGAGAAACTCGATTTTGGGTTGGAACTCGAGTTTCACAAACTCGATTTTCAAAAAACAGTCTAACTTACTAAATAACTTCAAACGCGTGCTAGCCACCGAAATTTTTCCAAAAAATGTACTGTTGAGCAAATTTTGACCAATATGTTTGGACGGAAGTTCATAGTGATATTTTCATTTCAAAAACTCAACTTTAAGCAAAGCTGTGGGACCATGAAAATTAGTGCACTGCGAAAGGCACAAAACGGCTCTCTTGAGTACCCGCATAGAGCTTCTCTCTCCTTTTCATAACATTTTCACTCCCTCTTCATCTGTTTCCACAAAACCTATTATTTCTCTTAAAAATCTTTGCCCCTCTTTCTCTGCTTCTCTTTTTCCGCTCTTCTATTCTCTTCTCTTCCTCTCACTTTGCCTCTATCTCTCCTCTTTCTCTTATTATTTTTCTTCAGTTATCGAGTAGTGCACTGAACGAGTTCTCCTCCATTTTCCCTTCATCTTCGGAGTTTGCAAGACCCAGACCGGTATTCCAATCGGAGATGTTCTTCACTTTTTTTGAATGCAAGAGGGAAAGAGATCTTTTTAGTTTTTCGAAAAAGATGAAAGTCCAAACCAAAAGAAATGAGTTCAAGAAAGTGAAAGTAAAGTAAAATGAAACTAAGGAACACTAAAGAAAAAAAAACAGAAGGCTGGTGTGTGCACAGTGAAAGAGCCATTGGAGTGCAATTAATGCTTTGTTTTTTATGTTGATAATACATACAGGTGGAGACCCATTTAGATAAGCAAAATTACGAAATTGCCCAGGTAACTTAGTTTTGATAATCCAAAATCAACAAAAATATGTTCTTGAGGTGACTCTCACACGGTTCGCTAGCTCCCTTCAGCTGGGCTTAACTGCTAGCGGCCGGCTCCCTGCTCGGGGGTGACATATAGCCATAAAGACCTCCTTTTTTCTTTCTCAAAAAAAAAAAACAAAAATATGTTCTTATTTTCCACAACTCTAACTCAGCTTTTTGAGTTATGAGTTATGGAAATTAAAAATAAATATCAAACCAAACAACTACAAGTGATGTGGGCCCCACAAAAAGTGAGTGATGAATTATGAAATTTGAGTGATGAGTGATGAAAAATTGAAAATAGGTTAAACCAAACATGGCTGAATATCTTTATTGAGAATGGAAGAAACTAGAAGATATCAATTGAACTACAAGACTTTTAACCAACTAGCAAGGAAAAGAAATACTATGGACACTTTCTTTTTCAATCTATTTCAGAATTTGTTAAGAGGATAAACTATAATTTATTAACGGGTGATTTTGCACGGACCAAACACTTGTGTTATTTTTATATTTCTCTAATCACAATATACAACTTTATGAATTGTGAGAATTGTGAAAATTTGTGTAGATTGATCCGGTGCATTGGGCTTGAAACAAAACAGTATGATCCTATGGAGTCATATTCTAGTGCCAAAAGGGTGCAACATGAACCCTTCTAGCAACACGCATGTCAAGTAGAACTCAACCTCACCATATGCATTTGAGGTACCCAATGCAGTATTACTTATTTTAATTATGTGTTATTTGGCAGTAGTTTCCCGAGTGGTACATTTCAATTGAAACATTCATATCTTGCAAACGGGGCCGCATGTGGTAAGCCCATAATCACATGTTTACCAAGTACAGATCCTGGACTAAAATAATGAAAAAAAAAAAAAAAAAAAAAAAAAGCCCACAAACACTCAGTTCCTCTGCGCTGAATTAGAACAAGAGGTAAACATCCAAAGAGGTATTTACTTTACAGTTTCTGGATGCTTGCAGATATATTATTAATATCTATACCTTCAAAACCTCATCCGCCATTTTGAAAATTATTAGAACAGACATATGGAACATTTGGATGAGATGTTTCCTAACCCAATCTCTACCACACCGAGATGGAATCTTTTTTTATTTTATTTAAATAATTCGAGCTGATATCTTATATAACATGTGCAAAATGACTACAGGTACAAGCTACAATGTCATTTTGGATCAGAGATATACGTTCAAGATGGGCATGTTTCTCAAATCTGTGAGAACTGTAACCACCAGAGAGCAACATTTGGAAAATAGATTATAGCAGCTTTGTAGTGATATTCTCATCCAAGATGAAACCTGGTTACAATCATCCAAGCTTGAAAAATTCCCGCGGAAACAAATAAATCAAAGAAAATCTATGGTAACATTCTTAGACCATTAGAGAAACAGTTACTAACATCAACCACAAAAATTTGCTCAAACATAACATGTTTCTAGAAAACATCTGAAAAACTACAAAGCAATCTTTGTATAATTGAGGACAACCTATCTATTCAAAATCATGCAAGAAATATTACAACCTCTTCTGGATAAAAGGTCAGCATTCCTCAAACTTGGCCATATAACAATAATGCAGAACACTTTTGTAATTGCCTTGGCACATGGTTTTAAGAATCGATTGGAATTACAGGATCTGAGCAGCTGTGTTCAACTTCTCAGCTAAGCTGAGCTGTGTCCTGGTGATGCTTGACAAATAGAGCAAGAGCAAATTGTCCTGTGAGGAAAAAAAAAAGAGCAAACTTAGAGTCAGATTAATACCCAAGACACTAATATCCCAATTTGGATGTGACTGGACCTACGGTACAGAACAAACATGTAAGTATGCAAACATCCATTAATATCTATTGAAAACTAGTTCCATAACTATCAATAACATGAGGTGGCCATTGAGTTCATGGACCAAGCAAAATTTGGAAGTTAAGCTGGTCCATAAACTTAACTTTTATTAAGTAAATAGTCCAATAAATTTCGTTACCTGTAGGTTGTCATTTACAAGCTTATCAAAAGCTGGTGGTGACAGTTTGGGAAGTGATGATACAGTCTCTGATATAAATCTCCCTATGCTATTATCTGGAGCAACATGCCCTTCCTGGGAGAAAAAATAATTATGATATGAAAAGTAGGTAAGCATGAACACAGAAGGTAATGCCACCTTACCACAACATTGTCAACATATTTGTAGACATCATCAATTAGAGCTAATAGCCTTTCCATTGAAGCTTCCATCCCTTCTAAATCATTTGGGAGTTTGTCAACCATTGTTGTCTTTAGAATATCAACTGCCATCATGATATTTATTCTCAATCAGAATTGCATCAAGAATACATAAATGATTCTCTAGACAATTTTGGATTTAGTGTAAACAAGCATACATTATTCAGTAACAAGTTAACAACAGAATTAGCTGAGACATACAATGCAATGCACTGTCAGCAAAAATGCACACTGGTGAGTGTATGCAGTTATAAGATGAGTCAGATTAAAATCAGAAATTAACTACTCCTTTTGACATGGTAAAATCTATTGCAAACTATTAAAAAATGGCAGAGTAATTATTTTTTCTTACTAATGAAGTATGCAGTCCCTCTAGGTTTAAAGACATTTTCAAAATCTATAAGCTAAAGGATATTGGAAAGTTGCTTGCATGAGAGAGGCCTTTAACAATCTGCCAAGGATGGGAAATTAGATGCAGTGATTTTAGTCTGTTACTTGACTTAGCTGACCAACAAAAGAAGACAATTGGATACTGCCCAAAACAGTTATCCACTAGTTAAGAGACCTCAAAATCATTTGTCGAAGTCTATGATTAGCCCGCTCAACACCATCAAGGGCCATACTACTCCCATTCAAGGTGTGCCTTTTAACATATATAAATATCAAGGGAATAAGCCAGTGACGATTCCTAGTCCCACTCTGACAAAAAGTGAAATAATCTGACTATTATTGTTTTGAGCATGAGGACTCAAAATTCATCTTATCTAGGGAGATCTTGCATCTATGTCCATATAAGTTCCTTTAACAACACTTCAAGAAAGAATACTTTCATCATCTCAGGAAGATAATCTCAGCACATGTGCATGTATGCATATGTTAAGTATGCATGCCTACAGGCTTTTGGGGTTGAGAGGGAAAGGGTTAGGGGGCATTGATTATCAAAAATTTTACAAGGAAAGAGGGTGTTCAATTGAATCTTACATCCAACTCGTTCAGCTTCAACCATACGAAGATCCAGCGGAACTTCCTGAAATTGTGCAGCAAGTTGCCGGTCTCCAAGTGACAAATTGGAAGAAACATAAGCCTTTATGGTACCCTCTCCATTGTTGAATCCCGTGTCGACAGTCAAATGAATTGGGTTGGGAACTTCTCTTGAATAAAATTCATGGATCAGTGCACTACCACCAGTAACCCCAAGACCAGTTGAATACCTGCATACATTAACAGAGGTATGACGGAAAACTTTAAAAACTCTTTGACATAAGACCCTATATAATCAGTAAGCAGCAAGCAAGCATCAATCCTAAACAGTTGAATTTGAGAAGGTTTCCCCAGCTGAATTTTCCTTTTTTTTAAAAAAAAAAATCTATAATCAACAGTTAGTACATGGGTTTCATTTTGCTTTTTGGAAAGTAGAGTGGAAATTGGTCTGATGTTGAGAAACCATCCCCATACTAAATATCTATATACTATTTCCCATGTTTTTCTTATCTAAGTTTACTCAATGCAGAAGTTAGGATACAGAAAAGAGTAGACCAGGATAATACAAATTTGAAAATGTTCCTAATCTTAGTAATCTTTCTAAAGTCTATTAGTCACGGCAACTGCATGTTTTAGTGTGTGCAGTGTGCACTGCAGGTTTACCGGACAAGCATAACAATTGAAGTTGAACACTCTGCCTATAACTACAGCAAGTGCAATCAGAATACTCTGCCTACATAAATATCAACAGCTAAACATTTTTTTATTGGTTACTCGCGCACTTGATGGGTCTTCAACCCATGGCTCACCCTCCACCTAGAACTCATAAGGGGAGGACTGAGGAGGTGCTAGTTGAGCTATAGCTCATTGGCAATCAATAGCTAAACATTTTATTAAGTATCATGAAATTTACCATCCAACAATGACTTCCTTCGGATTCACTTTCTGGTGGGACACTAACATATTGTGATGGTACTCAATATCTAAAGCAACCTGCAATTCCAATAAACAAAACCACATCAGAAAATCTGAAACTTGTTGATGTTCAAAAACATTAACACTAAATTCCATTCCTAAAAGCTCTTCACATTACGAATTTCAATTCAAACGTTTCCTTATCTCAGATCCCAAACATCGAAATCCTATCCTCTCCAATTCTAAGCATATATTCCCTTTCTACTTTCTATATTTTCTCAGCAACCAAACAGAAACCAATAAATAGCTAAAAATCGAAAAAAAGAAAAAAACCTGATCGGCGGACTCGCTGTGAGGAACGGCATAAGAGTTGCGGATGTCGACGGTGCCATCAGGTAAGATCGAACCGAGGAGAGTGCCGATGACGCGCTCGGCTTGGTCAGGGCGTCTGACGTAGCAGTCGCAGATGTTGAAGATGACCAGAGGGTGAATTTTGGCTGTCAAGGTCGACGACGACGTTCCGAACTGCAACACGGTGTGCTCGCTCGCCGCCATTCTCTCTCTCTCTGAGCTCGAGACTGGTCTGGCGAGAGAGATTGAGAGCGTAGCTAGGGTTTTTGGAAAGAGGGAAGAAACTTAGAATACAGTGCAAGATATTGGACACTGGACAGTTTCGATTTCGATTATGATTGGGCTGAGAGTGTGAAAATATGGGCCCATATTGGCCCAAATTAGGAGGCCTTTCCATCCTCTTTAATTCTAGCCCAACTTCAACTTTACTATTTTATCTATCAACTGAGTCTAATTATTTTTACACAACATTTTCAAAACAAATTCTATTTGACAAGTTATTATCGATTTAACGGTTTTAATCTGTTTCAAGTACTGAAATTACTCTTTTGTCCATTAGTAACAACCAATAACAATTTTCTACATAATATTTATTGTAAAAAGTTATGAACATAATATATTTCATAAGTCTAATGCTCTTTTGTTTTGAAGTAAAATATTTTTTGAAAAATATTTTTTATTTTATTTTATTTTTAGGTGTTTGGTTTACAGGCAAAATATGGTCAAACTTGTAAAATATTTTCCGTTGATTATAAAATCTTTTATAAATACTTGTAAAACGTTTTACATTTAAAATTTTTGTAAATTATTTAACAAAAACATAAAGTAGCTTTCCCTCCCCACTCTGGTGACTAATTCACCAATCTGGTGGGCAGAGTCACCGCTCTAGCAGTCAGTGCCTTGGGTTTGGTCATTGGGGGTTGTCATTCTGCCCACTAGTGTTGGTGGTTCGATCACTAGAGACATTATTTTGGTGTTTGGTGTTGGAGGTCCAGTAAACAGAGCATAAGAATTGTGACATAATTGCTAAAAGCTTGCAACTTGATTGACATTTTTTGTGGTTCCAAAAAAAACATATAGAAAATCTCCCATCCAAAAAAAAAAAAAAATTATAATGATAAAACACATGTATATTTTGAAATTATATTTTAAGTTCCTCAATTAAATTCAACTTCCTGGTTATATTAAAAAAATGACTCGTATAGATACAATTATTTTCCTTGAAACCACCAAGCGTGGCCTAGTGACTTGTCCACCAGGACCACCACTGAGTAAGGCTTTAGGGTTCGATTGGATTTGCTCTCCAGTTTGAGTTCCAGCAACTGCAACACCTTGTGGCCAGCAGCAGGCTCCTACCTGGAATGGGAATTAGTTGAGGTGCATGTAAACTGGTCTGGACACCCCGTGGAAAACCAAAAAAAAAAAGAAAGATATATATATATATATATATATTTTCCTTGAAAAAATATTAATTCTTTTGGTTGCATTGGTTATTACAATAATGTGACTGAATTTGATTTAAGGCCCCCAAAAAAGAAAGTATTGGAATCAGCTTGATTTTATTCATCCCACAACTATATCAGTTTGATTCAACCCAACTAAAAAAGAAAAAGAAAAAAAAAGACTCTTTATCTGCTTGGTTCTGTTTTAGACTGGATCAGGCTTTGAAAACGGCCCAGTAAACAAAGGTTTGGGCTGAAATGCTAGACCCTACCACATATTGGTTACCCATTAATCAAAATCTCATGTAATATTTTTCGGCCGTGTTTGGATACCGCTTATTTTACTGAAAACTTATTATTGAAAACATTATAACAAAATATTTTTTATTATTGAAAATATTGTTCACGCGTTTTTCATCACAGAAATGCTGCTATGCAAACGCACACTGATAGTGAAACGCTCTTCTAAAAAAAAAAAAAAAAAAAAGAAAGTGAAATGCAGACGTGTGCTTTTCAGCACTATCCAAACGAAGGCTTCGTGTCTCATGCTCGAAAGTGCCCAAATGCATTGAGAGTTTGGGACTACTACTCACGAACATGTTTGATTGACATGTTAACTACCAAAAAATTACTAAAACAAATTCTATATTTCTATATCTTATCTTGTTGCCGGTTACCCATTCTCCCTCTTTTCTAAATTAGAAAATTTAGTATTACAACTTATTTCATCATTTCTTTGCAATAATTGTAATGTGGCAAAGTGTGAGTGATTGAAGAAAATTATAAATCCATATATAAATGATAAACAACCACTTAGGGCCCATTTGGTACTTTTGTTTAAAAAACAGTTTTCATTGTTTAAACATTACAGTACGTATTTTTACAACACGTATTTCCACAACACTTTTTCATCTCATATATATTTTCACAACATTTAAACGTTACTAGAAATTTCTTACCAAACAAGCCCTAAAGTCTGCCATATCAAAATTGTGGTAAAAAAATTATGAAATAGTGTGATTCTAGAACTACCGTGAATGAATGGTTTGTAATGGTACATATCATCCAATTTTTTTTCCCCACATGTAACATGTTCATCGTCAAATAGAGAACTTCTTTTTCCATCGATCTAAGTCTGTATTTTCAAAGCTCCGACAAGTCACTATTTTTCTAGACCAGTTGGACAGTTTAGCCTAACTTATTAGTACTATTCATGTATTTGGTCCTAGTCCTACAATTTATTATTTGTAGGACCTAGCCATGGGCGGCGATACATGCATGCTAGGCAAGCCCGGTCCAAAACCTTAAGGTACTTTCTTTTATATTTTAGTCCCCAAACTTTCTTACTTCTTAGTTCTTATATAACTTCCAAGTTTGTTTACTTTTTTTTATAAATGTTCTTCTTAGTTTGCCTCCTCAGTCTTATAATATGCCCTTCGACCAAACTTTGGACTACTTGGAGTACTTTTCATTTCATGTGATCTCGAGCTTAAGCCATACGGCATAATAATATTTTAAGTGAATTATTTAGCAATGACAATTTGTTAATGCCTATTCGACATTCATAGAGTTTCAGCGTTCAGACATTTTATTTTGTTTCCATTAATTTCTTTTTGGCGTAGAAACTGATTGAGTTAGACAGGTTTTTGATGTGCCGTATTTTACATCATTTTGTTTAACGATTTCCTAAGATAAGCACAATGGTTTCAATCAAAAAGGGGAACAAAGAAAATATGATATCAATCTCAGTGTTAGGTAGATATCAGTATCTAACTATAATGAAAAGTATTATTAGAAATTAGGTTGGGTTTGGATTTTGTCTAGCTCATGAATTATGAAGCAACCACATAAGAATATAAAATGAATTATGCGTTTGCATGAGATTCAATACGTAACAACTACAATAGACTAACGGAAAAAAGAAGAAGGCAAAAATACACTTTTAGTCTCTATATTTTGGGTCAATTCTCATTTTGGTCTCTAAATTGATTTTGTGCCTACTTTAGTCCTTGAAAACAGAAAATTGTTTCCGTTTTGGTCCCTGCCATTAATCCACTAATAGAAAAGCTTACGTGACAGACGAAGTGCTCTGGAGTAGGCGCAAAATCAATTTAGGGACTAAAATAAGAATTAGCCCAAAATGTTAGGACCAAAAGTGTATTTTTGCCGCAAAAAAAAAAATCACCCACTGTATTCAAAACTTAAGTATTTTTCAAAATGTGCAGTTCTCTTTCTCTGACCATCTCTTTAAGGTTATCATCTATCCTAAAACTTGGAGTGAGAAATTATTAAGGAGACTCGGATAATCTTTATATGAAATTCATATTTGTGTGGTCCTAATTGTGTTCATGAAATTGTGAGTGATACGAATCTCACAAAACAAGTTAAATATTCAATTTCAATTCAAGTTGTGTGAGGTATGCATCTAAAGTTAAAAGAATAAAACAAATTGTTACATGTTATTTAAACTCTATTTTATGTTTCTTATGAACAATTTTTTTTAAAAAAAGCTTTTCTTTCTAGGTATATAATTACTTTTTCCCAACTAATCTGTTCCAATATAGATGGTGCCAATGAGTACCTAATCTTCATGTTAAACTACTAATAATTAGGATTAAAATAGGTGAGAGAGCAGTGCATGAGATTGAAGTAGGTTTGGTCGGTGTTATTTCTGAATTGACAATACACAAATTCACAACCAAACATACAAGCCCACCAACAGAGATGGGGCCCATCAGAAACCTCCCTTTGCACAAAATAGACAAGGAAAGAAGGCTCTTTGAAAAAGAAGCATGCTAGGAGTATTTCACATCTTACATACACATACACATACACATTAAAACAAAAAACAAAAAAAAAAAACAGAGAAATTGAACCAACTCCGCTTGATCGTTATCTTGAAACATCAACGGCCACAAATAGAAGCATCATGTGTTCTGTGATCAATCAATCATCACTTTGATTTGAAAGGAAGGGCTCTGATCACAACCTGGTGGTATAGAGCTGCAAGTGCTGCCCCAATGAATGGTCCCACCCAGAAAATCCACTGCACCCACAGGTTAAGAACAAAAAAGAAATGAAAAAAAAGTGTTAGGAACATACCGAAAAGGTGTTACAAAGACATATGATTGTTTTCAATACGTGGTCCTATTATAGATTCTTAGACAAAGAGAAGAGATGGGTTTAATTACTTGGTCATCCCAGGCGTGGTCCCTGTTGTAGATGATTGCCGCACCTAGACTCCGAGCTGGGTTAATACCGGTTCCAGTAATAGGTATGGTAGCCAAATGGACCAAAAATACAGCGAACCCAATAGGTAGAGGTGCCAAAATCTGACCATTAAATTCAATACATATATATATATATGTTAAAACAATGATTAAACTATTACATTCACCCTTTCTTATTAATTTACTAAGTAATCTTTATAAAATCCTCTTCAACAATCACAATCCAATTGTGAATATTTTAGGTGTGTAAGGTAAGAATCATATAGACATAGTGACAAAATTATGATAAAAACAATATTGTCGTTTTCACGTGGTCAATTATTGGTACTAATTTACTAGTACCAATTAGAGATCATGACAAATTTCACAGTAAATTTAAAACCAAAAATGTGAATAAATATGAAAACTTCGAAAACCTACTAACTTAACTGTTTTGTTATGTCATTAACATTAATCTAAATTTTGTTCTATTCTAGAGAGGAAAATGTAGTTATTACAGGAACTCGACTGTTTTGTTATGAAAATTGTTATGTCGGTAACATTAATCTAAATTTTGGTCTATTCTAGAGAGGAAAATGTATGTACTTACAGGAACATGGGAGTCCCTAGCGCTACGCTTGGCATCGGTGGCTGAGAAGACAGTGTAAACAAGGACAAAGGTACCAACAATTTCAGCACCAAGGCCATCACCTTTGGTGTAGCCAGGGGCAACAAAGTTGGCTCCACCATTTAAAACTTCGTACTGGCTCTTCTCGAACCCTTTCACAACCCCAGCACCACAAATTGCACCCAGGCACTGCATCACTATGTAGTACACTGCTCTTGTCAATGATAGTTTCCTCGCCAGAAATAACCCAAATGTCACGGCTGGGTTTATGTGACCCCCTGCACCACCATGATCAAGAAGATTATCAGAATGAAAGAGCGTAAGCCCGTCTAGCTCAGTTGGTAGAGCGCAAGGCTCTTAACCTTGTGGTCGTGGGTTCGAGCCCCACGGTGGGCGTTTTCTTTTTATTTATTTTTTTTCACCATGAACTAACCAAGAAAAAAACAAAGGATAAAATCGTTATTTTTGCTTTCAATTTTTGAGGGCAACCAATAATTGAAGGATGAAATTGTACTTTAATATAGTATAACTTTTTTTTTTGGAGAAAGCTTCAATATATAACTTAAGAAGTAAGATTGTTTTATTTGTTTTTCACTTTTTTGTGTGAAACCAAGGACACGCAAGGATCAAACCACTGTTTGGCTTTGAATTATTGACACAACACAAGTACACAATCTATATCCATGAACCAACCAAGAAAATACAAAGGGTAAAATCTTTATTTTTGCTTTCAATTTTTGAGGGCAACCAATAATTGAAGGATGAAATTATAATTTAATATAACTTAAGAAGTAAAATTGTTTTATTTGTTTTTTGCGTGCAACCAAGGAAACTCACGGATCAAACCACTGTTTGGCTTTGAATTATCGACGCAACACAAGTACACTGTCTATAATTTAAAATGGAATTGGACATTTGGACTTCAAAATATCATTTTAAAATTAAATTTTCAGCTTCTAATTGATACAACGGCAACCAATAATTGAAGGTTGAAACCCTTAATATTTATTTATTTTTTTTTTTTTGCGTCCAACCAAGGAAAGACAACAATCAAACTACTATTTTGGCTTTGAATTATTGACACAAGGACACATGCGGCCTATATTTTAAAAAATTGAATTGGACTTCAGAATATAATTTTAAAACTATATTTGTAGCTTCTAGTTGATAAATATATTTTTGATGGAAACTTCTAGCTGATACTTGATACAATTCATAATTTAAGAATGAAACTAGACTTTAATATAATTTAAAAATTAATTTTTTTTCCAACACCCAATTAACCAAGACTTTTAATATAATTTATAAATTAATTTTTTCCAACACCCAACCAAGGAAAAACCAAAGCATCAAACTTTTCCTTTGTCCCCAAATTAGGTCAAATATTTGAAACAAAATGATTACTAACGAAGAACTAAAAAAATAATGATCTATCTAATTTTTTTTATATTTTATATTAAAGCAAGACCACTTTAAATCTAAGAATTCAATAGCAAATTGAACTTCTAGTTTTAGAAATAAATTTTATTTCAAGATAGAATTTAAAAACATAAATCGTAGCTCATAATCGATAATTTAAGCACATAATTAAACTTCAAAAATATAATTTAAAAAGAAAAATTGGTAACTTCTAAAGGTTGAACTCTAAAGGCCAAATTACTTCAAAATTATTGACACAATCAATAACCATAGTTGTAAAAATAGATATAATAAAAAGAAAACAAAATAATACTACAACAAACACACAAATAAAACGAAATACTAAATAATGTAACACTAAGGGTTTAAAGCTATCAAACCTGAGATACCAGCGGTACAGTAGACAAGAGCAAAGATCATGCCACCAAAAGCCCAAGCGATCCCTTGAATTCCCACAGTTGAACACTTTGTTGGAGATTTAACAACGCCCATGACAGTCAAAATGGTGATGTAGAGAAACAAAAAGGTGGCCACGAACTCAGCGATCCCAGCCCTGTAAAAGGACCAAGAAGTAAGCTCACCAGGCTCAAACAACGGTGCTGGTGGTGGCTCCTTGTAGTCCTTAGCCTCATCATCTTGGCTCTGAGCCGCTGTCCCTATGGGCTGCCTCTCTGGGAACTTGTTGGCTCCCAATCTAACATCCTCTTCTTTACCCTCCATTTTTTATCTAGCTCTAGAGCTCTAGCTCTTGCTCTCTGGCTTTGTTTTTAGTTGAGTGGGTACTTTGAACTCTGGTGTGAGAGTGGTGAGTGGGTGTGGTGGGATTATATAAAAAGTGTTGTGAGCTACGTTGATGAAGAAATGAGGAGAGGTGGTGGGACCTATGTCTATGTGTGTGTTTTTTAATTGAATTTGTTTACTTATTTTATGGCCGACCAATCATATTTATTTTTGGGCACTTCATGGGTTTTTTTTTTATCTAAATGGACTTTAATGCCCCCCCTAAGGTTTGGTGATAACGAAATTTGCACGGTCCTATCTGGCACAATGACGTCCACACACGTGTCTATGCGAATGAGGCCACCGTCCATATCTAGAATGGCGCATGCACTGCATATTGCATAATATACTGTAATTTTGGTTTTTGTTTTTTTTGTTGAAAAATTTTGATCTTTGCCTTGATCTTTTGAGACCTAGAGTAACTTTACCTTCCAATTCCATCAATTGGTGTGATCGTTAAATATCGTGTAAGCTCAAAAAATCTATATAATTTTAATATTGTAAAATCATGTATTTTAAGTAAATAAAAATAGTTTTTTCCGCGATTTTTAGTGATGCTCAAAATCAAAAACTATCATACACCTCACCACATCAAGCGGCCTACGATTAAACGATATCACTTCACTTGAACTCACCCAAAGTGGTGTGCAATGTCCTCATCATTGAAGTTAAACCCTACCCTAGTCTCATGACACCAATTACAAGTTTACAACCAAAACAAGCCCCAAACAAATCACAGCCTAGTATAGCCGCATTCAAAACAAATCGAAATACCTACTTCTATGAAACTATAACTCTAAAATCTCCATGATTAGTCAAATCTCATTACCAATGCTGCAATTAACCACCTAAAACCTTCACTTGATAACCAACTACCATTGCCCAAAAAGTCTGAAAGCCTTAATCAGTAGTAGAAAACGTCAATCACAATCTATCACTTATGTCATAGAGTCATAACTGAAATCATTACATATTAACCTCCAGCACTCTGTGTGGAGAGAAGGATTTTTTTTTTAAAAAAAAAAAAAAAAAAAAAATTATATAAAGGGTTAGACAAATTTTTATGTGCTTGACCTGTACCTCTATGATGTTGTGGATTTTAATTGGACTAATTCAATTTTTATAAAACGGTCATGTCATCAGCAGAAATATAACCCCCCAAAAAAAAAAACATTATAATAAATCTAAAATGTTAAAAATAAAAACTTAAACATTGGGTACAACTTATATTTAGTCTAAACATAATTTGTGCTTAAATTAATTGGAGGATTAAAGAATGATAAAAAACATTGGGTTTCATTTGATTCTCAAAAAAAAAAATAAAAAAAAAAAGGTCAGTTTCTTGGACTATGGGTCGGTTCCTGGTTGGACTGCGATATGTGTACAGCAATAACAGCACATCACATTTCGCACGTGTTACACATGACACGTTGCTACCAAAGATTGGACGAAATATGCCCATTGCATTGTTCATTATTGACACATACGTGCTTATCCTGGAAATAGAAAAGGATGTTTGATTTTGCTCCTCATCAATTATGAATCATGAACCTCTTAATTATTGCAAGATGCACCCTTGAATTCAAGAAGCTCCGAGAAGCTAATGTCTTCCTTTCCTTTTTTGGCCTTCCTGTAAAAGAGTAATTCCCTGGAATTGTCAAGAGTTTTGTAACTCGGTAATACAATTTATTCTCTTTTATTAGAAGAACTAGGATTCAAAAGTCCTATTTCTTAATTCTTGTAATCATAAATACAAAATAAAGATTTCCTTGGACCCTTGATCATGGCGATGATATTACAAACATTTCAATAGAGACAAGATTGGGTAATACTAATACATATTATTATCCCCATATTAGGTTTCTCTCTCTTCTTTTTTTTTTTTTTTTTGACAAACAAGACCACAAAGATATCTAGACCTTTTCGAGTATCTAACTATTCTTTCGGATATATGCAGCCCGCATATCTTACATATGCAAGGTTATTATAGAGAGAAATTTCATAAGGTGACCTCAAAATGTTGGCAAGAGATTTAAAACCCATAATCTCATGAATATCATGAAACCTTAAGAAGCTAATCTCTTGCAGTTGTATACATTAACTTTTTAAAGCAATTTATTTAATATATTTTTAAAAAAATTAACTTATAAATTATTTATAGACACCTATTTAGGAATGATTGATTCATCATTTTCTATTGAATGATATACCTTCTAATTTTGTTTTTATATACTCTAACGAGGGCTAATGATTATCTGTTCATAATGCAAAACAGCAGACATTCATGCTGGCAGTACTGTTGTGATTGTAATGGTGGATTGCTGTGATTTGATTACAATAATCTCGTCAACTAATTGATGTTAGTTTAACCCTCTAGTTGTAGTAACATGCCTGAATAATATTTATTTTTAAAAAAATGTGCATGTCTTGTGCCATATAGTCTCCGAATCTTTTGTGATTTTATCTTCATCATCGGGTTCTGGAAAAAGCTATAGGGTAGAGGCTTCCACATCTGTCTCTGAGTAGAAGTTTGATGGCAATAGGGGCATGCCCAATTGTTATAAATGTGGTTCAAAAATAGAGATGCACTTCTGCAACTTCACGACAACTAATATCGGGCCAGGGTCTTATCTGGACCACATGAGCACTTTTAGTTGTCGATTTCACTAGGGGACTACCAAAGTTTTTAGGAGAACTGTGTTTTAGTTGAATTTGTCTTCCCATATGTGTGTGAGAGAGAGAAAAAAAGATCGAGTCACATTCAAAATAATTCTTGCTTAATGTTACACGGGTTAATAACGTAGTCTCTCCTATTTTGGAGGATTGCAGGCAGTTGGTGTCTTGGTTTTGCCGGATTCAATTTAAGCATTGCTATCGCCAAGCAAACAGCGGTGCAGATGTGCTTGCTAGGATGGGTGTTGACCAGGACCTTGATTTTCTTTCTTTTGATTGTCTGCTTGTGGACATTATGTATGTTTTTTGAGGAAGACCTCAATGAAATGTACTTAAACAGGCTTTGCCCTGAACCTGATGTAGTTTCTTAGTTTTTGTTCAATGAACCGTCTTTTAACCCAAAAAGAAAATATATATATATATATATATATATATATATATTAATATTTTCAAAATCTTACTATCATACACATGTTTTATTTGTTTTTAACAAACTCTCCAAATTTCATATCAATCGAATATAATTTACCACCTAATCATAACTAATGTTTTTTGTATAATTTTAAAATACCAAAAAAAAAAAAAACCCCTAGAAATTTAGACATTCAATAGATGAAATATGGTTATTAATTTTTTATTTTTTTGATATTCCACGTGTATATATATTGCATCAAAAGTTATTGAGTGCTATAATATTGAAAACAAATCCACCATATGTAAATTCCAACCTAACCTCAGAATGTATACACGCATTCTATGTGAGGATAAGGTATATATCTTAAGAGAACTAATTTTTTTTTTTTTTTTTATAGGAAATCGCACAATTAATATTAAACAACATTAGGGTTTACATCATGAAGAATTGCAAGTTCTAAGAATCTAGGACAATTCTCCATCCACATACATTGATTAACTATGCCCTTGGCATACTTTGCTAATAAATGAGCTGGAGAGTTTACAAAGACAGGGCTTCATTCCCCTCTCTAAATCAATCCATTCTAAATGAGACCTCACATTTCAGAAAGGGTGAGAGAAAATGGAGAAGCTAGTGGTGTAGCTTAATCTATACGATTATCACATATTGTAAATTCCAGTTACAATTAGATTATCCAACTTGTAGGGATAAAGACCCAAGATAATATGTTGGGCCTTGGGCTTTTGTCCGAGGACGCTAAATGGTCCGAGGAGGGGCAAATAGTCATTTAGGGTCCCGATTTAAAGTCTCATGAGTAAGAAACAAATGAAAGGTAATCCGAGGAGGAATTACTCCTCGGATGTGGCGTGTGCAGCTCAAATATATATTCCAGCAAGTAGAATGGCCCTCCAAGAAGCTGCGATGACAGGAACATACTTCATGAACATACAAGAAGGTAGGAAGCCCAAAAATATCTAGGGAAAAGCTGCTGCCACCGCATTAAATGCATGACAGCTACTTTTCTGGCCGCATTTATGTGGAGAAGACCTCTGAACAGTGTTACCTTGACTACCATAACTCATAGAAAGCCAAAGAGGGTGTCTGATGGGACAGGTACTCAAGTGGAGGCTTAGATGATCAACAAGTGTAGAATCAAGATGTTCCAGAAGGAGTTTTATAATGGGAGAGACCCTCCCTGAGGAACGGAGAGGAAAAAGCGGAGAAAGAAGACTGGAGTAATCTAAATTGTCTTTGTATTCAATTGTGATCAATATATACAAGTGTGACCTCCTCGAACTGAAAGTCCACTGATATCAGAATCTCTTATTTAGTGTTTGATTGCCATTTAATTCAGTACTAGCCGTTGTTCAACTCATTAGGACCTAGTTCTTCGACCCACTCTCTACAAATTAATTGTATTGGGCTCATTGGGCCAATATCCCATTCGTTTTGTGCTTGAACTGTAAATCGAGACCCTACACAACTCATTATTGAACATTGCATATTATTTAATTGGTTGACAATTTAATATTTCACAAGCTCTCTTTTTTGTTTTATTTGTTAACAGATTAGTTGCATGACAATATTAATTTAAGTTATTAAATATATTTGTGGATAACATTTCCACAATGGACCACTATTCCCAACTAAAACACAATAAAATGGTGACGAAACACAATACTGAATTCTTTGATGATAAATCATATTTTACTCTGAAACCGCCTATTTAATTTGGGCCATAGCTTTTGCTGAGAAGTTTAATAAAAATTCACAATCCCATGCCTTAAAATAAGCACGTTCTGCCAATTGCCCGACCTAAAGAGAAAAAAGGAGCGGATGATTGACGAGCTAATCCAGAGAAAACAAATCCAATTGATATTGCGAACTCATCTATTCGATGCCAATAATTCATTGCATTGAAGCCTGTTTGTTTGTTCATACAAATGAATATGGTGATTTGATACTTTGTTTTGTATACAACAATTAATCTTCATGATAGAGACAACAAGATAAAATTGGTCACCCTGCCTAGTCGAACTTATATATCCTATGCCACAGGTAGCTATGTAGTCCTAAACGTGGGATGTCAAGTATATGTCTGAACCGACATAAGATAATCTTCATCTCGCTTCAAACAAAATGATACCGTTATAATTTTATTTTCTAAATTTATCCGTGTATAAAATGCCGTATCATTTAAAAATTTAAATAATATAATATTGAACTACAATTTTAGATTGATAATATTTAATCTAAACTACAAAATAGATCCATTTTAAATAGAGACGGTCATTTTCAGTTGAACCGTAGTGATTATATAATTTATATTACTACTGTAGGGCCTAAGAATTTGACAACCCCGGCTCGCTTTATACTAAGCCCAAGGCCCACGCCGAGGAGGAGAAAATGGCCGAGGATGAATGAAGAAAGCCCAAATGGCCCAGAATCATCGCCGAGGACAGCCCTGACCTCGGCCTACCCGGGTCCCAGAAGGTATTATTATTAATAAAAGCATTTCTCTAATTCAAGTTTTAAGTCTATTATGATTATATGTCTTGTATCTGGGCAACCACCTAAGTACCAGACAGAACCAAGGTCTTGCATGGTCCTCGGACTCAAACCTATGGGGAAACTAGTTACTTCAAGAAAGATCTAAGTACTAGACAGAACCAAGGTCTTGCATAGTCCTCGAACTCAAACTTATGGGGAAACTAGTTACTTCAAGAAAGATCTAAGTACTAGACAGACCTATGGGGAAACTAGTTACTTCAAGAAAGATCTAAGTACTAGACAGAACCAAGGTCTTACATGGTCCTCGGACTCGAACCTATGGGGAAACTAGTTACTTCAAGAAAGATCTAAGTACTAGATAGAATCAAGGTCTTGCATGGTCCTCGGACTCAAACCTATAGGGAAACTAGTTACTTCAAGAAAGATCTAAGTACTAGACAGAACCAAGGTCTTGCATGGTCCTCGGACTCGAACCTATGGGGAAATTAGCTACTTCAAGAAAGATCTAAGTACTAGACAGAACCAAGATCTTGCATAGTCCTCGGACTCAAATCTATGGGGAAACTAGTTACTTCAAGAAAGATCTAAGTACGAGATAGAACCAAGGTCTTGCATGGTCCTCAGACTCAAACTTATGGGGAAACTAGTTACTTCAAGAAAGATCTAAGTACTAGACAGAACCAAAGTCTTGCATAGTCCTCGGACTCAAACTTATGGGGATACTAGTTACTTCAAGAAAGATCTAAGTACTAGACAGCACCAAGGTCTTGCATGGTCCTCGAACTCAAACCTACGGGGAAGTTAACTACTTCAAGGTTCATGGAAGTTGCGAATTAGGCGTCCCTTTAATGCCGGCGAGTTAGAGCTTAGAAGTTCAATTTCAAATATATTGTGTACATAGCCATTCCTACTCATTGGGGTAATCAATTCATGAGACATAAGGTTCATAGCAATAACAATAGCAATAACAACAACAAACACATAGTGTAAAAGGAAAGAAAGGAATTTCATATATGTGACCCGCAAGTTTGATTACAATGATTCCACTATCTTTAAAAGAAAATATAAGATAAAACAAAACAGTAAACTAAAAAGAAAACTAATACAAAAAATAGCTGGGCTGCCTATTTCTTCAACTTTATTTTGCCACCCTCCTTGGGGAGCTGAGCAGGATTGACCCCAAAACCCATGGAACCATCACCCAGGAGAACAGTCTGAAGGGGCTGAACCGAGAGGGCTGACTCCTCGGCATTGGGGGCCTGGGCATTGGTTAAAGGCTCTGCAACCTCCTAGGGCACTTCAGGATTCAGATTTCCTTGCGTCTTTGCCGCCCCAGGAAGCTCACCCTCCTCGGTTGGCTCATTATGAACAGTTATGGTCAGAGCAGCTTCCTCAGGTCGAGCAGCCTCAGCCTCCTCGGGAGCAACTTCAGCCTCAGAGCTGGTAGGGGCAGTCTCCCGAATAGCCGGAGGGTAGTATACATTCTCCACCTTCCACAGGTCAGATGAAGCCTCAACCCCAGCTTGTTTGAGGGCTTCGTTCCAAACTTGAGAGCAATAGAGCCTGCATACTCTAGGGACTTGAGCCTTGAGAGCGGCCTGGGTCTCAGCCACTCCCAAGTCGTAGGCCTCCTCCTCAATTTTTTCCTTGGAGCTCTTGGCCTACGTCCTGGCAAACTTCGCCTCGGCCTTAGCCCTCAAGGCTTCATCCTTGGCCCACTCAGCAACATTCCTGCCTGGCTTCGCCTCAGCCAGTTTCTTCTTCAGCTCAACAATTTGCTCCTTGGCTATTTTCAACTGTTCATCGGCCTTAAGAAGACGCTTAGTTTGGCTTTCGGCCTACCTCTGGGTGCTAGCTAGGCCTGATTCAGCGCTGTTTCTGGCCCTGGTCATCTCTTTCAGCTCCTCCCTGGCCTTCGAAAGATCGGTCTCGGAGTGTTTGAGGGTCCAAGCGGCGTCCAAGCGCTTGTTGCGCTCAAGCTCCAGGTCTCTACTCTGCTCCTTAGCGTCCTCCTCCAGCCTATAAGTGGCTTGGACGGCCTGCCAGTTGAAACAAACACACAGTAAGTTGGAAACCAAGGAACAAAATAAACAGAGTCACGAGTACTAGAAACCTTACCATGCCCAAATACCTCTTAATGCTGAGGAAGACCTCCTGCCTCCTCAGACCACCCAACTCCTCCATATCAGCGGGGAGCAGCAAGGACCTCTCCAGCGCGTCGGCCACATAAGTGCCTTCATCCCCTCCGAAGGTCCTAAGAGAGGCGTTGTCCATCAAGGGCTCCCCATGGAGCATCGGGGCAGGAAGCCAGGCCTGGGCCTTGGACTGGGGGGGTGACCTCTTTTTCCTGGCCCTGAGGCCCAATCTTTAGTTGTTTTGAAGCTCGCGGGGCTTCTTCTTCCTCTCGGGACGAGCAAGATTTCCCCCCATCTGCAGGCTCCTTGTCCTTGGAAACCCTCTTCCTTTTTGGGTCGGCGGGCTCGTGCCGAGGAGGCAGGGTCGGTTGTGAAGGGGGAGGAAGTCCGGATCGTGGGGATGATTGCTGTTGTGGGGCGGAAGTCGACCTGGTCTGGGCAGGCTGAGGTTGGGGTGGGGGTGGAGGAAGCTTGGATTGTGACTTCCCCGGCGCATCCCTCCCCGGTTGGCCCTCAATCAGTTCGAACAGGCTGGCCGTAGGTTTCCTCTTAAGGCCCATTTCAGCCTGGGAAGATGTACCTACTGATTGGAAATCCGCTTCAGTCAAATCAGGGTCACCCAAGTCACCAGAGGGATCCTCAGATAGCCTAACTTGGTCAAATACACCAAACTCTTCCTCGGAAAGATCCAAATCTCTCTCAGCCTCCGCCGCTTGAGATGAAGAAGGGCCTATCAACGAGACGCCTTCTGGGACAGGAGATCCTTCGGGAATCAAGAACCCGTGCTCTGCTATGGTGATCCTGTGAAGCCGAGGATCGTTAGCTCTGATCACGTGCTTCGGAGCAGGGAACGATTTCTGGATGGGATCGTATCCTAGGATCTTGTGAGCGGCCTTGACTTGGTGGTCGGTTTCGTTCACAAAAATCGCCGCCTTGAGAACAGCTTCTAAATCTCCTCGGTTGACGAGGTGAAAGTGTCTTTGAAAGGCGTGAGGATCTGCAAAAAGAAAACACATTCACATCAGTAACTAAACAATGCAAATTGTGATGGCACAAAAGCTAGACCTCTCCTACCCTCAATACCCCACCTGGTTCCCCTTCCTCTGTTGGGCAATGAAGGCCGTCGTGCCACTCTCCGGACACAATGAGGAAGTCCTTATTCAACCCTTTGCTGGTCTCGGGGAGGCACTGGATAAGCCGAACCTTATCGTCCCTCGTCTTCATATAGAAGGACTTACCCCTTAGGTGTTGGAGGTTGTAGCACTAGTTTACATCATAGTGGGTTAAACTCAACCCCATTTTCTCATTTAAAGCGTCCACACAACCCAAGATCCTAAACACGTTGGCGGCGTACTGGGTGGGAGCTAATCGGAAGTGCCTAAGGTAGTCCCTCATCACCCGCCCCATAGGGATCCTCATACCACCCTCTATAAAGGCGATCATAGGAATCGCTACTTCACCCACCTGCCTCCTAAAGTGCCACTCTCCTTCCTCACAGTACCTCAAGCCTACATTGGGCGGTATCCTATAATCAGCGATGAACTTTTCCATCGCCTCTTCGGACTCAACTAACTTTTTTAATTTACCTATCCTTAGGAACGGTTAAAATGACTCAGGAAAGGGGGAAAAAAGGAGAGAAGTAAGAAGAAAAGAAACTTAGAGGAAAGAAAGCGCGAGTTAGAGAGAGAAGAAAAACTTATAGAAATGAGGAAAAGCTCCTCAGACAGGCTTTTTATACTGGAAAAAGACTTGAGTTTGGCTGGAAGTTTAACTGAACTCAGGATATGTGCGCAAGAACTCTTGAAGTGCAAAAGTAAAGAGACAAATCAGTTCAAATGGGTATTTATACCTCCCAATAAAAATAGCTGTGCGGGTTTTCCCGCCCATAAAGTTAAGGAAACTCCCATCGTTAGATTGCCATCGCACCATTGAGCGTGGGGAGCACAGTGCCGCCAAAATTTAATGAAGACGCGCTCCGCATACCAAGGCGCCAAGAACGTGCCTTAGGCAAGTGAAAAGGCTTCGGTGCTGACAGAGGACAAGACTTGACAAGTCGTGATAAGGCTTGAGGACACCAAAATCCTCCTTTCCGTCTGAGGAGCCGGGCAGCAGGATTTTGAGGGGCTATTGTGGGGCTTAAGAATTTGACAACCTCGGCCCGCTTTATACTAAGCCTAAGGCCCACGCCGAGGAAGAGAAAATGGCCGAGGATGAATGAAGAAAGCCCAAATGGCCCAGAATCATCGCCGAGAACAGCCCTGACCTCGGCCTACCCAGGTCTCAGAAGGGAAGAACGGCATGTCATCAAAGGCAGCCCCCCAGAGCATCTCAAGAGAAGGGCCAAATACATTGGGTCAGCCCTGAGAGCATGGTGGAGGAGCAATTCAAGGAAAAACTGTCACCTCCGCGTTAAATGCCCACAACTAACATTCTGGTCGCATTAATGAGGAAATGACCCCTGAACAGTGCCCCCTTGGTTGCTGCAACTCACAGAGGGTTGAGGAAGGTGGCTGATGGGGCAAACACTCGAGTGGTGACCTGCATGATCAAAAAATGGAGGGCCAAGATCAACTGAAAAGGGTTATATAATGTAATAGGTCCTCTACGAATGGGAGGGAGAAAGATTGGAAATAGGGAAGACAGTAGCAGTTTATATGATCTTTAGAACCCTTGTAACTAAGCATTGAAGAAATAATAAGAACCATAAGCTCCTCGGATCAGGCTGAGGACGAAAGTTCATATTTTGGTTGGAGTCTTTGTCATTCAAACCTCTCATAATCATGCCTAACTGTTGTAATCCTCACTAAGGCCTAGTTCTTGAACCCATTTCTCTATAAATTTATTGTATTGGGCTAGTTGGGCTTGAACCTACACATCTGATAGCAGAACTACTCAAACCCAGTCCCTACAACTACGTATCGCAGGAAGTCTTTAAAAGTTTTTGTGCAATCGATTAGTTTTTTTTTTTTTTTTTTTTGGTCAAACGACGATATCATTAAATCAAAAAACTACATCCAGTTCAGTACAAAGTTTGTTAAACATTACAATCATCCTCCAAAGCCTTAGCTAGGTCCATAGGCGGACTTGAAAACAAAATGTAATCTAGCTCTTGATCAGCCCCTAGTCTAGCTAATAGTAATTAGAATCTAAAGTGGTATTAATTTTAATTGGATTTACAAAAGGCTATAATAAATTTGAATAATGATTAGTAAAATTCACTTAACATAATTATGTAATGCGTTATTGGTACATTCAAGCTATTATAATAAATCTTCACGAATTATAATAAATTTTTTATCACTTTTATTTCTAAAATATCTATCATTTCGATAAAAGCACTTCATTCACCAAATTGTTCAAGTTAATGGATGAAGAACCAAGTGGCTCAGTGGCCTCTTCAGCTAACTTTTTCCACTCCATGGCCTTTTTCTTCATTTTCTTACCCTTTTCTCCTTCCATCAACTCTTTCACAATCTTTTCCACTTCCTCTCTCTTGACATCATTATCAATCTCCATGCCAATGCCCCATTCATTGCAAGTATACTTACAGTTTGTTTGTTGATCTCCCGAGAATGGCCAACAAAGCATTGGTACTCCTGCACACACACTTTCAATAGTTGAATTCCACCCACTATGTGTTAAGAACCCTCCAATTGAGGGGTGGTTCAACACTTCTTCTTGAGGGCACCAACTAGCTATCAGACCCCTTTCTTTAGTTTCTAACTTGAACTCAGGTGGCAATATTGCTGATTCACCAACAACTAAATCAGGTCTAATTATCCACAAAAATAAATATTTACTATTTGCAAGTCCCCAACCAAACTCAACCAACTGTGTTGGTGTCACAACAACTACGCTGCCAAAATTCACATATATTACAGAGTTGGGCGCCTTAGAGTTAAGCCATTGGAGGCACTCATTTTCTTCCTCCCATAAACTATATCCAATTGATTTTAAAGGGTCATTGGGTAAGTGATTGAGCAGTGGTTGGAGAGGGCCAATGGCATATACATGAGGAAACATGGTCAAGAGAGCATCCAAAACTTCTTGCTCTAATGCATCAAATGTTTGAATAACAATTCCTGATGCCGTAGGAGCTCTCTCTGCTGTTTCGATCACAAATTTAAAGATAGCATCATTTGGATCTATGGTTCGAACCTGGCTTGGGAGATCCTTGAGTCGAATTCCTCTCATACCTGGAATCCAATCTATAACTGTGTCCAAATACCCACTTGTTAAATAGCTCTTATCTGCAAAAACATAGAATATTTTTAGCTTAAAATTAAATTTATTTTTAATCATAATAAAACAGAAAAATTACACTTTATCCCCTTAATACTATAAGAAAATTGCAATGTTCTCATTTTAGTTTAAACATAGCAATGTTGTAATGAACAATTTTTCCATAGGTTAGTGTTTTTGTCAAATAAAAAAAAATTAATTCAATTTTTTAAAAAATACATGGCCAAACTCACACTTTAATGGTATTAATATTTACCATCCAATAACAAACACAATGATGGTCTTAATACGCTCCCATAACAAACACGTCACATATGCACAACTATAATCCTTCAAATTGTCAATTGTGTATTACTGCGTGCATGCGATATGTTTGTTATAAGAGGGTATAAAAGGCATTAACATGTTGGTTCAGACCCATTTTCAACTAACAAAAAAATTGAGGTTTTAATATAAAATGATATAATAGAGGAGTAAAGTGTTCAGTAGAATTAGTACAATAAAATAAAATAGGATATTGCTACATTTTAAACTAAAGAAGTAAAGATGGATATTGTAAGTTTGTAACTATGATAATAATAATAATATTTCATAATTCATAATTCTTCTCCAAAAAAATAAAAATAATTAATAATCCAAAAGTGCAATTGCTCTAATAAATTAGTGCAAGATTTCAATGGAGTTACGCATTTTTTGTTACACACCTTTCAGTGGAATGATGCCTTTATCCTTGAGAGGAGGAATCTGCATGTAACCCATTAAGCTACAAGCGGAGATAGTGAAGAACATTAGAATTGGGATTCCAAGTTCCTGAGCAGCGTTGATGGTGAATTGCATGAAACCGTCTGAGATAATACAAGTCACTGGAGGAACGTTTGAAGTTGCACTGTTGAGTTTCACAAGAAGGTTAGAAAATGAGGCCAAGAAGTTTTTCGTAATGGAATTGCAAAGAGAAGACAAGTCTTGGCTGGCATTTGGATCCGATGGAGGGAGGTTATCTGGAATGGTTTCGAATCGGAAGTCAGACAAACCATCTAAGGAGTTGGGACCTCTAATTTTCAGAAAACGCTGGTGGTTGAACTCAGTGTTAACAAAGGTTATGTGAAAGCCTTTATGGTGGAGAAGCTTTGAAAACTTGAGCATTGCTTTTATGTGGCTTTGAGCTGGAAATGGAATACAAACTGCATGTGGCTTATCGGCCTTTAGTGTCTTGGAATCCATTTTTACTTCTTTCTATTATGTGTTGTGTGTGTGAATATGCACTTTCCAAGTTTCAATGTATCTTATAAAATGATTAATGACCCACTTTTTCAGTCTAGCAATTTCGTATCAATTTTGGCCACAAACTGTGCCTCTGGAATTTAGTTCTCTAATCTGTTCCTCATGATTGTAGGCGCATGACATAAGAGTGAAAGAGACGTACGGTTGTTTGTAATGAACGGCTGCTTCTTCAAAGAATATGCCACTTGGTCTAAGAAAGAGACAATTCTTCTTGTTTTGCTTTTATATATATGATGTAAATGAATCATCCCTAGACTGTGTATACTACTTTTTTTCCCTTGGAAATTCTAGCATATATAACATCACCATTTTTAATGGTGGATTTCTGTGATTTGATTACATTAATCTCGTCAACTAATTGATGTTAGTTTAATCCTCTAGTTGTAGTAACATGCCTGAATAATATATATTTTTTTTAAATGTGCATGTCTTGTGCCTTGTAGTCTCCGAATCTTTTTGTGATTTTATCTTCATCATCTGGTTCTGGAAAAAGCTATAGGGTAGAGCTAGGCTTCCACATCTGTCTCTGAGTAGAAGTTTGATGGCAATAGGGGCATGCCCAATTGTTATAAATGTGGTTCAAAAATAGAGATGCACTTCTGCAACTTCACGACAACTAATATCAGGCCAGGGTCTTATCTGGACCACATGAGCACTTTTAGTTGTTGATTTCACTAGGGGACTACCAAAGTTTTTAGGAGAACTGTGTTTTAGTTGAATTTGTCTTCCCATATGTGTGTGTGAGAGAGAGAAAAAAAGATCGAGTCACATTCAAAATAATTCTTGCTTAATGTTACACTGGTTAATAACGTAGTCTCTCCTATTTTGGAGGATTGCAGGCAGCTGGTGTCTCAGTTTTGCCGGATTCAATTTAAGCATTGCTATCGCCAAGCAAACAGCTGTGCGGATGTGCTTGCTAGGATGGGTGTTGACCAGGACCTTGATTTTGTTTCTTTTGATTGTTTGCTTGTGGACATTATGTATGTTTTTTGAGGAAGACCTCAATGGAATGTACTTAAACAGGCTTTGCCCTGAACCTGATGTAGTTTCTTAGTTTTTGTTCAATGAACCGTCTTTTAACCAAAAAAAAAAAATATATTAATATTTTCAAAATCCTACTATCATACACATGTTTTATTTGTTTTTAACAAACTCACCAAATTTCATATCAATCGAATATAATTTACCACCTAATCATAACTCATGTTTTTTTGTATAATTTGAAAATACCAAAAAAAAACCCTAGAAATTTAAACATTCAATAGATGAAATATGGTTATTACTTTTTTATTGTTTTGATATTCCACGTGTATATATATTACATCAAAAGTTATTGAGAGCTATAATATTGAAAAAAAATTCACCATACGTAAATTCCAACCTAACATCAAAATGTATGCACGCATTCTATGTGAGGATAAGGTATATATCTTAAGAGAACTAATTGGTTACAAAAACAGGGCTTCATTCCACTCTCTAAATCAATCCATTCTCAATGAGACCTCACATTTCAGAAAGGGTGGGAGAAAATTGAGAAGCTAGTGGTGTAGCTTAATCTACACCACTAGCTTCTCAATTAGATTATCCAAGTCATTATTGAACATTGCATATTATTTAATTGGTTGACAATTTAATATTACACAAGCTCTCTTTTTGTTTTATTTGTTAACAGATTAGTTGCATGACAATATTAATTTAAGTTATTAAATATATTTGTGGATAACATTTCCACAATGGACCACTATTCCCAACTAAAACACAATAAAATGGTGACGAAACACAATACTGAATTCTTTGATGATAAATTATATTTTACTCTGAAACCGCCTATTTAATTTGGGCCATAGCTTTTGCTGAGAAGTTTAATAAAAATTCACAATCCGATGCCTTAAAATAAGCACGTTCTGCCAATTGACAGACCTAAAGAGAAAAAAGGAGCAGATGATTGACGAGCTAATCCAGAGGAAACAAATCCAATTAATATTGCGAGCTCATCTATTCGATGCCAATAATTCATTGCATTGAAGCCTGTTTGTTTGTTCATACAAATGAATATGGTGATTTGATACTTTGTTTTGTATACAACAATTAATCTTCATGATAGAGAAAACAAGATAAAATTGGTCACCCTGCCTAGTCGAACTTACATATCCTATGCCACAGGTAGCTATGTAGTCCTAAACGTGGGATGTCAAGTATATGTCTGAACCGACATAAGATAATCTTCATCTCGCTTCAAACAAAATGATACCGTTATAATTTTATTTTCTAAATTTATCTGTGTATAAATGCCGTATCATTTAAAAATTTAAATAATATAACACTGAACTACAATTTTAGATTGATGAAATTTAATCTGAACTACAAAATAGATCCATTTTGAATAGAGACGGTCATTTTCGGTTGAACCATAGTGATTATATAATTCACATTACTATGTATCGCAGGAAGTCTTTAGAAGTTTCTGTGCAATCGATTAGTTTTTGAACTGCCTCTAGTGCGTTGAACAATACGGAGCACGTACTGTGAGTCTGTGACTACCAAACCTTGGCTTTGAAGCAAGATGTTCACTGTGGCAGACAAAATTAAATTTGTAGCCTACAACTCCAGCTCCATGAGTCATGACAATGATAGCCTATTCGTTACCATGCACAAGGCCCGCCCTCCTATTCTGCACTTGACTATTCTGTGTGGCACCGGCCTTGCAAGTTATAGCTAGCCACATGCCCATGTCTCGATCACACTTTCATTGCTCCTTTGCTTCAAAAATCAAGTCAAATAGTGCAACCTCGTATAGTCATAACACACTTATATACAGTTATACCTTCAAAATTTTCCTTTTTATAATTAATTCAATAGTTACAACGAGAGAGAAGGATTTAAATCCTGAATATATGGACACACCAAAAGATACTAACTATAGTTGAGTTACATGATTCTTAACAGTCACATCATATATACTTTGATCAAATATAGTATGGCTCAAAATTCATATATACCATCCGAGTAAGGATTGGAATATTAATTAACTCAAAAGTTTACAACTATAGGTTTAAGTCTAAATTCCATTATATTATTAAAATTTTCAATTTATTTTTTTTAAGGACTTTTAGGTGCGGTTTGGATAGCACTGAAACTGCGTTTACGTTTTCTACGTTGTTTTTTTTTTTTTTTTTTTTTTTTTTTTTCAGTCCGCCTTTGTTGACTTTTCCACGGTGAACAGTGCATCTGTGCACTGTTCATGGACCCACAAATTCCATTTTTCAGCAACTTTTTCATTAGAAATAGGTCTCACGATACTATTCACACATTTAAAAATTATTTTACTACATCTGGTACTTCATCCATTATAAGTCGACATTTATACAAGTTAAGGTTTTCATATGATAAAATATAAAACGTTTTATAAGTAAACATTTTAGTTTAAAATAAAAGGCCATGTGTGCTTCTAAAAAAAAACAAAAAACAAAAATGAAAGAGCATGTTAATCATACATAAAGACCGAATAAGAAGTCATGTTCGGTAACATTTTTTCCTAATTTGTGATTTCTTAGCTCTAATATTTGTTGTGGGAGCACGACAAAAGCAGCATGTATTTACAAAATAAAAACTACGGAATGTAGTTTGAATTTCGAAAACTGTCAATAATATGACATTCTTACAAAATAACAGCAGATTTTTTTAATCATAAATAATTTGATAATGAACTTATATTGAGTGAAGAATGATTAAGTTGAATTCTAAATATTTTCATTAAAAATACTTGGAAGTGTTAATTTTGGAAATGTTAATTGAGTTATAAAAATACTAATATTAATATATATATATATATATATATAATTTTACATATATTTGTAGTATTTTGAGATAGATGTTTGGTATCGTTGTTTAAATAACAGTTTTTAGTATTTAAACAATAAAACACATATTTTCAAAATACTTTTTAACCCACACATTTTTTCACAATACCTAAACAACAATATTAGAAATCACTAATAAAATGACCGGTAGTTTCCAGAAACATAAGTACACTGGGTCTGTGGGTGCACACTGAATGGGACAAGTGACAAATTTTTGACAGAGGAGGTGTACATGTCACGTCTAAATGCAAACCAAACAAAAACATTCGTGTGGAACTGGGCTAGTACGCACAGGTTGTACATAGATTTAGCAGCCCAGTTAGCATATATCATCAGAGGTCGACTTCCACAAATATCATACATATGGTAGAGAAAGTAGAGTTGGGTTGCAGCCGACTTTCACCGCCATGTTATATAATTCTAATGCTCATGTAAATGATGGATACTTTCTGTTAATTATATTCAGAAACTGAGTTGCATTTATCTATTCTTTGAATTCAATTGAGTGGAGGACTTGTGGCCACTGATTAGTCCGAAGTTGTGAGTGAATTCCTCCAAATATTTATTTGCGTATAATTTGTGAGTTGCTTTCAATAGACGAACTATACAGAGAGAAGGGACAAAAGTGTTATTGTCTTCCAAATTTTATTATTTTTGGGGTGGCTTTGCTACCTTGGCATATGTCTACGTGTGAATGGATCTGGTTTTTGAACTTTGGAGAAAATGAGAGCAAACCTACTCTTAAATATGTTGTTTCAAGAATAGTGAATTGACTTGTGAATTCCAGTTAGCTCAATTGATAAAGTCTCTGATGATTAAATAAGAGATTTGGGATTCAATCCCTGCCTACACTAATAACTGATTGATGTTTTGGTTTGATGAAAGCGGTTACCATAAGTTAAAACTCTCTCAAAAAAAAGAAAAAAAAGAATAATGAACTGACTTTGGGTTAAGGGGAATAAATGTGGCTAGTTGATGGTAGGTAAAAACTTGGTTAATGCTTTCACTTGGTCATTTTTAAGACCTGTTTTTAGTCATTGATAATGTTATTTGATTGCTGAATTTTTGAAAGGATGGCAACCTCGAGCAGTGGATTTCATGGGATTTTGCAACTTTCAACAATATGGTTTGATCACTTGATGTCGATTTGGGCATGTTAGTTAGCCAAACTGCCCTTAGTTTGCTTTTCCGAAGAGATTGGTCTCTCTTGAAATTGATATGTTGAATTCAAGGGATCATATTAGTACGCATTGAAAAATGGCAAGCAAGCTTTTAACGGCTAGAGGATTAATTTGACTAAGAATTATGGTAATACAATAGATTTTTAGGGTGGTTTTAATGTATGTTATTGGTTTGCATGTTAGCTTGCTCATGGACTCATGGGTTTTGCAAGTGCTTCAACCCTTTTAAACCCATGGGTAAAGTTTAAAGGCTATGTTGCCCTGCAAAGTACACTTCTTTAAGTTTCTTAATAATTTTTCAAATGGGTTGAGGTCACATGGGTGTGAGAAAAGAAAAAAAAAATGGGTATGTTGCCAAGTCTGTTTGGGCTTGGCCTTCATTGGGCTTTGCAAAATGAGCCTTAGCAACTATTTATATTTTAACTATATCTATTCTATTTTTAGCTGGAGACCAATTGGGAGAGCCCAACCAATAAAGAAATGAAACTAAGATGGAAGGTCTCAATCACTCAACCACTACTTAGTTGGTTCATAATAAGAAAGTTCTAATAGTTTTTAAAACAAACCCAAGTCATCCAAGCAAACTTCTGACGCCTGAGTTCTGACTGGCCACGATTTTTTATTACAAAAGCAAGAATCAACATAGAACTTTGAATTTTGTAGGTATAAGAAATTGAATATTTCTCGCTGTATAGTCACTATAATCTTTGAGTCTCTAAGTGGTGGTAAAGAACATATAAAACATATATATTAATTTTAATTAGAAACCTAGTCTCCTTCTTCCTGGATGGTTGAGCTGAATTTTGATCTAACTGTATAAGAATTGCAACCATCTATAGAAATCACAAGCCTTGACTTGAACAACAAAATCAAACTATTTTTACCTACTTTAAAGGCTAATGAGGAAGCAATACATATAGTCTTTCTATTTCTGATTGGTAAATACTAAATAGCACCCATCATTAAAGATTAAAAGATATCAAACTCGTTTCCATTCTCATGTAAATATAGAAGACCAACATGGACTTGTACAGATAGTTCATCTCCTTAACATGTTTCTGTTTTGAGTGTTGCAACAAAGTTTTATTCAAGAGAAGAAAAAAAAATGATTGGCTCTGGAAGACTGAAACTGACCAAAACAATTATAAAAGCAGAGTATTCAGATAGAAAATGATTGATGATTTGAGATAACAAGCTTAGAATTCAGAGAGTTCGATGATGCAAAGCTTGTGACTAGCTATGGCAGTTTCAAAGTTACTGCATTTTTTTAATCTTTTACAAATGCCGTCTTTGATGGGTTTCCCAGTGCGTGGACTTGGGAATTCATGAACCACGTGTTCGTGGACAAAACAAATGGGCCGTACTGCTAGTACCGAATAGTCGAAAAGTCACAATGAAATACCGTGTGGATTGTGGAAGTTTCAAGCGATTGCAAAAGTCAGTTCCTAAACCCGCGTGCAATTTCGTGGTTGCAATTAATGATGACATACGGTTCGTAAGGAAGTGATCATGGAACAAATTAAAAGCAATTCCTTTGGATGCTAATTGCTATAATAATTGGGTCATGCTAACGAGTACTCTTAGGACACTGGTTAAAAATCTATTTTAGGAAAGTTTTAACATCATTTTTATGGGAAATAAAAAAAACTGTCAAAACATTAATTGTTTTTTTTCTTTTCTCATAAAAACTTTATTTAACTAGATTTTTAACCAGTGCCCTAAGGGTACTTGTTATCATTTTTCATAATAATTTAGTGTTAATATTGTCCTTGTTTATAATAAGGGTCATACCCTTAGGGTACTCGTTAAGAATTCATTTTAGTAAAGTTTTGACATCACTTTTATAGGAAATGAAAAAAGCTGTCAAAATATTAATTTTTTTTTTCCCATAAAACTTTCTTTACCTGGATTCTTAACTAGTGCCCTAAGGGCACTTGTTAGCATTTCCCTTATAATAATAGTTGCATTAATGTTTATTACTACAATAGGATTGAGTTAGCTCTAGCTATTAAACATATCAAGCCAAAGTTCAACTCTACTTCTACTATACTCTCCCTTCTTTTCTCTTCATCCAAACGGATTATTAGTCTGCAAGCAAGGTCGACCTAAGATAATTTGAGACTTAAGGCGAAAATTTTAAAAAGACATTTTTTTTATATCTAAATATCATTTAAATAATATTTAGTTGATTTTTTATATTATAATTTTTTTATTTATTTCAAATCTATTATTAATTCTTACTTATTAATATGTCTAAGGCATTTAGAGTGAGCTAGTGATACTTATTATTTAGGTTTTACAAAATGGTATGTTACCAATAAAAAAAAAGTTGTTCAAACATTTATTTAGTATATTGTTTAAGTGGCACTGAATATATTCCTGCCACATTAATTTGTAAGTTTTTTGTCATAAGATTTGCATTAGTTTTAGCATTTTTCATTCACTTAATGGTATTTGGATTGTATTTATATTAATTCATAAATTGTTTATGGAGAAAATGCTAAAATTATTTCAATTTTTACTACAAAAAACGTACAAACTGATGTGGCAATGAAATAATAATTCAAAAAAAAAAAAGTATTGAATTACTTTTTATGTTTGGAGACATATCAATTTATAAGAACTACATAATAAAACTTTTAATATACTAACATGACTCTAATATTTTAGGCCTTCATATTTCTTAAGAGTGGTAAAAAAAATTTTACACTGTAACTCACATTTTTTTTGTTTAATTAAAAAACATATATATACCTTACTTTTTTTTGATGTTATATAGATATATACCTTACTGCACCCATATCTGGGGGCCTTTCAATGTTAGGGGTCCTCAGGCCATGGCCTAAATGGCCTAGGCCTAGGGTCGGCCTTGTGTGCAAGCAAAGTATTCTGCTTATACCACATGCGTTTCTCACAACAACAACAATAACAACAACAACAACAACAACAATAACAACAACAACAACAAAAAACTTGTACCACACATCTGTTAATCATAGTTTAATGCATGATTAATCTAAGTCAAGAGTCTTATAGCTCAACTAATTGACATATCCTGATGTTTCCAACATAGACATCCAGACTTCAAATCCTCCCACCCTTAACTATCAAATTGTAATAAAATAAAATAAAAAGATTAATCTAGTTTTTATCCTTCTATAAATACCCCAAGTTTGGGATTCATTGTAACATATAATTTAATATGGTTAAGATGGAGCAATCAACTACTTTTGTCCATAGTGAGCCCTAAAGGAAACTCTGGGGTGAGCCATAGTGCCTAATTCAATATTAATAGTGTTTTTCAAAGAAAAAAAATTATGATATTTTTCTCATTTGATTTTCCAATATATGGGCAAATTCACGTAATCTCTTCTTCTTCTTTTTTTCTTTTTTTTTTTTGTTTTTTTTTTTTTTAATTTTAGCATTTTTTTTTTATGGCTATAATTAACCATGTTGAGGGACATAATTGCCTCCATCAGGGGCCAAAATTTGAATTCCCTTCGTTACAGGCATAGATTTTGGTAATGCAAACATTATTTCTAATTATAAGAAGCTGATTGGATTTTCTAATGCACATCAAGTTTAAATAGTTTTTATTAGTCTTGATAAAAATAGTCCAAACCTGATGATCCAACTCAACTCGTAGGGTTTAAGTTAGATTTTCTTTTTAGACCTATCATTTATTTGGTTGGAGTGAAGATCTCACAATTTGAAGAAATTAGATTTAGTTGAAAAATAATTCAAATGATCTGACCCATTTACATCTCTATCTTAAAATCTTTGTTTTTTTTGGAATTTCTAAAAAAAAAATTTCTTTAAGCAACAACATGAAAAATATTAAAGTGATAATTTGATTGAGATATTAGAGTGAAAACATTATTGCTCGGCAATAATTTTTCTTTTTCTTTTAATAATTTGATGGATAACGTGAGATTTGAATATTACTTTATCTATTAAAAGAGAGATTATGCCTCTAATATTTTCTTGTTGATGTTTGTGAAACTGCAACCAAATTGCTAGCCTGATAGGAACATGTCATTTGACCTAAACCTAATTTCAACCATTCTAGTAATTTTTGGAATCAAAATCCAGGACAGATTGAAACCACAAATATGATTAAAGAAGAATATTCAAATAACACACTCCCAACTCATTACATCAACCAAAACTTTGAAATATACTGAAATATCCAATAATGGAACTCATCAGATTATGCTAATATATCAAGCAGACTTATTTTGAAAATTTAACCTTGTCATGTCTTATCTGAGTCAAATGGCCGCTCCAAATCACTAGAAAAACAAAAACAAAAACAAAATCTTGAAGAGCCAATAAATGGGGCACAGGCAGAGCCGTAAAGGATAAAAGTTACACGTCAGAAACAACTCAATTTGTATGTTACACATGAGATTTGAATTTTACAATCTAAAATTTTAGAATTTAGAATTTACCTTCTAAAGTATGTAGTATTTGAATTTTACACTTTGACGTTTCAGAATTTGGATTTTACTCTGTAAAATTTAGGAGTGTTTGAATTTTACACCCCAAAAATCTGAAACTTTAAGGTGTAAGATCCAAACATCCCCAAACTTTAGGGAGTAAAATCCCAATACTCCTAAAATTTAGAATGTATAATCTAAATCCTGAAACATTAGGGTGTAAAGTCTAAACACCTACAAATTTCAAGAGGTAAAATCTAAATTCTGAAACTTCAGAATATAAAATCTAAACACCTTCAAACTTTAAGAGTGTAATTTGTAATTTACCTTTTATTTTATTTTATGTGATATGGATATAGTTTTTGTTTTTGTTTTTTTTTAACAGATGGGCCATGCGTAAAAAGATAGATCCCAATACAAGTATGAAACAGATGGGAATTAAAGGGAACAGAAAATGAGGCTCTTATTATAGCAGTGGTTCGTCAAAATTGGCTGCTATCAAATTTAGCATAATATAATTATCTAACTGATAAACATTAGAAAGTCCACATTTCCAGTGGGGTACCATAAGGAGATATTTACTGTCGGTTTATCCCTGGTTTGATTTTTAAGTTATTTAAGAACGTGGATAATGAGTTAATCTGTTAATAATGACACCTACGATAAAAAGGAGAATTTGAAAGGATATCTTAAGCCATAGAATACGTTTTTGGTGGAAAAAAACTTAAAGAGTTTATTTATTTATTTATTTTAGCTACCACAGTATTTTAAATTTATGATCTAGGTTAAGATTCAAGAAATTGATAAGTTTTTGGTGTAGATAGGGATCGAACTTCAAAATCCTTAGAGTTCGAATATTCCATATGTATTTTGTTCCTTAATATTAAATATTAGTAGCAGAGTTATTGGGGACCATTACCTGATTTATAATTATTATGATAATTATTGATTGGGTCAACGAGCCTATTCTTTAGACAAGAAGTGTGAGAGTAAAATTTTATTTTTATTTTTATTGGAAATGAATAAGCGAATATATTATTGAGAACCAACACAATTGAAACTAGTAGTCTAGTAATAACATAGAATTGCATGGAGGAACAATTACAATTCCTTGCATTTGTGTTCTTCCAACTCATAAATTATTAAGCTAAGTATCTGCTCAACATTCATTTATTTAACGTAACTAGGTTGGATTTTGTTCAACTCGATCACTTGTGTTGCGATTTTGAGTTAAATACATATATTAATTTATTCAAAATTTTTTGCAAACCAGGCAATGCTAGATTCCATTTTGCCAAACCAAACTAAGTAGAAGTTTTGACTTTTGAGTAGGATATGTTACATATCTTATCCTAAACTGTTTTTTTTCTTTTTTTCTCTTTTTAAAAAAAATATGTATCGTAAACTAAGTGTATAACCTTCTTTAAAAAAAAAAAAAAAAAAAAAAAAAAACCAAGCTATATCTTTTCATTTACGGCACCCTACATTTTCAAAATAAAAAAACAAGTACCAAATGTGTAAAACCTACTAATTATCATTATTTTTATTTGTTTTGGGAGGTTAGTACTTACTAGGTTACATCCTCATTGTATGTGATTGTAAAAAAGGCCAATGTTTATCTCTAGAAAATGATTGTCAAAACCAAAAAAAAGAAAAAAAAGAAAAAAAAAAAAGAGAAATGATATATTTAGAATATAATTTCTAAATTCTATTACAAGTTATTCTGCATTCATCAGCCACTTCCACTTCCTATTAAAAAAAAAGAGTAACTTTATCAAATCAAAATCGTGCACTAACACCGTTCTTTTACGTCCGCTGTTTCACACTTTATACAAATCTCTCTCTCCGTCCCTAATCAGTGGAGATTCCGAAAACCTCAAAACTCAAAACAAACAACCTTCGCCTGAGATATTTTTAAAACACAAAAAAGCCGTACAAGTTATTCCAACGTGATCGAAGAAATTAATATTATTATTATTCTTAGGGTGATGAAATCAGTGACATCATCGAGTCATCTCCACCGTCCATTTCTACTCCTCTCACTTCGTAGCCACACCATATAATTACCCCCCCCCCCCCTCCCCCCTCGTACTGTTATCGCCGGAACCGTATGGAAGAATTGTTGTGGATATAGAGTCCGAGCCTTGCCGGGTCGGGTCGAGTCGACTCGTGTATTGAATCGGATCGAGTCTCAGGCTGAGTTGGTTTTGGTTTTTTTTGTTTAGAATGAGAGGTAGCTTGCTGAGTCGTCGTACGGAACAGAGGCTCCGGCAACTCGCGATCTCGACCGTCGGATCGGTTAAGATCAAGCTCCTGCTCTTCCTCTGCATCGCCTTCACACTCTTCGCGCTACTGAGTCCCGGGTCGGGTTTCACGGGATGGACCAGCCCGAGTGGTCCTCCGGATCTGTTACCTTTCCCAAGGTTCGTTAAATATTCTCTCTTTCTTTTTCTCTTTCTCTGTGATTACCAACTAAATCAGTTTACTAATAATATATTTATTCTCTCTAATCTATTTTTATATTCGAAAATCAATATATTTGTTTATTTTTTCGGAGTCATTGAATAACTTACATAAACAAAAATAGTAATTAGTGACTGAGTCTTGGGGTTTTGAGTTTGTGTTTCATTTTGATTATTCCAAGTTCATTCGGTTTTAGTTATAACTGATTTTATTCAGCTTTGGTAATGAATCTTTAAAAAGGCTTTCAAAACTTAACCAAGTAAGCAAAGTTTAAAGTTTAAATTCAAAGGTAACATGTTGAGAAGTTTCAAAGTCGTGTCTTTTTGTTTTTGGTGTCAAGCAAGTTTTGTTTTGTATTTTTTGTTTTGGTATATCCCTTTTTGTTCAAAAGTTTGATTATGTGGATGGCATTATTGGTGGTGTTGAAAATCATGCATACCTTATTTTGGAATGTTACAACTTGAGAAAAAAATAAATAAATAAATAAAATTTAAGCTCTTTTAAACACTTCCTTTTGTATTAGTCTTAGCTGAGAGATATGACTTCACATCCATTGCTTAAAGAATCCATTTGTCATTACATTAAATGAAATCATTTTTTTATAGATAAAATAGGATTTGAAACCTATGGCTTTGATTCCCTAATGATTATTCTTTATCATCAAGACTTAAGTCTTGTATTCAATGACAAAAGATTTTATCAGTTGAGTTAACCCACAAAAAATTCTTGATTAGTAGTGATATATTTGTATGGTTTGAAGTGGAAATTTTTTTCTTGATATTGTTGACCATTTGATTGTTTCTTATATTAGAGAATGCTTGTAGTTCTAATGTAATCTTACTGGGTGTACATTTTATGCACAGGAAAGGATATGCCATTGTAATGAATACATGGAAAAGATATGATCTTCTGAAGCAGTCAATTTCTCACTATTCATTGTGTCCTGGACTTGAATCTATCCATATTGTGTGGAGTGAGCCTGATCCTCCGTCGGATTCTCTTAGAAAATCTCTGCAGCACATTGTAGAGTCCAACTCAAGAGATGGTCGACAAGTTGAATTGGTGTTTGATATTAACAAGGAAGACAGTTTGAACAATAGATTCAAAGAGATTAAGGATTTGAAGACGGATGCCATTTTTTCAATTGATGATGATGTTATATTTCCTTGCTCATCCGTAGAACTTGCATTTAATGTTTGGCAGAGTGCACCTGATACAATGGTGGGTTTTGTGCCACGTGCGCATTGGGTTGATCAATCGGTACGTCTACACCTTATATTATATACCATCTTGCTTGAACCTTTGTTCTAAGAATTCCTTAACCTCAACCTCAAGCTAGTTAATCAAAAGTCTTGCCCTGATGCCTATATGAAGTTTATGGCCTGAAAAAGAAATGGTACCATAGTTAGAAATATGCATGATTCTGATCCTTTTCTCTGGCTATTAAGAATGAAAACCACATTTACATCATAACTATACCCCTTAACAGAGATATGACTTTGTATGGAATGGTTGGTAATTTCTGTGTCTGCCATAACAGTTGGAACCTGTTGTAGACTATAGGTGGAAGAGTGGAATACTTGCCTCATTATCCACCATACAAGTTTCTGTCCTACCAAATATGATAAAACACACCTGATCTTATAGTACACTGAATTGCAATGTTCCGTTTGGATTTTAAATTAGATATACAATCAAGGAAAAGAAAGTTGACAACTTCTTATAGATCGATACTTACAGATCAATCTGAAGAAGCAACCTTCTAAGGAACCTGTGTATGTGGTAGTGTATGGCTTGTAGCACAAGTATCAAATCATGAACTAAGTGTGGAATTGGGATTGCTGTACCAATTTATTTTAAATCTTCTGCCATTTATTTCTGTTGGCATTATCTAAGAGAGTTAGAAAGCCTCCTGCATGTGAATATCTAAATCTGTCAGAACTTGCCATACTAATAAGCCTTATCTCTATCTATATGCAGAAAGGCAACAATGATTACTACATATATGGTGGGTGGTGGTCAGTTTGGTGGTCGGGTACATACAGTATGGTACTCTCAAAGGCAGCCTTCTTCCACAAAAAGTATTTCAGGATATACACAAAAGAAATGCCGGCATCAATTAGAGAATATGTAACCAAGAACAGGTTATTCTTCCATATGATTAACCTTTTGCACTTCATCCCCCCCCACCTCTCTTTCTTTTGTTAATAATACGTCGATCCACAAGTAATTTTACTAAATCTGGGAGTGGATATACCAGGAACTGTGAGGACATTGCAATGTCTTTTCTTGTTGCGAATGCCACTGGTGCTCCCCCTATATGGGTGAAAGGTAAATGATGTACCTGATACAAATTATGTTATTGTCCATTAGTTTTATCTCTTGTTTTTTCCTTTAAAAAAAAACACTTAGTAGGTTGCAAGTTATGCCAGATTTGCTTAATATGATAATTGGAATCTGGTTAGTTGTTGATAAAAAAATTTGTGCAATAGAACTCAAAAGCTGTATATCTTAACTTGGATAGGGGTGTGGAGTTCCGACTTAGTGATGATTTTGTTATCTTGATCCACTAAAGTCACTGATGGAAACATATTTTAGCAACAGTACCTTAAAAAGGCACAATTTTCTCAACTTTGCAGTCCTTTTGAAGTCTTATAGGGCAGTGGTTTGTATTGTGTTGGTATATAGGAATTTCTAACTTAGATATGCATACAAAATGTTTGTTGTTGCTCCAAATCAACGCACTACAAAAGTGTGCAACTGACTCTGCCTTTGTACACATGGAAGGAAAGCTAATTGTATTAGGTTTGGGTAGTAGCATCTGTGTTAAACTTATGTTCTGATTTTGGTGATAGTGGCAAGTCAATTATTTCCACATACTAAACTGCATCTAATATAAGTGATTACTGTGTTTTCATGCATATTTTGTTTATATTAATTCAAATATGTTATTGGTGTTATCATTGTAGGTAAGATATTTGAGATTGGCTCAACCGGAATCAGTAGCATGGGAGGTCATAGTGAAAGAAGAACCCAATGTGTCAATCGATTTGTTGCGGAGTTTGGAAGAATGCCTTTAGTATCTACTTCTGCAAAGGCTGTTGATAGCCGCAACATCTGGTTTTGGTGATGCAGGAATTCATCCGTCCTTTTTAATTGCTGAATTCCTGCTCTTTTTTGTTTCCCACGTTTGGTTATTAATATTATTCCCATTCTTATTGGTTCATGACTTGTATAATATTGAAATTTCTTTACTTTAGTGTTTTGGAGGTAGGAGTTAGCACATCAATTAGATTGATTTCTTGTATTCTGATCTTGTAACACGTGGCAGTTGCCTTTTAGATTTACTTATATTAACCTTCTGAGTTAAATGAAGACAATACTTCTGATGTTTTGTCTGAATAGTGAATGCTCCCTTGGACTTTTAACAGCTAGATGCAATTTTCCTTAAATGATATTATAAATGAAGAATGTTGACTGCACTGCTCTACTTCTAGAATGATAGAAGGCATAAAGCTCTGAAAGACCAATTTTTATCGATTTCATGGAGAGAAGAAGATTACAGGAACAAGCCAAATTGAAAACAAACGTATTACTATCATTGAGGTCGTCATATTATCAAAAAAAAAAAAAAATCATTAAGGTCGTCATTCTACATGCTACCTTGTCAGCATCTGTTTTGTCTCAATTAAAGTTACCCGTAAGTTCTTTTTTTTTTTAAAGAAAAAGTTACCCGTAAGTGATTCTGTCTTTTTTTTTTTTTTTTTTTTGATAAGAAGTGATTCTGTCTTTAATCTCCCATAGCTGCGTTTTTAACCTATAAAAGAGCATAATATGCTTTCAAAAATTCTAAGACCACATAATAAACCATAATTCTTGTCACAATTGTCCATGTGACAAATTGTAAGTGGTAAAGAAAAAGTTGTGAGTTTATATGAAAATAACATATAACTAATTACGATCTGTTAAGTAGGATATTTGTGACAAAAGTTGTAACTTTTTATGTAGTACTAAAATTACTCATATGCTTTATCCAGATTGGAAAGAATATACATTGTTGATTGTTCATGACCGAAAAAGATCATTTACATTTGAATGCTTGAAAATCAAAGGGTGTGTCCAATTTTGAAATCTTAATGGAAAGGATAGGCGATTTGTAAATTGCATGTCTTTGTTTGCATTCATGATGGAAACAAGAAAGAGATTCATGCTTATGTAGAGTATCATTTTGAAGCTTCTTTGAGCCTGCACTGATATTTAGTACAGAATAAAGGGTGTCATAGATTACATATTTTCATCCCTTGCACAGAAAACACATTTCATAGTGATTAGGAGGTAGATCTCCACCAAAATATCATCACCAAACTTGTTCAAAGTCTCTTCTCCACTCTCTCTTCTTACTGAGCAATACAAGTAGCAGCTAGAGATCTTATTAAAAATTTTAGTGTTTAATTTTTAGCAACCGAAGTAGTTAGTAGTGATAGCAATCCGACTGTTCTTGAATAACTTCTTTCAGAAGGTTTTCCATTTCTTTTGGTGGATGGAATTGGTATGCACTAAATCCAACATAACATATATGGAACGATAAACTAATACATGGATTTTAGTGGTATGCTACATTGCTACCACCCCTCATTTACAAAACTTTATTGTAGTCATCATTGGATGTGTTAAGTGATACGCAAGTCTCTTCGGCACCGGTGTTCCAAAGGAAATTGGCATACTTTGATACATGAGTAGGGTTGTCTGGCTCAGCTGCCATGGCTTGCTGGTACCTCTCCTCTGCTTCCCACATTTTCTTTCTTGCTATCCACAAGAAGTCTGCATATCGACTCAGTGCCTCACCATCTGCCGGTTCTACCAACACAGCACGCTTAAAGCACTCTTCTGCCCTGCAAACCCCGCAGAAAGATTAAAGGAAACAAACTTAGCAACATGTCACCCCAGTAAAAGTTGTATAACATAAATTTCATAATATTGATCCAATAAACTAAAGTATATGCTCAAGTCAAAAGGAGAAAGATTGAACCAATTCCACTAGTGTCAAGTAGTTTAAGGTCATTCCAAATTAAAGATATTTCAGCTAAATTAGATATATTTCAAGCATTTGATTCTCAAACCAATTCTTCAAGCCAAGCACTGATATTTTATTCAGCAAAAGCATATCATACTTAATTGCTATGAACTGGTCTAACTAGGCTCTCGTTTTCAGTCATGTTAAATGGTGAATTTTGTGGGGAGAAACTGAACTTCCTGGAATAGCACTATGGGGGAGTCAAAAATACCCCCACTATATAAAGTAAAATATGTCATCTAGCTAAAGGGAATCAAGGATAATTCCTAATTCTCTAAGCTAACAAGTACTACCAAAAAAGATGACATAGCACTAAAAACTATCCTATCACTGTCCATTGGAAGATATTGTCTCGCAGGTTTGGCTTGCATCCATACCCAAGTGCACTGGAAGTAACACAAACACGACACATGTCCCAAAATGACCACATGTTGGTCTCATATTCCGTCCAGTGCATGAACGTAAGCCTTGCCCTTGTCTCAACACCTATACAACGAAATTTTGACTCAAGCAATGAAGCAAGGGTACCTCTTAATGCATATCTTCACTAGTTCACTTTACTGGCTATCATTGGAGTGAAGATGCCTCACTCTACTGAGTAGCAAATAGTTTCCAAGCTAAACCGTGCAAGCAAGGAACAACCATCTAATGGGTCCCACTCAAAGCCTAACTTTGTAAGCTATAAGGACTCAATCTATTCAAATGTCGATTCAAGTGGTTAGTCTGAGTCTCTTTCACAAAATGGTTTAGTTTTCAATAAGGAAACAAAATAGAATGAATTCAAACACTAAGAATAGTAAATTAAACATGTACCTATCATTGTCATGAGCAACCAGGAAGAGGAATTGCGCATAGTTAGACAACAGAAGAGGATTACTTGGGTCCTGGGATAAACTCATCTGGTAAAAAAGATCTGTCCTAAAGTAATCCACATAATCATCTGATTCAATCTCCACGGTCACCGGCGATACCAACTGTTGCATTGTTTGATGATCAAGACCTACCCCTCTCATTTCTACCCTCATTCTTGAAGCTTCCTCTACCATTGATTCCCACAAACTTACCTCCTCTGAGGTCAACAAATTATTATTAGACAAAGAAACCTCAAATATCTCATTAGGAACAACATTAGGATATTGAATTGACACTGATGATGTACCTAAGTTATTGTCCCCACCCTCAGTACCACTAGCAATAGGGCTTACTTTGCCACCATCACCACCGCTGCTACTACCATTGTTATCTATGCTAGAAGATGAAGTTGAAAATGACCTAATTGTTATTGCACCGAACTGTGGTTGAACTTGATTCTCTTTCTCATTCTCTGTGATAACCATGTTATCACTCATTGAATACACAGTGAAATTAGCCAGAAGAACCATCACATCAACCATGAGAGTCGGCGTTTGCGAAAAGACCTGTTGAAATAGCCAAACGAATGATGCATTTATATCTCTCTGCGCCTTATCAATAATCACTTGTAAATCCTCATAGTAAATGCTTTCCCTTATATGCAACGCATAGCTTTGAAGCTCTCTAATCATAAACACCATTGAAGAGAAGGCCCTTTTCAAAGAACAGCAAGTGAAGTCCCCTGATTCTTTCAAACCCTCTTCCCATTGTTGCTTCCTCTTGATTATGCGAAGTGATAGAGGAATTTCCACTCTGTTCACTCTCCGTTCAATGTTAATGCGCACAATTTCATCTCCCTCTGGCCAGTGAGGTGGCTCGGGCTCAATACCAAACAACGAAGGCTCCAAAGAATCAAACTTCAAACTTGAAAACTCCCTCAAGTTTACTTCATCTTCTCGTTCCAAAAGTCTGCCTTTTCCGAACGTTTCTGATACTGTGCAAGTAGTTTCCTTTTCAATTTCGTTCTCATCATCGACAAGACTGAACCTCCTGGCTAATTCTTCAATCTGCTTCGATGATTCTGTGTCGAAAATTTCATCAGAACTTGCACTACAAGCTCGTTTTAGACTATTTCCTCTAGAAGAACATGACCCAGAAAGAGAAGGTAGATAAGCGAAGCCATAAGCAAGGCCTTTATTACTTTCTCTACGTGTTGGCAATAAGGAAGAAGAAATTTTATAGCTCGGTTTCAAAACAGAACAGACTGAAGAAGTTACAGTGAGCTGAAAAGTCTGCCAACTGTTTGAATTTGGACCAATTCCCAATCCCATAACTCAACTATCAACCCTGAATATGCTCAAGCTTCAAACTCAAAACAGAGGAAAAACAGAGAACCCAGAAGCAGAGCACAATAAGAGAGAGAGAGAGAGAGAGCTGGTTATCGATATATTATTAGTCAAACTCCCGAGAAGTCCGTGTAATAGGAGTCTAATGCTATTGCTTTCAAAGAAGGGAAAGTTGAAACTTTGAAAAGCAATCTATACAGAAAAGATCACCGGAAAGCAATCTAGAAGCTGGTGCCCATTCTTTCAATATACAACCTGAAAAAGGATAAAAGGCAACACATTTTGTCAAAAAGGGTCACAATCCCACCACTGTTCAAGACACAAAATCCAAAAACCAAAATTTTTGGTAGAAAAAATTTGGTTTTGCCAAAAATTTTGGAACAGTGGTGAAAATTCGCGAATTACAACAAAAACTTGTTTTTTTTTTTTTTTTTTTTTTTGGCCGGGTAATTGTTTATACGGGGTTAGAATCCCTGAGTTGAAGGTTACTGGTAAGACTTGTTAATTGGTCCAATTGTAATATGTAAAAAATTAAAAGTTAAAAAAAATAAAAAAAATTAAAAAAAACTCACAATTAGTAAGTGATACAGAATGGGATTTTTGATTGCTTCAATCTCAGAAAATATGAATCTGGGCTCTGGCTTGAGGAGTTAATTCATTTCCATGAGGAGTCTGGAACGTGATCGAGTCAAAATAGATTTTGGATTTTTAGACAAATGTAAAAATTTTCCGGGTTCATTACTGAAGCGGGGAAACCATTACACGTGGACGTAAAATGAAAGACACGTGGTGGGTAGATACGAAGCAGAATTAATCTCGTGTCGTGGCTTTTACATCGATTAGGTGGGTGACAGAGTTATCACACAGGCATGTGAGCGGATCAACTTTTGATGTGCACGTGGCTATTGTTCCGTGTTTTTAACGTTTCAGTTCCGAGAAAATATCACCGTCGGTATGGACACGTGGCAATTTAGAAATTGATTGTTGACACTTTCGGATTAAGGTAATGTTTTGGATCTAATTTAGGTCTTAGTCTCTCATCTTATCTTTTGGATCTCTTCAAAGAAAAAATCTATTAGGACAAAAAATATGTTCACTCCTTGAGATTTGGGTCACGTTTCTATTTTTAGATTCTGATATTTGAAAGTTTCTGTTTAGCTCTCAAAAAATATAAAATTACCAAATTAATCTTTTGGTAGTAGTCTTATATATATATTTTTCCCTTAATATTATTAAGGATTAGGGGTGTCTTAGGTTTTTGACCAAGAAATATTGATAATAAGTAATAACCCATGTGAGATCAGATGCCTCATACTCACATGGTCACATAGATAATAATAACTACAAAGAAGTTAAACTAATGAACTTTTGGGAGCATACTCAGGATTTGAGACCAGCTCAACTAATCTTGCAAGGGCATAGTCTTATATAGTTATAATTCTTGTCTATATATTGAAGCAGGGATAGCTCTGCTTCAATAGTTTACAAGGAAAAATTCAATATAAAGTTTTGTAGACTTGTAGCATTTATTTTCTGTTGGAAATTGAGATAAGTACTAGCTTGCCAGCTTTCAGCAAAAAAAAAGTACTAGCCTGCCAGCTGGATTTTTCTCTGATGTCGGCCTTTTGAGTTTTAATAAATAGCAGCCTTCAGCAGGTAGGCTTTCAATTACCGCAACAACTCCCAATCAAATGTAATACTCCTTGCCCCTCAAACAAAAAAAAAAAAGTAATACTCCTTTCAAAATAGCCGACCTGGTATATATATTACAAAGAAGTACTCTACATATTTAGATAGAACATTGAAAGATATTAGATATTTAGATAGAACCATGAAAGATATTATGGAAGTAAATTTACCTTTTGGTGGAAATGTGTTAATTTTGGGGGAGATTTTCGTCAAGTACTTCTTATTGTTCCAAATGATACAAAGGCAGAAATGATTGATGCATGCATAGTCAAGTCTCCATTATAGAAAGATGTCAAAGTGTTACATTTGAAGTAGAATATGAGGTCTGTCAACAATGAAGAGTTTGATGAGTATGTACAACGCATTGGTGATGGGAATGAACCATTTATAATGGATGATTTGATTAAACTACCCCTTTCAATGGCAATGCAATGGGAGGGTCAACATTCTATATACAACTTGATTGATCAAGTTTTTTCAAGTTTGCAAGAACATGTCAATGATGCAAGATATATGGTTGATAGAGCTTTGCTAACACTTATAAATGATGATGTTGAACAGCTTAATGCAAAGATATAATTTCTCAATTTTCAGGAGATGAGTTTACTTTACATTCTTTTTAATTTGGGTAAATTTAGAATTGATTAAGTCCGAAATGAAAGTAATTGGAGCTTATTAATATTAACTAGCTTGTAACCTCATGCATATGTATGAATATACTTAAAATATATACATTAAAATGAATTTTATAATTCTTACCTATATAATTTAAATATTATTGATAGTCATTTTTTTTTAACTCTTTAAAAAGTCTTGTAAGAATATTATTTAGTAGAAAATGTAAATTGTCCATATTTTAAAAAAAAATTTATGTTAATTAATTCTAAACTCTTTGGTTTTTGTATGGTACTTTATATTTTTAAGTGGATTATAAATATTTAAGATAGTAATTAGTATTTAGATTGTAGACTGTGGAGTGATTTATCTTTATTTATTTATTTATTTATTTTTTTTGTATGGTGCTTTACTTTCAAGAAATCAAGTATTGGGTAATTTTTTTTCACTTTTTTTTTCTTTTGTAAATTTTATATTATTAAGTGAATTATAAATATTTAAGATAGTAATTAGTATTTACATTGTGGACTGTGGAGTGATTTATCTTTATCTTTTTCTTTTCTTTTTGTATGGTATGTTACTTTCAAAAAATCAAGTACTAGGTAATTTTTTTTTTCATTTATTCATTTCTAGCAATTATATTTTTCAAATGCTCAACCACTATATCTTTTAAATCTCCCAAGGTTATCATTTTTGGTAACATTTTAATTTGAAATTTATCAAATCATATAATTTGGAATGAAATTATTCATTACTTTTTCCCTACAAATTCATTAATTTTTTTTCCTAGTTTTATTTTTTAGGTTATGATTATTATTCATTAACTTATCATTATCCCTTTCTAATTTTTCTTTTAAAAAACCTATCAAATTTTAATTTAAGGGATTATTATTACTATTTATTAGAAAATATCTCAGATCATAATCCAGTAATCTTCAACTAGCCTCTGAGCACGTGCAGCGCGTGCTCAGAGGCTCTTCTATTTTTTGGGTAAAGGTTAATAATTTGAATCCATTATAATTTGGAATTACTACATTTTCTAATCATAAAATACTTAGGGGTGTGATGAGTGTTATGCATTTGAGGATGAAATATTTTTTTCATCACACCCCTACGTATTTTATGATTAGAAAATGTAGTAATTCTAAATTATAATTGTAGGGTTGGTAGGCTTGGTGGTATATATCTATATGTATATATTAAGCCAGGAGCACAATCCGAGAACATGAAGTAGTCTGAGGACGGGCAAACATTGTCCCATGTCCTTGTTTGTGAGTGAGGAGGCAAGTCTTGGTCATAAGAGTCCAATAGGGTGGTCCGAGGATGAATGCCTCCTCGGTTAAGCAAAGCCGAGGTCCGAAGGTATGATTTGTCATCCATGGCAACGTTCCGAGAGATTCTATTGATAAGGATAAGTATCACTGAAGCGCAGGATAGTAGAAAGTCCTAAAATGTCTAAGAGAAAGCTACTACTACCGCATTGAATGCTCTATAATTAACTCTCTAGCCGCATTAATAAGGAAGTGATACATAAGCAGTAATTTTCAGCTTTACAGTTACTACTAGAAACTTCAAGAAAGTGCTGATGGGACAAGGATCAACACCAGCAATCTACTCTACAAGTGGAGGGTAGAGATGAAGGGAGGAAGAGAGTATAAAACAGAAAGAAGACCCTGAAAGAAGGGAATCGGAGAATTAAGAAAGAAACACTATAGTAATAAGAATTGTACTTGTAATCAACTTCAAGAATTATATACAAGAACTGATCTCCTCGGACTGTGCTGAGGATGATTTTCATTAGATACAACTAGTCCACTTTTACTTTATTGTTATTTGGATTCATTATAATTGCTACCCAACTCATTAGAGCCTAGTTTTCCAACTCATTCTCTACAAATTCATTATATTGGCCTCTTTGGGCCTAGATTTTTCTAACTTTTGGGCTTAGGACTCAAATCCGGTCCTTACAATAATGGATTCAAATTATTAATTTTTACCAAAAAAATAAAATAGCCTTTAAGCACATGTGTGAGCGCGTGCTCAGAGGCTAGTTATTAATGAATAAAAATGTGATGTTAGTAGGGACCTAAATTAGTACTGGTAAGAATTTGTTACATAGATAATTTGTAAAAATATTGTAAAATAATTTATAGTGTAGCAATACTCTCTTTTTTTTTTTCTTTTTTTTCTTTTTACTTATTTTTTAAAATTTTATTTATCTACTCTTTCTTGGGATTGGAGTATTGGACTATTGAAGGAGCAATGTTAGGACTACAAACTATCATACAACTTTTGCCACAACTCGCCACATAACGAGTTATGAGTGGTGGAGGTGTTGACCTACATAGACTCACCACTTTTTCTTCACTACTTACAACTTGCTACATGATGAGATGTAATAAAAATTGTGTAATTGGTCGTGGTCCTAGCATTTTTCCTAATGAAGTGCCCAATATGAAAAAAACTCTTGACTCTCTATGGGTCGAAGAAAGTAAGAAATCACAGAACCTAATTATTGAGACCAAAATAAGTGCATATTCGTTATATAGTGAAAACCATATGAGGTCTTAATATTGAGGCCCAAACATAATTGCACCATGTTGTGCCTGTCTTATACCCAGTCCAACAAGGATAGCCTGGGAGATTTACTCCAAAAAAAAAGGGGGCAGAGAAATACTTGATGCAAAACTGCAGAAGAGGCAAAATCTACAGAGAGTGGACCACAAAATACGTGCCCCTCTTTATAGTACACAAGTGTTTGTGTTGCCATTAGTTTCATAGGCGAATAGTGCATGATGCATGAACCAGAGGCCTCTATTCGCAGAAAAAAGTTCATGAACATGGCCTGCAAAGAACACAAGGCTAATTTGAGAGCCCAAAGGCCCCAAAGATCTACACTAGACGTGAGGCCTATTTTGATATCCAATCCTATCTGTCTAAGCTTCTAGAAAGACCACTATAAAGAATTGGGCCCTAATAACAGTTTCATTTTTATTTCATTCTTTAAATATTTGATACTTTTATTTTATGAATTTTAGATTATGGAAGAGAATCGTTACGTTCACAATATTTTTACAATAAATTATAGGTGGTAAGTTATTACCAGTTTTAATTTGAATCCACAACTTAAATTACTTTTTTGTCTATCTATAACAACCAATAACAACCTATCATTTAAAATTTGTTGTCAAAAATCAAAATATTATGGACATAATGCTCAATTAGTCGGATGGTCACCTTCTAATAGCTCCCTTTTTTCCTCCTAGTAATTAGAATAAAAGTGAATTTTACCATGATGCTTGTCGCGTGCATTTGGACATACATATTCAATTTAGTAATGATTTTCATCTACTTCACATTTAATTGTCAACTACCAAGTTGGCAATTTGAATGAGTGACTATGCCCACACAAATTTGAAAAAAAGGTCATACATATCTGATTTCCTCTTAAATACGTTGCACCACTTAAATGTAAATAGATATGGAATAACAATATATAAATATATCTCTGCCCTTAGACAAGTGATTGATGGGTAATAATCCCAAGGAGTGTGGCGTATTGGTCAGGCGAACTCTGGGATGAGTAATAAAACTCTAACGTCTTGGGTTTGAGCAGGTATATGTGCATTCGCTCCTTTGGAGCCATCAAACTGGGGGAGTTTAATTGCCTCTTGAATTACCCGAGGTGCACTTGCGAGAAACTCCTTGCCAAGAGCCTATGCACCCCAAGATTAGTCAAGAGAAAGTCTTGACACTTGGTGACAATAAAAAAATAAAAAAAATAAAAAAAAAATTGATTGATGGGTAATTATTGGTGAAAACATAATTATTTAACTTTGTTTGGTCTTCTTTGGTCCCTCCTCCCAAGATCAAAAGTTTCATATAGTTTACCCACTAGACTAAAATTATTTGATAGGAAAATCTCAAACTCTTTTTTCTCATGCATGTTGTATTCCGATGCAGCTGAATCATGCAACCATTTTCTGTGGGAATGTTATTTTGCTCAAGCCGTTTGGCATCAGGCTCCTTTCTAGAATTCATTTAGTTTTTCTTTGCATAATTAGTTTGTTAAAATTATAGATGCTGCCATTCATAAATTACAATCTCCTGAATTTGAAATTTTATGTGTGGCCTGTTGGATGATATGGAATTGCCGCGACAAATTTATCTTTGAAAACAAATCTTCTAGTTTTGTTGGTCTATGGTCTAGAGCTTCTACTTACACTACGGAATTCAGGTTAACAAGATTAACATTGTTTCGACTGCGCCTACTGTTGCTAAATGGTCACCACCCTCTTCAGATACATCCTTTAAAATGAATATTGCTGTATCTCAATCCTAATCTTCTTCTTCTGTTGGGCTGGGTTTAATCATTCCGAAATCAAAGGGTGTAAGTTATGATAGTCTTGTGTGAAGTGTGAACATATGAAGAAAGAACTACATGCTCTATGGACAACAACTTTGGTATTGGGTATTGCTCTTCTGTTTTGTCAAAATACCAGTTTGTCAAATATCATTGTGGAATGTAACTTTGCTGAATTGGTAGATCTCTTTTTTTTTTCTTTTTTTTTTGTTACTGTTCCTTTGAGATGTAATCAGTTCCTTTGAGATGTAATCAGGTTGCTCTAGCTCTTCTTAGTGTTGCAAAATAGAATAAAGAGACTATTATTCATTGAAAGAATGCCTCATTTTTCTATTTGTTTGGACTAATCTATAGGGAAAGTTTGTTAAAGTAAGTCTTCCTCTCAAATAGCAAATGGTGGGCAGTGATAGATGATGTGGTTTCCTAGGTTTCAAACCTACTTTAATGAGAACTTTTGTTCATGTAAAACGGATCTTAAATTTCATTTAAGCTAGAATCATGGCACTTATCCTTTATTTCTTTTATTTCTTTTTGTTTCAAATGCATCTTTTTTAAAGCCAATGTCTCCCGAATGTCTCCTTTAATCCGAACATATACTTTAGAGTATGACAAGTATAATTGCAAATTTTTGCACTCTGCAATGTGTAACTTATCTCAAAGGAATTAGAAACCCTGTTTTGAGCATTCGCTCTCTCAATAAACTAACCCAAAAAAGCGTTGCAATTCAATGCATAACTATTCTCCAAGCTTTTCAATAATTTTCTAATGGAGCACTACTTTAAAAAAAAGGAACAATGTAGCGTACACTCCTGCATAGATAGGCTGTCACCAAATTGAGGACTTTGTAATCCATCATGTCCTATTAATGTAGCTTTTGTCTTGGTTGCAAATATCAAACATTATTGAATATCATAATTAATATATGCAATTCTTTCATCCCATACAAATCAAGTTATTACAAACGATGTCTCATGATCCCTTTTGAGAATGTCCCGTGGTCCCATACAAATCAAGTTATTATAGAGAATGTCTCATAGTCTCCAAATGTTAGTTAGTAACAGGTTTCAAATTTAAAATTTAAAATTTAAAATCTCGAATATTGTGAGAAGCCACCTTTTTGGAGTTTAGCCCTCTAACTTGTTAGTTTTTAATTGTTTTGAGTTTCTCATGCATATCCATATCCATTGTGCCAAGAGTTTGTGGTAATTGACACTTCTTATCTGTCTTCAAATTTCTCCTGTCCCAATTGAAGAAAAAAAGAAAAAAAAGAACCCTTAGTGAGAGAGAGAGAGATAGTTGTTTTCGAAAAAATCTTCATTCATCAAGCACCATTAAAAACAATATAAGACCAGGAAAATTTTACAAGAAGATCAGAGGAAAAACTAGTGGTACAAACACTGGCCAAAAAAGCTAACGGTACAATAATGGAAATTCAGAATGTATAATAATACAAAGAATAATTAAATTTTCAATTTCCATTTGTGTAAAACCTAAAACTAATTAGGTTTCCCTATAATAGTAACATGTGAGTCAAACAGTCGTTGACTCTCACGTCACACCCAGTACGATTCACCGAGTCCTCCGAGTCGATCTTTCCAAACCAGACGCACCGTGTTCATGGTTCCAAAAATCCCCCAAAAACGTCTTCGCCGCGTCCAAACTCGGAAAGTAGGTAGGCTCGAGGAAGATCCGACTCAGCGAGTCACACGAGTCGGAGCTGACCACAACTCGGTTCGCGTTAGCCTCCAAGCTCCCCATCACAACCACAAGCAATTGCTTGTACGCGAAGTAGAACCTTTTCATTGCTGACTCGATCGATTGCAAAGCTTGAAGAAGATAAACCTTCTCGAACTCTCTCTTCTCGCTGTAAAGCTTCATGGCCGATTCTTGAACCCTAGGTCCACCTTTGGGGTCCACTTCAACGCCTAGAATGTACGGCACTTTGTGCTTCAGATCCTTGCATTGCTTCGTGATCTCCACCAACGCTTTCGACCTGAAACAAAACGGTTGCGTTTCGTTGATCGAGTTAACGTTGAGTTGGTTCTTGAGCCTGAGAAAATCGTCCGGGTCCATTAACACGTGAAGATCTTCGATCTCGGAGAGAAGCTTCCAGATCCGCTCGATCAAATAACAATCACTCGCAGCTTTTTCGAATTCCTGAGCTTCGACTCGCTCAGTGACTCGCTTCAACATCTGTTGAGTCACGTAGATCCACGACTCGAGGATTTGAAGCGTGGTGTACACCGTCTGATTCTCGTAGTTCTGGATCTGATCGTACGGACTCCTTTTCAAGCTGTGAAGCTCGCTCGGCTTGCAAACGGCGTCGTATTCTAGGTTCGGCTTCCCATCTAGGTTCGGCTCTCCCAAGCCTAGAGTGTACGGACACCTCCTCATCTCGCACTCGATGGAATACAATATCTTCTCAGCGATGTCTTCGGATTTGTGCCACGTGGCGAGACGAGGGAGCAAGCTTGTCTCGCTCGTACGGCTCACCACGGTGGCTTCCGCTTCACCCGGAACCTTCCACACCTCAGCGTAGCTCCCATCGCGAGCCAACACGCCGTTAGATGATCTCAAATCGACGATCGGAGCCTTGCCGCGTGTCTCGCCGTCTTCCTCTTCGTCTTCGCAGAGATTCGCTATGAGCTGAATCTGACTCGTCGTGAGCGACACGAGTCTCCGCTTCCACTCGCGACGGTTCGCGTACGGTCTCGGGTCGGACAAAACCGTGGAAACGAACCGGAACGAAATCTCTAAAGCTTGCAAGGCCGGTTTGAGCACAGACTCGTTTTTCCAACTCGGGAAATCCTTGGAGCTCCACAACTTTCGGAGCTCCGGTAAGCGAAGGTAGTTCTCGTAAGCTGAGCAAGAAGTATCGGAAGCAGCCGATATTTCGGCAGCACGATAGGTAAACGGAACCGAAACTTGGAGCTTGTTAGAGAATTTTGGAGATTTGTTAGGCATGTTGGGTGAGACGATCTTTGATTTCCAATCTAAATCAACCATTTTCTTTGAAAGTGAGAAATGAAATGAGAGGAAAAGGAAATATATAATTTTGGAATTTGTTTTTTTTTCCTGAGTTTGTTTTAATTTGAAGGAGCAAGAGCCTCTCAAAGGGTATTTATAGGAGGTGAGAGAGATATTTGAATAAGAAAAGGCGTGTGGAATTAGAGATTGGTATGGAATTTGAAAGCCGCGGTAGTGCGGAAATTTAAAAAATAAAAATAAAAAGTTAAAAAATTCTTTCTTTTTGCTTTTTTAAAATTTCAAAATTTTATTCTAAAAAAATATAATAATAATCACGAGCCAATACGCATCCAAATTTACACTCATTTTCATGTTAACTTCCGGATGAAACTTCATCATTAGGTTTATTAATAGGGTTCGGTTAATGTGACATTAAATTTTCTGCTTTTAGAAACATTTTTTCGGAAATTGAAAAAGCTGTCATTACTTTTTCAATTCACGAGAAATTTTTTTCCAAAAATAGAAATTAATGTGTGCCCTTAAGGCACACATTAGTAAAATCCTTATTAATATATGTTGGATAAAATTTATTTTGTTGAAATTAAAAATTAAAAAATAAAAACACTGAATTAAAATAATTTTTAAATGTGTAAATAGTATCGTGAGACCTATTTTTAATAAAAAAATTTCTGAAAAGTAAAGTTTGTAGAATCTGTAAATAGTATATAAATATATTGTTTACGGAAAAAAAATCAAATGTTGCGGCTTAAAAAAAAAAAAACTAAACGTGATTGTGATTTTAAAACGCAGACGTGCAAAAAATCAGATCCAAACCGCACCTAAGCACAAGATAACAGTAAAGTATGTTGTGGATTTAGCGGTAAAAATTGGTATCTAGAGTTTTCGATAAAAATACTTGGAGCGAAATGAAAAAAATAAAATAAAAAAGAGGCACATGAAGCTTATCCACCTCACCTAACGTGGAAGGTGTCTATGTACGTATAAAGGAGGGAAGCTGCACTTATTGGAATCGTTGAAGTTGGACTTGGGTCATTGCACGTTCTTGTGGTTCAATTCAATCCGCCTAGGAAGCTGATCACCTGCTTCCCAGATTTTTTTGTCTTCTGGCTTAATAACCAAACGGATGTTGACACATGTAACGAAGTAGGATTAAGTTAAGTAAAACCGCACTGTTTCAACTTGTTTTGTTAGACCATGGGATTATCTGGATTTTTTATTCTTAAGCTTTTCCTAGGATGCTTCCTTATAAAGTATTCGGTACCAAGTCCACTGTTGAATTGTTTACCTGTTGACACAAAGTTTGTGCGCCCGCAATTACAAACTGTTCCCATTGTCGGTTCACGCTTAAGATTTTTATAACAAATCCTAAATGGTAAGTTGTTACTAATTGTTATTATTAAGACAAAAAAATAATCTTAGTGTTAGTTTGAAATTTGAACTAATAACAATTAACTATCTGTGATTTGTTGTAAAAATATTATAAACGTAACATCTCTCTTGCTTTTATTGCTTGTCCTCTAAATTAACACTATTTTAGGATACTTTCGGCCTTTTTGTTAAATTGGAAAGGTAAAATAATTTTCTAACATTTCATGAGTCCACAAAACGAGGAAAACCGAAAACCCATAATTTATTGGGTCTATTGGATTGAATTTGAAGATAAATTATTCATGAAAATAGTACCTACTGAAAAAGATAATGCCGACTATTCTCTAATATAAAATAGAGCAGTTTGATGAGTCTTTACCTTCTCGGATTATATTGAAGCCAATTCAACTTTAAAAAAATATTTATTTAAATTGCAATGGATAAGAAATAGTATAGAGCAGCCTGGTTTAGTTTGCGACGTGATAGAACATAGAAGTATAGAACAATTTGATTAGGTTCTACCTTGTTCAGTGGACTTCCAGAGATTGAGCCCAAAATATTTGTTGTTTGAGTTTTGACCTCTTAAGGGCAAGAAATTGTTTATCCAAATATCAGGAATTAGCATTTGACCTTTTAAATTTTTATTCATTTAAAACTTTTTTTAATGAAACCAAGGATTAAGGTCCATTTTCAAATTTGTACAACCTTTGCAAACAGCAATAAATGTCAATTTACATGTTAGAAAACCTTTTTAGAACATATTCCACCATTTAATGACAAAGACAAATCTGCTGAAACAAACCGTTTAAGCAAAACTCTTTTATGTATAAGAAACTAATTCACTTTTTTTTCTTTGTATCCTTTACTTATCTCCTAACTCCGAAGGGTCGAATTCAAGTAGTTGTGTATGTGACAATTACTATTTCTTCTTTGTTCTTTATGATATTCCCCTAGTGTTTGTCACCATCAGAAGTGCCTCTTCACCAAACAATGATATAGAGTGATTTAATTGAAGAAATTGAGTTGATGTATCCCGGCCCTTATGAATTATGTTTGCTAAATTGGATGACCCTATCCGGCTATCCTAACAAGAAAATAGTATAGAGTAATAATTGGACCAAATATATAGAACCTCATAGTTAGCTATAAAAACACCCTCCATTTTTTTTTTCTTCTAGAGATTTATACCTAACATGAATTTGATTTTTCTTTATACATAGGTCAAAAGGAAAAATAAATGTCAATGGAAGACCATTTCATTTCACCCATATCGGTCTTTATAGTCCATCCAAATCCCAAACATGGGTATAGCTAATTTTCCCCCATTCAAATAATGGGAATTGGTTCTCTTTGCTTTTGGAATTTGGATAAGCCTCCATTCCTTTTGTCCCATTCCCACCCTGCCCAAATTCAATGGCAGCAGGCTCTAAAAAAAACATTGCTGTTTGCCGATTGGACTCATTCACCGCGTTTACCGCTTCAAATTTTAGCCAATCCCATCGCCTTTGATTGGTACACGTATCACCTCTAATTGCGCCCTCTAACTAAAAAAGCGAGAGTCATGGCGTTTATTATTTAGTGAGTGGCATCCAACTCGGCACAGAACAAGCCAACTCTTCTTTTGATTTCGATTTTCTCGAACCAACTGTAAAAATCACGCGGGGAAAACCATGTGACATGTCCCACTAATTTCCCGACACGTGGCGTGCACATCACGTGACCCTCACCCACTATATCATCTACTCGTACCTGTCTGGATTTAGGTGGACAGATCAAGTTCCATTGGCGGTGCCAAATCGACACTCGAGATCGTGCCACGTGGAGACTACAGTTGGGATTGTAACGGTTATTTGGCTTCCACGTCTGGCAATGGGACACCAGACATGTGTCGTTGAACAAAGTGGCCGTTGATTCTTCATTCTTCGGTATGGGCCGCCAAACCTCGAAAAAAAGAGAGTAAAATATAAAAATGTTATTTTGTGTATTTTTGACTTTGAAGAGAGTCAATTATTTAATGCTTTGGCATAGGTCTCCTAGCAAGGAAGCATGTTTTGTGGATTATCATGATTCATGGGGCATTACCTATAATGCACTAACAATGAGGAATTGGACCTTTTATCCATTAATTATAATAATAAGTCTTTTTTTTTTTTTTTGGTAAACATAATAATAAGTCTTTGTTGAAGAGGATAGGGACGAATCAGGATTTTCTGGCATATTCTTAAGATGGTGTCGGTATAAAAGCACCCAAAAAAAAACAAAAACTAGCGTCGCTAATGGGCTATTGTTGGGCTTGCTTTGCTTGCCCATTGATTAGAGATTTATATGATTATATTTTTATCCTTTTCAACATGCCGTGCTTCCACAGTGATTCAATTTCAAAGTCTCTTTTATGAATTTGCCCCCCCAAAAAAAGTGAGAGAGTTAAAAGCTGATGATTATGATTTTTGATACGATTTTTGTGCTCGCTTTTGTAGCAAAAAAGGTTGTCATGGAAAAATAATGGGTATACTAATTTTTTTTAGAATAATGGGCATACTAAATTTATTGAGAGCAAGATGCCTCCGGATAAAACATGGCTCCAAATCCTTTATTGTGATTTGACAATTTGTGCGGCTTACGGCTTACCTCCTCATAAAATTTGGGGAAATTTTTTTTTTCAAATTTTAGAAGCATAATCGATTAAGTGTGCGTTTGAATTGGGATGGAAAATTAAAATTATTTAACTATTTAATTTATTTTTACTATTATTCATGGGTTCCATTGCACTTTTTGGTACTATTCATAAACCTCGTTATACTATTTCAATTAACTTTTACCTTTATCTACAGTTCTTTCAGTAATAAATTTTCAGTTTTAACAAAATAAACAATATCTAAACACACCCTAAATTTTATAGTTTAAAAGTAATAAATTAAACTTGTAGATTTAAAAAAAAATATCAAATGAAACCTGCAAGCTACAACCCATATTAAATTCTAAACACTATCCTTGTTCAATTTAAATGATTTGAGCTGTTTTCATTTGTTAGATCATTCACATCTGGTCTTTCATATGCTATATGTTGGTATATTTTAGTATTAAGGCACAAAAATAACTCATTATTCAGTCTTGCAATTGCAAAAAAAATTTGCAATTGTGATACAATGCCATCCTAAATGTACGATGACACTATAGCACAATTATAAAGCAAAATATAATTTTTTTATTCCCGTTTCCCTTTTGTTTTATCTCTTTTGTCTTTCAATCTCTCTTTCTCACCAGTCACTATTTGCTCTCTCTTTCTCTCCCATGCCTTTGCCGGTGTGGTGGGCCGTGGGTGGTGTTGGCTTTGCTTCTTTTTTTCTTTTTTTTTTCTTTTTTCTTAGTGGTGGTGGGTTTGATGAGTGTGGGTGTGGTTGGGTTTCTGACTGATGTTGTGGTGGTGGTGGTGGGGATTGATGATGGTGGAGGTGGTGATTGATGAGTGTGGGTGTGGTTGGATTGGTTCATGGGTTGTGGCTCTCACAATGATGGGTTTTGGCCGTGGGTATGGGTGTTGGGTTTGCTTGCTAATGGGTTTTGGTGATGTTTTGGCCGTGGGTGGTGTTGGGTTTTTTTTTTTTTTTTTTTTTTTTTTTTCCTAGTGGTGGTGGGTTTGTGACTGATGTGGTGGTGGTGGTGAGGGTTGCCGTGGTGGTGGTGATTTTTGTTGGCCGTGGGTGATGTTCATGGGTGTGGTTGAGTTGTGTTTTGGCTGTGGGTGGTGTTGGGTGGTGGTGGTGGTGGTGAGGGTTGCCGTGGTGGTGGTGATTTTTGTTGGCCGTGGGTGATGTTCATGGGTGTGGTTGAGTTGTGTTTTGGCTGTGGGTGGTGTTGGGTGGTGGCGGTGGTGGGGGGTTGCCGTGGTGGTGGTGGGTTTGATGAGTGTGGGTGTGGTTGGGTTTTTTCTAGTGTTGCTAATCGGTTGTGGCTGTTGGTTGCTTAAGAGTAAGAGGGAGAAAGAGAGGAAGAGGAAGAGAGAGAGAAATGGTATATATAAAAAAAGAATATTTAAATAAAGTTGCAAAAAAATAAAGTTTGGGATGTTGGGTGTTTTGAAACATGGTATGGTATAAATGATAAAGTAGCTTTTGAAATGGTAAAATGAATTTTTCTTTTTTAGAAACTAGATGTGAATACTCTTACATTTTAAAAAAACCTCGTGATTTTAATTTATAATTTAATTTCTTATACCTCTTTTAAGAAGGGGATTGGTTTTTAGAATCCTTTGACTCTAGGATTTAAAATGTACATTTTATTAAAATTAGCATTTAATGCTTCCAAGTTGGAACATGCTTTCAGTACTTTATCAGCTGGTTTAGCTATCTTTTATTTGGTTATAGTGTTTGTATCATTGAAGTGTGATCTCTTATTAAATTTTGTTCTCACCCAGAATAATTACAATGGTGTTTGGTGTGGGGAAATGTTTTAGAATTTTTGGGAATGTTAAATGGGGTAATGTTTTAGGATTTTTGGGAATGTTGAAAAATTTTCACATTTGGTTGTAAATCACACAAGGAAATTCTATATAAGAGGTATCCGGATTCCTACTTTACCTCATTTTTATAGGAATTTAAACTCCCTTTGAAACAGGTGAGTATCCAGATTCCCAAATTTAAAAGAAATTACATATGTTATAAATGAACATTTTTACTATTTTTCCCTTATCATTTAACCAATGAAAATCATATTATACCATATAATAAAAGTTGGGCTAAAAAAATTGTGGTTGTGCCAAGTGGCAACATCAAATTGCAGAAAATTCATTAAATTTTTTATTTTTATTTTTTATTTATTTTTATAAATTAAATTTAGTTGTTTGGTGCCATACAACCACTATACTTAGGGGAGACCTATTGTAGTTCTTTAGATAATTTCCTCAAAAGAAAAAAACCATCTTTGAATAAAAATATTATAAGTATTTAAAAAAAATGTGCATCTAACATTATCTTTAAAAGCTATTGTTTTGCTACACGATATAAAGGATAAGCACATTTTCTAACTCGAAAAAAAGAAAAAGAAAAGGATAATCACATCTAAAGTTCTTGATAAAACACCATTTAGTTTGTTTTCTTGGTTAAAGAGGTTTGGCTCAAAACAAAGCCTACACTCTAGTCAGAGATCTAGAGGTTTGGATCCAAAAAAAAAAAAACTCTATAGTTTGTATTGCATCTAAATTCAAATCTATAAATATGGTACATCAATGCTTCGGATAAAAAAGCTAATCTATAAATTGTTCTTATCAACTTTATTATGCTTATAAACCTTTTCTTTTCACCATTATCAACAATTTCCTCTTTAATAATTGAGTGTTGAATAGGAATCCTCAAATGTTAACCTTCAGTAAATTTAATATTGCATCAAAGGGAGAATTTGAGAAGAGCATTGAGCTTTGATTGTGGGAGTATGTGATGGCAAATCATCAATTATTATGTATCTGGTAATTCGATTTATATATCTTTTGTTTTTGTGATTTGGACGGATTTACAAATTTGTATGTTTCTATTGCTTCTTTGTTTTTTATTCCTAAGGTTTGGATATCAATTATTAAGTACTAAACAATTAAAATTCAACAATAAAACTCATAAATATTGTGACTCTTATTCTAGAAATTGGATTTTGACGCATATTTTTGTGCTTTTTGTCTCAATTTTGTCATCTTCTTTTTTATATGAACTTTTGGTCTCAATTTTAGCCCTTTCTTTGTTTTGGATTACAGGTTTGGCCTTATAGTGGATCTCAATAGCATTACATTGGTTCTTTATCTTAAAGATAAGGCTTTCATTGCTACAGCAAGAATGGTAGATAGGTATGTATCCCTTGCAAGCATACATGAACTTAAATTATCCTCTAATATATGTATGCTTTATTAATTTGTTAGATGTGATTAGGCACAAACGTACATGTTTTATTATATTTTTTTTAGATACTTTACCAGATTCAAACACTTAGATACACCACAATTAGACTTGGCCAAGTTAACAACTATAAGCCTTTTAAATATATGTATATAAACTTTTATCCTTTCGGTCCCCCCAAAAAAAAAAAAAAGTATATAAAGAGATTTACTGTACAGTTTGCTTAAGTTGAATTATAGTATCAATTGAATATAAATAAAGCAAAGAATTGTTCAATAATTAAATATTAAACATTATTAATTCCAATACATTATTTAGAGGCCTAATTATTATTTCCGAGGACACTTAGTAGTTCGAGGACAAGGAAATGTTGATGTAGAAGTGCAGGCTAGTAAATAGTGGAAAGTGACTAGTTATAAGAGTTCAAGAAGGTGGTTTAAGGACAAATTCCTCCTCGGCTGTAACGGTGCAGAGGTCAAAAGGGTTGACCTGCCATTAAGAGTGGTCCGAGGAAAAATTCCTCCTCAGCTGTAACGATGCAGAGGTCAAAAGGGTTGACCTGCCATTAAGAGCAATGTTTCGGCCAATTCCACTGTTAAGGATAAGTATCAGGAAGTAACGAGACATGGGAAAGGTAAGTAATATCTGAGGAAAGGCTGCTACCACCGCATTAAATGCTCTGCAGCTAACTCTTTGGTAGTATTAGTGTGGAAGTGATACCTGAACAGTGATTTTCATCCTTATAGCTACTACTAAAGACTTCAGGAAGGTGCTGATGGGACAAAGATCAAAGCCAGCAACTTGATCTACACGTGGAGGGTGAAGATGGAAGGAAGAGGAGAGTATAAGAGAGAAAGAAGCCCCTGAATGTAAGGGATCGGAAAATTGAGAGGAAAACACTGTAGCAACAAGAATTGGACTTGTAATCAAATTGAAAAGAATTATATATAAGAACTAACCTCCTCAGATTGAGTCGATGACGATTTTCTTTGGATAAAACCAGTTTATCTTTGTTTTCTTGTCATCTGGATCCACTATAATTGTTATCCAACTCATTAGAGCCTAGTTTTCTAACTCACTCTCTACAAATTCATTGTATTGGGCTCTTTGGGCCTAGATCCTATTACCTTTTGGGCTTAGGAATCAAATTGAGTCCTTACAATTATTATTATTATTATTATTGTTTATACTATTATTTAAGGGGCTTCCCTTGTTTGGATTCCTCATTTTTTTAGTTCAAAAATGCCCTTACACCCCTATGTTTAAGTAGAGGCAAAACTAAAGGACAATCCGGTAAAAATGCAACTCTAACTCCCACTAAAACATTGCCTAAAAAATAGGACCATTCTCGTATTAATTTTCAAATTGATTTATTCACTTATAAATTAGATTTTCAAAATAAAAATTATATATATATATATAAAATAAAAAAATACAGTTTTTTTTTCTACAAAATAGGACCACTAACAAAAAAAAAAAAAAAAAAGGCCTCATCGCACGCGTGAAGCGCATGTGATGAGGCTAGTTATTATTATTGCTATTCAGAAAAATTGAAAAAATATGACAAGAATCAATGTGATGTTTTAAAGATTTTTTATCGGAAAAAAAATATCAGTGAAAGTGGAGGAGATTAGCCCTCGAGTGTAAAAACAGAAGGAAGCTTGATTACAAGACCCACCAACTATTATGCATGTATAAAAATGATATATGAATAAATAAATTATAAATATTTGCAAAATAAAATTATACAATAATCAATTATTTAATTATTATTTATCAATAAAATTATTTACTCTATAAGTTCATGACAAACACCGTGCAACACATGAAATTTTAACTAGTAAAATATAAAACAGATCATCAATATTTCTTCCCTTGTCTTTATCTTTTCCCAGCAACATATATGCTAAATAAAATTGTAGGGTCACAGTTTGAGGCCCAAGTCCAACGTGTATGGAGTCTTGGTCCAATGAGCCCAATATAATGAATTTGTAGAGAGTGGATTGGGAACTTGGACCTTAGCGAATCAGACGATTGATCAACAGGTCTAAGTGATGAAGAAAGAAAGATAACATTGGTTTATTGGGGAGAGACGTCCTCGGATTTTATCCGAGGAGGTTGATTCTTAATCTATTGTTTTTTATCCCCCCCTTTACCAGTCCCGTTCCCTCTATTTTATATTATCTCCCTTCCATTTCCACCGTCCACGTGTAGATGTAGGTTGATAGTGTTGATACTTGTCCCATCAGACCCTCCCCAAAGTCGTTGGGAGTGGTTGTAAAGGCTGAAAAGCTTGGTTCTGCTAGTTGCAGAGCACTTAATGCAATAATAGCAGCTTTCTCTTAGATATTTCCATGTCTTCCTTTGTCATTTTCTTTCCTAGCACTTATCCTATCCCATAGAATGGTTCGGAGTGTTACTCTCGATGGTAGGCCGTTCCCTTTGTCCTCGGCCTTACCTGGCCGAGGAGGAGTTCTTCCTCGGACTGAGCCCTTAGCCCAACATATACATTGGTTTGGGCTCATTGGTCTGTTATCCCCACAAAAATATTTATATCTCCTATTTGGGATTGGTTAGATGCTAAGTCAAAATAATATTTTTATTTTTATTTACAAGTCATGATGTTGTGATTTCCATAAAGAACTAGAATTTAAATAGTTACTTTTGCATTATACATGCCGTTTAAATTTTAATGAATTTGTCATAATTTGTGGTTTATATTGTGTTTGTCATTATTTATTTGGAGGAAGATTAAAAATAAAAAATGAAGATTTGATATTGGGTTAATAAATCTATAGATTGTTTGAGTAAAATAAATAATTCTTTTAAGATTGTTTGGAATAAACAAAACATAAGAAACTCAAATTTGTTGGAATTTATTAGATTCCTAGTTAAACCAAACATAGGATTGTTATATTCATAGGTATCCAAATTACTAGTCGCTAACCCGTGTGATGCACGGGATAGTTAAATAGAAATTAAATATATTTATTTTGTTCAAGGTATTGACTTGAAAATATATGAAAATAAAAACAATTGGTTCAAAATAAAAGTTCACATAAAAATAAAAATAAACAAAGAACTTGTAGAAACCTAAAACAACATAATTTCAGAAGATCACAAAAGTAATACATGTAAAATTTCATAAACTTAGAAGAGTAGGTGTTATTAATGCTAGTTGAGCGTTACTTTTATGAACACCACCACAAGTTGAATATTTCTTTTATGAACACTTCTTTAGCAAATCTATCATTGTACATGGACATTTGTCCATTTGCATATTCCATATTTCTATGGTTTATGAACTGGTTTTGCAACTGTGTATGTGAAACTCAAGAGATGTCTGTCTTCTTGTCCTCATTTCCTCCATGAAAGCAGGATCATAATTGAATTGAGTTATCTACTTTTTGTCAATGCTAAATCAAACCTTTCATACCTCTAGGAAATATCAGCAACCCCTTGTTAAAAAAACATTTATATACAATACATTTTTAATTGATAAATAGTAATAAGAATCAAACATAGCTTACCTTGATTAGATCAACAATAGAGCATTACATTTCTTACCTATCTTCCTCCTAACGACTCTCCATGTATTATGGCTTCTAGAACTCATAAGAAATTTCATCAAACACCTTGTGTACATGTAAAAGAAACAACACTTAATGAAAGTGAACATTACTAAAAATGTCCATACTCAACTTTAAAATAGTAGCATAATAGTTAAATCAATGCAAAACTACAAATGTAACAGGAAAAATTAATCAAGGACAACCCAAGCAAAATCACAAAATTAACACTAAATGTATTATGACTTTGAGAAAAAAAAAAGAAAAAGTAATGAATTGCTAATGGTGACGATTTGGGAAAAAAAAAAAATTATAGGAAAAAAATAATATGAAGAATTAAACAAACTTCACAACTTTGCAAATAATTCTTGAACAAACATAACAATTTTTATATATCATACCTACATATCGGATCATAACAATTTTGTAACCAAGGGCCTATTATTAACATTCAATACTTTACCATCAAATCTGAAGCAAAAACCACAGCAACCAATTCCAAATCATGAGTTTGGGTAATTTTTGTTCAAAATTCTTTAATTGTCTAGAGGCATAAGCAACCTAGCCAGTCATTTTTTTACATTGCAAAAAATAACATTGAAAAAAGAAGGCCGACAAACACATCTCAACCTGATTAAATCAGCAACATAGCATCACATTCTTTACTTATCTTCTTCCTTACCAATCTTCATGTAATATGACTCCTAGAATAACCAAAAAAAAAAAAAAATCACGGGAATTTTATTAAACAGCTTATGTACATGTAAGAGAGATGGGGATACTAAACACATCCAGAGAAATAGTTGTGTGCTTGAGGAGCTCTGGACACCCATGTTAGGAAGAAGTAGTAATATTAGTCTGTAAAGATCCAAATTTCTAGTGCTTGTACTCACAATGTCAATCAAACATACTTGTTAAAATACCATGCTGGCTTCAAGAATACAGGCCTATTGTCAACATCACATCCACCTAGTGTCGAGGCAGTATAATTGTGCTTGATGGGGCAAATGGTCCACAGCTACCTAAAAAGAGAAAGTACCCACTCCAAGTGGATTACCAGCTAGGCAGTTACTTCAAACCATCCCACTTGAGCTCAGAGAAGTTTAGGAGAAAATTGTCTTATAAGTTAAAGACATTTGTCATCTACTCAATTATAAATTTTGAGGCTCTATTTATTAACCACGGCTCTTTTTTTTTTCTTTTTTTTTTAAAGAAATTGGATTTAGAGCTTACCTTGGCAATTGGCATCTTTTCCCTCTCTAAATCAATTAAGGAAAAATCAATATCAGCCACAACAATCATCTGCATAAATGGGAGCATATCATCTGCAATTTGTAATATATAGTTAGCCTAAGCAAAAAAAAAAAAAAAAAGTGTAAAAATCATTAAAAACAAAGAATTGAAGTTGGCTTAGAGCCATGATATGATTGTTAGTTTGAATATAATATTTGCTCATATTTTGATTGAGTTTGCTCAATCTCATTGCTTGCAAGGGCAGCCTTTACACTCTCATATTTTGATCGTTAATTGTCATAGATGTTTGAATATAATATTTGCTCATATTTTAATAGTAACATTTGGTCTGATTCTTTTATGATGATACTATGATAGTAATAGGTTTAGTCGTGAGTCTCTGTTTTGGAGGTAAAAAAACATCTATGAGAATTAACAATATCAAAATTTTATTAATATATATATATATATATATATCAAACAGAATGACAGCCAGTACAAATACACAGCTAAAACTACAAATACAAAACAGAGTCAACAGTCTCAAGAATACCCCCAAGTTTGAGATAACCAAGAAACTTAAATATGCAATCACATTCCAATTTTAAATTCTTTCTAGAAACATATTATTAATAAATATGCAAGAAACAATACATAATAAAGGAAAGGTAAATACCTGACTGTCCTTGTCATGTAGTACAAAGAATCATATGTAACCCCTCCTTAATCATGTTCAGCTACAAACATGAAAAAAAAAAGAAAAAAGAAAAAAGAAAAATGCAAGCACCTGCAACAAAAGTGAAATAAAATAGAATACCATAGAAAAATCTTAGTAGAAATAACATAAAGTAATTCACAATTGGCAAATTAACAAAGCAAAATTCACAATTCACAAAGGTATCTAAAAGGAACCTTCACAATTGATTGTGCTTCCATTTACTTTTGCTTCACTGTTGTTTTTTTCCTCAACACCCAAACAGATGCTCAATTTGGTTAAGTTTGTCTGATCGTGAAAATACTTTGGAAGCTTTATATCAAGCAGATGGTGTGTGTCTATGAAAAGTGAAACTATTTTGATTCTAGGAAAGTTAACTAACCTGGGTTGGAGGAGAAAGATGAAGAAGAAGAACATGATTTATCAGCTACGAAATCAGAGAAAGAAATCAAATTTAAAAAAAAAATTAATTAATTTAACAAATCCTTAGGTGTAAATTAATTGAAATCAACAATAATCAAACTGAAAGCAATTCAAACATTAACGAATTAGTAAAAATAAATAAAAGTTAAAACGTTTCACAGATATCTGATGTGATTCGTACTAACGGATTTAATCGTAAAGAGAGAAAAGAGTTACCTTCTTTGGAAGAGTCAGCAGTTTGGGCTAATACCTTAGAGAGAATGATAGAGAGGATTAAACCTAGATTTTGAAACCCAGAGGATGAAACCCAGAGGTCTGCGTTAGGAAGGGGTGAAGTGGTTAGAGAGAAGAAGGTTTTGGATGAGTATACTTGAGGGCTGAAGAGATAATCAAACGGTGGGGCCGACAAATATAGAACTGGAGAAGGGTGGTGCCGGAGAAGGTGGAGCCGTTGAGCTGTTGAGCTGTGATTTGCGTGTGGGGGAACGGCAGAGCGTGGTCTGCGTTTTGGAGGAAGGGAGAAGGCAGAGCGTGTTAAGGGCTTAGGGCTCCTCTGATTTTGCGTTTAAGTATTTTTTGGGTTTTAGAAAAGCTTTTTTTTTTTTTTTTATGATTTTTTTTTTTTAATATTGTGCTGACATGGAAAATTGTGGGAGTTTCAAAAATTTCGGTTTTATATATATATATATATATATATATATATATATATATATATATATATATAGATAAGACATCACATTTCAAGATATCTGGATGCTAGGGGAATATGGATTCTTCAGTACGAAAAGCCACTAAATGTGTTTTAGATATGAATATCCTCCCATTTGCTGGAGGAGTACTAGACTTTTTTGAATATTTTTGGAGTTCTAACATAACTTTATATATGTAATGCAGAATATCATATCATATTATCATTTAAAGGATATCATACTCGGTCAAAACAAAACATTAAAGGATATATAAGTCGATAACATAAGCTAACTCCTGTTAGCTTATTTCTTTCTTTCTTTTTTATAAGTCTCTGTTATCTTATTTCACTAGAATTCGAATTCAGGCACTTTGAGATGCGAAGCAAACATATAAATAATATCTACAATATCTTCGAAGATCTCGGTTGTCAATAACCCAACAATTTTTCCACATTAAGCGACAATCAATCATGTTCTGCTACCAATTTTTTCTCTTTTCTTTACCTTGCATTGCACACTTCCTATACTCAATAATATTTTTTTACGATACATTATTAGAACTCGTTACTATAAGCATAACAATCGTACGCCCCAAAAAATATTCTATAAAAAGTGTTCACAAACTAGTACTATTTTTTTCTTTCTTCCTTCTTTTCTTTTCTTTTTTTTTTGGGAGAAAAAAACATTCTAGCATTCTAGCAGCATAACTTCCTGAATTGGAACACGTATAGATGTACTTCTGCTTACTTGTGAGTTGTGACTTGTGATTGGCCAATGTCCCATTCAATTATATATAGCGTAAATATTTAATTGTAGATTCCAGTTAACTAAATTGATAAAATTTTATCTTAGAACAAGAGACTCTTTTTTAGAGGAATAAACAAGAGACTTGATTTTGAAGATTAAAAAAAAAACCCTCGTTTAAGGCTTAAAATGATAAAAATATTAAAGAACAACCATCACGGATTAAACATCATAAATTTTTAATCCTATAATATCTCAAATTAAAAAAAGTGAATAAAATGCCTTATTTGCCTTACAAGGCATCACGTCGAACCTAAGGAACAAAATTCTGTATATGTCGTGTCCCACTTAAACTCATCTTGCTGGATTCTATGATTGTCTAGGGCAATCAAGGTCTATAATAATAAACATGAAATTTTTTAATAACCAATAAGTTAATTCCAGTCAACTATTAATTAACCTTGGTTTATAGGATTTTTAGCCTCAGCATTGCGTTAAGTATTCTTGCATCATCACTTGGGAAATCTTAATTATTAATTTTATTCCTTTTAAGATAACTTCTAAACATCCCTACCACCAACAAACTCAAAAGCGACATATATTTTATGGATTTTATATATGAGCAACGTCATTTGTCGGTGTTAATAGTATCGATTATTAATAAAACTGCTGCTTTTCTCCTACGTGATGATTTGGGAATTGGGATAGACACTAGTGCTAGGCTGCTAGCAATTGATAAGAACTGGTGCAAGTCAAACTTTGACAAAACTCGATCTTCATTGATATTTGATTGGACAGCGGACCGGCCCTTCATTCAGAAACAACATACTTATCACCGATATTATTAGATATATCTGAATACGATAATGTTGTACTTCCCATTCTCACGTTAATAATTTATAATTTTATATTATCATGAATTTAATTAGTAAGGACACACTGTTATATGAGATGAAAATAAAGTTTTCAACTCTCAAATTTTAGCCAAATGTGTGACTTGTAATAGTCATTTGATTTTTAAATACTACGTCTTACATTTACATAAAATTAAAAAGAATCGGAAGATTTAATGAGAGGAGATAAGATCCTCCTCTTCGACTTGGAGTGTTGTATAAATACTCCTTTATCACACTGCAAATTATTACCTTTGTCTTCATTATTATTATTTTTTTTTAGAAATGCTAATGAATGCCCTTAGCGTACTGGTTAAAAATCTATTTAAAGAATATTTTTATGAGAAAAAAAAAAATTATTGAGAATCTGATAAAAACTTTTTTCATTTAATCCATTTTAGGACACTTTTTTTGGTCAATAATCCATTTAATGTTTTGACAATTTTTTTCATTTCCAATAAAAGTGGTATCAAAACATTCCTAAAATAGATTGTTAACCAATGCCCTAAGAACACTCGTTAGCATGACACTTTCATACTTATGGAAACTATTATTATATGAGAGGGATGTTGCATGCAAGCCTTTAAACAAAATAATAAGTATTACATGTCATTTGAGACTTATTATTTTGTTTAAAGGCTTGCATGCAACATCCCTCTCATATAATAATGGTTTCCATAAGTATGAAATTTTTCTTCTTCTTCTTCTTCTTCTTTTTTTTTTTTTTTTTTTTTTTTTTTTTTTTTTTTTTTGAGAATCTGATATGAAATTTATCACTATATGAGAGGAATGCCGCAACAGCTATACAACCTTGTTAGTTGGATTGAATTTGGGTTCTAATTACATGTATTTATGCTACAACCTCTCAGACTAGCTGTGGCCTTTGTTTTTTTTGGGGCCTATTACCCAACTTCATCCTTTACTTCATCGCTCAGCCGGTGAAAATTGGGCTCAACTCCCAATCAAAATAGTTGTTTGGGCTAGTAGGCTGGCCCAAAATGTTTGATGATTGAGGTTTTCCACTATTAAACTAGTAAATTATTTCTATTTGTTAAAAAAAGAAAAGAAAAAAAGAAGTCACATAACTACCAAAATAAAAAGGAACTTGTCATGTTTATTCAAAGTTCAAACTCTATAATTCTATATAGGAGTTACGCTTGTACTTGGGCCTATGGCCCATGGGTATTGCCGAGGATTCAGGTACTTGTAGAGATCAATGAATTTTCTTTCCAGCCTGAATTTTCACTAACTAGATTATGGGTTCAAGTCTTGTATAGGTGTTGAATGGGCTTGGATCAAGCACCACATGACCACATAAGACCTGCCCAAATCATCTGTAATAAAAAATATTATAGGTGTTTAATGGCAATATGGAAGTTGATAAGATTAAAAAAAATAATAATAATAAAAAACTTGTAAGATACGAATACAAATCATCTGTACAATTTTTTAATTTTCACTTTATGTTTCACTAATTACAACTTACAATGTATTTGTTTAACTTTCCTTATAATATAATCAAAGTTTAAAATGGAAAAAAAAGTAAACACATGACCAGTTGTGATTGATGGAACATAAAGTAGAATACAAAATATGGTACAAATGATTTGTATTTGTAAGATACCCAATGAATGGGGTGAAATTGGTTTGGTTGGCAATTTTGGGGGGAAATGGATCCGAGATTTGAGGATTCAATTTAATTTTGCCAATTTTGGCGATCAATGCCAATTGATATTTCCTACTAAATGCGCTATACTCACCAAAAAAAGTCCTGGTTCAAACTTCCATGTAGTTGGTGCTTTCAGTCTCAGATTCATTCACTCTTGTTTTTTGGTTCCATGCGCTCTGGTTTGTTTAGACAGAAAAATATCTATGAAGATAGTTTTTCTTATTTTTTTGTGCTTAGTAGTATAATAAAAAATGAATCAATGGAAATTTATTTTTGGTCAACATAAAAGTATGACTTATTTTTAGAGATTGTTTTCCACTAACATATTTTGTAAAACAACTTGTAGGGACACGATTCTGTTAAGGCCCAATAAGGATGCTGGGTTCGTACATGAAAGATCCCTCACAATATGATTTGTAGAGAGTGGGCTTGAAAAGCTAGCCGTTGGGCACGGGGCGATGTTCCGATCTTGATTTTGGAGGAATTCACATAGAAAGGGGAGATGGGTTTGAACATTTGGGCCTTATGGTGTCGCATCTTATGGGATGGGACTCCTCGGAGTTGATCCGAGGACCATTGAGGTCTTATCCCGGTTACCCAATGATGGACTTTTTCAGTAAAGTCCGGTGTTCTTGGGAGGTTATGCCTCATGTAGTCTCTTCCCTAGGTGGGATGGAGAGAGAGAGAGAGACCCCCCTCTGATTTACTTACTTTCCTCTTTTATACTTGTCTGCGTTAACTGTCCTTCGTCCACGTGTAGGGTCAATCTTTACAACACTGATATTTGTCCCATCAATCCAATCCCAGAATTGTTGGGGATGGTTGATAAGGCTGCAGAGTACGGCTATGTCAGGTGCAGAGTCTTATCCGGAAGGGTAGTAAGGATAACTTCCCCCTAGATACTTTAGATCTCCTTACAAATTTGTTCCTATACCGGTTTTACCCCTTTATTCCGATGGGATTTTGGATCTGCCGAGGACTGAACTGTCCTCGGCTGTATTCCAAAAACAGTCTTGTGCTCTATGTTATCGGGCTTGGGCCATAGCTCTCCTCGGCCTGGGCCTTCGGACTCTTCACGAGCAAATGGGCCGGGCCCACAGATTATTGGGCCCCACAATAGCCCCTCAAAACCCGGCTGTCCAACCTCCCGGTTGGAAAGGGGGGTTTTGGCAATGCTGAGCCTTTATTACTGCTCCTTTAATTTAGCCCTCCATTAATGCTGACGGTTCTCCAACTGCCCAGGAAACGCACCGGTCTGTGAGACAGTTTTTTGGTTTTATCCCTGATGCGTTCTTGACGTTTGGTTATCCAAAGCATGTTTTTAATGACCTCTATTTACGGGACTACTTTAATTGGACGGTTTTTGATGAGGTGGAGAAGTGGAACCGGCACATCTGTGTTTGCAGATTCCTTTGGAGATCTGATCCTATTAAATGCCCCCCGCTCCACCCTCCGTATAAGAGGGAAGGTAGGAGGTTATTGTTTTCGTAGAGAGTCCCTTTTCATCCTTCTAAAATTTGAAATACTTGGCCTCCCCTAGAGTTTATTTTACCCACTAGTTTATACACTAAATCGTGATACGCTTACCCTAACGAGTGATGAGGGAGTCACACCCCTCCTTAAAGCACCGTGTTCTAATAAAGCTTGAAATGGCTCGGTCAGGGCAAGGGTGGCGAAGACTTAAGATTCATCTCACCTTCCCTTCAGCCAAAATCCGAAGCAGGTATTCATCACGTCCAATTTTCGGCGTGACTGAGTCGAGAATTCCCATCATCGTGACCAACCGCTCTCTTATGAGCTCATCTAGTATGGCCCCAGCGTGTTAGGAGTCGGGACCGAGGCAGGGACTAAGTGTCTCCGCTTCTTCCTTTCTTCGTTCACTGGTGGCCCTCCCCGTCTCCCTCTCTTAGTCTTCCCAGCACCAGATCCATTCTGGTGCTTTTTCTTCTCCCTCTTTTGCTCCTTTTCTTTCTTTTCATCTCGTCTCTCTTCTTCTCCTCCTTCTTTACTCATGTCCTCCATCTTCTTCATTCATCTCCTCCATCTTCTTCATTGATTTCTTCCTTACTATTTCCTTCATCTCCTTCATCTCTTTCCAAAGAAGGTTCTTATCGTAATATGAGCAGTATTGAGGCAGGGATTGGAGAGACTTTGAAGACGAGTTTAAAAGACGTCTGACTGTTTACGTGTCTGTATTGTGGATGTTATCGTTGCTTAGGCAGTTTACATTTTGTATAGGCTTGCTTGAGCCCTTCTTTGTACGTTGTAATAACTTTTCGTATTAATAAAAATTGTTGTTACTTTATTTCGCATGTTCTGTCTTTATGCCTTTTTTTTTTGCAAACGATGCTCGGCACAATAATACAGCATTCGAATCAATGATAACTAAAGCCAAAATACTGGTTAATAAAAAGATGTCATCATAACTTTAATAGAATTGTTTGACATAGCAATGCGTACCTGTAAATAACGATACTTGCCCGAAACAAAGCTGAGATTAGAACTGGGTGTTCTCCGTAGTGTAGGAGGTAATTATTCGAAGGCATATCACTCGCAAAAATGAACAGCCCCCTGTAGGCTACCGAGTAGCGGAGTGTCCCGCCATCATCCTAACACTCTTATTGGCCTTAACATTTTACAGTATCTGGGCCGAGGACTCTCCCTATCCGAGCAGTTGGTTTCCCCATAGGCTTGAGTCCGAGGACCATGCAAGGCCTTGGTTCTGCCCAAAACTTGTAAGGTTTATTGTTTCTGTACTTGGTTTCCCCATAGGCTTGAGTCTGAGGACCATGCAAGGCCTTGGTTCTGCCCAAAACTTGTAATTTTTTATTTTTTTGTACTTGGTTTCCCCATAGGCTTGAGTCCGAGGACCATGCAAGGCCTTGGTTCTGCCCAAAACTTGTAATTTTTTATTTTTTGTACTTGGTTTCCCCATAGGCTTGAGTCCGAGGACCATGCAAGGCCTAGGTTCTGTCCTTGGGCCCCCATGCTGAACGGGCCTGGGCCGCGAATTTACTGGGCCCATAAATTAGGGGGTATTTCCGTAGTCTTAGGTCACGCGGTACTTTTTGGCGTCCCAGTGTTCGAGGTGCGCCTTCACGAGGCTCCTTTAATCTCAGGGTTGCAGACGGCATTGGAAATCGTGCCGGAGACACTTTGTCTGTAGCGTTCCTTGGGACGCTGCGTGAATTAAATGCCACCACCTTATCTTTTAAATAAATAGGAGAGAAAGTTGCTTTACCTTCACTCAAATCCTTCAGTCTCCTCTCCTAGTACATCATGTTTGAGGTGTGGGTTGGGGCAAAGGAACTCTCTCCGCCACAGAGGCGCCGTGTCCTTCTGAGACTCCAGATAGTGAGGTACGGGCAAAGGCGGCATAAATTCAAAAGAATATTCCAGTCCGACAGAGGGGAGAGGGTGTTTCTCCCTCTTTTAGTCAAAATCCGAAGCAGGTTCTGTTCACGCCAGGATTTTGGTGTGTCAGAAGAAAGATTCTCCGCCATCAGCGCCTCTGCCTTGTTGCAGACAAATTTTTGGTGAAGGCTCCTCAATTTCCGGCTCCCTGCACCTTTCCTTCCGCGGCGCAGGCCCCAAGCTGGGTTCTTTTGCTGCCTGAGTTATGGGCATGCAAAAGTATTGAGGAAGAACAAAGTTCTGAAGGAGTAGCCACCCTCTCATCTGTGCTTCTTCTTCGGCTTCACCTTCATTTTCTTGTATTTTTCTTTTCACTCATGTAGTTAGCTTCAGCATAAGCTCCTCTCTGCTTTTCATTGTACACTGTACTATTTCTTTGTCTTAGTAAAAGATGAGTTCGTTTCTTTCTAAATATTTTTCTTTTCTGCAACAACTACTTAGTGCATGGACATTAAATATTCGCTCGTCTCTAATAATACTTGGAGCAGAACAATGCCTTAAAATCAATTCCTACTAGTTTAAACTCGTCGATGTTATCAAGTATCACAATGGCAATTCTCAATAAATTAAACTCTTGAAACTAACCGGAGTAATGGCTGAGCACTGAGCGATGCATGCAAAATAAATGTCCGAGAACGATGATCTCTGAATAATTCGCCCGAGAGGGTAGCCGAGTAGAGGGATTTCGCTCGTGTTTTTGGGTGATATATTGCACTATATTACATCAATCCCTCGGGTATCGGGGATCCGAGGGTAGACTGGGAAATCCGTGCAATTTAGGGATTGACCCAACTGTTAACGGGGAGTTCTCCTCGGATGGATTTTAAGCTTCATGCAATCAGTTTTCCTTTTAAGTAGTTGGTTTCCCCATAGGCTTGAGTCTGAGGACCATGCAAGGCCTTGGTTCTGTCCAAAACTTGTCAGTTTTCCTTTAAGTAGTTGGTTTCCCCATAGGCTTGAGTCCGAGGACCATGCAAGGCCTTGGTTCTGTCCAAAACTTGTCAGTTTTCCTTTAAGTAGTTGGTTTCCCCATAGGCTTGAGTCCGAGGACCATGCAAGGCCTTGGTTCTGTCCAAAACTTGTCAGTTTTCCTTTAAGTAGTTGGTTTCCCCATAGGCTTGAGTCCGAGGACCATGCAAGACCTTGGTTCTGTCCAAAACTTGTGAGATTTCTTTTAAGTAGTTGGTTTCCCCATAGGCTTGAGTCCGAGGACCATGCAAGACCTTGGTTCTGTCCAAAACTTGTGAGAGTTCTTTTAAGTAGTTGGTTTCCCCATAGGCTTGAGTCCGAGGACCATGCAAGACCTTGGTTCTGTCCAAAACTTGTGAGAGTTCTTTTAAGTAGTTGGTTTCCCCATAGGCTTGAGTCCGAGGACCATGCAAGACCTTGGTTCTGTCCAAAACTTGTGAGAGTTCTTTTAAGTAGTTGGTTTCCCCATAGGTTTGAGTCCGAGGACCATGCAAGACCTTGGTTCTGTCCAAAACTTGTGAGATTTCTTTTAAGTAGTTGGTTTCCCCATAGGCTTGAGTCCGAGGACCATGCAAGACCTTGGTTCTGTCCAAAACTTGTGAGATTTCTTTTAAGTAGTTGGTTTCCCCATAGGCTTGAGTCCGAGGACCATGCAAGACCTTGGTTCTGTCCAAAACTTGTGAGATTTCTTATTTGGTTTATTTTTCGACCATAAGCCCCTATACCAGGGCGGGAAAAGTTGACTTGAGGCCGGAAGCCCCCAGAGATGCCCACGCCCTTGGCACCGCAAGGCGTAGCCCCTAGCAGAAGTTTATGCTGGAGCAGCAACTGTATGTTGCCGGAAACGGAGGAGCTTTCGCAGATTTCCATTTGACAGAGGCTTGACTTTGCCATCCCCTGTGCCAACGCGCGAGCCTTTCCCACAGACGGCGCCAATTGTAGGGACACGATTCTGTTAAGGCCCAATAAGGATGCTGGGTTCGTACATGAAAGATCCCTCACAATATGATTTGTAGAGAGTGGGCTTGAAAAGCTAGCCGTTGGGCACGGGGCGATGTTCCGATCTTGATTTTGGAGGAATTCACATAGAAAGGGGAGATGGGTTTGAACATTTGGGCCTTATGGTGTCGCATCTTATGGGATGGGACTCCTCGGAGTTGATCCGAGGACCATTGAGGTCTTATCCCGGTTACCCAATGATGGACTTTTTCAGTAAAGTCCGGTGTTCTTGGGAGGTTATGCCTCATGTAGTCTCTTCCCTAGGTGGGATGGAGAGAGAGAGAGAGACCCCCCTCTGATTTACTTACTTTCCTCTTTTATACTTGTCTGCGTTAACTGTCCTTCGTCCACGTGTAGGGTCAATCTTTACAACACTGATATTTGTCCCATCAATCCAATCCCAGAATTGTTGGGGATGGTTGATAAGGCTGCAGAGTACGGCTATGTCAGGTGCAGAGTCTTATCCGGAAGGGTAGTAAGGATAACTTCCCCCTAGATACTTTAGATCTCCTTACAAATTTGTTCCTATACCGGTTTTACCCCTTTATTCCGATGGGATTTTGGATCTGCCGAGGACTGAACTGTCCTCGGCTGTATTCCAAAAACAGTCTTGTGCTCTATGTTATCGGGCTTGGGCCATAGCTCTCCTCGGCCTGGGCCTTCGGACTCTTCACGAGCAAATGGGCCGGGCCCACAGATTATTGGGCCCCACACAACTCTATTTAATGGTAAATTAAATAACGGAAAACTCATTTTAGGTTGGTACCAAATAAAAGAAAACAAGATAATTTTATAGAAATTTTTTTTGTTGAACAATGACTCATTTTTTAGAAAATACTGACTTCAAAACAAACCAACCCATACGTAATTAGTTAGTAATTACCACAGTCTATCCAAATAGAGTGTTACGTGTATGTAAGTGTCAAATTGGAAAAAAAACATTTAAACTTTGTGATTCACCTATGTTTCACAAAACTTGGGAGTATAGTCAGTAATTACACGTACAATATACATACGTACGTAATATTTAAAAGCACCTTCGTCTCCCATTTTGCTTCCAATTGTACGTAATATTAAAAATGTTAGAATCGGCTACTGAAATACGGTGCCGTTATACCAAACTCCGAATGCAAATGACTAAATCATTCTTAGAAAATATAAATATACAAGCTAACGCCAAATGCACGTATTCATCCAAGGACAATTTAGGTACAATACTTTAGGTGCTGTTCTTTAAGTTTCCCTTTTAAAATTTAGCCACATAGTTATTAAACTAAAAAATACACTTTTATCTTATATAAAAAATCCACATTGCAGAATTTTAAGAGGAGAACTTAAGGAACAACACCTAAATATTGTATCTAAGTCTTGTCTTTCACTCAATAGTCAATATATTCATAACTTTTTTTTATATATATAAAAAGCTTGGTGATATGATATGAACTCAAAAAGTTAGAAAGCTGCTAGGATTACACTTTAGGGAGCGTAAGATTTAAAGACAATTTTGATAATCATGTAAAGTTGTATATACACTACTTTAATTACTTTCAAACATATTTAGAATTTAGCATTTTTCTTCTATATTCTATAAATGGTTTAAAAGAAGAAAGTCAAAGTTTAAACCATTTGGCATCTTGGTGTATCATTAACATTTTATCTACCAATATCAGTTTGTCACCTAGCTTTATGATGAATTTGTTGTGAAAATATTGAGACTACGGCTTAATTGTTGTGTATAAAATATAAGAGCCACAAAAAATTGAAATTCCATGAACAGAACAAAAAAAAAAAAGAAAAAAAAGAAAAACTTTCAAAATACCGTGAATAAACATGGTGAAATTCAGGTACAAGATAAAAGGTTTTTTAAACAAAAGTGACATTAGTTATTATTGATTAAAGAAACAAATAGTAAGTAGTTCAACTAAAATAATTAAACAAATAACAAACAAATTTATTATATTATTTTATCTAATGACTATCTTATTTCAAACTTGTATTTAATTTGAATTACATAATTCTTTTTATGTATTTATTATAAATAAGAAATATGGTTGGAAAGTAAGATCGCTTTGGGAGTATGTTCAACTATTGTATTTATGTTCATAAAAGAATATGGCAAATATTTCATATTTTTGTTGAAAAATTTTAAAATATAAATGTTTTATACACGTACCGTTATTTAATTGTTTTTGTATTGTTTTGCCGAATATTTAATTCATACTTTTCTTAAAGATTTTGAATTATATATTTATGTATACTTATTGTGTTGTACACGCATTGTATTTTACTAACTATGCTATGGAAAAACATTAATTTAAACCATTTACACTAATTCACATGTGTTCCACAAAACTGGAAAGAAACATTTAAGTTGTCAATCTGCAGTAATTTACACATGTTTCACAAATTTTTTTATTTCTATAATCTAATTCAATAGTCATGTGAATTACTTAAATAATTTAGGTAATGTAATATATGTTGATGGTCTTCTAAATCACATCGTAATAAGTTAAAAATAAATTTCTCTTACCTTATTTAAATGAAATCTCTGTCCTCACCTACCCCTATTTTTTTTGAAGTAAGAAGGTTTGAATCACTAGTATTGTTAAGTTATTACTAAAATAAAAAAGAAATAGAATTATTTCATGATTTAGACTAAATATTAGAATTTTAGTCCTTTCATAGTTATAAAATAGATTTATGGTTTTATTTCTGAATCCAACTGCTTTCAAAATATCATATCATTTAAAAATTAAAAATTTATAGTATCCATTTTAACATGGGCAAGAGTTTTAAATTGTTAAAACAAGATTCTTTGCATAATCTGACATGGTAGTAGGTGAACAGAACAAATCCTAATACATCCTATATAAGGCAAAAGGTAATGAAAGGAAATAAAAATCAGTTACATGCACAGCTTCATATTTGTGTCCCTTCCCAAGCAAATCACTCCACTGCTAGACACTGAGTTTTTCAGTTACATTGGATATCAGTTTCCGGAGAGCCACACCAATTACCGAGACAACATGCAGACCCTCTCTCACCACTTGGTCGTGTCCAGCCAAAGGCAGTCTCCATTTCCGGTCACTGGCATCACCAGAAGAAGCTCAAGCTCACTTGCATTTGCTCGTAGAATCCCCACGGTGAAATGCTCCTCTATCAGTAGCTTGTCGTTAGGTACGAGTCAAGAGCTTTACAACTTAACTGAAACCTTTTATTGTTTCCAATAAAAACGTATATAAATTGAGTTTATATGCATTTGGAACGTACTATTTTCAATGGCATATTTGTTTTACTTTTTTAAAGTTTAACTTTTTAAAATATAATTATACTTCTCTCAACTTTCAATAAAATAGTTAATTAAACCACCCCCATTTGAATGAGGAAGCAAAGTTGAAAGTCAGATTTTTTTTGTAGATTTTCATTTACATAATTTTCTCAGCAACCAAATTTAATGTTTATTGTTTAGTTCTAACCTCCAAGGGATTTTGTTGATTCAGGTGAAGATGGGACAAAATTTGTGGAAGCGTCTAAAAATGCAAATGTTGTTCCACTCTATCGATGCATATTCTCTGATCATCTTACTCCGGTTCTAGCATATCGGTGCTTGGTTGAAGAAGACAATCGAGAGGCTCCAAGTTTTCTTTTTGAGTCAGTTGAGCCACATCCGGTTGTTTCTAGAATTGTAAGTATGCTTCAAGTTATATGCTTTTTTAATACTAATGATAAAATGTATGAAAAAAGATGAAATACAATTCTTATACTATGATAAAATGTATGAAAAAAAAGAAGAAAGAAAGGGGAAAAAAAAGAGAATGCATTGAATTAACATGATTTGGTCTTTAAGTTAAATGCCTAAATCCATAGACAAAATAAATTGATTGAAGGCTACGCATTATTGAAAGTAAAGTAGAATTTATGAGTCTCCATAATCATATTTTAAAAGTCAATACTACATTGATTGTATTAGGGACGTTATAGTGTAGTTGGAGCTCAACCAACAAAGGAAATCGTTGCAAAAGAAAATAAGGTAACGATAATGGACCATGAGGACGGGAGTTTGACTGAAGAATTGGTTGAAGATCCAATGGTGATTCCTAGAAGAATCTCAGAGGGCTGGAAACCTCAACTTATTGATGAACTCCCAGGCACATTTTGTGGTAAGAAAACTTTGGTTTTGACCTGTACATGTTTCTTAATAAAATCTTGTTAGGTATGTCTGGATATATATCATAACTTTGTGAGTTATTAACATTTGGCTCTTGAGTCTTGACTATACATTTCGCATATAATTTGAGAGTTGGTTGGCATGGATTTACTAGCTAGGATCAAGCTAAAATGGAAGTGAAAATTAGTTCATGTTTATTGCTGATTCAACAGTGCCATGCATTTCTATTATTACAACCCACTTTGGATAGGAACAAGATCCTTGCTATTTATAAAGTTTCCATTTTATTGTGTCGTACAACTCTTTGACAAACACGGGTTTAGAAGTAGCTAGGGATGGTGAAAATTCCCTTACCTACTTTAGTTGTTCTGATCCACTCTATTTCACATGAGTTTCACTACTTTAATTAGGAGATAGGATAAGGAAAGGTTTTGCTAACCCCACCTTACCTCGGATGTGTGTGTATATATTTACACACATTTTTATTTTATACATATTTATATATTATTTAATCTATTTTATATTGATCTAATATATAATTTATTTATTGTAACTATTTTATTATCATCCTCTAATTAAGCATGAGTTTTTTCTTTCTTTTAATATTCTCTCAACTAACAATCCCTTTTGTATTCAAATAACAAAATACCTCTAACTTGTCATGTCCCATCCTGCATGAATTTCCTTGTCTAGAAAAGGAGATGGGAAGGGGACAAGGCACCCCTATCCAATCCCATTTCACCTCATTGCCATCCCTACATGGGAGTTATTAGTGCTAACAATCAGTTGAGATTGGTCAAGAAGGATTATGATGCTCTAGACCTATTGAGAAATGTGTTAATTGAATTTTGTCATGTAATTAGCATTTAAACAAATATTAGCTAGCTAATACTTTTTTGTTAAAAATTTAAATTATTGATGTGCTAAATCGAATTTATTTAGTTAATAATGGTTGATTAGTATTTCAAGAACTTTATGATAAAATTATCATAAGAACTCAAAAGTAACCATATTTAAAAATACAAATCTGTCTCAATTTTAGATATTTCATCTAACAATTTCTTATGGCTTGCTCATTATCTTACAAACAGCAAACCTACGGTAGGTTTCATTCATAAGAAGAATCCAGCATTGGGATTCACTTGATTGTTTGTTGGTGAAAGTAAATTATAAATCATCTATGACTGATGTTAAGTATATTACAAATTTTACAAAATAAAGCTGATGATGTGTCAAATCTTAAACATGATATGAAAAATTAAAAAATATATTTATTTATATATTTCTTGTGTTGATAATGTGCTACCAATCACATTTATTACCAATGATTGCATGTAAACACTTTGTAACAAAGCGTTAGCATTTTTCACAATGAATTTCTCCTTGTTTTTTTGTCATGAATTCCTCCTTAGTGGTACATTTTTGTCATGAATAGGCGGCTGGGTAGGATACTTCTCATACGACACAGTTCGCTATGCCGAGAAGAAAAAACTGCCATTCTCTAAAGCTCCGAAGGATGACAGAAATCTTGCTGACATACACCTTGGCCTCTATGATGATGTGATCGTTTTTGATCATGTAGAGAAGGTAATCTGATTTTGTTGCGTTAACAATTTTTGACATCTTACAGGGGATAATCATAAAAGGTTTTAACGTTATTAGTGTATTTACTCTTTTGTGCAAGGCCATTAGATTTCTTAATTACTAATTAGCTTGAAGATTTTTTTTCTTAATTAATAACGTTATTAAGGTAATCTGTATATTTTTATTTCTTCAGAAAACTTATGTGATTCACTGGGTGAGGATAGATCGGTACTCCTCTGTTGAGAAGGCTTATAAAGATGGGATGAAACGCTTGGAAGTGTTAGTGTCCAAAGTACACGATGTAGACCCGTGAGTAACTCTTGTGCTTTGTATGAAAATTATAATAATAATTAATATATAATAAATTACTCGAGGTTGTAAAATTCTTAAGAAATGTTTTGACCTGGTTGTCATTTTTTAGCCCAAGGCTTTCTCCAGGTTATGTGAGTTTGGACACTCACACATTCGGGGCTTCTTTAGAGAAGTCCACCATGAAAAGCGAAGAATTCAAAGATGCAGTTATAACAGCAAAAGAACATATTAAAGCAGGAGATATATTTCAGGTTGTTTTAAGTCAACGTTTTGAGCGGCGAACATTTGCTGATCCATTTGAAGTGTATAGGGCACTGAGAATAGTCAATCCAAGTCCCTATATGACATACTTGCAGGTTTGTATCTTATAAAGCTTTCTAATTGCAGTTTTTGGTTTTATAGCTAGTTGTGTGATGTTACAGATTTGCTACAGGTTTGCAAAAGATTTGCAGCTTTTCTAATTGCAGTTTTTATCCATTTTTCGTATCAGTTTGCTAAATTGTTCTAAACTTTCTTTTTATGAAATTGTTCTTGATCAGGCTAGAGGGTGTATCCTGGTTGCTTCAAGTCCGGAAATTCTTACACGCTCAAAGGAGGTAAGTTGTATAAACTAATTCCAAGTCCTTAAACAAAAAAGATTTATTGATGACTAGATGTTGCTGACACTAAAATATATTTGGAACCAAGGCTTAGTTGTTGTAAACCAAAAATATGTTCCTTGGTTAGCCTAGTCTGATTTTTCTAGCTACAAGTTTAAGCTAGTTTATGGATACATGTGAATTTTTGTGCATGAAGAATTTATGCCTCTTATTCTCTGAATATCAATAAACAAATATGTCCGTCCTTACAATGTTATGAACAGAATAAGATTATCAATCGGCCATTGGCTGGAACTGTGAGAAGAGGGAAGACAAAGGAAGAAGATGAGAGTTTGGAAGTTCAGCTACTAAGTGATGCAAAGCAGTGCGCAGAACACGTCATGCTTGTTGATCTGGGTCGAAATGATGTTGGAAAGGTTTCTCTTAACTTATCCCAATCACAGTGTCTCTTAAGATTCTCCTCTATGTTTTTGCTAGAAAGGGTGCATGTGACTTTTCGTTTTAATGTTAGCTGCATATATAAAACTGGTATTGGTGACAAAGATTCTTGGTGTAGGTCTCAAAAAATGGTTCGGTGAAGGTGGAAAAGCTTATGAATGTTGAACGGTATTCCCATGTGATGCACATAAGCTCCACGGTGAGAATCTGCTTTAATTGTGTCTGTTGTTGGTTCAATAGGAGCATGGAAATGTTTGTTTCTTCTAGAGAATGATTATCTGCATAAATCATGCATAACAATAACATGTTACTATGTCACTTTCTTCCATTACTTGATAGTGATTTAGGACAGAAAATGGAGATGATCCTTTTCCTTGGTTTTACATAGCTTCTAAATGCTCCATTATCAAAGAAAATTCTTTAAAAGCATTACAAAGCAAAGTGCATTATAGATTTATAATGAAAAAGAGCATGCTTATTTATCTAATGCAGGTTACGGGAGAGTTAAATGATGATCTCACTTGCTGGGATGCTCTGCGTGCTGCATTGCCCGTTGGAACTGTTAGTGGAGCACCCAAGGTTTTTATTTAAATTACTTGTTTCCCTTCTTTTCATTTACCACTTTGCTTCATTTTTAGTTCTAATAAATCAAAGGCAAAGTACTGCCAAAACATTAGGCTGTTATAGGAGATTTGAGATAACAATTTCCATGAGTATTCCATGTTATGCTCCATCAATCCTAGTCTGTCACAAGTCCTTTTTTTCCCCCTAAAGTAACCAAATTTTAGATCGGAAAAATCATATACATAATAAAATTAACAATTTTGCTTATCTGCCCAGGTGAGAGCCATGGAAATAATTGATAACTTGGAAGTAACAAGGCGTGGCCCATATAGTGGTGGGTTCGGTAGTGTATCTTTCTCTGGGGACATGGATATTGCTCTAGCTTTGAGGACAATGGTATTCCCTACAGGAAATCGATACAACACAATGTACTCCTATAACAAGGATGGAACCAAGCGCCAGGAATGGATTGCTAACCTTCAAACTGGTGCTGGTATAGTGGCTGACAGTAATCCTGATGATGAACAACAAGAATGTCAGAACAAAGCTGCTGGTCTTGCTCGTGCCATTGACTTGGCCGAATCTGCTTTTCTTGATAAATGAGGTTCAGTTTTAGCTGTGCCAATGTAGGTGTTCATTTGGGCTGAGTTGTAACTAGAATATCAATAATTTTGGACTTATTACTATTTAATTAGAATTTTGATAAAGGTATTTGAGTGAATTGTGATGTTTTCATTTCAGGTTCAGCTTGTCTTTGGATTTTTAATTTGTTGAAAGTTGGTTAAAATATAATTTTATTAAATAAATAAAACTTTAAAAAGTTGTACATAAATAAATAAATAAACTAAAAATCTAAAGAAAATTTAGACATGAATCAAGGAAATAATGAAGTGACAAACAAAGCGGAAAATTTAAAAATCTTGCAGTGTGTCAAACACGGTGGAATTGTGGAAAAGATCATGATCCAAAATTCATCCAATGTGTAAAAGGCAACGTAGCAAATAGGGCAAGAAGATTTAATATCTTGTGAAGGTCAAACACGGTGGAAAACTATTTGCTCCTAACATCTGGTGTGAAACTAATATAACCGGCCAAGGCTGCAAGCATCCAAATTCAAACGTCAAATTATTAAGATCATTAATTAAGAGCTCTCCAACATTTAACACTTATTAAGCCTATACAACAACAAGAAGTCAACAACAAAACCTTAGTTTCAAAATTTGGGATTGGTTATGGATCTTTGACGGATTAGATTGGATTGGTCACATGAATTCTTTTTTCTCAATTTTATTCTTTTTGAAGTCATGTTCTCTATTACTTCCCTAATTAACATGTTATTTAATTACTTTTATTAATTTTAATTGACATGTTTTTTTATTACTTTTATGGATTAAGTCTAGACAAATTATAAATTGGACAAAGTTTGGTTACAATTCCCATTAAAAAAAATTAACAAGACTACATATTTTGAAAATGTAACAATTAGATTATATGTTTTTTATGTTCTTATTAATACACTTGTCAAACTTTTTTTTTTTAACATAACTGTACACTACAGAGACTTGAAATATAAACATATGATTAATAACCTAACTAGTAACTATTGATCTTTCCTTGTTACGAATGAAATTGGAATCAAAACCACCCCACCATCCAACTTGTCATTAATATATATATATATATATATATATAAAACTTTTCAAGGGACTTTTCCTATTTGGATTGAACATTTTTTTTATTCCAAAATACCTTTACAACCTACGTTTAAGTAGGGGCAAAATTTGATAAAAATACTTTTTTAACTCTCACGTAAAACACTATCTACAAAATAAAACCACACTCCCAGTACACTCAAGTTGGTTTTCAAACTCAAATTGCTTCTTCTTTAGTTCTCCAATTCTCTCAATTCTGTGTTAATCTTTTTTTCACCATTATTATCATTTTTTCTACTTGCTCTGCTCAAATTTGCTCTTTCTCAACCATATGTGTATGACAATGGACATTAAAGCTGTGTCTACTAGCCTGAGAACCACTTGGGGATTCTCTCTAATAAAGCAGTGTATACTAGCCATAGATTTCACACTTTAGTTACATGAATGATCTGGTAGTACAAGTAGATTCTCCGGTGCTTTTATTAGCATAGAAAGATTATTTAAGTTACTTTGTCCAAACCCCCCCCCCAATCGTGTTTCCAAATAAAAAGTTGTTTTTATTTATTCAATCAGGAAATTTTGTTACCATATGGCAAACATAACTAAGTACTACTTTGAAGAAATCAGATTGTGAGTGATCAACAAGTTTATGACAAAATAGTTTCAATTTAGACATGAACTAAGGATATAATAAAGTGACAAACAGAGTGGAAATTTTAAAAATTTTGCAGTGTCAAACACGGTGGAAAATGATCATGGTTCAAAGTTCATCCAATGTAGAAAAGGCATCGTAGCAAGCAGGGCAGGAAAATTTAATATCTTGTGACGTGTCAAATACGGTGGAAAATTATTTGCCTTAGATTTCACACTTTAGTTACATGAATGATCTGGTAGTACAAGTAGATTCTAAGTTACTTTGTCCAACACCCCCCCCCCCCCCTCGTGTTTCCAAATAAAAAGTTGTTTTTATTTCTTCAATCAGGAAATTTTGTTACCATATGGCAAACATAACTAGGCACTACTTTTGAAAAAATCAGATTGTGAGTGATCAACAAGTTTATGACAAAATAGACAAACAGAGTGGAAATTTTAAAAATTTTGCAGTGTCAAACACGGTGAAAAATGATCATGGTTCAAAGTTCATCCAATGTAGAAAAGGCAGCGTAGCAAGCAGGGCAGGAAAATTTAATATCTTGTGAAGTGTCAAATACGGTGGAAAATTATTTGCTTCTAACATTTGGTGTGAAACTAATATAACCGTCCAAGGCTCCAAGCATCCAAATTCAAACGGTGAAATTATTAACATCATTAATTAAAAGCCCTCCAGTTCAAGAGTGAATTACCCATTTTCATCCAAATACAATTTGTGTGCATCATCGTCTTATTCCATATACCTTCATCTGATGACTCTTTTCTTTCTCATTTGCCTAGTCTGCTTGCAACCCACCATTACAGCTGCTGCTCCAACAAATGAGACTGATCGTTTTGCTTTGCTTAAATTCAAAGAATCTGTACCTCAGGATCCCTCTAACATATTGAGCTCATGGAATGACTCTACGCACTTCTGCAACTGGCTAGGAGTCAAATGCGGCCGTCGGCACCAAAGAGTCAGAGTCTTAGACCTACAAGGCTACAAGTTACGTGGAACTCTATCACCTTACATCGGCAACCTCAGCTTTCTAAGGTCCATCTTCCTCCAGACTAATAGCTTCTATGGTAAAATTCCACAAGAAATTGGTCATTTATTCCGACTGCAACAACTCTATCTTACCAATAACACATTGGAAGGGGAAATACCATCCAGCTTGTCCAACTGCTCCAATCTCAGGCTCTTAGATATTCTGGGAAATAAGCTTAAAGGGAAGATTCCAACTGAGCTAGGCTCTTTGATGAACCTCAAAATACTTCAGTTTGGCGATAACAATTTGGTAGGAGGGATCCCACCTTCTCTAGGAAATCTTTCTTCACTCACACAATTTCGTGTAGCATACAATAATTTGGTGGGAAATATTCCAGATGCCATAGGCCAATTAAGTGGCTTAGTAGTTTTCGCAATTACGAGTAATAAATTGTCAGGTACGATCCCTTCCTCTCTTTACAATATGTCATCTCTCCAAATCTTTTCAGTTACAAACAACCAACTTAATGGCACACTTCCAGCCAACATAGGCCTAAATCTTCCAAGTCTCCAATTTTTCTATTTTGGTGCAAATGAGTTCTCTGGGCCAATCCCTACTTCATTATGCAATGCAACTCAGCTTCAACGAATTAGTTTACCTTCAAACAAGTTTTTGGGATCAGTTCCAACAAATTTGGGAAATTTGCTGAATCTTTTATTGCTTAATTTGAGTAAAAATTATTTAGGAAAGAGCCTCCATTTCATAACATCGTTGACAAACTGTAGTAGACTTCAAACATTAGATTTAAAACTAAACCAATTTGATGGTGTTCTGCCCAATGCTGTATCAAACTTGTCCATCCAACTCACTAGATTATATCTTGGAAAAAATGAAATATATGGAACTATTCCTGGATCATTGGCAAATCTCTTTAACTTAATTATCTTGGGCTTAAATGATAATCACTTCACTGGCGTCATTCCTACTACTTTTGGGAAGTTTGAGAAGATGCAAGCATTGGGTTTATATGGAAATAGATTGTCAGGAGAAATACCAGCCTCCATAGACAACCTTACTCAGTTATTCACACTTGTATTAAGTGAAAACAGATTGGAAGGAACCATACCTCCAACTATAGTAAACTGCAAAAATTTGCAAATCTTGGCCATTTCACAAAATAACCTTAATGGATCCATACCCCAGCTGCTTATTGTTACTTCTTCATTACCACTAGTACGCCTCGATTTATCTCACAACTCATTCACGGGCAAACTACCATTTGAAGTAGGTAATTTGAAAAATATCAACCAAATGGATATCTCTAACAATAATTTGTCTGGTGAAATTCCTACATCGATAGGAAATTGTTTGAACTTGGAATATCTTTACTTGCAAGCGAATTCCTTTCATGGTGCCATACCATCATCTATGGCTTCTTTGAAAGGTCTTCGACATTTAGATGTTTCACAAAATAACCTATCGGGACCCATTCTAGAGGGTTTAGAGAAGTTGCTTTTCTTGGAAAATTTGAATCTTTCATTCAATAATTTTGAGGGTGAAGTACCAATCGAAGGGGTTTTCAAAAACACAAGTGTTGTATCATTGATTGGAAATGCTAAACTTTGTGGTGGTATACCAAAATTGCAATTGCCAAAATGCCCTGTAAATGTTATGAAACCAAGAAAATCCATTGGATTCAAACTAGCAATTGTAATTATCTCTATTATTCAAATTTTCCTTCTGTTTTCATCTTTTCTTATTTGGGTGAAAAAATCAAAAAAGAAATCGCCTTCAACAGTTTCAACAATGGACCTCCTTCCAAATGTTTCATATAAAGAACTCTATCAGGCAACTAGTGGATTTTCTCCAAGTAATTTAATTGGATCTGGCAGTTTTGGCTCTGTATATAAAGGACTCATTCATCCGGAAGGAAGATCAATTGCTGTAAAGGTCCTTAATCTTCAACAAAAGGGTGCTTCCAAGAGCTTTATGGTTGAATGCAATGTCTTAAGAAATATCCGGCACAGAAATCTTGTTAAGATATTAACGTGTTGCTCTAGCATGGATTACAGTGGGAATCAATTCAAAGCTCTAGTATTTGACTTCATGACAAATGGAAGCTTAGATTTTTGGCTTCATCAAGGGCTAGACAATGAAAACCAATCAAGGAACTTGAGCCTTCTTCAAAGACTAGATGTTGCAATTGATGTGGCTTTTGCAATTGATTATCTTCACAACTATTCTTCGCAACCAATCATTCATTGTGATTTAAAACCAAGCAATGTTCTTCTAGACAATGACATGGTTGCTCATGTAAGCGATTTTGGTTTAGCAAGGCTCCTTCCAATCACCAATGATTCTTCTGGAAAGCAAACTAGTACAATTGGGATAAAGGGATCAATTGGATACGTTGCTCCAGGTAACTTCTTTTGAATTCTTCTAGTTAAACCCTCAAAACATCTTTACATATATTTTATTATTTTATTTTTGGAAACCACCTTACTATCAATAGAGGATACACAAATTCTCTCTCTTCTTGCACACATAGAAGTGCACCTAGTCACTCAATTTACAATTTTATTTTAATTGAAGAATTTAGAGGAAACAAAATTAGATTCTCAAAATAAAAACAAAAAACAAAGAAGAAAAAAAGCAAACAAAAGCATTAAGCATGTTTTAAGCCTTGATAAATTTGATTAGTTGAGACATTGCTTTCTCCATTGACTAAGTATCTTCATTTTTCAGGCATTTATTTCCCCAATACTATATGTTTTGATTACTGATGATAGCTTGTCAATTTATTATGGCAAATATGATAGATATGGTCCTAAAACAGTTATGTGCTATAGTTTTGTCACATTAACTCAAGTATCCTATACTGAAGAAGTTGCAAACAGAAAACATTATTGAAGTAATGGAAACTAATAGGAGCCATGATTTTTGTTGAACTAGTCCATACCATTAACCACATTTTCTATGCTACACACAAATCACAAATATTGCGTGCTTGTTATGAGTCTAATGTAGATTGTGAATTGTGAAATTGATATGGAAGGAAGTGAATTTGTTTTTAAAATAGATTTGTTCCGCATGAAAAAGTTTACAAAATTTATATAAAATAACAGAGACACCAACAAATATTTGATAGACAGAACATGCACAGTTGCACAAGCGCACAAATTATCAATGCTTCTAACTTGAAATTTTTTTTTGAAATGATGGCTTTTGTCTTCATGTTCTTCTTTAGGTTCAACTTTTGCTTTGCTATTTTGAACTTACAACCAAATGAAGTTTTACTTGCATTCAATTCCAAATATCATTGTAAGAAATTGAAAATTTTTCCTTACATGTCATAATTAAATTATAGAGTATGGCATGGGTGGTAAGGCATCAATAGAGGCGGACGTGTACAGCTATGGAATATTACTACTAGAGATGTTCTTAGGAAAGAGACCCACTGATGACATGTTTAAAGATGGTCTCAATCTCCACAATTTTGCTAAGATGGCACTGCCTGAAAAACTTGTTCAAATTGTGGATCCAATCCTTCTACCAAGAGAAGTTGATGAAGCTCCAACGGCAATAGTGGCAGCTAGAGAATATAATAATGGCAATGAAATTCAAGCAGACGTGGAAGCTCAAGGTATTCCAAACTTTTGCCAAATGGATCCCAATGTGCATAAATACTTAGTATCAATCCTTGAAACTGGACTTGCTTGTTCAATGGAGTCACCAAAAGACAGAATGAAGATGAAGGAAGTTACCAAGGAACTACATTTGATCAAAAAAGCTTTTCTTCGTTCTACTATCCGCAGATGTGAATTTAGAAGAATCCAAGTTTAAGGTACTTCTCGATATTTCAATTTTAATTTTCCTATATAATAAAATCACCAATGATAATTATCTCCTAAAATGATCAAAGACTAACCAAAATGGAATTGTGAACATCATTTATTTTATAATAAAAAAATTGTGGACTTCTTTTATTATTTTGATAAATGATTTTAATTTATAAATAATTATATTTTTCGATTCTCATCAACAATCAAATGTTAGACTAAAATTTTTCACACTTTTAGATCCAAAACCTTACAATAGGTTCTTTCATATTCAGTTTTTTAAAATGGTCTCATGCAAATGCGATAGTTGTTTTTGTTTCTACTTTCATGGTTTTCCTTTATAGTTTCGAAAATAACGAATATAACTAACTTTGTACTTGGACTGCAGAGCATGCAACTTTCAGAAGAGGTCATTGAAACTTCTTTCATGTCCCTGTTGAGCGTATAATATAGTGTCCTAGTTCAATCTCCTTTGCTAAAATGTTTAAGGAATGATTTTCTTATATTTTCTTCTTTGGGATATGGCAATCCTATAGTGTGTCTATGTATTTTGTTTTCTATTGAAAATCAGTCTAGTTATAGAAAACCCTATTGTATTAGGAATATAAACTATGATGCTTTTATTTTAATGTTTATTAAAGATATGACATGTATCCAAAATTCTTGAAATATAGAGTTTTTTAATAATTTTGTTTTTTTTTTAAAATCTCTAAAAAGGGTTCTAAATATTTTTTATTTTATAAGTAGATAATTACAATAATGAGAAATGGAGATTTGAAGGTTTTTCTCATAAAGGGGGAAGACAAGTCACTAAACTATAAGGCTCTTGACACATGAAACACAATTGTAATGACCGGATTTGGTTTTCTCGCCCAAATGATGGATGGACTTAGGCCCAAAAGGCCCAATGCAATGAATTTGTAGAGAGTGGGTTGGAAAACTGGGTTTTAATGAATCGGTCCACCAATGAAGTGGATTCAGATCACAAGAATATGTAAATGGACAAGTTTAATCTAAAGAAAATTCTCCTCGGCGTAGTCTGAAGAGATTAGTTCTTGTAAATTGATTCTCAAGTTTGATTACAAGTTCAGTTCTTGGTTGCTACAGTGTTTTACTTTTCCTTTCCGATCCCCTTTTCCTCAAGGATCTCTTACATTATATATCTCCTTTTGAATGATCTTGGCCCTCCACTTGTCGATTATCCAAGCCACTACTTGAGTGCTTATCCCATCGAACACCCTCATAGGCCCTCTGTGAGTTAGGGCGACCAAGGCAGCACTGTTCAGGGGTATTCTCCACATAAATGCGGCCAGAGAGTTAGCTGCAGAGCATTTAATGCAGTGGTAGCAGCTTTTTCTTAGATATTTCTCAACTCCCACCTTGTCCCGTTTGTTCACTGTGCATATCCTTATCACCAGAGCTTCCTAGAATGTCACTCTGGATAATAGAGCTCACCTTCTGACCCCTTCTTTGCTTAGCCGAGGATATACTTCTCCTTGGCTTACCTCTCCCAGCCTTTACAGCCATAGCTTGCTCGTAAAGTCCTTGGTCTTACTCCTTCCTTACTGTTGATCTATTCTCAGACCATTATGCCTCCTCGGACAAGCCCAAGACCCAATATATATCTGGGCCTACGTCCCCACAACAATTATTAAAGCATTTAAACAGGATGGAAGGGAGAAAATGAAATAACAAAGAAGAATTATATAGGACAACTATTCTCCAAACCAATCTCCTCCAACCCAATAAATTTGAAAATTTGTGAAGCATAGAGATTACAGAGGTTAAATAAATCTTTTCCCTAGAGCACTAACAACATTTCTTAGTTCCCTATTCCAAGTAAACCGACGATACATACTCCAAATTGTTTTATATAATTTATAAAAAAACTTTTTTTTTTTATCCAACTTTACAAATAAAAGTTAAAACTAGATACCACCAAATACCAAAATGCGCCTTACAAAAATAGCTGTGCATTGTAGCTGAAAGGTAAAAAAGTAAAAATTTATTTGTGCATTCACACTGCTTTTAATTATTTTACTCATTTTTATTCTTTCTTTTATTCTTATTTCTCTTCTTGTACGTTCACACTGCTATTGTTTGTGCGTTCACACTTCTTTTACTCATTTTTTTTTCTTTTTTTTTAATAGCGTTAACACTGCTATGTATTGTTTGTGCGTTCACATTGCTACTGTGATGGTTATATTATTTTATTGTGTTGAAAGCTAAAATAGATCCACTGATGCTAAATGTTTTGTAGAGTAGGTAAAATAGATAAAGTAGCTTTTTGTGGTGCCGAATAGCTAAAAAAATAGCTCCACCAATGTGGATGCTCTTATATGATTTCCGAATCTTCTTATGCCATTTTGGATATTACGAACATATTAAAATTATGAAGACAATTTGGTCTAAGCCTCATTTTACTACCAAAGTTTTAAGAATTCTAAAACTATTACATATATTAAAATTCTATTACCAACCGTTTATTATTATTATTTTTTATAGATATTACAAACCATTTATAAATGTAAATAAGTTTTATGTTACTTTTTTTTTTTTGAGAAAAAAGTTTTATGTTACTTTAACCATCTATTATAGTTGATCTTTTTAAATAATAAAATTTAGATCATGCCTACTACCATGCTTACTATATTCTTTGGAAATTACAATGTGTTCATGTCATGTGGTGTATCATAATTCATAACAAAGGAGTTCATCCAAAAAAAATTCATAACAAAGGAAATGAAAATTCAATTATCTTGACCAACTTTGGCAGTATAGTTTTTGTAGATTTCCAAATTGAGGTCAGTGATCTTGCAAATAATTCCTTAAGAAACAACATGGGGTGACAAAATTATTCACAACATTTACATTTATAGGTTAATTTGGCAATCTATTAATGTGAATCACATATAATACATTTGATGGGATAACTCACAAAAAATGTGGCACCCATCCAAATCCAATCAAATGACTGCTGGGTTTTAATAATTGTTTGGTATAGGTAATGGAGAGGGGTCAAACTGTGCTCTAAGGTAGAAAATTGGAAAATAATTATCCACATCTATGAGAGAGATAGAGAGAGAGAGAGAGCATTTTTTTTAAGAGAGAAAGCGAGAGATAATAACAAATTTATAAAAAATTAGATGAGAAGAAAAAGAGTTAAAAGACATAGTAATAATTAATGAACATCAAATTATCATAGTCATGCTGATAAAAATATATTTGTATATACTATATTTATAATGCAATTGCATACCATTTATGAAATTAAATAAAATTAAGAAAAAAAAAAGATAACAACTTAAAAACACAAAATTAAATCACATAAACCCAAAGCATAGTTCTAAAGAACACAAAAGTTTATAATCAACCTAAAATAGAGATGCAAGATTTAAAAAAAAAAAAATCTACCAAAAATGAAAAAAAAAAAAAAATTGAGAGAGAGATGGATAACCTTTTTATGTAGGAATTGGGAAAGCTATGCATAGAATGTGAGAGAATTACAAATTTATAGTAAAATGATGAGAATAAGAAGAACGAAAATAAAGGAAGATAAAATGTTAGGAAAGAGTGATATTAAAGTAGATAGTAGTGAGGATATGAAAATGTAAAAGGGAGGAGAAATGTTAGAAAGAGTGTAACAATAATTTGAGAATTAATAAGAAGTAAAAGAGTTAAAAAATAAGAGAGAGAGAGAGAGAGAGAGAGAGAGAGAGAGAGATAAATTGATTGATTGATTATTTATTTTGGATTTATCACTAGTGTAGACTGCGGTGCTAGAAGAAGAAAAAAAAGACAGGTTACTATTCACAAAAGAAATTGAAGATGAGGCTAATACAAGGCCAAGGAAGACCATGATTTGAGTCTTATGCTACATGGAAAAACCAAACATCAATGAAGTTGAAGAAAGAAACTCATGTGAGGCAGTGAAACTGATTGTAATAGGGAATGAAAGAAAGTTAAGAATAAAAAATTAAAAAAAATCTAATGTTTTTTCAATTATACCATGTAATCATGTTCAGCTAGTTGGATAAAGATTCTCTTCCATGATTAATCTTGAATTTACTTTAATAAAACAAAAGCAATCCGTTCACTTCACTTTGTGAACTCCACAAAGCCACTTTATCCACCTTCACCAAACAACTTTATCCAGCGTCTTCTGTAGTAGTGCAATGACCTGAAAAGCAAGTCCATATGATTTCTTCCTCATCTATTTCCATGTATTATTATGCTACATTAATACCTTCACTCGCTTTTAGTTTTTGTACTTTCTTCTAAAAGATTAGCATTTAGCAAGAACGGTTGCTTTGTGTTATTTTCTTGCCCTCTTGTGTTTTTATTTTTTCTTGTATGTTATTATGACTAACAGCCAATCAGCCCAAAAAAAAATCTCTACTTTGTTCCGTTTGGAATTGTACTCTTGGTTTTTTTTTTTAAGGAAAAAGAGTTGCACTCTTTTATTTTCAATTTCTTTTTTTATATTTTAAATTGTATTTTTGTTGAGTTTTATTAATTTTTAGATACATTTCTCAGTGTTTTTGATTGTATGGTAGAAAAAATTGGGTTTGAGAAAGTTTGTTTAAAACTAAAAGAATAATTTCCAAATTTTACATACTTTTTAATGATACACAATATTATAAATAACTTTTATTAAAAATTTAATATTTTCACTAGCTTATCTTTTAAATTCTCGAGAAAAATTGTATTGGTTTGATTTTGGTACAACAGAAATTAATATGCTACATTTGTGATTGTCCTTAATATGCTTATTCCTTGGTATTGGAATTCAAGGAAACGACCAAGGTACCACTACATATTTCCCTACAGTCATACTGAAGTTTAGCCAATAACAGATAACCCATGGAGTGACTAAAGACTGACCTAGTAGCATAAAGGCCTTAAATTTCACACATTTCAATTCCCAAATAATTCTTTCAAACCACAATCACAACACTTTCTTAGGTACATAATGTGCTAGTACAGACGTTTAGACAATAATAGATTACACAGTGTGACTAAAAACTGACCTAGTAGTGTATACTAGCCTTAGATTCTCCGGTTCTTTTATTAGCTTAGATAGATTATTTGTCCAACCCCCCCCCCCCCCCTTCCCCCTAGTGTTTCCAAATAAAAAGTTGTTTTTATTTCTTCAATCAGGGAATTTTGTTACCATATGGCAAACATAACTAAGTACTACTTGCAGGAACATGAATTTTGAAGAAATCAGATTGTGAGTGATCAACAAGTTTGCGACAATATAGTTTCAATTTAGACATGAATTAAGGATATAATAAAGTGACAAACAGAGTGGAAAATTTTAAAAAATTTGCAATGTCAAACACATTGGAAAATGATCATGATTAAAAGTTCATCCAATGTGGAAAAGGCAACATAGCATACAGGGCAGGTAAATTTAATATCTTGTGAATTGTCAAGCACGGGTGAAAATTATTTGCTCCTAATTATATAATATAAGTATATAACCACCCCACCATCCAAATTGTCAAGTTGATATAATTATGCAATGAAAATAGTAACAAAACCACCCCACCATCCAGATTTTCACGTTGAGATGATTAGGAAATGAAGATGGATACAAAACCACCCCACTATCCAACTTGTCAATTTTATATGATCGGGGATATATTGGTCATTTCAATTTGTTGATTTATATATATAGCCAACATATCACTAGTTAGCCTATACAACACCAAATATATCACCAGCTTCCTTAATCCTTCTCCAAACCAAATGACGCTTCACCAAACCAATTTGTGTGCATCCTCGTCTTATTCCATATACCTTCATCTCATGATTCTTCTCTTTCTCATTTCCCTACTCTGCTTGCAACCCACCATTATTGCTGCTGCTCCCACAAACAAGACTGATCATTTCGCTTTGCTCAAATTCAAAGAATCTGTGCCTCTGGATCCCTATAACATATTGAGCTCATGGAATGACTCTATGCACTTCTGCAACTGGCTAGGAGTCAAATGCGGTCGTCGGCACCAAAGAGTCACAGTCTTAGACCTACAAGGCCACAAGTTACGTGGAACTCTATCACCTTACATCGGCAACCTCAGCTTTCTTAGGTCCATCATCCTCCAGAATAATAGCTTCTATGGCAAAATTCCACAAGAAATCGGTCATCTGTTCAGACTGCAAGGGCTCTATCTCAATAATAACACAGTGGAAGGGGAAATACCATCCAACTTGTCCAACTGCTCCAATCTCAAGTTCTTAAATCTTGGTGTGAATAAGCTTAAAGGGAAGATTCCGACTGAGGTAGGCTCTTTAACGAAACTCAAATTACTTCAGCTCGGTGCTAACAATTTGGTAGGAGGGATCCCGCCTTCTCTAGGAAATCTTTCTTCACTCACAGATTTTCGTGTAGCGTACAATAATTTGGTGGGAAATATTCCAAATGCCATAGGCCAATTAAATGGCTTAGTATATTTCACAATTTCGCTTAATAACTTGTCAGGTACGATCCCTTCCTCTCTTTACAATGTGTCATCTCTTCAGACCTTTGCAATTACAGAAAACCAACTTAATGGCACACTTCCAGCCAACATAGGCCTAAATCTTCCAAATCTCCAAAATTTCCTTTTTGGTGGAAATGAGTTTTCTGGGCCAATCCCTACTTCATTAGGCAATGCAACTCAGCTTCAAAAAATTGATTTAGGTATGAATAAGTTTTTAGGATCAATTCCAACAAATTTGGGAAATCTGCCAAATCTTTTAGTGCTTGCTTTGAAGCGAAATTATCTAGGAAAGAGCCTCCATATCTTCACATCGTTGACAAACTGTAGAAGACTTTATATATTGGATTTAAGTTCAAACCAATTTGATGGTGTTCTGCCCAATCCTGTATCAAACTTCTCCTCCCAACTCAATGAATTATTTCTTGGAATCAATGAAATATCTGGAACTATTCCTGGATCATTAACGAATCTCTTTAACTTAATTCTCTTGGGCTTAAATGATAATCACTTCACAGGCGTCATTCCTTCTACTTTTGGGAAGTTTGAGAAGATGCAATTTTTGGGTTTAACTGGAAATAGATTGTCAGGAGAAATACCAGCCTCCTTAGGCAACCTTACCCAGTTGTTTAAAATCGACTTACATGATAACAGATTTGAAGGAACCATACCTCCAAGTTTAGTAAACTGCCAAAATTTGCAAATCTTGTACATTTCACAAAATAACCTTAATGGATCCATACCCCAGCAGCTTATTGGTACTTCTTCACCACTACTAGACATCAATTTATCTCACAACTCATTCACGGGCAAACTACCATTTGAAGTAGGTAATTTGAAAAGTATCTACAAACTGGATATCTCATACAATAATTTGTCTGGTGAAATTCCTATATCTATAGGAAATTGTTTGGTCTTGGAACATCTTGAACTGCAAGGGAATTCCTTTCATGGAGCCATACCATCATCTATGGCTTCTTTGAAAGGTCTTCGACATTTAGATGTTTCACAAAATAACCTTTCAGGACCCATTCCAGAGGGTTTAGAGAAGCTGCTTTTCTTAGAAAATTTGAATCTTTCATTCAATAATTTTGAGGGTGAGGTACCAATGGAAGGGGTTTTCAAAAACATAAGTGTTGTATCATTGATTGGAAATACTAAACTTTGTGGTGGTATACCAAAATTGCAGTTGCCAAAATGCCCTGTAAATGTTATGAAACCAAGAAAATCCATTGGATTCAAACTAGCAATTGTAATTATTTCTATTGTTCAAATTTTCCTTATATTTTCATCTATTCTTCTTGTTTGGATGAAAAAATCAAAAAAGAAATCACCTTCAACGGTTCCAACAATGGACCTCCTTCAAAATGTTTCATATAAAGAACTCTATCAGGCAACTAGTGGATTTTCTCCAAGTAATTTAATTGGATCTGGCGGTTTTGGCTCTGTATATAAAGGACTTATTCATCCGGAAGAAAGGCCAATTGCTGTAAAGGTCCTTAATCTTCAACAAAAGGGTGCTTCCAAGAGCTTTATGGTTGAATGTAATGTCTTAAGAAATATCCGGCACAAAAATCTTGTTAAGATACTAACATGTTGCTCTAGCATGGATTACAGTGGGAATCAATTCAAAGCTCTAGTATTTGAATTCATGACAAATGGAAGCTTAGATTTTTGGCTTCATCAAGGGCTAGACAATGAAAACCAATCAAGGAACTTGAGCCTTCTTCAAAGATTAAATGTTGCAATTGATGTGGCTTCTGCAATAGATTATCTTCACAACCATTCTTTGCAACCTATCATTCATTGTGATTTAAAACCAAGCAATGTTCTTCTTGACAATGACATGGTTGCTCATGTAAGCGATTTTGGTTTAGCAAGGCTCCTCCCAATCACCAATGATTCTTCTAGAAAGCAAACTAGTACAATTGGGATCAAAGGATCAGTTGGTTACGTTGCTCCAGGTAACTTCTTTTGAATTCTTCTAGTAAACCCTCAAAAACATCTTTACATGTATTGTATTATTTTATTTCAGAAAATTACCTTACTATAGAAGCGCACCTAGCCACTCAATTCACAATTTTATTTTAATTGAAGAATTTAAAAGAAACAAAATCAGATTCTCAAAACAAAAACAAAAACAAAAAACAAAGAAAATAAATAGCAAACAAAAGCTTTAAGCATGTTTTAAGCCTTGATAAATTTGATTAGTTGAGACATTGCTTTCTCCATTGATTAAGTATCTTCGTTTTTCAGGCATTTATTTCCCCAACACTATATGTTTGTGATGACTGATGATAGCTTGTCAATTTATTATAGCAAATATGGTAGATCTGGTCTCAAAACAGTTCTGTGCTATAGTTTGTGACATTAACTCATAACTCTTGTCCTATACTGAAGAGGTTGTGCTATAGTTTTTGGTTGAACATGGGGCAACCGAGGCATTTGTAACTACGGAGTCCAGTTCAACTAGTCCATACCATTAACCACATTTTCCATGCTACACATAAATCACAAATATTGCCTGCTTCTTATGAGTCTAACGTAGATTGTGATACTGATATGGAAGGGAGTGAATTTTTTTTTTTTTTTTTTAAAAGAAAAAGATTTGTCCCGCATGAAAATGTTTACAAAATTTATGTAAAATAACAGAAATACCAACAAATGTTTGATAGATAGAATCTATGAACATATCATACTAAAACATGCACACGCGCACAAATTATCAATGCTTCTAACTTGGAAGTTGGAAATGATGGCTTTTGTCTTCATGTTCTTCTTTAGGTTCAACATTTGTTTTGCTATTTTTAATATACAACGAAATGAAGTTGTACTTGCATTAAATTCCAAATATCATTGTATGAAATTGAAAATTTTCCCATACATGTCATAATTAAATTATAGAGTATGGCATGGGCGGTGAGGCATCAATAGAGGCAGACGTGTATAGCTATGGTATATTACTACTGGAGATATTCTTAGGAAAGAGACCCACTAATGACATGTTTAAAGATGGTCTCAATCTCCACAATTTTGCTAAGATGGCACTGCTTGAAAAACTTGTTCAAATTGTGGATCCAATCCTTCTACCAAGAGAAGTTGATGAAGCTCCAACAGCAATAGTGGCAGCTAGAGAATATAATAATGGCAATGAAATTCAAGTAGATGTGGAAGCTCAAGGTGTTCCAAACTTGTGCCAAATGGATCCCAATGTGCATAAATGCTTAGTATCAATCCTTGAAATTGGACTTGCTTGTTCAATGGAGTCACCAAAAGACAGAATGAAGATGAAGGAAGTTACCAGGGAACTACATATGATCAAAAAAGCTTTTCTTGGTTCTGCTATCCGCAAATGTGAATTTAGAAGAATCCAAGTTTAAGGTACTTCTCGATATTTCAAATTTTAATTTGCCTATTTAATAAAATCATCAATGATAATTATCTCCTAAAATGATCAAATATTGTCCAAAATGGAATTGTGAACGTCATTTTTTTTATATATAAAAAAAAAAAAAAAAATCATGAACTTCTTTTATTATTGTGATAAATGATTTTAATTTATAAATAGATATATTTTTTGATTCTCATCAACAATCAAATGTTAGGTTCTTTCATATTTAGTTTTTTGAAATGGTCTCATACAAATGCAATAGTTTTTCTTGTTTCTACTTTCATGGTTTTTCTTTATAGTTTGGGAAATAACGAATATAACTAACTTTGTACTTGGATTGCAGAGCATGAAACTACCAGAAGGGGTCACTGACACTTCTTTCATGTCCCTGTTGAGCATATAATATAGGTGTGCTTGTTCAATCTCCTTTGCCAAAATGTTTAAGGAATGGTTTTCTTATATTTTCTTCTTTGGGATATGGTTGTCCTATAGTGTGTCTATGTATTTTGTTTTCCATTGAAACTCAGTCTAGTTATAGAAAACCCTATTGTATTAGGAATATCAACTACGATGCTTTTATTTGAATGTTTATTAAAGATATGACATGTATCCAAAATTCTCGAAATATAGAGATTTTTAATAATTTTGTTTATTCTATATTTTTTTATTATTAATATCTCTAAAAAGGTTCTCAATATTTTTTTATTTTATAATTCGATAATTACAATAATGAGAAATGGAGATTTGAAGGTTTTTCTCATAAAGAGGAGAAGAAAAGTCACAACTATAAGGCTCTTGACACGTGAAACATAATTATTAAAACATTTAAAAAAGATGGAAGGGAGAAAATGAAATAACAAAGAAAAATTATATAGGACAAATGTTCTCCTAACCAATCTCCTCCAACCCAATAATTTTGGAAATTTGTGAAGCATAGAGATTACAGAGGTTAAATAAATCTAATTATTTATTAATTTATATGATTTCCCTATTCCGAGTAAACTGACCATACATAATCTAATTATTTTATATAATTTATAATAAATCTTTTTTTTTATCAAGTGAACATCTTCTTTATTTTTCTTCTTTATATGATTTCTGATTCTTCTTATGTCATTTGGGATATTACGAACATATTAAAACTATTAACACGATTTGGTCTAAGCCTAATTTTACTACCAAAGTTTTAAGAATTCTAAAACTATTACCCATATCAAAATTCTATTTCCAACCTTTCTTTTATATAGATATTACAAACTATTTAGAAATCTAATACTACATATAAAAGCAGAACCCTTTAAGCTTAAAGGCGGTGCCACGTAGGGGTGTGCAGAAAACCCACCAACCCACCAAACCCGACCCGTCGGGTTGGGTCGGTTTTTAGGGCTTGGTGGGTTGGGTTGGGTTACAAAAAAAAAAAATTATAGCGGGTCGGGTTGGGTTTGGGTCATAAAATTACAAACCCGCCAAACCCAACTCGACCCACCCATATTTAAAATATATTATATATTTAATAATTTAAAAAAAAAAAACAAGCTGTAGGCACTTATATATATATATATTTAAATATATATTATATATTTAATAATTAAAAAAAAAACTAGCTGTAAAGCAGCACTTCCTCGATTCCTCCTACTAATACTAATTTAATATATATATATATATATATATATATATATATATATATATAATATATTATATAATTAATAAATTTTTTTAAATAACTAGTTCTTCTTATCCTATATAAAAGCCAATTTATTCACACAAACCCTAGTAAATTACTATTGTTGTTTAGTTATTAGTGTTGTTTGCCTTTAAGAAGTTACATTGATACTAATCTTTGGGTTTTTTTAATATATTAATATTTATATTTTTTTCTACTCAATTTAATAATAATAATAATAAAAATTTGTCAAACCTATGGATTCAACCCGACCCATGTAGATTGGGTTGGACTTAAGTGATGGATTGGATTGGGTTAAATTTTTTTTGACCCACCGTAATGAATTGGGTCAAAAAATCCCCTCAACCCGACCCAACCGGACCATACACACCCCTACTGCCACGTTAAGAAACAAGACAACTTCATAAATAGCACGAGAAAGAAACAGAGAAAGAGGCTAGATGCCTGGGGCTGGGACGCAGTGAAAGAAACAGAGAAAGAGGCTGGGACACGGAGAAAGAAACAGAGAGAGAGGCAGAACGGTAAAGACTACATCGATTGGGCAAAAGAAATCAAAAAATCTCAAAACACGATTTTGCAGATGACGTCTCTCAAATTCCTTTCTCTTAGTTTCCGCTAAATCTAAGATCAGAATTCAGAGACGTTTTTCATTCTACTTTTTTTTCGAAATAAGGAGGAAGGAAGATGAAGCGGCCTTCAGCATAAGCACGAAAAAAGCCTTTCCCAGGAACTCTCGATATCAGACCATTCTTTCTTGGTAATTTTCAACTAATCTCTTACCCTATTGTCTTCAATTATGTTTGCTGTTAATTTAGGGATTTTCGTTAAAATCAGGGAAACAACCTAGAAGATCAAATTAGGAATTTTATATTTCTGGGTTTTGTATCAAATTCTAACTAAATTGTTATTAGGAATTTTCAGTTTCTAGGTTTTATTCCTTTACTTTCATGAATTTCAGTTTCATATTTTGTTTTGTTTTGATTTTTTATTTTTGGCTTGCTATCTGGGTCATTAGAGAAGAAGAAGGGTTATTAGATAAATTATAGTGTATTTCCGTGGCATTGGAGTGTTTTTTTTAATCTAAACGTGGGAGTGTAGAATTGTGACGGAGGCTAGAGAGCGAACGACAAAGAGAAATCTGGTCAGAAATAGAAAGTGGAGAGTGGAAAAAACTGAGATGACAATCACGCATCTACTTCTATCAGACCCGTACTCTCCACTAGTATGGTTTCTGTTTTTTGGTTATTTAAATTTGGGGACAAATATGATTTAGGTCTTGGTATTTTCATTAGATTGGATTGAATTTAGGTTTTGACTTAGATTCGGTTTTGAGTTAGGAATTTGGTTTGTAATGATTTTTAATATCAGTTATTCTTAGATTTGGTTTTTTTTGGGGGGGGGGATATTTGGGTTCAATTCGTTTTGGGTGTATGTCTTTACTCTTCAGATCTTCATGGATCAATTTGGTGCTGTATCTCAACAAAAAGCTTATCATCCTCTGTTGCCATTCGTTCAACAAAAATGGGCAAAAGAAAAGGAAACTCTTCCCCTTTTCATGCTTTGTTCATTTCGTTTCTGCAACTTCATACACACAAGGTCAACAAAACGTTGTTAATATTCCTGTTTCAGATTCTCTTTCTGTGTTTAGTTGGTTGCTGTTGTATCTATGATGTTACTAAATTGGACCCGATTTGAATTTTTGGGTTTCTTTGACTGCAGATAAAAATTTGCACTGTTCTACATATTTGTTTTTATTGCATTAGACATGTTCGATGAAATCCCTCTTAGACTTAATATGTGATGTTTGGATTTGATTTTCCCCACCCCATATCGTGATAAATATAAATGATTTATTGATTTATCAACAATGAATATGAACAAAAGTTTAGAAGGATGAAGTCTAGAAGATATCAGCATGGTGGATAAAATGAATTTTGAACCAAATGTGATGCAATTGGTAATATTACATAACATGTACACAGTTTTTTTTTTTTTTTTTTTCCATAGGTAACAGTCCTCCAAGAACTTCTCAGGCATTTTCTAGCCAAACATCAACCCAACTTCATGTAATTGATGGTCTTTACTTAAAAATATTGTTCTAATGGTAATAGTAACTACATTTTTGTTACATGCCAAAACCGCATAGCTCCACACCCCAAAGTGTACTTACCCAACCCATTGTTAAAATCCTAACTCAATAAGGAATACACCAGATAAGAGTATGTGGATAATAAATGCTCAAGGGAGGTTTATAGTGAGGTCAGAATATTTTTTGCAACAAGGGGTGATGTCAAGCACAGAAATCAGTCTAGAAGAAGTGATGGAATTTGAAAAATATTATGGAAAACAACTCAGAAAATTTTACCTACTAAATGCAGGTTATAAGAGTTGGGATAGTAGCTTGATGCTAGATTAGCAAGTGAGGGAGATAGAGGAGGGTGAAGGAGAGAGAGAGAGAATAAGAAAGATAAGAAAAAGCTTTAGATTACTACACCAACACTACCCAATATATATATATATATATTTCTAAAATCTGTGTTTTGAGTAGTTGATAGGCTAAATCTAGAAAATTTAGAGTACGTTTTATGGAATTTCTCATAGAAGCTTTATTGTTTTCTAAAATAAATTTGTTGTTTGGTGTTTATTTCCCTATTTGATGCAGAAAGCTAAATATTATAAACAATTATTCTTTTTTTTCCTTCTATAATGATTTTAATCAGATAGGAATGATCTTATTTTGTAGTTAATATTTTCGTTTGTAGATTAGGAGCTGCATTCTAAAGAATTATGTTCATCCATCCTTTATAAAGACAAACCATGTCATCATTTATGACATTAGTAATAAAAATGATCAATTGATATTGATATTAATTCAAATGTTATAAATACTGCCTTACCTTATGACAATAGTAAGCTAGAAGTTTAGTTTTTATTTTATTTGTAAATTTTTACAATCATGGACCAACAAAATTAGTGATCTGCTATTTGCTCCAAAGTTAAGATTGATAGTATTATTGATGTGTAGGTGTAGAAAAAAGTTTTAAACACCCAAAAGTGGATATGGTAGGCAAGATTACCATCATGCAATTGCTACTGAAAAGCTGCCAAACTTAGATCTTTTTGTAAGTTTTTGCTTCCTTTTAATTTGCTTCTTCTATTTGATTTGTAAAAAAAAGTTGGGATTGTCAAATGATCATCGTCCCATTTTTGTTATATCTGTGGCCTTTTGTAATTTCCTGTCACTGAATTATTGAAAAACAAAGTTTTAAATGTGTTTATATCTATAATTATTAATAGCTATGAATTTATTTTCTTATGCTCAACCTTTACCATTCCAATGTAAAGAGTTATTATAGTTCTTTGTTTGTATAGATCATATTGTTTGAGTTTTGTATTTTGGTTTATTATCTTTTACTGCTTTCGTAATTTTCTACTATGGTTTGTACCTATGAAAAGCTTTTCGAACAATTTGGTGGGTTATTCCTATGAAAAGCACGATAACTAGGAATTTTGAACTACTTATTGCTTATCCAGAAAACACAATTAGATATGTACAGATAAGGAAGCATTTCTTAGAAAAGAAAATTAGAGTTTAAATGAGTACCCATATCCAAAAAAATTGCTACTATGAGTAAAGTTTTTTTTTTTGGGGGGTTGCAGGGCTAAGAAAGCTATGAGTTATGACACAAACATGAGTCATGAAAACAAGTTTGAGTGATTGCTTACATGTGAAGAGTATTAAAATAAAACAATGCTTGAGTGGGTTACCTAAGAGATCTCAGAATTTAGTAAGAAGAAGAGTGCTAATTTTGAAAAAAACTGAGCATATGAGAAAAAATGATGTGGTGTTTGGCTTAGTTATTGTGGCTGTGATTTACTTATTTGTTCATAGTCAGGATTGTCCAATATATTTTTGAAGAAAGAAAGTATAGAAAAGACAAACACAAGCTGAATGTCAGAGGGTTCAAGTGAGGTTTGACATGCATTGTAAAATAGGTGGTGAAGCTTAGCTCTTTTTTAGTAGGATTTCTAGATGTTTCTTGCATGTTTATAAAGCTTGCCAAGGTGGTGAAGGAAATTTTTTAATTATTCAAGTAGGAAGTAGTTTTTGTTATAAATGGGTGTTAATTTTGAATGGAGTTTCAATGTTAAAAAGACATGTCTGTAGTTGGGTATAACGATAATGATGATGGTGGTGGCAACAATGTTCCCTCATCAAGTAGTTTTTTCATTTTATTATCGCAATTTTTTTTACCAAAAGCACTGTTTTTTACCCTAAAAAAAATCTGATTGTGATTTTTTTTTTTTCCCAGCTAGCCTAGAGTCTTTATGTTAATACTTACTTACATATCATTCATGTTGGGCTGGCTGTGTTTGGTTTCTAAAATACTGGAGTAATGTAATGTAATGTAATATTGGATTGGTTTTGATTAAGGTATTTGGGTTAGAATTCTTTTTTTTTTTTTTTGGTTATTAACCAAATCCAAGTTAGTTTAGGTTATAATGAAACTGTAAGTGGTATGTTAGAATAGACTTTTTTAATATTAAATAATCACATAAGAACTATTAATTATTGTTATTAAAATTCTATTAGATATCTCCTCATTATCAATAATTTAACTTGCTTCGTTCATTGAACCAAATTTTTTTTTTTCAAAAATTCTGCTTATTAGTTATTGATGCAGTTCATAAAAATACTATAATCCAATCATTTATAAATTTGATTGTGATAGTTATCTATGTATTTAATTTGAAATTCATACTATGTTCTTTTTATTTCGTTGTTTACAAGTTCTTTGAGGGCTTCTTTTTTTAATTATTTTTCCTGGGGTTGTGATGTAAAGGTCAAGGAGTTCACAAATCACAATGATTGAGGCATGTAATTGCGTTACAATGAATATCATAATTTAATGGTAAGTTTAGGGATTTTCCCCTTTATTTCTATTGTGTCATACTATGTGCTTGATATTTTTTTTCTAGATGGACACCATTGTAACATATAATATATATTTTTTAAATTCTATAAAAGATAATTGGAGTTGATATTAAATGGAGTGATATTGTATTTTATACATAGCATTCCTGCAAGTAGGACAAATGAGGGGCTGTACAACATGCCCTTGCACTAATATATATTTTACTGTGAAGGATACTTTGATGAACATTTTCTTTCATTCTTTTTTTTTTTTTTTTCCTCTTTTTTATATAGGTTTGGGAAGAGTTTTAGACTTCCATTTTCTTTTCTTTTTTTCTAGCTAAAAGTACTTGCCTCTTTGTAGTAAAAAAATTTCAGCTGAGGTTTTGGACTTTCTTTCATCGAGCTAGTGAGTTAGGTAGCTTAGATTGGTGCAAATGTGAGTTGGGTGTTTTGTCATTTGATGAATTGCCTTGAATGTGTTTGGTTATTGTTGTCAATCAGAATCACATTAGAGTTTTGAATGAGATTTACACTACTTTGACTCAAAAGAACGAAAAACTAAGCCCTCTCCCAAAAATCTTTTTAAAGAATAGAGAATGCCAAGAAGAAATTTGCACTTGACCATAAATTAGGATTTAATTTTGGATTATTTCAATGAATTATGTAGACTGCTTAATCTATCATTTGGAATTGTTTTCCCAGTTTCAGGCTTCTTTTTTTTCTTCTTTCTTGGGTAAACAATATTGAACTTCATCTTTTCTTCATTTGCAGCTTCATCTTGATGCCAAACTTAGGATTTAATGTCAAAATCAAAGTTTGAGAGGGAATTTGCAGCTTGAAAGTGGATGGATTAATTGCATTTTGTACGTTCATAGCAATTTCCCATTTTGATTTGCAAGGACATTCTCACAAATTTAGAGACTATCATACATCCCTCTTGGTAGATATGTTCTGAGTAACCTACTTACAATGAAAATAAAGCATAATATTAAATTTGTATCAACAAAAATGGTGTCCTCACACACTTTATGTATAAAAGAAACTGAGGAAACATGAATTTTTTATAATTATATTTTTTTCAGCTTCTTTCATTCCTGTTGTAACAGAGAGACAGAACTAAGTTAAACATGCAAAAGGTTAAATTTTATTTGAATATTCATGTTTTATCCATAATTTTGTTGTGTCTATTGCTATGAAACAAATTGCAGAGCTTGAAAAGGGTACTCTTTTCATCTTTGATCATTATGTTTTTAGTTATTTTAATTTTTCAACCATTCAATATAGTGTATATAATTGTATTCTGGCTGTTTGGATCAGTTATATATCTGCTTGAATGCATAAAAAATTTCCTTATAATGTCTATTGAATTTTGCGTAAGAATTTGTATCATGACTATAATGTAGTGATGTCAAATAGGCTATTGTTTTCTTCTCATCATCTATTAAGTTTTTTTTTTTTTTTTTTTTTTTTGGAGAAAATCTTTTGAGTAGTTGAACGCATGCTCAGTTGCTTAATGGAACACTAAGGAGTTTTACCCAAGAAATATGATAAGTTAAAGAACATGTTGTTTTCTAAAATAATATGCCATGGTTTAGATAAATAGATCTAACATCTAAATTTTTTTTATAAAATTCTTCTCCGCTCTTCCTTTTTTTTTTTTAAAGAAACATAATGATATCAAATTCTTATAACTTTATTACTTCTAATGAAACCATTTTTATAGCTATACACGTGATCATTTTCACCTCTTATCTTTTGAAAAATATTCATATCCAAAAACAAACAAAAAAGGAGGAAAATTATTTCAGCAGAACAAATTATAGATGGAACATATATACTTGAATGCAAGTAGTGGAAACATGAGAACTAAGTTTATATCAAAAGTAAGCTCATTCATACATAAAATGATCCCGCGCGTTGCGCGGGTTAAAAGCTAGTTTAAATAAGATTTATGTTTCTTTAATCATCTATTACAGTTGATCTTTTTAAATAATAAAATTTAGATCATGCTTACTATGTAATTTGGAAATTACGTGTTCTTGTAATGTAGTTTATCATAATTTATTACAAACAAAATGAAAATTCAATGATCTTGACCAACTTTGGCATCATAATTCATAACAAAGGAAATGAAAATTCAATAATCTTGACCAACTTTACCAGTATATTTTTGTAGATTTCCAAATTGAGGACGGTGATCTTGCAAATAATTTCCTAAGAAACAAACTGGGGCGGCAAAATTATTCACAACATTTACATTTATAGATTAATTTGGTAATCTATTAATGTGAATCACAAATATAATATATTTGATGGTATAACTCAAAAAATGTGGCACCCATTTCCCATTCTATATAGACTCCACCCCTCAACAGTTTTGCATTATACAAATCAATCTTATGAGTTGTGAGCAAGAACAAATAAAGAGTTAGAAAAAGAGAGTAAAAGCTCCTTAATTATCGGTGCTTGTTCATCCATAAGTTCAAGGACTTTAAGGCTGAAGACAGACCCTTCATCATAAACTGAAAGTACAACAAGGCCATAAGAGAATGGCCTTTTGCCAAGTTTCGCAAGAAGGGCAGCCTTGGAAGACCCAACCTTGTCACCCTTCTTAATCAGCTCTACGAGGGTGATGATTTTAACAATACCCTTATTGATTTTGGTGCTAAACATTCCCCAATATCAATAAGGAAACTATTAATGACATCAAGACAAAATGTTTCATACAAATAGAAAACTCGAATCCATGTAATAATTGTTAAATAACTGTTTGGTTTTAATAACTATGTCAAAGTATAAGAGTAAACTCAATCGAATTGAGTGGAGTTAAGCATAAGGGTCAATGAAACCGTGTTCTAAGGTAGAAAATTGAATAATAATTATCCACGTCTATTCAAGGGAAAAAGAGAGTAATAATACAAGACTTCCTTGGTAACTTATGGCGTGTTGCGAATTGTATGATATTTTGTATAAGATTTTATTATCTCTTTTAGAATTCTTTAAAAAAATAAATAATTTACTCTAGCCTGATGGGTATTAATTATTTATTTAAACAAATTATAAATGGGTTATGGGTAATTTTTTTATAAGTAAAAATATCATTAACTTTCAAGAAAACCAAAACAACCCTCATTGTAAGGGTGTCAATGCTCGACCCAACTCGCAAACACGACATGAACCTGACACAGGTTTTTGCGGGTTAGGGTTGTGCCTTAATGGGTTTGGGTCATAAACGGGTTAACTCGAAAGCAACACGATAAGAAACGTGTCATAGGCGGGTCAACCTGCATAACCCGCAATAGACACGTTTGACTCGCCAATTTATTTGTGTCAACCTGAAATGACCCACTTAACACAACCTGTTTAATTCGTATAACAAATAAATATTCATTTTATTTTAAATTTGTTAAATACCTTTTATATCCAACATATATTTTAAATTTAAAAAGAAAAGTGAGTAATTACAAAAACTTACAGATGATATAATTGAAAATTGAAATTTTACAAACCCTAGATCTCTAAACCTCTTATAAATATCTTCTTCTTTTTTTAACCATACTAGTCACTCTACTATCTTATAGTCTCACGTCCAATTCTCAAACTCAAAGTCTCAAATCGATTATTGCTCTCTCTCTCTCTCTCTCTCTCTCTCTCTATGAATGATAATCGTAGTCATAGTCAAGATTAGTCTACTATTTGCTCCAATTCTTTCAATATTGATACTTAGCATTTGACGAGTTCCAAGGATATTATATTTTTGTTGAACTATGTTGTTTTTGTTAAACTATGTTATTTTGAATTTGGGTTGAAGTGTATGCACTTCTTTTAGAATATAAAGAACTTATTTCTAGATGAATATTATATTTTTATTGAACTATATTATTTTGAATGTGGATTGAAAACTTGAAGTGTATGCACTACTTTTAGGATATAAAAAAAATTATTTCTAGATAGATGTTATATTAAATATTATGCAAGTTAAAATGGATTATGTTACATTTGTGTCAACTCAACACGATTCGTTTATTAAGCGTGTCAAATGGGTTATGTTAGGTCAACCCGCTTTATTAATAGGTTGGGTTAAGGTTGAAGGATCATGACACGATTATTAAATGAGCCGGATTAGAGTTGAGCCATTTAGTCGAATACCCTTACCTCGACACGACATGAACCCGACACGCTAACCCGAATTGACATCCCTACCTCATTGCTTTGTCAACAAAAAAAAAAAGATCAACCAATCAATCAAGCACCAAGTAGACCCTTGAACGATGTATGGTGTGGATAGAGTTCTCTTTAGGTAATGTTTCCCAGAACTATCTAGGATTAGTCATGATTAGCCTCAGGGCAGATCTCATGAAATACTTTTTCCACTTTTTGACAGTACAAGCATATTTCTTTTCTAGTATAGCGTTTACATATTTTGCATTCTATTGAAAATCAGTCCTATTACAAAAAACCGAATATAACCATGATTCATTCATTTGATTATAACTATGATTCTTTCATTTGAATGTTTATTAAAGATTTAACATCGTATCCAAAATTCTCAGAATATTTAAGGAAGGGGCACTGAGAATTTTGAATCCAATCCTAAATTAGAGGACCACTTTTTTTGTTATTATTTTTTAGTATTACTACAAGACAGATATCATATTATTCTATTTCCGTTGTTCGGGTGTGTAAAATAATGGGCGAGTAAAAAACGCTACATTCCTATTATAGAGGGCCTTCTTCATTTGGGCACCTTCAGGTTATTTCCTTAATGGCCCATCCTAGTCAAGGGGTAGTGCTTATAAGGCATTTTGCGCTGTCTACCAATCCTATTGGGAAATAAACAGATTTTTCCAATAAACAGATGTGGAAAATTCCGGGTTCACGGGTGGCATAGATGGGAAATAACTCAAATAGATCAATAACCACTACAGACTCAAGAAACACTCTAAAATAAAACCAACTAAGCACATCCATAAAAAAACAAAACTGCAAAACGACATCAAAATTAATAATTCTCTCAACTGGAGGAAATATTTTGCAAGTCCAAGTAAAATGGCATATTAAACTTAAAAATTATCCATAAAACAAAACATTTCTAAAGTAAACCATCAAGGAATTATCACCACTAACACAAGGTTTAGTCAAATAAACTAAAGCCCATGTCGTCGTCTGACTCTTCAGCCGGCTCTTCCTTCTTGTCTTCCTCCTTGGCAGCAGCAGCAGCTGGGGCACCACCAGAAGCAGCTGCTGCAACAGGGGCAGCAGTAACAGCAAACTTGCTAGGATCCTGCATTTATACTCAAAACAATTAATCTATTGAACAAAGGATGGGACTTGACTATATGTGAAAAAGTGAGAGCCTAACTAATGCTGAAGAATCAAATACCTTTAGGTACTCCTTAACTTTCTCTGCCTGGGGGAAGGAATACTCAGTAGCAACAGCAACTGCAAGAACGTTCTTGTAGGCATTGGCGAACATGTGTGGTGCAGCAGCTAGGGTTGGATATGAGATAGCAAGCGACAGTGATGTCACCATAGAGACACCAACAAAGAACTTCCCAATCAGGTCCTCATCAGTAAGATCAAGGACTTCAGGGCTGAAGACAGACCCGTCATCATAAACTTGAAGAACAACAAGGCCATAAGAGAATGGCCTTATGCCAAGCTTTGCAAGGAGGGCAGCCTCGGAGGACCCAACCTTGTCACCCTTCTTAATAAGCTCGACAGGGGTGATGATTTCAACAGTCCCCTTATTAATCTTAGTCGGTATATTAAGAACCTGAAAGATAATGGCATTAAGGACAAATGTTTCACACAAATAGAAAACCAAATGAATTTTAAGACAAGATTTCAAACCTGGAAAAACGAGGTCTGTGATGGATCCAGACCTGTGTTGCCAGGAGGTACAACAACATCAATTGGTGCTACCAACCCAACACGAGCAGGAGCCCCAACCTGTTTAGTTCAAAATTGTCACAACCAAGTTAGTTAAACTTCAAAATATGATAAAGCATTTAGAACACGATTCTAAGACATCCTCAGCCTCAAAAAGAATGATTCAGATTTCAAGGATAACCAAAAAAAAAAAAAAACAATCACCATGCTCACTAAGCAAATTGTTAAATGGAACAACCAATAACTTAAGCTCATTCAAGAGTTACTTGATTAATTTATTCTTTTCTGTATATAGAAAATAAAGACCACGACTTACAAGTTTTTAGTTCTTCACATATCTATGTTTATGATACATAACTACGTTATAGTTAAAATTACAGTATTTAAGTAGATCAGATAAAAAAAATTGTTCCATTTATATAATTTTTAACAGGTTATAGCTTAACAACAAAATGGGCTATCTATATTATCAATAAATTATAAATATTAATTTGTATCTTATCTAAAAAATAAGTAATCCACTATCAATTCTATTAATCATTGATATGTAGAACTCGGCTTGTTTAATATTACAAGCATGTATAGTTAAATATATGTCATTCACAAGGGCTTGCTCATAAATTAATTTTCTCCTCAAATAAATAAATAAATAAATAAAACTAAGGAACCAAACATCTAATTAAAAGTAAAAAAAATTACCTTGTACTTGGCGACCTCTTCACTGACCTCCTTCAAATCACCCTTGGTGAAAATCAGACCCACGTTGCCCTAACAAAAAAAAAAATCAAACAAAACACAATTTTTAACTATGAATGAAACAAACAAAAAAATGAAAAAGAGAGAGAGTGAGAGCGAAACTTACGACAAGGAGAGGAATGAGATTGAGGAAGGCATTGTTGCCAGTGTTATCAGCATGGATCCTGATAGACCTCTTCATCATGGTGTTTTTACCCATGAGAACCACCGAGTCGCCACGTAGACCCTGGCGAATACTCTGTAGCTGGGTGGATCCGACGTTGTCGGCCGCCACAATAAGGATCTGGTTGTACTCGTCCAGCAGCTGGCATAGCTTGGAGTCGTATGCGATCTTCTTCTCGGCTTTTGATGGCTTGTGCACCATTGTTACGATGGAGATGAAGAATGATGTTTTGGGTTTTCTAAGGTTAAAATGAAAAAACCTGCGAGAAAATGAGCAAAATCGAGGGCCAAGACGAAGCTCTGTGCTCGGTCAAGGCGGACAGCGAAACGGCGCCGTCTCTTTAACCTCTGATTCTAGTAAGAGCTTTAGGGTTTGGGGAGGTTTTCTGAAGTAAAAGAAGCTCGTTGAAAATGAAGAGTAGAGAGGTTAGGATTATATATGTGGTGGGAAGTGAGATGAGGATTAGGGTTTTTGAGGATGATTTGGATCTGACGGTTACTATGTTTTCTTCGTTTGGATCTGACGGTGATTAAATGGGGTCTTAATTTGGGAATTTTAGTGGGCTTATGGTGTAAATTGGGCCTGCAGAGTGGCTCAGTGTGTCTAGCATTATTGAGAAATTACGTCTGGCTTGACCAAGCATTAGGCCCAATCTCAAGACAGAATCTGATTAGGTTTTGAACTAATGCTGTAGCACTCAGTTTTGTTATCGAACCCTTTTTTTTTTTTTTTTTTTTGGAGTCGATTTTTTTGTTATTGAATTTTTAATCTTGTGATTGAAAATAATAAATATTTTTATTGTAGTGTGAATAGTTATTAACATTTAGCTAATTTTTATAGTTAATAATTATAAAATATCAATGGGTTTGAAGAAGGAACAACCTATTTAATTGTAATCATTAAATTTGCGGTATTCAACCAGATCTAGTGAAAATCTCTTGATCTCCAATGAAATATACTGAAAGCATTCTTCGTTGTCATTTTTATTAGGTTTTGTTTAAATCCAACAGCCACTTGTGAACAACTAAATAGTTGAACCATTACTTTTCTTTAATTGACAGCGGGTTTTGTCTTTTACCTCTTGATGTGATCGAGTCTAGTCCAAGTTGAGTCCAAAACCAACTCGAATCAACTCGTGAACACCTCTAGGGATATCACTTGTGAGTTTCCTATATGTTGCATTTAAAATTTTGCTTTAGGTTCATATCACATTACACTAGTTATTAACAAACTTATTAGAGCAATGAAAGATGAAATCATAAGTTTTTTTTTTTTTCTTTTTTTTTGAGAAAACAGTCATTGAACTTTTATTAATAAGGCAGAAAATTACTGTCATGGATTACAAGATTGGTTACATCGCCATGGATGTCTTCTAACCAAATTTGGGGTTCATACAAATGTTTCGCCAGTTTGGCGAGTTTGTCTGCTACTGCATTACCATCACGCTTGACATGTGAGAAGGAGGCGTTTCTCAAGGTTGATGCAAGGATCCTGGAGTCGTCAATTAAGTGTCCAAACGGGGCCAAACAAGGAGTGTCTGAAGTGAGGTGACTGTATATGGTTCTAGAGTCTCCTTCGAAGACCACATCTTGAAGGCCTATCTCAATTGCAAACGAAATGGCCCTTCGACAAGCCAACGCTTCTAGTTCTTCCACAGATGATGGTATATTGATACGCTCCGAAAGTGCTGCAATGACCCAGCCACCTGGGTCTCGGACCACTACACCCAAACCAGCTGAATTTATGTCCTGAAAAAACGCTCCGTCACAATTGGCTTTGTACTGAGATAGTGGAGGTGGTAACCAATGAACTGGATGAGCCACTGGTTGTTGGAACAGAGGAGTGTCTTGAGCCATTTGGTACTCTTGAAGCCGCTGCACTGCATCACTGTAAATTTGCGTTAGAGGTATTGCTAGAGAGCCCGTTCTCTGAGCATTTCTGCTATACCAAATACTCCACGCAATGTAAGCAAATAACTCAGCCAATCTAAGTTGCTTCTGCAGAAGAATGCCGTGGAACAGGTCTCGAAAGCTAGCGAATCTGTCAACCAAAAAGGGGCGGCATTTTTCCACTTCCCACCATATACTTTTCACCATCTGACAGCCCCACATTGCATGGATAATATCTTCTGTTTCACAGCAGCAACGCTCACAGATAGAATCTTGTGTGATGTGCCTTTTCTGCAAATTCAGCTTTGTTGGAAGCGAATCATTGCAAACCCTCCAAATGAAGTGACGAATTTTGCTTGGAACATTTAAAGACCAAATCATAAGTGAATACTCTTTATTGGCAATATAGTTTTAGTGAATGAAATTAGACATAGAGCCAATACATAGATGGATGCTCTAGAATTTAAAGACTTCTGACTAAGTATGTATAAAACACAATAGATGAAATTGAAGTTTAGTAAATTGAGAGAAAATAATAAAGGAGCTATAAACTTGATGATCAATAGATAACAAATAGAAATTATTTTTGATATCTTACTTCAATAATTTACAAAGATCGAATAACATATGAATCATATGTTAAGAACATGGTAGGCAACATAGAGAAATGCATCGAAAGTATTATATGATGAATACTTATTAATTTAAATGGAAATAATTACGAAATTACGATGTTTTGATTCAAGAAAGATAAGCGATAATAGGTATAAGAAGATCTAAAACAACACACAAAAAGTTTTTTTTTTTTAAAGAAAAATAAAAAGGAAAACATAATGCTAACTATTGAAGCAATGAACAATATAATTTTGGGGGACAATATCTTTTCCTTTTGAATCTTCCATTTCCATCCCAATCTTATTTAGATATAAGATGTGTGGAATTTAAAAATTAAATAATTGTCACATGTCACACATCTTGTTAAAATATGAGGAAATTGGATAGTTCAATTAGAGGAATATATTCGGTTTCAAAAAAAAAAATTAGAGGAATATATTCTCTAACTTTAGACATATTAAAATGCGAAGAAAAAATACATATAATTAGGTTGTTAATGGGATGTGTGACGCGTGATTATTATTAACTTATTAAGGGTGTATTTGTTTACCAAAATATAGTTTTTTAAAACCTTAATTCTTCCTAAGTCATAACTTTTTGAAAACAAGATTTATGAAAATAAAATAAAATAATAAATTGGGCCATATAAACATAATTAGGTTGTTAAAATGTTGTTCCTCAAAAAAAAAAAAAAGGGTTGTTAAAATGTAATTTCACCAAGAAGGTGTTGAGGGGTCCATTCTCCATTCCAACCCGTTTAGGTTGTTATGTAAAAAGAAATCGAAGTAGTTAGATGAACAGGGCCACGAGCAAAGAGCACGAAGCCCAAATCCCACACCATCAGTTCACCAATCCAACACTGCGAAAATTTCACACGAGTAGCTCCGGTCAGCTCGCGATCCCAACACCCACTCACCGACACCAAGCGCTAATCACGTGCATATATATATATATTGTTCTATTGCCTCCGACAACAGTTTCATTTCCGACCAAAACAAGAAATGTCGTCCACGTACAGAGATCGGACGGCGGAGTTCAGATCACTCTCGGAGACTCTGAAGAAGATCGGAGGAATCACAGCCGTTCATCATCAACAACCCGAAAACGACCTAGCTTCATCGAAACCATCGACAACACCACTACCACCACCAGCAGTAGCAGCAGCAAACTCTTCTAGATCCGAATTCAACAAGAAGGCCTCGCGGATCGGGTTGGGGATCCAAGAGACCTCACACAAGATCACAAGGCTCGCCCAATGTAAGCTTATCTGTATTGTATTCTATACTGTTATAGTTTATCTGGTTGCTGCCAAAATTAGTTGGTTAAAGTTAAAATAACAAAAAAAAAAAAAAAAAACAATGTAAACGACATGTCGTAGAAGGTATAACCTCTCTGGTTAAAACTTAGTCTTATTGGTTTATGCTAGAGATAGTTCAAATTTTAGTACATATGTTCTTATGTTTTATAAATTGATGTGTCATCTATTACAAAAAAGTAAGCCAGCTTGTTGTAATAAAATTAATAATAGCTTTAGCATTTTCCATAGGAGAAAGTATCTTACGCAATAGGTGTGAAACCACTTCATGAAAGAGATCTTATAAAACTAGAAACATAAGTTGTATAAAATGTTGTGTCAACTTTGTTCTCCGTTGTAGTCGAGGAGTAGGCAAAAATAAAAAAATGTTTCAATGAAGCCTTGACAGGGCAATGGTTATGGTGATTTGGGAACGAGAGAGATATGCTTTGGAGGAGGGTGATAGAAGTTAAGTATGGATGTGATTGGGGGAGCTGTTGCTCTAATTCAGTACCTGGCCCGTATGGAGGGAGTTTGTGGAATACCATTAGGTAGGGTTGGCCTATGTTTTTGCATTATATTCAGTATGAGGTAGGTGATGGGTTTAGAGTGAAGTTTTGGCAGGATGTGTGGTGTGGGAGGAGTTCTCTTTAGGTATGTTTCCCAGATATCTAGGATTAGTCATGATAAGGAGGCTTATGTGGCGGATCTCATGAAATTCTCTATTGCGGTTCTCCGTTGGGATTTGTCTTTTATGAGAGTTGTTCAAGACTAGGGACTGGAGTCATTGTCGAATGTTATGGATGTTATTTATAGTGCTCCTTTGCGTGGGGGTTGGGATGATAAGATGTGTTGGAGACTATCCAAGAGTAGGGGCTTTGAGGTTGAAGGCTATTACTAGGTTTGACCCATTCTATTGTTCAGTCGTTTCCTTGGAGGAGCATTAGGAAGCCGAAGGTCCCTTCTAGAGTTGCATTCTTTGTGTGGATTGCGGCATTGGGGAGAATTTTGACGATTGACTATTTACGCAAAAGGCATATTTGGATTTGGATTGGTGTTTTATTTGCAAATGTAATGGGGAGAAAGTGGATCATCTGTTGCTTCGCTGCCCTATTGCAATGGAGTTATGGTCAATGGTGCTTGGATTGTTTGCAGTTTCTTTGGTGATTCCGAAGTTTGTTGTTGATTTACTAGCGTGTTGGCAAGGGAGGTTTGGCTGACATCACTAGTGTTGTTTGGAGGTTTGCTCCTCATTGTATGATACCATGATGTGGTGCCTTTGGAGGGAGAGTAACAACCGGTGCTTTGAGGATTCTGAGTGGCCTTTACCAATTCTAAATTTATTTTTCTTCCAAACATTGTTAGACTGAATGTATATTGTGGGAACTATGTCTCTATGTTTTGTTTGTGATTTGTTTGATCATTGTAATTTGCATGATTGATTGTACTGTTCCCCAATTTGCATGATTGATTGTACTTGGGTGACTTTCTTTTTTTCTTTTTTTTTTGGTTTCAATAAAATTTATTACCAAAAAAAAACACAGTTGTGTCAACTTTTGAACATATCAGAAAAAAGTAGTTAAATTATTTATCTATTTTATTGTTGACATGGCACTAATCACATTTATCGTTACGTCAGATTGTAAACTTTTTGTAGTAAACTTGGTAGTAAATTTTAAGTATTTTCCCTTGAAATGTAGTCCTATGATTTTTGGACTAAACACTTTGTGTAATTCACCGTTGTTGGGTTGACCATAATGCTTTATGATTATAACATTTCATTCCTTGTTTCTGCCCCTTTATAACTGAACTGAGTTATCTAACTTTGCCCAAAAGAAAGAGGATGCTAAAGAAAAGAAAACTTTATAGTGTCTAGTTTGGCGAATGCTTATTTTCCAGTTGGATCCAAAAGCAATTAAGATCTTATAGAGCTGGATGATACTATGCTGACCCTAGGTTTTGCTTTGTATGTTTATATTGATGTGCAGTGGCGAAAAGGTCAACAATGTTTGATGATCCAATTGTGGAAATACAGGAATTAACTTCTCTGATAAAGAATGATATTACGACGCTGAATGTAGCTCTTTCAGATTTACAAACCATTCAAAACATTGAAATAGCGGATGGGAAGTATTCTGAGGATAGAGTCGGACATTCCACAGCAGTTTTTGATGACTTGAAGAGCAAACTTATGGGGGCTACAAAACAGCTACAAAATGTTTTGACAACAAGAACAGAGGTTTGTTTCAATAAGCACCTACCTTTATCATTTACTCTTTTTTTATTTTTTGTTTTATTTTAAACATTTGCTACTCTTAATTATTTGAAAATTGCCCCCCACAGCATATCAAGGCTCATGAAAATAGGAAACAAATGTTTTCCAAGAATGCATTAAGAGAGAACCCTTTTCAGCATCAAGCAAAAACTGTGACTGAGCCACCCCCTTGGTCCAATTCATCAAATGGAGATGCAAATGCACAACCATCAGCGTAAGTATATACTATTTAAATTTAAGGTGCACATCAATTATTATATTGATTTACCACTTTCCCTTTGCCTATCTGCTATAAAGAATTCTCACATAGGCTCAGATACTACCCTCTTGAAAAATACTAGTTCAGCGTAAGTATATACTACTTAAATTTAAGGTGCACATCAATGATTATATTGATTTACCACTTTCCTTTTGCCTACGTGCTATAAAGAATTCTCACATAGGCTCAGATACCACCCTTTTGAAAAATACTAGTTCAGCGTAAGTACATACTATTTAAATTTAGGGTGCACATCAATGATTATATTGATTTACCACTTTCCCTTTCCTATGTGCTATAAAGAATTCTCACATAGGCTCAGATACCACCCTTTTGAAAAATAATAGTTTCTAGTGTACTAGAATCTAGTATTTTGGTAGTGTAGAAGCTTCACTGAACACTATATTTATCAGCCATTGGATGGGCTAACAATCTAAACAAGTATAAAAATACATGTAGTTGCATTGCTGACCAGTTTAGAAGCTCTAGGTTTATAATTTTCTAGTAAAGTATTTAATGATATCTAGGAGGAACTCAGCTGGGACAGAAGATATGAAGAAGATATTAGTCAAGATGAAATCTCGTCTTTAAGATGGATTGTCATCACTTAGCAGTGCTGAAAACTAAAAGTTTACTGTCCAAAGGAATTGTCATGTATCAATTGGAATTTAGGATGTAATAATATTCTTTCTGTTAGGCTAGATTTAGGCTGAAGACTTTTCCAATCTCATCCCAGTTCATCCCTTTACTACTTCTGTCAATGCCAAGGGCAAGTGTACAACCATTTTGTTTTGACATTTATTTGTTTTGAATCCTGTCAAGACACAAACTTGTTGCTTGATAATTAAAACTAGTATAACACCTCAAACCATCTTACTGATCCTCATCTTCATGTGCTTTTGAAGCTGTCCTAGTTTATGTTTACAGATGCTGCTTCAGTAGATTTGCTCAGGGGTATAGTTGAACAATAATTTAATTGTATGCTAGTCATATCATAAAGGTTTAATACAAAAAAGTATTTAAGCATCATTTACGTGTCTGATATGGCAGCGGATCCAAATTAGAAGGGTGTCATAATGAACCATATATAATCCGGTCATTGTAATTCTGTTTTAGGTTGAAGGTTTTAGATTAGACTTAATCACAGAAGTCTTAGCCGTTAGAAATGATAAATCTATCTGTGTAGAAGTCTACGAGTGTAACTGTCTTTCTTAATGCTTGATATTCCATTTATTTATGAAACCTTAATTGATGTCAAACAAATTTACCATTTCTAGAATAATAGGGCTTCCACAGTTTATTGCTGATAAATGATACTTGTTATATCTCTCTCTCTTCAATCAGATTGCCACCAAATGGAGTTCAAGTTGGCAGCCAGTTGAGGTGTGTTTCATGTGACTCTACCACCCTAGATCAAGTTTGACCTTTTTACATTTTGTGTAGAGCATGTATTTTTGTGTTTGACCATGTTATTTGATATTTATGATCTCCCACTCACGCGCGCATGGACACATTATAACGTTCTTTTTGTCATTGGTCTTGCATTTTTTTTTTTTTTTTACTTATCAAAAAAATCCATGTAGGGAGCACTTTCTGGAGCCATTTAAGCTGGCTTTGAATGGCTTGCTTCTGGTTTTTCTACTCTTAGTTTCTTTGTTAATAGTTGAGCAGTACCCCCCCCCCCCCCCCAACCTCACATTTGTCTTTTCTCTCCCTTTCTCCCTGGGAGTTCCCCTGCTTTCAGCCATCCTGGTGCTGTCTAACTTCTGCCTTTTTTTACTGATACTATTGAAAAGGCTCTATGTAGGGCCTTCATTATTTTGTACAACTTCCCCACTTCCAAGCTCGCTTGATTATCAAAATGGCAACCACCAAAATCATATTCAATAATTTTGCATATTTAGTTTTTTTTTTTTTAATTCAATAGTTACAATGACCCACCAGGAGATTTCAATTGAGCTACAAGGCTCTTGGCAATTTGCATATTTAGTTTCATGATTTATCTGTTTCCCTACCATGGCAATAACTTGAGTTCGCTTTTGTAATGTAACTGATGTTACATATATGATATAATATTGCCAAGTCAGACGAAGGTTAGCTGTTGAGAATACTCCATCCCAGCATATGGAAATGTCAATGTTACAGCAGGTGGTTCCAAGGCAGGAAAATTATGCACAAAACCGGGCAGTTGCTCTTCACAATGTGGAATCCACTATTTCAGAACTCAGTGGGATCTTTACACATTTGGCTACAATGGTTGCACAGCAAGGGGAACTAGCAATCAGGTTCGCCTTTTTGCTTCAATGTGTGATGTCTTGACTAGTTGCCTTATAGTTTGGAATTTATCTGTTTTAGATGTATTAAATTGGAAAAAAAAAATGAAAACCATGGAAAGTATTTAATTTGGTTAGATTTCAAACTTCAAGTCCTGTAGCATTTGACCATCCCTGATTGTTATGAGCAGGATTGATGATAACATGGATGAGTCACTGGCAAATGTTGAAGGTGCTCGCAGTTCTCTTTTGAGGCATCTTAACCAAATATCATCAAATAGGTGGCTTATGATAAAGATATTTGCCATTTTGATATTTTTCCTTGTGTTATTCGTTTTCTTTGTGGCATAAATGTCATTATGGGAACCAACATACAATTCTTGCTGCATGGGGTTTCCAGGCTTTCTCCATGTCCATCTATCGGCTAACTAGTCAGGAATAGGTTACCTTTATGTGGGAATGAGTAGGCTCACTTATTGTGTATATTTACTTGGCATTTCCATTTTACAAATTTTTGCTATATCTTGTAAAAGCTTCTAGCTATCTCTAGAGAAGCATATATATAGCAGTATTTGTTTTTGAGTTGTGTGCATTCATCAAGTGATTGAGCTTGGAAATGTATATGTGATTGCGTATTAATATTGATACGAAATTTTGACAACATTATGTGATATTGTCTTCAATCCTTATAAATACCAGTGAGCATCACTTTTTTATTTCCTTCTTGAGATCATGGGGGTTGTCTCTACTATACTCCTTTGATAAAAATGATTGGGTCTGAATTTAACTCTCTCCTTCTGACAATTGTATCATTATGCAAGCTGATATATGCAAAATACAATGACTTCAGGGTAGTTTAGTGGTTAGATGTTTCAAGCTTGCTTGAGGAATAGTCTGTGAGTTTGGATCTTCTTTGTGCTCATTCATGGGTAGCCCTTAAGATGTCCAGAGTGGCAGTGGGCAGTGACCTGGCAGTGCAAGATGAAACTTTTGCATCTCAATTTTCAAATTTAAACCAAGGATAGCAGGAAGAACCTTTCAGTCCTCAAGTAGTTAGATAGATGGTTCTCATGTAGATAACTTCAGTGACTTGTTTTATTTAGTCTTATAGCCAAGTGAGCAGATTACCGCAGCATTCACAAAGCTCTTTTGAGAGTTTTGAATCTGTATCTTAGGCATAAGATATAGATTTGGATTTTCTGACACAATACATTTATACGCGTTTTTAATACATTTTTTATACTTGAAAATACCAGAAAATATCATTTGACGTAAACTTCATTGGCGTATGACTTATGAGCGACCTAAAGCACACATGATTTCTTCTTCTTCAGATGCAAAAACTTTCGAGCAGTTTTGTATTTGTAATTAGTAATCATGTAGTACATTTGTCTTTATTATAGAAACTGATGTATTTTTTTTTTTTTTTTTAGAAACAGAAACTGATGTGTTTTGAGCCTAAGATCGGCTTCGATCTCTCTCTAACGTGATTCTTTTGTTACCTAAGCTGAGGCCATCCAGGGTCTCAAGCCAAGTTTGGCCACTCAGAGAACTTTATAAAACATATTAAGGAACCTAGTGCATAGTAGTATTGAAGAACTGAGAAACATGTTTGTGGAGCAATTCTGGGTCATCAGACAGCTATATCCCTACACACATCTACTTTTTTTATTTTTGCACTGTTTCAGGAATGAGTTAAACTGTTTGAGGTGGGGTTGTCTAATCCTTTAAATTTTGTAATTATCACAATTTCATAAAATAGTGTGCCTTGTGTGTGGGGAACAACTTGGACGGGCATGCTCACCCATGGACTAACATGTTGAGTCACTTCTTAGATGTCTCCTCCATTAAAAAGCCTTGGAATCAATCAACTCCTGAATGGGCTTTTTTACTTAGTGCTAGCAATTACTTTCGGTGGGCTAGTGACTTCTGAGTCCTTGAGTCCTCTTGTCATCATTTGGGCACGTGAGTAGGATTTGGCAAGTTACTGAACTTGAGCAAATAGAAGAGTGTGTTTGGAGGAAGCAAGAGCTTTACAGTTTATAGCTCAACTTATTGGCATTTTTTGGTGTTTCAAAATATTCAGAGTTTAAAACCCTCGACCCCCATATCAAATGACCAAGAAAAAGTGTTTGTTTTGAGGAGTTTATTTTTGATGACTTATTTTGTTTAAAAAATAAGCTCTATTTAGGGGGGAACGGCGGAAGGTGAAATTTAAGAACTCATTCTTAGCAAAATTAGCTAAAAGATAGGCTTAGGTGAACACACCTTAAATGCTTTTGGATTAAATGTTCTCTAACCAGCTTCTTGTGCACATAAAAAACCCCAAGGTATGGCTGATTATAATGTGAGATTTTAAGATATTATATTTGAAATAGACTCAAGTTGTGATTGGCAAGTGCTTTTGGAAAATCAGGTTGCTAATTGCTATTAGTCCCTCAAGGTTATGTCTTATTGCTTAACATCCTAGTACTAGTTTCATGCTTCACTAAGCAGCTATAGTAGGCTTATATTCCTATTCTTTTTTATTATTAAATTAAAGAAACAAAATGAAATTGGAATTTTTTGGTCCTGTTAATATATTTAACTATTTATGCAAATCATGTTTGTGTTTTTTTTTTTTTACAGAAACTAGAATATCAAATTCAAAAAAAAAAAAAAAAAAACTATATATACTGTATAGTATTTAGGTAGCTGCCAAATCACATTTTCGTGTGGTATCATTTAAGCACAGCATTCTAAACAGATGGTGGAGGAATCCACTCACATCCTTTTTGGCAAAGAATATTCTTTTCCATTTGAATGCTTTGCCAGTTTCTTAATGTCTATTATTGTTTGCCACATCTAATAGTGGAGAAATGAAAGAGGAAAAGAACGTGCTAGACAAGCCAACATTCAAAACTGTGACTAGCTTTTCTTACGCATATCCAAAGGAAAACTCTATTTTACATGATTAAAGAAATAACATTTTGTTTTGGTAATCAAACAGGCTTTGGCAATTATGAATTCATGAATTACATATTGGGAGAGATATATATTAGGGACTTCCTTTTCCGAGCAACTATCTTTTTTGCTCATGAAAAGGATAATAATCTTTACCAAGGCCTTCAAATATAGAGAAAGAGATGAAGTAAAAAGCTGGATATAAAGGTGAAAGTTGATTTTATACGTAAAGAGCAGAAAAGGAAAAAGACCCAACTTTTCTTTCTTTTGCAGTGTATAAGATAAGGCTTTTCCATGTTACTAAGAATCTTTATTTTTACGAAATTTCTGAAAGAGTTAAAAAAGTATTGTGGCCCTTAAGTTCTTCTGTCTCATAAAGCGTTTCCAATAATCTTATTATCTTACATTATTGTTGGTGACTCAATTTTTAGTCTCCTAAGTCCTAACAAAGTCGCGGCTAAACAGTGATGGTATGAAATGGAAACGGATTAATCAAACTTCTTTCCAATTGTTGTGAAATGGAGATTTTGGGAGCGTTTGCTACATGTGTTTAAATACATGTTTTCAGTTTTTAAACAATATTACACGTATTTCTACACATTTTTTCACCCACACGTATTTTCAAAAAAACTGAAAACTGTTGTTTAAACACACGTGCCAAATGGGCCCTTTACATTTTATTTTTCATCAGTATAAAGCTATCACTTAAAATCTTATTAAACTTTGAGAGATAGTTTCAACTTATAGCGTCTATTCTTGCTAATTGTTTTTTATCATCAAATCAAGATATCAATTGGTTTTTAGTGTAATGGTTAAGTTCTAAATTCAAACACAAAAGACTTTACCAGATTAGCTTACTAAAATCCACAAAATCCTACTAAATAATGTGACGCTATGGTGGAGTTTGGATCCATGTCTTACGTCTTATGTCTACGTTTTCAGCAATTGTGTGTTTTCTCCTCTTTTTTTTTTTTTTTTTTTTTAAGATCAGCGCCTGTGTCACTGTTCATTGTCCATGAACAGTGATTTTAGGCTTATGAATAGTAAAAAAAGAGTGAATAGTAATTTTTCACACATTAAAAAATTATTTTGCTATAGTGTTTTCAGTTTTCAGTTTTCAGTTTTAGCAAAAATAAGTTGTATCCAAACGGACCCTATATTTACATTATAATTTATAAAATTTTAAATATTTATAACGAAATGGTCAATCCCCAATCTCGATTTAAAAATATCCTAATACCTTTGTTAAAAAGGCTATTTTGGATCACCCACGACATAAAAATGTGGACACTGGACACTGGTAAAGCCGAAGCCGACGTGGGATAAGATTACAGTATTTATTTGGAGCTGAAAAGACAAAATAGGAAGCTGGGCTTGGAAATTGGGTCGGTTTGGTATCAGACTATTGGTGTTTGTTTAAGCCTGAGTTGAGATTGAGACAACTAATGTTAGGTCCAATTATCTGTGACTGTGAGGTAACTAGCTCCCCATGCCAGACCCAGGAGGAGGATAAAGGAGAAAACCACAGCAACATAGAACATTTACTTAGGTAATTATATAAATAAAATAAAATAACCAAACCTAGGTAGGCTAGGTTGTAAGTTTCCAAGGGTTTGAACTTCATGTTGTCTCCCTTCCAAAGGGAGTTAGGGTTGTAAATGAGCCAAGTATTAAAAGTTTAAGGTTGTTTATTTAGTTTTGTTTCGAACACGAATCAAGGTTGAGTTCATCACCTAATTAGTTATATGATCAACCTTAGTTCAATTTCTTGCTAATCAAATTCTAGCTTGTTTTTTGAACAACTTGTTTAACTTATTTATTTCCCATATATGTTGAATACCACAACAATCATTTTTTTTTAATCCATTCACAAATCTACACTAATAATTAACAAATAAATTATTGTTGAAATTATATTATTTGAGTTAAAGAAATAGAATCACTTTTGTAAGGGCGGTTTTTGGGGCCCAGGCCCAGCAAGCCAGCGATCTTGGCCCAAAAGACCCTCGACAATGAATTTGTAGAGAGTGGGACTCAGAGCTAGGTCTTGACAGAGTGGACGTGATTAATGGTGAACCATGCAACAAATGGGACGTGAGATTGTTTTGTTCAGTTTTCTGAGATGACCATCCCTGGGGCTGCTTTAGTGTTCCACTCGCTCTCTTTTTGGAAAAAATCCTTTTTCTTTTGTGGAGACTTTCTGCTCTTATATATCCTCCTTTAATTGATAATGACCTTACACTTGTTCACCATCTAGGCCTCTACTCGAGTGCCTGTCCCAAAGGACATCCTCCTCCTTTTTCTGTGAGTTGCAATGGCCGAGATAATACTATTTTTCTGTCCAATCCACATTAATGCGGCTGGAAAAGTAGTTTCCCTGCATTTAATGCGGCAGTAGTGGTTGTTCCCTGCCCGTTTAGCATTTCCTTCATTTAGAAGGGTTCCTCACCATGGATAGGGTACGTGTTTGACGTCCATTAAGTGCGTCCGAGGAGGCACTACTCCTCGGACGATCCTTAAATAAAACCGGCCCGGCCCAACAGGATTGGGCTAAATGTCTCCCGACCCTGTTTTCGCTTCCCGCCATGGCTGGGCTTCATCCTGGTCCTAAGGCCCACTGTTGACTGACAAAGCTTGCCCCCCACAATAGCCCCTCAAAATTCCGGTTCTTTCTTCTTGATCCGAGGAGGAAAAACGGGATTTTGATGATTGCTGGACAGTCCATCGTGGTTCTCTACTTTATCCGGGCGAGCGTGTGTCATCATGTGCCTCATTAATGCTGAAGGCATTTAATGCCCCGGGGGGAGTTAACTGCAGCTTTTGGAGTATTACGCCTTTTCAATCCAACGGTTGGAGACCAGATCAACGGCGAACAACGTTTTGTTTATTCTAGGCGGGAGTGCGTCTGTCCAGCTTCCTCTGGGTATATAAGGTCTTGAAGGCGTTTATTCCCCATTTTCTACGAAAACGCCAGTATTCAGAAGACCTTAGTGCATTCTTCTTCAGTACGCTCTTATCTTCGCCATCATTTTATTGAAGATTCCGTCAAGTTTCTTACCCGTAAGTGCGCATTTCTTCTTCGTTACTCTTCTTTAGGCGAACTTCCTTCGTGTAACCTAGGATTAGGGGGAATGGGTAGGCTTTCAAAATTGGTAGACTCTCCGGCCGGTATGGCGGGCTTCAGGGCGAAGTATCGTATTCCACCGGAGGTAGGTTTAGAGTACTGCCACGAAGAGGAAATTTTCTTCAAAAGGAAGTCAGGGCAGGTCGTGATTCCAATGATAGCCTTCGTGGAGGGAGGAATGACGATCCCCATGGGGAGAATAACTAGGGACTACCTGCGTGGTCATAGATTGACCCCCTATCAGTGCACCGCAAACCTGCTCCGGATCTTGGGGTGCACCGACGTATTAAACGACCAGATGAACCTCGGCCTAACTTGGCGCGACGTGGTTCATCTCTATGAATGCCACAGGCTCGGTGACTCATACTACCTAAAGTCCAGGTCTGATGAAGTGAGGTTGATATCCTGCCTCCCCAAGTCCAGCAAAGGCTTGAAGGACGACCATTTGATCGTCTCCGGACCATGGCATGATGGCATTCACTGTCCGACCAGGGCAGGAAAGCCAGGTGGGGTGCCATAACATTAGGTTCCGCGGAGAGGACCCTAGTTTGAGTTTTCCCCCTTTGTTTTGCTTTATTTGTGTTGTGTTTCCTTTGTTATAGCTGCATGTCTCCTCGGACTAACATAGCTCACTTAACGATCTTTGCAGACAAAGAGCACACAACCCCTCGGCTGAGCCTGGTCAACGTTCCTGCTCTAAATTACCTCTTGAGATCTGAGATTTTCGTGAGCGAGGACGGACAGTTGCGGTCGGCTCCGCTGATTTTGGATTTTGTTCCCCTTTCTCGGTCCTTGGTGGAAGCTGGTCAAGCTATCAGGGCTGGAAGTCCGAGATTGGCACGTATAAACGTTTCCATACCCGGGTTTCTCGCTTCGTTAGATTTGCCTCCTGCTCGATTGCCTGATCACCGCCCCATTCCCGCAGAGATTGTTCCGGAGGAGGAGGCTGGTTCTTCGCATTCTTCCCTAGAGGAACAGATAGATCGTTTCCAATTTGCCGAGGAAGGGGAGGTGTCGGCCAGAGTTGTAGAGCTCTCGGACTCTGACACAGACTTAGACCGTGCTTCAGCAGCCCCTGCCCTCGGTCTAGTCGTCGCACAAGTTGATACTAGCCAAGAGGTTGAGGAAGAAGGGATGGACTTGAAGCCCAGGGCTGGCCTCCGGGGCCTTCTATCTAACAGGAACAAGGGACAGTCCTCTAAGGACGCCCCCAAGGAGCAGGCTCCGGCTAAGCTTCCCCCTCCTCCTCCTTCATCCACCGACCCCCCACTTCAGCCTATGCCCAATTTGAGGCGGAAGAGGCCAGTGGAAGAACTGGAGGAGGGTGAGGTCGGCCCTCAGCAACCCAAGCAGCAAAAGAAAGGAAAGGAGCCCAAGGATAAGCGGGCCAAGTCCACTGACAGCCGAGATGAAGCGGCGCTGAGGAGGGCGCAACGTACTTGGAGCCCACGGCTGGAACTGGACGGTGCTCCCATTCCCTAGGATGCCACAATTTGGGAGTCCACACGGGGGCAGGCGACCAACCTTGCCGAGGCCCTGCAGCAACCTCTGCTCTTGCCCCGCGACATGGACGGGCTCAGGAAAACGGGGCAACCAGACCTCTTCAAGTCTTTGAAGAGGGATCTCGCTATGGTGAGCAACAAGCCTTGGCCAGATTGGACGCTGTGCTCCACCTTCAGCTAGCGTTGTTTTCGTTTTAACGACACTTTTATTAACTCTATGCAGATCACCCAGCAAGTTTACGTCGCCGAAGAGCGGGCGAAAAGTGCACGGGACGAGGTTAGTGGCGAGGTCCAATCCCGCGTAGCCGCGGAGAAAACTGCTGCTGTCCTGAAGCTGGAAAAGGAGAGCCTAAAAGAAAAACTTAAGGAGGCTGTGAGGGAACGGGACAGCGCCAATGCGGGCCTTGAGAGCACAATGAAGCAGGCCGAGGACATGCGGCAACAGCTTCACTTGTCTGGGATAAACCTTGCGACCGAGAAGCAATTGGTCCAGGATCTTAAGGCGCAGCTGGTACAAGTGAAGGAAGGGGCCAGATTGGCCAGGGAGGCCGCCGAGGCTGCGGTGGCGGCCTCTTATGAACGGGGAGTGGCGGATACTGAAACTAGGCTGGCCGAAGAGGTAGCTGTGGTCTGCAGGGACTACGTTACTGAGTCCTGGGGAGTCGCCATGGACCGAGCAGCAGTCCCTGTGGATTCCGACCTTAGGAGGCTCGAGAGTATCTTCTTCCCACAGGATATTCGCGAGATCCCTGGCTCGGATTCCCTAGGGGATCTCGCCTCTGCACAAACCGTCCCTCCCGGCGCCGACATCCCAGGGGGCAAGGATGGAAATGAGGAGGGGCAGCCGTCAGCCAGGGGCAAATCGCCAGAAGACGCCCTTACTATAAGGGACGTCGTTGCACAGGCTAAGGAAGCTGGGCCTAAACCAACGGCTGAGGAGGAAAACCCCGTGGCCGCTGTCCCCGAGAAGTGCTTGGCCCAGGACCAAGTTTAAAGCATTAGTGTAGGGATTAACTTATAGTAGGTTTTGCTTTTTGCTTTTTGTTTGCTGAGGCTTCGCAAATATGTGTAAAACGAAACATTTTGGCATTTGATGAATGATATAACTCTGTTTCGTTTTGTTTCGTTGCTTCTACTTTGCCTTTGTTATGAATGAATTTTGACTATATCAGTAGAATTCCGAGGTTGAGCCATTAGTCGTAATTTAAACAATGCGATTAAGTATGAGCTAATCAAGTAGTAGTTATTTTCACCGAGGCTGTGGTCCGAGGGGAAGAAGGAAGCCTTGGGTCCCTTCCGTCACTTGGATACATGTGGTTAATTTCCCCCAAGTCTGTGGTCCGAAGAGCCGAGCAGAACTCAGGTTCTGTTTAACGCTTATTGAGAACGGTTTAGCAGTTAATTTCCCCCAAGTCTGTGGTCCGAGGGGCCAGGCAGGATTTAGGTTCTGTTTAACGCTTATTGTTAACGTAGCTAGTTTCCCCATAGGCTTGAGTCCAAGGACCATGCAAAACCTTGGTTCTGTCTAGTACTTAAATGTATGTGGCTAATTTCCCCCAAGTCTGTGGTCCGAGGAGCCAGGCAGGACTTAGGTTCTGTTTAGCGCTTATTAGGAACAGTTTAGCAGTTAATTTCCCCCAAGTCTGTGGTCCGAGGAGCCAGGCAGGACTTAGGTTCTGTTTAACGCTTATTGTTAACGTAGCTAGTTTCCCCATAGGCTTGAGTCCAAGGACCATGCAAAACCTTGGTTCTGTCTAGTACTTAAAGGAAAAAAAAAAAGAAAAAAAAGAAAATAGGGTACAAGGCAAAAATCACAAGGAAACCAGAACTCAAGTGAAAAAGATACTTTTATTAATAGTGATACCTTTTGAGGTTATTTACATTCCAAGGGCGTGGCACTACATGTTCGTCCAAGTCTTCCAAGAAGTAGGCTCCTATGCCGGCTACGGAAGTGATACGGTACGGTCCCTCCCAGTTTGGTCCGAGCTTTCCCCACGCAGGGTTCTTTGCGGTGCCCAAGACCTTCCTCAATACTAGGTCTCCAGGCGCCAGCGGTCTGGGCTTTATCTTGGTGTCGTAACCTTGCTTGAGCTTCTGCTGGTAGTGAGCTAGATGGACCGAAGCGCTTTCCCTTCTTTCATCGATGAGATCCAAGCTTTTTTCCAGAAGTTTGTCATTGGCAGTGGGGCAGAAAGCGGCAGTTCGCTGGGTGGGGAAGTTTACTTCCAGTGGGATGACAGCCTCGGCTCCGTAGGTCATAGAAAAAGGGGTTTCCCCGGTAGACCTACGGGGTGTGGTGCGGTATGTCCATAAGACGTGGGCTAGCTCCTCGGCCCACCTTCCCTTTGCGTCATCCAATCTCTTTTTAAGTCCGTTCAGTATTGTTTTGTTGACAGCTTCTGCTTGTCCGTTACCCTGTGGGTAAGCTGGCGTGGAATACCGGTTAATAATTCCCAGCTCACTGCAGTATCTTCTGAAGGCCTTGCTGTCGAATTGGAGTCCATTGTCGGACACCAGGGAGTGTGGGGTGCCGAACCTGGTGACAATGTTCTTCCAAAGAAATTTCTTGACATCGACGTCCCTAATGTTCGCCAGAGCTTCGGCTTCCACCCATTTGGTGAAGTAGTCAGTGCCGACAAGAAGGAATCTCCTGTTCCCTGTTGCCTTGGGAAACGGACCGAGTATGTCTAGGCCCCACTGTGCGAATGGCCAGGGACTGGATAGCGGGTTCAACTCTCCGCCAGGCTGGTGTATATTTGGGGCGAACCTCTGACACTGATCGCACTTCTTCACATACTCCAGGGCTTCCTTGTGCATGCTCGGCCACCAGTAACCGAGCGTTAGGGCCCGGTGGGACAAAGACCTACCCCCTGTATGACTTCCGCAAATTCCCTCATGTAACTCCTCCAGGATGAGTTCAGTGGCCTCTGGGTGCACACACAGCAAGTAGGGCCCCGAAAACGAGCGTCTATAAAGCTTGGAGTCCTCGGACAACCAGAATCGAGCAGCCTTTCTCCTGATTTTGTCGGCTTCCATCTTATCGTCCGAAAAGGTATCGTGCTGTAAGTACAGCACTAGAGGATCCATCCAGCTCGGACCTGTCCTGACGGTATGTACTCGAACTCCGCTGGCCTTCCCTGCTAAGGGATGGATGAGGTCTTCTACCAAGATGACCCGAGGAAGGGGCTGGGCCGATGAGGTAGCCAACGTCGCGAGGGAGTCAGCATGTGCGTTTCCATTTCTGGGCACGTGCGTCAGGCGGAAATGATGGAAGTGGGTCTGCAGGTGTCTAACCCGATCCAAATAGTCTTGCATCCTGTCGTCCTTGGCTTCCAAATCTCCGTTTACTTGCCCCACAATGAGCCTCGAATCCGAGAGTATGTCCACGGATTTCCCCCCCATTTTCAGAATCATCGACATTCCCTCGAGTAGCGCCTCATACTCGGCTTCATTGTTCGTGGCTGGAAATCCGAGTCTCAATGACTTCTTTATGGTTAGACCTTCCGGGGAGAGCAGAACGATTCCTACTCCTGAGCCCCTTTGATTCGCCGCGCCATCGACGTGTGCTCTCCAACAAGTGTATTCGTGTCGAGAGACTGTGCTGATCATTTTCCCATCAGCCCCTAGCATGACTTCTAGCGTGGGTTCCGCAAACTCTGCCACGAGGTCGGCGAGGACCTGGCCCTTTATAGCAGTGCGAGGCATGTATCTGATATCGAAGGCACCCAGGATTGTTCCCCACTTTGCGATTCGGCTGGTGTAGTCCGCACTGCGTAGAATGGCCTTTAAGGGGAGTTGCGTTAGCACCACTACAGTGTGTGCTTGAAAGTAGTGGGGAAGCTTTCGCGTGGCTTGTACGACGGCCAAAACAGCTTTTTCGAGGGGGAGATAGCGGGTTTCTGCCTCCTGCAGTGATTTGCTCACGTAATAGACTGGTCGCTGCGCGCCGTTGTCTTCTCGGATCAACACCAGGCTGACAGCATGGGGGGCGACGGCGATGTAGGCGAATAAGACCTCGTCAGCATCGGGGCTGGACATAATAGGCGGTCGGGCGAGGTATTCTTTTAGCTGTTGGAAAGCTGTAACGCACTCCTCATTCCACTCAAATCCCTTCCACTTGTGTAATAGGAGAAAGAATGGCCTGCATCTGTCTACTGAGCGCGAGATGAAACGGTTTAAAGCAGCTATCATACCAGTAAGCTTTTGGACCTCTTTAGGATTCCGAGGAGGCTGCAAGCTATGGATGGCTCTTATCTGGTCAGGGTTAACCTCTATGCCTCTGTGAGTGACCATATAACCCAGGAATTTCCCAGATCCCACCCCAAATGAACACTTAGTTGCATTGAGCCGTAGCTTGTACTTTCTCAGAATTTGAAAAACGTCGCCGAGGTCTCCAATATGGTCGGGCACTAACTTGCTTTTAACCACCATGTCGTCTATGTATACTTCAACGCTCTTACCCATCTGCTGTTCGAACATCCTGGTCATCATCCTTTGATAAGTTGAGCCGGCATTCTTCAGGCCAAAAGGCATAACCTTATAATGATAATTCCCAACCGGCGTGACGAAAGTAGTCTTCTCCTGGTCTTCAGCGGCCAAGGGTATTTGGTGATAGCCCTGGAAGGCATCTAGAAAACTCATTCTGGGGTGTCCGACAGTCGAATCTACCAACCGGTCTATCCGGGGCATAGGGAAGGGATCTTTTGGGCAGGCCTTGTTTAGGTCTGTGAAGTCTACGCAGACCCGCCATTTCCCGCTCTTCTTTCTTACCACGACCGTGTTGGCCAGCCACTCGGGATAGAAGACCTCTTTGATAGCCCCTGCCCTCTTCAGTTTTGCGACTTCTTCTCTTACGGCGTCGGTATGTTCTTTCGACGGTCGCCGAGGAGGCTGCCTTTTAGGTGTTATAGCCGGATTCACATTCAGGTGATGGCAGATGAAACCTGGGTCAACCCCGGGGGCTTCATAGGGGTCCCACGCAAACACATCTACATTCTGTCGGAGAAAAGCAATCAATGCTGACCTCTCCTGGGGCGGTAGTTCTGAACCAATTTGAAAGAACCTCTCTGGGTCTGATCCGACAAGTACTTTCTCCAGATCCTCACAACTTACCTCCGGGGCTGGTCTTTTCTCACCCGCGGTTGGGGCCGAGTTCATTAATTGCTATAATCCCTTCTTGGCTGACGTGGAAGGCTCACCACTTTGCCGTCGCGAAATTGCCGACACCATGCATTGCCTGGCCATGCCCTGGTTCCCGATTATTTCTTTTATTTGACCTCCGGACGGGTATTTCACTTTTTGGTGCAGGGTTGATGGTACAGCCCCTAACGCATGAAGCCACGGTCGGGCAACGATAGCTGTGTAGGGGGAGTACGCATCTACTACAATGAAGTCCACTTCCACCACTTCCGAGTCCGTTTGCACAGGCAGCCTGATCATGCCTTTCGGGGTGACGATTGCTCCTTCAAAGCTGACTAGAGGAGAATCGTACGGTAAAAGGTCTTCCTGCCTTAAATTCAGCCCCTTGTATAGGTCGGGGTACATTACTTCCACAGCGCTACCTTGATCGACTAGCACCCTTTTCACGTCATAACCTCCGATTCTGAGTGTGACGACCAGGGCATCATCATGGGGTTGAATGGTACCTCGCTTATCATCCTCCGAGAATCCGATTAAGGGAGCGGCATCCACCCTGGCCCTTTTAGGAACTCTGCTGTCCGGCAGAGCTGGGATACCGCTCACTGACATCACCCTGAAAAGGGCAGAACCTGTCCTTCCAGGTGCGGCGAGGATGACATTAATTGTGCCGATGGGCGGCCTCAACGTATTTTGTCCGCTTTCATTGTTCGACGGTTCCTGTCCTCCTTCAGGGCGATGCAGTAGATGCCTCAGCTTCCCTTCCCGGACGAGCCGATCTAAAAGGCTCTTCAGACTTCTGCAATCGTCCGTGGTGTGACCTGGCTCCTGATGGTACGCGCAATACAGGTTTTGATTGCGCCTCGACGGATCACCAGCCATCTTGTTCGGCCACTGAAAGAAAGGTTCATACTTCACTTTCTCCAGGATTTTGTGTAGCGGTTCTCGGAACACAGCATGAACCGCCTGAGCCCCAGTAGATCCGTGATGCCCCATATAATCACCTCTCGACCTGTTGCTATTGTTAAAACGATCCGACCTGAAGTCCCGCCTCTCCTGAGGGACAACCTTCGCCTTACCCTTCCCCATCTGCTGGTCTTCCTCGACCCTTTTGTACTTGTCAATCCTGTCCATGAGTTGACGCACGCTGGTGACCGGCTTCCCAGTGAGAGACTTTCTCAGGCCATGATCTGTCGGCAGGCCCCTCTTGAACGTGCTGATGGCGACATCATCATAATTCCCCTCTATCTCGTTATACATTTCCCAGTATCTATCCGAGTAGGCTTTCAACGTTTCTCCTTCTCGCATGGACAAGGACAAGAGGGAATCCAGGGGCCGAGGAACCCTACTGCTGGTTATGAAGCGAGAGCCGAAGGCCTATGTCAGCTGTTTAAAGGAGTCAACGGAGTTTGGTGGGAGGGAATCAAACCATCTCATGGCCATAGGTCCCAAGCTGGACGGAAACACCTTACACATTAGTGCCTCATCCCTGGAATGGACGGCCATCCTCTGATTAAATTGGCTTACGTGCTCTACTGGGTCGGTCCGACCATTGTACATGGCGAATGCCGGTTGAGTGAACCGCCGAGGAAGCATTGCCCTCTCTATCCTTCGCGTGAAAGGAGATTGGGATATGCGATCCAAAGCACGGCTCATGGCATCATTGGCTGTGTCGTGGTATGATGGACTCTTGTGGCCGCGCTTGTAAGGCCGCTCTTCTTCGTAAGAGAAGGTCTCGCTCGGAGGGGTTCTCGATGTTTGCTTGTATTCATTGTCCCCATCACTGCTACTGTCCGAGCGGGATAAAGGACGTTTTCGCTGCGCTCGGCGCAACTCTTTCTTTAAGGCATCAATCTCTTGCAGCAGAATCCTTCGATCGTTTTGCTCAGGGGAAGCACGACCCTTCCCCTTTGACCGGCTCACTCCTGTGGGAGAGGTGTTCACACTTCCCTCTCGCTGTTTATTTTGGTCCTTCTCCCGTTCAAGATTCATAACATTGTCCTGTCGTTGGGAGTCTGCACGTCCTGTTTGGTGTGGACCTGATCCTTCCATTCTCGCGGTTTCACTTGTCGAGACACAAGTTCTTCCCACAGACGGCGCCAATTGTAAGGGCGGTTTTTGGGGCCCAGGCCCAGCAAGCCAGCGATCTTGGCCCAAAAGACCCTCGACAATGAATTTGTAGAGAGTGGGACTTAGAGCTAGGTCTTGACAGAGTGGACGTGATTAATGGTGAACCATGCAACAAATGGGACGTGAGATTGTTTTGTTCAGTTTTCTGAGATGACCATCCCTGGGGCTGCTTTAGTGTTCCACTCGCTCTCTTTTTGGAAAAAATCCTTTTTCTTTTGTGGAGACTTTCTGCTCTTATATATCCTCCTTTAATTGATAATGACCTTACACTTGTTCACCATCTAGGCCTCTACTCGAGTGCCTGTCCCAAAGGACATCCTCCTCCTTTTTCTGTGAGTTGCAATGGCCGAGATAATACTATTTTTCTGTCCAATCCACATTAATGCGGCTGGAAAAGTAGTTTCCCTGCATTTAATGCGGCAGTAGTGGTTGTTCCCTGCCCGTTTAGCATTTCCTTCATTTAGAAGGGTTCCTCACCATGGATAGGGTACGTGTTTGACGTCCATTAAGTGCGTCCGAGGAGGCACTACTCCTCGGACGATCCTTAAATAAAACCGGCCCGGCCCAACAGGATTGGGCTAAATGTCTCCCGACCCTGTTTTCGCTTCCCGCCATGGCTGGGCTTCATCCTGGTCCTAAGGCCCACTGTTGACTGACAAAGCTTGCCCCCCACAACTTTTGTTACCAACTTATAAAATTTACATTCACAAACTTTTTATGGTATAAATTTACAACAAAATAGGCTATTTATATGATCAATAAATTTAAAATAATAAATAGAATCATATAAAAAATGACTGAATTTATTTACATTCTTAAAGGGAATCATTTTGTGAATATATTCTTTCTAATTCTTTGAGATTTAGTCTACTTAGTGTAATATCTTGAAACCCAAACCACCACCCCTCGTCCTCCAAAAACAAAAAACAAAACAACAAAAAAACAAGACTAGTGTTTTTTTTTTTTTTTTTTCGTATAAGAAGACTAGTTATGGCATCCCTAACTCCAAATTAAAAAAAAAGAATCCTTTTAGGTTTTTTTATTGTAACTCCAATCAATTTTTTTTTCTAATGAAAAAATAGTCGTATCAATTTATTAAAAACTAGAGAAGTGATACGTTAAAGTAGAAATAATAAAAACATGGAAGGAACCACGCCAAAAAGCACGGTCCTTCATATGCAAAGCATGCTTTGCCAAAACGTCCACAATTCTATTGCCTTCATGATCCACGCGTTTAACATCTAAACTCGGAGTTTTTTCGGGTTACTCTACACTTTACATATGAACTATCCTACCTACAAGCGAATGTTGTAGGTTACTCTATAATTTCACGGTGATTTTACCAAAAAAAAAAAAAAAAATAATAATTTCACGGTGAAGCTACCTTAAAAATATTGGAGGATTTTGATACACCTACCCAAAAAAAAAAATTAAAAAGAAAAAGAAAAAAGAAAGATCATTATTTGGGATTAATCATTTCTAGCATAGGAATGACATTATCATAGCCTTTCCTGATTACACTTTTTTCCATCTTCTGGTGGTAGGTAAAGGACCCCAATTAATTATTAATTAAACTTATGCCAAAATGGAAGTAAAAGATGTAAGTTTGGCATCAATCATTTCCAGTATAGGAAAGAGATTACCTTCCCGGATCATTCCACTTTTTCCGTTTTCTGGTAGTAGGTTAGGATCCTAATTAATTAAACTTATGCTGAAATTGAAGTAGTGAAGTAAAATAAAAGTTAAAATTTACTGTTTGTTTTTTTATTATAAAAAAATAAACTTCTGTTGAAATGGACGCAGTGAAGTAAAATAAAACTTAAAATTTACTGTTTAAGAAAAAAAACATTTTCAGATACCATAAACTTAGCGTAAAATCATTGAGGTTAGATACTAAAAGATTAAGTGTTAGTTAGCCATGAGTTTAATGTACAATTTTTTTAATTTTCAATTTTGTCTAAAAATAATTACATGCGATCTTGTTTCTTGTCTAATATGAAAAATTATTATGAACTCTTGGAATACGTCACAATCTCCCATCTCACATAAATAATGAGTTTCATTGTGTATTTAATTATTGGGGCCTGCTACTTAAGCCAAAGGAGGGAGTGCACTATTATTGTACTCCCAAAGATTTGTATAATTATTGGTTGCTCAGGCATATTAGACGAGTAATTCATAATCTAACTTACTATTTATATGAAAAGAATGAGTAAGTTATTGTTGTACACCCAAAATGTATAAATTTTCAATACACAAGATTACTAAACGAAAGTCTTGCTTAACCATAATGAATTTATTTATTTATTTATTTATTTTTTCTAATGAAAGAAAAAGTAAGGAGGGAGCAATCAAGGTGACTTCCTTATCTGGCCGTTATTATAGTAGTATTTTACCTACTGAGTCCAAGTGCATACACACGTTACATGAATTGACATTTCTTTTATTTATATTTATTTATTGGTATGGTAAACTCAAATGCAAGTAAAGTCACCAAATGTTAGACGTAAGTCCATAAATCAAGTCCTTATATCCATGATAGATGGTGGAAGATGCCCATTGAAAAGACTAATGGATACTGATACCATGGAATTTTATCCCACTATGCCTAAAAGAAGCACAGCCTTGTGCAGTGTTTGATAATGATGCATTAGATACCCACTATAATAATAAGTAGACATATCGGAGACAAGCCCTTCAATTTTAGAATGCTAGTACAACAAAGAAAGAGGCAGAGCTGTTTGTTGTGGTCGCGGGTCGCCATGTGTGAATGGTGGGATGAGATTTTGTTATGACTTTGTATCATTTGATGGTCCTTGCCTGCTTTGTTTTCTCTGTGCATATCAAATTTGATGTTACATTTCCTTGATTTTTGTGCAATAATGATGCCGCATTTGAGTTTCTTGCTAAGAAAATTTTGCTCCATAATGTCTGCTCATTAATCTTCTCAAAAGAAAAATCTTCAAAATGTGATTATTTCATGAATTCTCACACCTCTTAGATTAGGACGTGACTCACATTAAATTGTCTTCCAAAGGTTTATGAAAATCATTATCAAAGATATTAGGAGATACCCAAATGCAATGAGCTCATCAACAACTAAGTTTGTGAAAAAAAATCTAATCACAAACATGTATGGTGCAAAATATTAATGTGTAATGTACTATCAACAAGACAACTGAATTATAAGAGGCGGTTTAGTTGGTTTGGATTTTCTTTTTACTTAAGTTAGATTTATGTGACCTAAAAGTAACTCTTTTATTTTTTATTTATTTTTTTTAGTGTTAGAGTCTGTTTAGTTCAACTTATTTTCATTTTAAAAGAAAGAATGCATTTTTTTTTTTTAATTTTCATGAAAAACTATTATAAATTACAGGATACCAAAAAAATATGAACCAATTTTATACCAAACAAGAACTTTTCCATTAATTCCTAATGACTTTGTTAATTTTCTTCCCTAAGTATAATAATACCCCATGTCTAAATCATACTCTAGATCTAAATCCTACAGAAGCTAGTGGATGCCAGTAGGCCACACAGGCATTAGACCCCATCCCTGCTGGTTTTATATTTCTTGTCAATATATTCAAATAAATTTATTTTTTTTGGTAACGAAATAATGTAAATTAACTATTGTGCACTTCCATACTTCAACTTTTTAAAATATCTTTCCATTTTCTTTTTACTCTTGAAATTTTCCCAAACAAGAGTCTAAAAAGAGGAAAAGCTCTCCGACAACAACAAAGTTTTTCTCCAAAGGAATCTTCTTCGACTTATCATATGGTGAATAAAATAACTATCTATGTATATTATTTAAACAAATCATATAAATCATTTAAAAAGCTATATGACTAAAAGTACACATGGATGGTCATTTCAATTACCACATAATGAGTTGAAGAAATTTTCTTTCAAATCGGTTTGGAGGTAAACTCTACCCCTCCGATAATGTCATCAAGATCTCTACATGACATTATTTGTTTCTCAAATATCCTCAAGTTTCTTGAGCTTAAGCTATATGACTCTACACCAGTTTCTTCTTCCTCAAGCTTATTATTATTATTATTATTATTATTAATACTAATTATACAAGATATGATAAGTTGTAAATTTAATTTGGAGAAATATTGCTTTTATAAAAATCCACTACTGATATACATATTTATTCACATCAATAACCCCCTCAATAATTATGGGGAAAAAAGTTTTAAACATTTGTATTCTAAATATCTATTTTTTGATAGATAGGTTAATATCAATATATGGTGCCCATTCAATGAAAAAGTGTTCCCTTTTCTTTCTTTTCATGTGTCTCCTATTTCATTAGAATGCTCTCTATTTGTTTTTAAACAAAAATATCTATGTTTTTAAGGATTACAAGTTAATTACAACAACTACAATAAGTAAGAATGGGCCCCTAGCCCAAAATTTTCATAAGCTTAATCCTCGGCCCCATACCTCTATACCAGTGATTAGTGATTACTAGTTAGTCATGCTGGTAAAAATTAATGATAACCTGTGACCGGAAAAAAAGAAAAAAGAAAAAGGAAATTAATGATAGCCCTATTCTCTTATTAAAAAAAAAAAAAAATGATAGCCCTATTCCACATGAATATGAACGGTCAGTGCTTTAAATCCAACCTATTTTTCTGTTTGATTACTAGACAATACAGTGTAATAAGAACGTGCCTCTTAACGTCTTATTTTTTGGGGATTTTTTAATCCATAAAAATGTTTTTATTTTTCGTGTTTATTTATGAGTCTATAAAATGATATCGAAAACCATTTTCACCATTTGATTGTTACAAAAAAATCATTAAGTTTAAATGTTAGCATGGTGGCCATAGTGAGAGTTGTGGAAAAACTAGAACCCTAAAAGTAGTTGCGGTGACAATTCAATAGTTATAATGGGAGAGTGAAAATTTGAACTGTGAACATTTTTATTAAAAAAAAAAAAAAAAAAAAAAAACCTAATTGAGTTACAAGATTTATAACAATGAAGAGTGACACATTAGAGAAATATATATATATATATATATATATATATATATATATATATATATATATAAACTCTTTTGGATATTTTTTTGTTGCTTCGGAAAAGTTTTCTCTTATCAAAATGTTCACTCGCACCCACCACACCAGAAAATATGAAAGACAATATTTTTTGGAAAACAACTCGCGGTAGCTTAGCTATGAACAGAGACTCATGTCAATGTAGACATCGCCAATCGCACAGTGCCACCACCAATAATCTATTATGCCAATGATTATTACGATAAATAAAAAGTGTATTACAGACCTTTAAATTTGATAAATTGATGAAGCACTTTATTTTTAAAAAAATGGCCATGATAAAAGTTTCACGTCCAACCCAATACATCCTCTTGTCCTGTGTTCATAATTGTCCCAATGCGAGTGTGTATTTATAAACCAAAATTTGGGGGCATTGGAAATGGTATGAATAATAAAAATTGAATAGAATTATGGCACTGCTACATGATGATTTATTTCGCAGCATTAGATACATAATTGAACCTTTAAATAAATCAACTTTGTGGGGACTTGGAACTAAAGCATGTCCTAGGATGCTTGTTCAGTGACTCCAATCAAAACAGATTCTGGGTGGGACAAGTGACTGAAAATACCAAACAGTGAAGCTTGCAGCTCACAGTTTTTTTTTTTTTTTTTTAATAAATTCTAAATCCAAAGCTTTTTGTAGAGTAGAAAAAGCAAAATAAATCCTATCTTTTTCTTTTCCAATGGTATTTCAAGTAATATTCTCTCTCTTGTGGGTACCCCAAAAAAAAAAAAAAAATTCCTTCTAATCATAATGGTATGTTTGGACCATTTTTCTTTCGTATGAAAACCGAAACAAAAACACCCCACCCGCCAATTTGTCGTGCAGATATGATTAGAGATATAGTGGTAGTTGCAATTTGCTGAGATGGTAGAATTGGAAGGGTATAATCCTTTAATTAAGACCAAACAATTATAGATACGCAAACAGAAAAGAAATTGGGTTTGTTGCCCATGGATTTGAATCTAAGCACGCTGTTCTCCTCATTAATTATTATTTATATGCGTGGAGTTCAAATTTTAATATGAAATGATCATCTTGGTAAAACAAGCGAGTTAATTCGTATTTTAAAAGGAATCTCATACAATCTCACGCAACTATAAAGAAAGAATGTACGGTAGATGTTTCATATCCCACATATGATATCTTGTAGCTCAACTAGCATTTCTGATAAATGCTTAGGATTTAATTCTTCTTTTTTACGCTGTAACTATTGAATATTTTTTTTCAAAGCTATAAAAGTTACCATTATTTATAACTTTTTTATGAAGAATAGGGCCTAGTAACTCATCCCATTAATCATTACTATCCCACCAATCCCGAAGTTAATTGTTTATTGTTGGCATGTTTAGGAATAGTCGATCATAGTGCTTTAGAAAAAGGAAAAAAATGGGGCTTAATTTTTTAATGAAATGCTGCATCACCTTCCTTTTTATGATGTTTAAAACTGCATTGAGAAGCGCATTGGATGGTGAAATGGGATTTGATAGGTGCATTAAGATTAGGATATATAAAATGGTCCTGTAAAATCACCAAGATGGGGAGCCATGCAAATTACCATATAGTATTATTTATTAGTCAACAGTCAGAGAAAAAGGGAGACAAGGAGCATATTAAGGAAAAGTTAAATAAAGAGTAGGAACCGAGTGAGAAGTTGGACCCTCCACCCACTAAGCATGTTTATTTTAGCTCATGATAAGGGGAAAATAGACGTTAATGGAGGTTTTAATAAAGATCAATTCACCAATTAAATGTTTGCATGCTGAAAAACTTTTGACTAATTAAGACCCCTTGGTCACTTAAGAGCGGTTCAACCAAATTCTTCTAAGCTTAGTGTTATATGTTTTTTTTTTTGGGTCAAAGTTCAAATCCAACAAATCCCTTGTATTTTCACAACATGCATTATTCCTTTTGTTATTTGGCCCTCCATTATGTTCATGTGAATGCACACCATGATAATTAATGCTAAAGAATTAGGGAGAAGAAAAGAAATGAAATCAAAAGGACGCCGCATATTGCACCTTGTTTTACTTTATCAAATGATACAAATGTGAACATTATTGGTGATGGGTACTATCTAAGGTTGATGATATCCAAATAGAAAAGAAAAATAAAATAGTGTTAAAGAGAAAAAGTGGAAGAAATAAAAATACCATGATTCGGCTGGGTGACAACCAAAAAGAAAAGAAAAAAAAAAAACCCGAACATTTACATTTTAATTATTTTAATTTGTGTTACAATAAACTCGAAATAGAACATATGTAGAATTTTCTCCAAAAAAAAAAAAAAAAAACATATGTAGAAGTATATAAGATTTATATTTAGTTTGTGAAAATAGTTTTTTTAATTAAATTTTACTTGGTAGAAGATAGAGTTGTTTTCTACTAAAATTTTATGGAAAACAATTCTATCTTACGTGAAACTAAAAAAGAAAATTAACTTTATCTCATGCTAAATTAAATAAGGAAAATAGTTCTATTCCATGCAAAACTAAATAAGAGAAGTCAAAAGATAGCCTTTTAATTCATTTTAAGGTTACTAACAAATATAGAAAAATGATATGGTTTTCTATTAAATGATTTTTGAAAAATGATTCAATTTATGAAAAATGTTAATGTTAAAACAAATGGAGTGTTAGTATAATAACCCTTTAAAACTAGGGTAAGTTGTGGTTTTCTAAAACAATAACTCAAGGAGTCTCAACTTTTTTCACATAATATTTCACAATTATCAAGTTGAAGTTAATAAAGAGATGTCCGTGTTGATCTAGCTAAAAATCAATAAAACCCATATAAGTATTTATAAGAATATCTTAATATACTAGAACCTCTTACTGTCATCTTTTTTTGTTTTGTTTTGTGCATGCATTCAAATATTAGCAACACTACTTAAAGGCCTATTTTTGTTCATTAAAGTGGCAGAATTTTGTTTTGTTTTATTTTTTATATAATAAATTGATAATACATGGAAAATCTTGATGGAGTAGCACTAATATTTGTTTTTTGATAGAGTGGCAAATTGACATGGTTTACAAACTTTAATTAGCATCAAAGTGTTTTCTTTTTTTGAAAGAAATTGAAAATGATTTTGATCAACCATCACAAAATTATAAGGCAATTATATAATCTACTTTTTTAAGGGCCAGTGGATTGAACTTTAATTCATCTCTTTGAGGGGGAATTAGAAGTACCACTGAACCAAGAGGCCTTTGACAACATATCACTCTCTCTTGAATATTTGAAAAAAGAAAAAGGTTAGAAGCTTTAAAATGTTATATTTCTCCTTAATAAAAAATCTTATATTCTACTTTTGTGTTTCAATTTGTGTTTCAATTTATGTTTCACTAACTTAACATGATACATTTTCCCCTTTTATAAAGTAATCAAATTTTAAAATAGAAATAAATCAAACATAATAATTAGATACATTTTCCCTTTTATAAAGTAATGAAAATTTAAAATAAAAATAAATCAAACATAATAATTGGTGGAACGTAAATATTAAAAGGGAGACAGAATTTTGATTCCATTCCTCATAAGTCAAAACTACTAAGGCAGATTGTAGGGTACCCAAGAAACAAAAAAGCAACTAAAGAAACTAGTTGAAGCTGAAGCTGTAATCTTCAACAGAGACAGCCCAATCTTCAAACAAAATTTTGTTGTTTCCTCTGCGGTGGATTTTCATTTTATCACAACTCAAACTTTCTAACTTTTGTGAGTTCGAATGCTCATTCAGTCTGGGGTTAGTGACTCGCAACTAGACAGTATGTCTGTGCCGAAAGCATAGTGGTCACTAAAGAATAAAGATTGGAATTACATAGTTTTCACTTTTCATTTTCCATGTGTTTATATTTTAACCTTTATTATTATTTGTTTACTGGTTGAGGTGGGTCGGATTTCTAACTTCATTTTGTACGAGCTGTCCTGTTATTAAGCATCACAGTCCTAGAATAATTGGACACGACTTACAAGGATTGGAATTGTGAATAGAGTAATACCAGGGGTATAATTATTTTTTTCACAGTTACCTATCTGAATGATTGAGACACAATAAAATAGACATAAACGAGACATCCAGGTAAATATGCTCTGGATTCTCGTTAAAAACAAAAGGGGTTAATATGATTTTGTTAATGGTAAAAAATGTTGTGGCCTAAGACTAAGAATGACAGGAGGATAAAATCACTATGTCATGGATTGCGACACAACAATTTTTACGATTATTAATAGGATGGGTCGTGTGGGTACCTTGGATGTACTGATTTTTAGTCTTTGGCTTTTACATAGCATCCTCGGAGTTCCACATCGAAGAGAACTTCTCCCACTTTCTGCCTTATAAGCTCTGAAGTGTAGGAGTAGTGTACCATCAGTTATTCCCACAATAAAAAGAAGCTATTGTGGGTACCTTGGATGTACTGATTTTTAGTCATTTTACCTTATTTTTTAGAATCTAGAACATATTTATTTGGATGAGTACAAATTCTTTGTATATTTTTGTGTTTCACTTTGTATAAATGGCATAACATAATTGGTAGAACCAAAAAAAAAAAAAAAAAAAAAAAAAAAAACCAATGATGGAATTGATTTATATTCTAACTTTTTTACAAGTTTTAATAGGGAAATGTTAACCAATATCCTTTAGAAGCTTTTTTTAGAAACATATTTTTAGGAGAATGATAAAAAAATAAATATTGTTGACAACTTATTATATTTCCCATAAAAATTATGTCTAAACTTTCTTATTATGTTTTATTAACAATTGCCCTAAGGGTATCCGTTAACATGACCCATTTTAATATAATATGATGCCATTGATGTATAATAAAAGTAATAAAAATGAAATAGACATATGCCCACATCATGTCGTATTCAGTGCATTGAAACACTGGATGCAAACCAAACCCTAAGAACACTTGCATCAGTAAGTGCAAAATGGAAAAAAGTGCAAAAATTTACACAAAATAGCCTATAACTCACACGCATTAGACAGTGTATTATTGTGTAAATATCCAAGCTTACTACAGTAACCGTATATATTTACATAGTTATTGTAGCTTTGCAAATCAATATATCATAACATTATAAATGTATCTTATTAAAATATACTACTTTTTTATCATTTAATTTATAAATAAAATAATTTAACATGTATTTGGTTGTAGTTTATTAGATTTTTTTAATGTATTAAAATTTGAATGATTGTTTTTCTTTTGTTTAGAAATCTTTAAATTATTAGTATTTTTAAAATTTTAGTCATTATATTTAATGTTTGATAAATTAATTTGAAAAATTTAGGTTCATGGACAAGTTTAAGACTTTTGACTCGTTCTTTAAATAAATAAAAAAGATGGTAATTTAGAAATAGTGCACTTTTGGGTTCTTATTATTAAATTGTATGTACGTTACTATTAGTATGGATATAATTAATATATGCATAGAGAAAAAAAATTATTGTCTAATATTATGTTTGACCCCTATAAATTCCTGGTTCTGCCACTGATTTGTGATAATTGAATAAAAAAAAAGCAGTGAAAAATGTGGAAAGATTTGGGAAATTGAATTCTCATAATTATTTTAGGATAAAATTACAACTTACCCACCTGTGATTTGACTGAAATTTAAGTTGTCTGTCTGTGGTTTGAAATCCCATGATACAAGCGTTCTGCTCGATTATTTTTTATCTTATTTGATCTTATATTTTTATGTTTTTTGAGAAGAGGGACATAAAAATGAAACAAAATTACATTATTTAGACATGTTTTTAACATAAGTGAGTAATGAAAATCTAATTGAATTAACCTCAAGTAGATAAAGTGTCAAATGGAGAGAGAGAAAACATGTAAGAATAAGATGTAATTTGCCCATTATTTTACTAAGATTTGGATCTGCCCCTGTACATAGAGCCACAGGTAATCTAACCATTTTATATAGCATACTCTCCGAGACAAAGTGACAGAGGGAGAGAGAGAAAACAGAAAAGAAAATAGTAGAACAAGTACATTGATAGAAGCTAAGCCTAAGATCTCTGCTAGCAACTGCTAACAGAAAACACAGTGAGACAGAGTTGAAGAGAGAAAGAAATATAAAGATTTCGTGCTGTGTGGTATTCACTTTGTATTCTCGGTTTCTTAAAGACTAGCATCAACGGTTGCTCTGTGTACTGCAAAAGTACCTCTCTCCCTAATTCACTCTTTCAGGTGCTCCTTTTTTGTCAGATCCCGCTTCTCAAAGCCCAGGAATCAAGCTTCAAGAACCAACTACCTTGGCTCACTCTTCCTTCGTTGTATCCAACTCAAAGTTTCCCTTTTGAGATAGTGGCACTATTTTCTTTATTAGGTTCTTTCTGTGTGTTGCCTATTCCTCCGGATAAAGCCACATTTAATGAGTTGTTTAGGTGAGCGAGTGAGTGAGAGAGAGATAAGATTGTGTGACAATTAAGGCACTGACTGACAATATTGGAATTGTGTGTGACTTTTACGAGTCCAATGCACTACAACTCTACACAGATTGTAACTTACTTGGCAAAGCTGTAACAGACGGCCAAACCAATAAAAGAGTCGTAGTTCTATTACCCTTCACTCATTTTTGTTTCTTCAAAAGGCAAAAAAACGAGATAAAGCCCAATTTCTATGCTGCTTGAGCAGTTAAAGAAGGCAGCTGATTGCGGACTGTCACACATTTGTCATTAAAGTGTTGCTGGCTCACTCTTCTTTTCACAGTATAAATTACCTACTAGTTGTGACTGACCTCTCAAGCACAAAGCCACAAAGACTGAGATTTGGGGGTATCTTCTAGTCTACTACATAGCAAGAAATGTTATTTTTTTAAAGAAATATTCTTGGGGTTCAAGTTTTGAGCTTTGTCTGATTTTACTTTTAATATATGTTGCAGATCTATTTGTTGAGTCTGTAAAAAATGTTGCCTCAGAAGCAAGCAGAGGAAGCCATGGTCTCAAGCTCCAACTTGACTCAACATGATGACAGGGATGAAGAGATGCCAAATGAGTCTGGTTTGGGGCTCAAAAGCCTTCTCTGGCATGGTGGTTCTGTCTATGATGCCTGGTTCAGCTGTGCATCCAATCAAGTAATACAAAAAAAAAAAAAAAAAAAAAAAAACTCAAATCATAATTTGGATTCATAACACAATTTTCCTTTCGTTTGTCATGAAAAGATTGGCTTTTGATTGGTTTTTTGGTTATTGGTTATACAGGTTGCTCAGGTTCTGTTAACACTGCCATACTCTTTCTCTCAAATGGGTATGCTTTCAGGGATTTTACTGCAAATCTTCTATGGTCTGATGGGAAGCTGGACTGCTTACCTGATCAGTATCCTATACGTTGAGTACCGGAGCCGAAAGGAAAAAGAGAATGTCAGCTTCAAGAACCATGTCATCCAGGTAAGTTTTTCAACACCACCACCATCAATCACCAAAAGCAATACAATTTCCACACAAGTCAAATTTACAGTCTGAATTTCAATGCAGAAAATGACCTCTTTTTTTTAATAACCCTTTTTGAATATTTGGACAGTGGTTTGAAGTGCTTGATGGTTTATTGGGTCCGTACTGGAAAGCCGTTGGGTTGGCCTTCAACTGTACCTTTCTCCTATTTGGTTCTGTTATTCAGCTTATAGCTTGTGCAAGGTGTTTTTCTTTTTTCTTTTTATTTATTTCTTTTCCTTCAATTTATTTAACTCCAAAGGGATAATAAGAAATGGGCTTTGCTTAAATTATTTAAAATTTTTGTTTTTTTTTTTTTTTTTGCAGTAACATATACTACATAGATGACCATTTAGACAAGAGGACATGGACTTATATCTTTGGAGCCTGCTGTGCCACCACAGTGTTCATACCCTCATTCCACAACTACAGGATTTGGTCCTTTCTTGGGCTTGGAATGACTACTTATACTGCTTGGTATATCACTGTTGCAGCCCTTGCTAATGGCCAGGTAATTAGGACTTGACTAGTTTCTGGGTACTGTTTATTATGTGTTATACTTACATTTCTCAATTAAATTCAACCAAAAGTTATAATTATATGGAATTGCATTGACTAATAAGTCAATAAAATATATGGTTGTACTGAATTAACCTAATAATACACATGATTGAATTAATTTAATTGAAAAGTTTAAAATACAACACCTATGGCTATGCCTATTCCTAAGTTTTGACATTTTATTTTTTATTTGTGTGCTTGATTTAATCATTTAAGCTCCTCATTTTTATTCATATATGTTTTTTTTTTTAAACTGGTTTACAGGTTGAGGGTGTAACACACTCTGGCCCAAAAAAGTTGGTTTTGTATTTCACAGGCGCAACCAATATACTGTACACTTTCGGCGGGCACGCCGTCACTGTGTGAGTTTGATACCTTGATTCAAATTTTTTTTTTTTATAATTTTTTTTAAGAGATCATATATAATGCTATTTTCTTTTTCAAAAAAATCAGAGAAAATGTAAGGTAGAAATTCATTGCATGGCGGTCTAGCAGGCCATTAATGGGTTATGAGAAAAAACTCAAAAAGGACAAAATTATGAAATAAACTATTTATTTGAGCCATTAATGATCTCTAAGTAGTTAAATCTTAAATGCACGTTTGGAGGCTAAGTTATACTAAAAGAGTTATTTTTTCACAAAAATAAAAAAGAGTGAAATTAATTTTACAAATTGATATATTAATTTTTAAACACAATAGAAAATATAATTTTTAAAAATTCATTGCATGGCGGTTCCTTTTAGAAGCTAGCAGGGCATTAATGGGTTTTGAGAAAAAACTCAAAAAGACAAAATTATGAAACAAACTATTTGTTGGACCCATTAATGATCTCTACTCTACGTAGTTTTTTTTGGGATATAGAATGATCTCACTTTAGGGATAAATTTAGTTTTACAAATTGACGTATTGATCTTTAAACATATTACAAAAATATAATTAATTTTCTTTATTAATATTATTAATATGATATTCTTCGTATGAATCGTTACATCAATTTGTATATTTATTTTTTTAAGGAAAGTTAGTAGTAATTTTAATATTTGTTTATTCTTAAAAAAGAAAAAGAAAAAAAAGAAAAGAGAGATCTTGATTGACTTAAAACCTATGCTTTGTCGTTTATAGTAGGTAGTGAAAGTCAGGTTCCATCAATAAAATAAAGGTTAGCATAGCATAGGATCTGGTCTTACTGCCATCAGTTAATACTGATGACTGATCTCAAAAGCTTTGTCAGTAGGCTTTCATTAAAAATTGCTATACCATTATAAATGGGTATTCGATGTTTATGGGGTTCATTTAATGGGTGTAGCAAGAATCGCGCGTTAAATATTTCCAAGTGGGTGGTTCTGTATAGTTCATTCAATTAATGGGGTTTCTTAATAAAATAGTGAATCTTTCTCTCTATTTCTTTATGAGGACTTGATACGATTTTATTGAAATCCATAATATTTGTAAAATTTAATAAGTGTTTCCACACTTAATTCATTGTATCCGGATCAAGTCAGGTCAAGTGCTTAAGACTTGGCATTAACTCAGTCCTCTGTCTCTCTTCCTTTTTTTTTATCTTTCTAATCCTAGTCAAATTCAAAGTATTAATATATATATATATATATATATATATTTTATATTCCCTTGTCATCTCAAATTAGATATCACTTTTTACTACTCTCAAGTGTTGCCCCTTCTCATTGTTTCTTGTCTCTCATTCTTATAATAAATGTTAAATGATTAAATAAACTACTTTCTAACAAATTAAGTTTTTGGGATCAAGTGCTAGTTTATCATGGTATTATATCAAGTAATAGTTTTAATCATATCTTCATTTTACCTTCCATTTAATCCCTCATAGTTTATTCATTTATTTGATTGGTGGATCCGTAAGTTACTTTACCTAAGGAAAAAAAAAAAAAAAAAAAGTCTTCATCAATCTTTCGGGGGAAAATAAAAGGAAGGGGGAATTTGTATATGATAATTGGCATGTGCGATGGGTGGAACTAAACTTTCTAGGATCATGTTATTTACAGGGAAATCATGCATGCAATGTGGAAGCCTCAGAAATTCAAGTACATATATCTCATTGCCACTCTCTATGTATTCACCCTTACTCTTCCATCTTCTGCTGCTATGTATTGGGCCTATGGTGACCAACTCCTCACCCATGCCAACGCCTTCGCTCTCCTTCCCCGGAATGCATGGCGTGACGCTGCAGTCATTTTGATGCTCATTCACCAGGTCCATACATCTTCCCTATATGACTAAATTGTTGTTACAAAATTAGGCTAATGTACTAATTTAGCCTAATGTTACTAAAGGAATTGCATAGAGTTTTTATTGACAGAGCTATAATTGCTGCTAGATAGTAGAGACATGCACGTGAAAGACCTCAGTGAATACTCACAAATTAACTGGTAGTATTTAATAAATGACCCATAACATGATGCTAAAATAGCTATTAATTTTACTATAAGGCATTAGTTTAAGAGCTATTTTTAGAAATATTTTATTGGGAGAATGATTAAACAATAAATGTTGTTGACAGCTTTTTTATAGTTCCTATAAAAGTGATGTCAAAACTTTCCTATTATGGTTTATTAACAATTGCCCTAAGGGCATCAGTAAAAACATAAACCATAAATGACCCATAACATGATACTAAAATAGCTATTAATTTTACTATAATCTTGTAATCTAAAATGACAATCAATGTAATTGATGTCATGTCACTTACTCACTTTAATAACACAAGAAATAAATGTCAAAATTACTTTTTTGTTATTGTAAACACATTAGTTTGATAGACTTATATGTTAAAATTTGTAGTATTCTTAACATTACTCTTTGAAAACCAGATGTTTTCCTTGTACAAAATTTACATGTTTGAGCTAATGTACTACATGTGTGATTTGGCAGTTCATAACATTTGGGTTCGCTTGTACGCCATTGTATTTCGTGTGGGAGAAAGTTATAGGAATGCATGACACAAAGAGCATATTTTTGAGAGCACTGGTGCGGTTGCCTGTGGTGATACCAATATGGTTCTTGGCCATTATATTTCCTTTCTTTGGTCCAATTAACTCAGCTGTGGGGGCTCTTTTGGTCAGCTTCACCGTCTACATCATCCCCTCTTTAGCACATATGTTAACTTTCAGATCTGCCTCAGCCAGACAGGTAAAAAATGGTCCAATCTCTCCACTTCTTATCTTCATTTCTAACCATTGTGACCACTCTTAGTCTTATCCAACTGGCATTGTCTAGTCCACCATGAAGTTCTTTAGTGCATTACCACCTGCCTCACTTTGAACCCATAATGACTATAAAAAATGTGATGGATACACATGCTTGTAGCTTACATGGTGACCAACCAAATAGTTTCCATGTTGATGTGTGGGGGGCGGGGGGGGGGGGGGGGGGGGGGGGGCATATTGGTCATTTAGACAGTTATGTTGGGTCCTAATTGCTGTTTAGTGTTTATTAGTACTTGTTTAGGTAATTTTATTGACTGAATTATTAGACACGGTTCTAATTTTAACTTCCTAGGAATTTAGTGGAATCCATGCTGGGTCTATGAGCTGTTAATCACAAAATCAGGGCCTACCTAACTATAGTCTATGGGGTTATGGCTATAGATTTTCTGGTAGCCTGTCAGTTAGTCAGTGTCAATGTTAGTACTAATTACTTTCTAAGATTCCTTAGAACTTCAATTCTAAACCCTTTTTTTTTATCCTCTGAAAAGATTGGAAACTCTGTAGTTTTACACCGTTTCTTGGAGTAAAATTCAGAATTTGTGTATGGCATACAGTACTCTCTATGGCTTTGCCTTTCTTACACTCACAATTTGTCTACTAGGGAGCACATGGAAGAATCCAAATATGTGAGAAAGGGTGTTACCTAAAATGAGAAAATAAAAGGGGATAGTTAATTGATTTAAGGAATCTGCATATGAATCCAGCTTTCAATTTTGGCTCTGAAGTGACTTACAGTATCATTAGCAAATTCTAGCCCCAATAATTCTTTTGGAATTTTATGAGACAAAGATGAGTTTGGTGGCATCTCCTTGTCATTCAGTTATTAGATACCATCACATTTCTACGTTTACGTCTTCGAATGCTATTTGGGCCAAGCTATCTAATAACTATATCTGTGTTGACCCTACTTAGTTCATCAGTCTTTGTCGAAAATACAGCTTCCAATGACTGCAAGCTAACACATGGAACAGACTCAGGTTATAAATAAAAGATATAATGTAATTAATTAAGTACAGATTGGATTAACAATTTGAAAGTACTTTCTTTTAAAATTGTTTATGCAAAATCTTAAACTATTTTGCTCTCGAAAACAACAGAAATACTAGCAATGTGCTAATGAAATTGTGCCTAAAGCTTTATAGTACACTTCTTTTTCTAGTCCTCTGATATTTAATGGAGTAACTTTCGTGTATGCAGAATGCGGCTGAGAAGCTTCCATTTTTCCTCCCTAGCTGGACGGCCGTGTATGTTGTGAACACATTTATAGTGATATGGGTGCTGGTAATTGGCTTTGGATTTGGAGGATGGGCTAGCGTGACCAATTTCATCAGGCAGGTTGACACTTTTGGACTCTTTGCCAAGTGCTATCAGTGCCCCGTCCGAGCCCCAACTGGAAGTCACTAATGTCACTCATGTATTATATACATAAGGAGCATCAGCATTTCCCCCTAATGTGGTGTGCTGTGTTTTACCCTTCTTTTTGTTTAATCTACAGTATTGTGAATGGTGATGTTTCTTTAGTAATTTTGATTCCTTCTCTTTTAATAAGTGAAGATATGTTCAAAAGATGCCAAGGGAATGCAAAGAAAGTACATTTATATTTTGCAAGATCTCCACTGTTGGTTTTTGTGAATTGTGGTAGGTTTCTAAATACTAAAAAAGGTTGTGCCTCCAATTTTTTCAAAACACCATCTTTGATTATAAGAAAACTTTGTGGAGCACTGTATTGTGGTATCTGCTTCACATGGCTTGCACATTGGCAAACTTCTGTCTAGCATCCAGCTCCCTAGCATGTGAGTCACATGAATACAAAACTGTATGATTATGATTAATAATCTATATTATGCCCCCTTTGACTGGCTCTTTTTTTTTCTTTTCTTTCCTCAATTCACATGAACCCATAACTTGTATGTCGTTTTGCTGCATAATTTTGTTCTCTTATAGGGTTGACTAGTCAAATTACAATGGATTAAACTTGGGACCCTTGTTGATGTGGATGGTGGCTTGAAAAAGTTGTTTCCATGTGTTTGGTTTTTGTAGCTTTCATCCTTATCACCATACTCTGAATTGCTTCTTATCAAGCCTCGTTTATTTATATATTGCATCTACGGGTTATGCTAATCATTGGCATGGGGATACACAACGACAATGACAAACCAAAGATGATAGAAAAAAAAAAGTTATTCTTTTGAGTTGGGAAGGAGCAAAATGGTCCAACTGCCAATGACATATACATTTTGAATCCTCCAAGGAACTTGCTATTCTTCACCATAAATATGGAGGACCAACACATCCCCCTCACCGACAGTCCTTTAAGACCAAATTGTAAATAAAATCATTTAATGTCGTTTTCAATTTCACCGGATTGGATCCTCTCAAATAGTCAAATTAACTTGAAGTAGAGAGAGTTCATTTCATGGTTAGTAACATTTAAAGTTTTAATAACAATTTTTACAAGACATTTTGTATCCCTTTAAATTTCTGATATTTAATTTAAAGATACATTTTAAATGAAGAGGAGGCAGTCATATGTTTTCCAAAAAAAAAAAAAAAAAAAGGGGAGGCAGTCATTGTTATGCTCTTCCCATTGAATATGGCCTTCAAATGCACAACTTATCTATAGAATAAAAAGGTTACAATCCCTGCCATAGATATCAATCTTTGTTTTTTGTTTTTTAAAGCTTTTAATTCCTTTACACATCTATAAGATGATGACAGAACAACTTTTGGAAAAGATTTTAAGGAAACGAGAGGGCATTACCTGATTGAGTCACTCGTTTACGTCCTGTTCTTATCTTCTTTTCTTTTCTCCTTACAAAAGCATATTTCTTTACACTAACTAAAGTGTGAAAACAGCAGTTTCAACTCTTTTTTTTTTTTTTTCTTTTCCATTGTTGTGAGGACAGATGATCCAAATTATTGAGTATGAGTTATTAACAGTAAGACTATCAACTGTTTAACACACAAAGTTTTGTCTCATCATCATCTTATTTTATTCAAATTTTTCTCATTAGTTCAAATTAATTGGTCTTTTTTCTCAGAAATACAATAAACAAGTCCTTCAACTGAGATTCAATATGAAAACGTGTGTGATAGACATTAACATGATAATGAGGATTCTGGGCTTCAAGCCTTCAATGAAAATACGAAGCCCTGGCCCTTTCTTCTTTTCTATGTTAATGGCCTGCATTGGGCTTGGATGTTATAGAGAAATGTAGCCCATATTATAGAGGGGAGCTACATCCATTTTGAAGTAAGGAGTGCTATGTACACAACATTTTATATGAGTTTGGGAAGAAAAAAGAAAAAAGAGGGTTGTTACATAATTTCTATGAGTTTTGACAAAGTACACCAAAACTAATTGGAATCTTGGTTTAATGATAAATAACTATCATTATTAGCGGACCCTATAAGTTAAAATTCAAAAAAATAAAATAAATAAATAAATGCACCATTATTATGGCCCAAAAAGTAAAGAAAAAACCCTCATTAGTATTAACTCTTTGGATAGGTCCATGGAGAAGGGGCTTTATTTTTGTATAAGCCCCAAAACACATTCACGATACCAGACCTCCAAGTCCACCAAAAGTAAAGACCCTCATAAACTACTAGTACTAGACACCAAAACCCAATTACTTCAACTAGCAGCATACAAAAAATGGTAGATTACAAAGGACCCATGGCTAAAGAAGCAAAGCCACTATCAAATTTGGGCAACTCATTTTCCATCTTTGCTACCTCTTTAAGCACTTCCACCATAGCAACCTGCTCTTTCTCAACCTGTATCTTTAGGCCCAAAATAACACTTTCCAACCTACTCATCTCCATTCTATGAGACTCAGCCTTGACCTTCAATCTCCTAATCTCCAACTGAGACAGTTTTTGCTCAACCGTCACCTCTGTTAACTCCACCAACCTTTTCCTCAGCTTAAACACATTGTAGCCTAAACTTTGAAGCTCCTCCATAGTCTTCCACAGCTCACTGGCTCTGACCCAGAAAACATTTGCCGTCAAAGAATGTATTTCTTCCACTGTTTCTTCAAATGCTCGATCCCACCCTGCCATTAAATTCTTCCTTGCCGCTTCAGAGTGGCTACGAAGCTGAAGAAAATGAGGACTATGAGGAATGCCTTTCAGGATTCGCGAAATGCGTATTAGTGGTAAAGGTGGACATGAAACTGATTCAGAATTTTCTCCTATCTCTTTCAGGGTGTTCTGCTGATTGAGTCCACTGTCTTTTCCTGAATTCTCTGCGTGATCTGAGCCTGCTACTTCAACCATTTTTTCTGCATCGCAATGTTTAATGTTCAGACAAATTAACTCATATGCAGTCTCTTTTTAAATGAGTTAGAAATTTAGAAAAGTGACAAGTTTGAAGTCATATTCATCATAGTCTAACACCATGATAAATTGTTTATAAAAAATTAACTATTTAAATATTATTCTACAAAGCTATATCATCCCAAAATCTTAAAATTTTAGAAAAAAAATAAATAAAGAATTCTACAATACACACAAATTTTAATAGACTTAAATAAATAAAAAAATTAATGTACCATACTACCAATAATTAATTAATTAAATTTTTTTTTTATGTGGACCAATAATTAATTTGGTATAACTTAAATATATATATTGTTTTATTTAATATATATTCTATAGTGATATCACATATGTGACTAGTTAAGATTAAGTAGAAAAAAAAAAAAAAGTAGATATGCTACCAAAAAAAAGAAGAAGCAAAATTAGGCCAAAAATACATGGTTGGTATGTAAATTTTAACTCATCACTGATTTTTTAGTCCTTGAAATTCAAAATACCTATTAAAAAAATTTATATTTATATTTATATGCAAACATAATCATAATAATTGCCTATTACTAATTTCGTATTTACCATAATTATCAAATTTTATATTTATACAAAAAAAAAGAGTGAAAAATCTTTTTGTTTTTTGAGTTAAAATTTCCCAATCTAGCAATGATCATGAATTCAATCATTATTCTAAAATTAATAGTAAAATTTAATTTTTTAATCACGATTCTAAACATAATGGTAGAAACCATAGAATGACCTAAATTTAAAAACATAATGATTATAATCCAAAAAATTTTAAAATTGTATACAAAATAAATACACGCAAGCATTGAAATTACCGGGAGTAGTATGAGGAAGAACTGATGAAGTAGCGAACGAAAAGGGATTGCAAAACGGTGTAGTTGGAGTGTAATTTGACAAGTTTTGATTTGTTGCAGAAGAAACTGTGTGAGCCCCGAAAGATTGACTTCTAGTTTTACCACCTTTCCTTGTGACTCTACAAATCCGACGGTCTCTTTTGTCTTTGACATCAATGGTTCCTGATTATAGTAAACGTTGTTACAATAAGTTTGCAACTTTGCAAGAGAGAGAAAGAGAGAGAGAGAGATGAAGTGATTACCAGAAGAAAAAGAAAGAGATTGTGTTTCTGCGAAAACGAATGAGTTTGTGTCTGCCATGGTTGATTGGTTTCCAAGTTCAAGAGAGGCAATTGGTATATCAAAGAGCATATACAGTACAGAATGGTGTCCCAAGGCTTTAGCTTTGCAAAGAAGGAAAACACAGTGCTAGCATGTGTTTTCTTTTCCCATAAGCTTTTATTTCAAGTGTGATAAGTAAAGCAAACATTGGTTTACAGTCTTACATTGGAGGACCAATGGTTGAGCTCAATTTCAACCGGGTCTTTTGCTAAACTTCTTGTAATACGTACCAACTTTTCGAGAGTAAAAACTGAAAGGATCCTGCTAACGAGTGCTCTAAGAGCACTCATTAACAATTTATTTTAAGAAAGTTTTGACATCACTTTTATGGGGAATGAAAAAAGCTGTCAAAATATTAATTGTTTTTTTTTTCTTTTCCCATAAAAATTTTCTTTAACTGCATTCTTAACCAGTACCTTAAGGACACCCGTTAATATTTCCCAAACTGAAAAGAGAAACAAGGAATTTGAAAGTGAGAAAGAATTGAGGAGATGATAGCAATCAACGGTGGAATTAATAGAGAGAAGAAATAGGAAGTCAATATACCTTAAAGATTATGGTACTTGATTGAGACTAATCATATGATCCTTATCAGTTATTTGAATTTATTTTCTGGATAAGAAAAAAAGAAAATGTTAATAGATATCTGAGTATTGGTTTATGATTTTTTTTTTTATTTTATAGAAAAAGAAAAAAGAATTAATTATTTTGACAATTTTTTATATTTAAAAGTAATATTAAAATTTTTCTAAAATTTATTGTTTGCACTATCTCTTTTTGTGAGAGAGTTTATATTATCGATGTAATGAAACGTTTAAGATTTTCTCTTGACTTGGGCCGATACTATTTGATAGCTGTATAATGATTAGGAAAGGTGACCACTTAGAGTTTGGACCTACATTTATGAGTTTCATGGAAAAAAAGAAAGCTACTTTAACTATTATAGGGAAAAAATCACATTATCTATATAAAAAAAAAAAAGGCAAAAAAAAAAAAAAAAATCACGACAATATTATTTCACCCCCTCCCCCAAGCTTAGGATATTGTTATGCAAAGAATTTTATAGGGGTGGTTGATGAATGAAAAGCTTTAGGCTCAATTGATTCATATTGTTGCTTAATGATAAAAGATTGAGTGGTTAATAGTTGGGTCTAAATTAATAAGTTCAAATTTTTTAGGAATACAAATCTTTTACCTCACTTTTTGTATTCTACAAATCTTTTATCCTCCCTTTTGTATTCTATATTATGCTTCACCAATCATGGTATGTTATGTGGATGGTTTTTTTTTTTTTTTTTTTTTTTTTTTTTTTTTTTTTTTTTTTCAGTTTTAAACTTAAGATTATTTTATAAGGAAATTTAAATAGATACATGATAAATTATGATTGATGAAATATAAATGGAACTCAAAAGGTGGGATAGAAACTTTATATTCATTTTTCGGGTTAAATGTTGTCCTATATGTATTGACTACTCATCTCAATTAGGGCTTTCCAAGTTTTTTTTATTATTTATTTTTATTTTATTTTAAATATAAGATAGAAATCCTATTCTAGCAAAGACTTGAACTCGAGTGTGTGAAACTCTCCCCTCCTAGAGATTTGAATCTTGATCTTCACACCTCATCTCACAATAATTTTGTACTTGTGAAGTAACAATCATGCTTAGGGTGCGAAATCATGGTTTTCCAAAGTATTAATCAATTTAATCTCCCCAACACATATATAAACAACTAATTTGGAGTATGATTTTCTAAAAATAAAGAACATGTTTGCATTTTTATTAAGGACATCTAGGGATTGTTTGGTAATGTTATTCTAGTAACGTTATTTAAGTGTTATGGAAATACGTGTAGTTAAAAAAAATTGTGAAAATAAGTGTTGTATTATTTAATCAACGAAAACTGTTATTTAAACAATACAACCAAACATCCCTAAGCATTTTTTCCTTTTGAGTTAAGAAAGAAAAAAAAAATCCTCTTGATAAACAGGAAAAAGAATTTTTTTTTTTATTTATTTTTTATTCCGTCCCTTACACCCTTTCCAGCTGGAATCACGACTATTCATCTGGGCCGTCCAGTCATTCTAACAAAATCTACATTGCCGCGTCCACTGCAAAATAAACGGTCCAGATTGATCTAAAAAAACAAACAGTAACTGCTCATGATCCTAGGCGTCTAGTGAATCTTTCTCAGCAACGGAGCTGACCAAAGACACCGACAAATGGCTCCAACAGGCGGTGGAAGAACACGACAGGTCCGATACGTCAGCGTTTCATTTCTTTCCTCCACTCCACTCACCATTTTTTTTTTCCTTTCTTACAAAATTTTCTCGAGAAAATTTTCAGGTGGGTTTAAGACGCATTGATGCTGCACTTGATGCTTTACGTCCCATGGGCTTCGCTGAAGATTTGGTTCGCAGTACTGTTAGTGAACTCCTCGAGGTCAGTGTTTTAAATTACTCGTTTGGCTGCTGAGAAAACTCGGAAAAGGAAAAAGAAAAAGTGTTTCTGGTTATTGTGTTTAAATATTTGGATATGGGTTCGGGAAATGTGACATCTTTTTGGAAGTGGGTTTAGAATGATATTGGAAATATATTTATTTTCTGGGCAACCAAACAGTGATTTTTAACGTTTACTGTGTTTTGTGTGATATATGAGGAATTAGGATTTTGGTTCAGGCTTATGGCGGAGATGAAGGGTGGGCTTTTGTAGAAGAGGCTTCTTATAAGTTGGTTATTGATACCATTTTACCAGAAAGTGAGGAATCTAAGCGGGAAGATACTCAACCGAAACTTGTTGGGAATTTTTCAACCAAGGTAATGGAGCTTTTATTTGTTCAACTCTCTTTCATGTATTATTTTATCAATTTAAAAATCTCTTTATGTAGTAGCTGTAAAGTCTCTTGTGGTGAATGAATGATAAAAAGTAATTATCAGCAAACTTTATAAGTTAAACTATCTCTTAAAAAAAAAAACTTTTTGTATGCATATATTTTTTTAAAATGTAAATTTAATGTGGTTCTCTATGTTTGTATACTTTTTGTGAAATTTACTTAACTGCTCTTTTGGTTTGCTTACTGCTGAGGAATGAAAAGAAAAGAAACAGGGAAAATTACATTATAAACCATACATCTTAGGGAGCGTGTCAAAAGTTTTAAATTGAAAATTGAATTTTTAGACTGATTCAGATCTTATAGTTCTGCTAGTTTAAAATCGAACCCATAAATTTTAAAATCATATTAATTTAAACCCTATAATTTTGTTTGATTGGGGATATAAATTGATTGAAATCATATAAATGATAGACTGTGTGATGATATCACACCTACCAGTGCCTTCTTCAGACCTGCGAATGTCAACTCCTCCTACAGAACCACATCTAAATGATAATCAATACCATAGCATAGAAACTTATAATAATCAAGGCTGGCATGATTTCAACAAGCTTTTCTTACAGCCATGATAGATAATTCCTGAGTGAAAGCAGTTTGTCCTTTATTCAAAAGTCCTAAAGATTGTAGGTTGTTATGAAATTTAGTTCAAATAACATTTCCTCTTTTCAATTTTCATAGAGAATAGAGTTGAGGATGAAGTCATGGTTACAAGATCCACTAGGTGTGTGTGTAACTTATTAATCAAAGAAGTCCTAAGAGAACAGAGAATAAGCTTGTTCTGTATATGAAATAACCATTCTTAAACAATCTTGTAAAGAACTGCTTTCTTGATCACCACATTTTTGGTAAGTACTTTCCTGATCATCCCATGAAAGCTCATTTAAATAAGTTGTTTTACATGGAGGACCATGTTAGATGTTTTAGTTCAATATATCCTGTCATTGCATGTTGTTTTGATAATGCCATTTTGTGCTTTATATGTTTTTAATAAGAAATTTAAAATGTGTATGGTTTGTCCTGTAGACATAATGATATGATAATGGGTTCAGGATGTGTGCATAACTCTATTATTAATTACATACCTGATTGGACTGTTTAAAAATGGAGGAAGAAACATAAATTTAGATCTACGAGAAGTAAGTTGGAGCACATTCTTCTTTTATGTGATTGTTTGTAGCTCCCATGTTCACTACTTTGTAGTTTGTACCTGTTTCCTAAGAATTGATCTTAGAAGTTACCAACACGGAGACACATAGCAAATCTGGTCAAGGAGGTTTCACCACATTTCTATGTGCCTTTTTCTTACTCTATGCTTTGAGAGTGGTTTGGTTGTGTTACAGCTTGTATGGTGGATGCCTTCTCTTTCTTGATTGTATTGGGCCATCCCTGTAGACTTGTTTATTAGATGTGATTTAGCTTTATGATCTATTTTTATATGCATTATGTCATATGAGGTTCAAACATTTCCTGCAGACATGTGACTACATGTCTATTTCCTTTCTAAAATGCAATTTGAGTGTTAATGAAAGTATATAGTTCCAAGTAGCTGTCCCAAGACTTGGTTTATTTCAGCATGTTATTTGTCTATGAACAGTGATGTGATGCTATCTATTATTACAACATAATTCCCTGAATTTTGAAGGATTTTACTTTAGACGAGCCTGGAGTACAATGTCATTCCCTAGATGTCCATTCTATGCAAATCCATTCCTTGCACAATCACTCCCCGCCCCCAAAAGACATCATGAATCGTTCTCTAAAGGATGATGCATCACAAGAGAAACTCAGTGCACCAATTCAATCCCAATTTGTCGATTCCCCACCACTTGTTGACATTAGACCTGTGACAGATGATACCTTACAAGATAGGCTTGGAGTACAGATGAACTACTCTCAAATTGTAAATCACTCTCTAAAGGATGATGCATCACAAGAGAAACTCAGCGCACGGATTCAATCCCAATTTGTCGATTCCCCACCACTGGTTGACATTAGACCTGTGACAGATGATATCTTACAAGATAAGCTTGGAGTACAAGTGAACTACTCACATATCAGCCCTGTGGTAGCTGACTCTGCAAGTATGAATCCCCCACCACTGGCTGACTCTTGTTTTGTTGGAAGGCGTAAACCTTGCTATGGGTGGATAAGCAGTGATGATGATGAAGATTTTGTGTATTTAACGCCAGCCACATAAAATCATCATTGCCTGTTAATGATGATAAGATGGTTTAATTTTGTTAAAATTTTCTTAATGGGTTGGAGTTGATATCTTATGCTCAATTGAATGTGGATTTGTGGGATGTTCACCACTGTCAACTGTATATGTTAATGTGATGTTCCAGGTGTCTGCCTATGTGGCATGGAAATAATAGTTCATTCAGTTCATTAGATACATTAGCAATTTTCATCCAACACTTAATAGTAGGGACTAAATTGACATAGCATTGAAAGGTTAAGGACCAAATTGAAATAATTGAAAGGTTAGGGACTAAATTAAAATATGGTGCAAACTGCAAAGGATAAAGACTAACTTTTTAATTTACCCAAGATTTTAATATGATGTTACTTTTGATTTTCCACTTCTTAAATATTGCAAATTTTCCTACAATCTTATTAAGGACAAAACTTTTTTTTTTTTTTTTTTTTGAGAGGTAGGACAAAACTTATATGCACTTACTTTAGTGTTCTAACATATAATATAAGTTTTCCAATTAGATTCAATTGTATGATTTATTGACCAATACAATACAATTGTAGTTATGCTCTTATTTACTTTCCCTCCAAACTCTCAATCATGATACAATCAAAATTCTAGTGCAATGTCTTCCTTGATTTTAAAAGGTTACCAACAATATAGGATTGGGTTAACTATTTTGCTATTTAAGGGGATTGGATACTGAAAGTTTGAAACACATTTTCTATAATATCTTACTAACGTAACAATATTGATTCTCAACACGAGTAGAAGTTAACTAGTTCTATGTACGCGCTTATATTTATTGGTAAATTAGACATGAAAGTGAGGGCCTTGACTTATCATAGTTGTATCTCCGTCTCATTTTTATGAGAGAATGAATTAAAGTGTCATTTGAGTGAAAGTTCATACCCGAGATAAAATGTGGGATATGAAGTTATATATAATAAATTTTTTTCAATATGTTTATTTTACTTTTTATATTTTATTCCAAAGTATATTTTAGCTATCTAAGTATCTATCAAATAGTCTTAATTGATCTAATTAAACTACAATTAGTGCTAAGAGTTTAGTGGTTATTTTTTCCCATTTTGGCAGGGTTTATTTCACACTTCCACACATGCCCAAATTGGACAGAACGGCTGACTTCAAGTCAATTCAATTCGCATAACGTGTGCAACAAGTTTTTTATTTTTATTTTTATTTTCTTATTAAGAACACAGTGTTGTTAGACTTTGACTAGAATCCAATTGCACTGCAACACATGGCAATCCATGGCCAGTGATTACATGCTTAGAACAATATTTTATTAGTCTCTGACATGGCATGAGGCAAGTTTGCGCATTTGGAATTCGGAATCGGCACAAAGAGAGAGAGAGAGAGTCTGTGTGTCTGTGTTGTGTAGCAAATACTAGCAATGGCTCCGAGAAGAAAACACAAGGCTGAGTTTCTCACCCGCTTAACATTTTCTTGCACTTTCTCATACTTTCCCGAGCTTTCACACTTCTCACATTCACATTTTCCTTACTTTTCTCTTATTTTCTCAACCCTTTCAACACTTGCCCACCTCTTCTTTTCTCTTTCCCTTCAAATGGGTTATCTTCGACTCACATCAATATTCTCTCATATGTCTTCCCAAGTTCGAAGCTTTTTATAATTTTCTCCCCTGTTCATATTTTCTTAGCAAAATTTTCGCTTTCTCAAACTATTTTCTATTAAGTTTTCTTTCTCACTTGCATTTTCTCATTTCCTTCTTTCTTTGGTTCTCTTTTGCAGGATACACGCATGGCTGGGGCCCTTGAACATATGCGTGAGTTTGGATTTTGTGATAACTTGGTTAGAGAAACTGTGAAAGAGCTCCTCAAAGTGGGTTTTTATTTATTTGTTTTTTGTTTTTGCTAAAGCAAGGACATTCATGGGGTTTAGTTGTATTTGACATAAATAAGGTGTATTTTACTTCAGGTTTATGGAAATGATGGGTGGTACTTCTTTGAAAGTGATTCTTACAAGGTTCTACTTGAAGCCCTCCTTGAAAAACAAAAAAATGGTGAGCAAGGGGAGGTAAATATTTACTGTTCTCTGCTAACTCTTTTCTAAAAAATAATAACTTTATATGGTTGAAATTTTAGTTATAAAGTAGATATATACATGCTGGATATGTCAGTTTAGTTCTTGTTTTCCTGTGACAAATTAGGAAAATAAAATAATTTGTTTTTAGAATCCAGTTCCTTGGTGATTGAAGATTTCCAATTAATTGAGCCTATCACACATGTGGCTTAACAGGGCAGAACTTAAAAAATCTAAACAACCTAAGGTTAAAAATTCAATTTTCCCCCTTCTTGGCAACCACACCTAGGGGTGAGAGCTTCATTGCTGGAATGATGGAGAAACAGGAAAGAACTTGGATATCAAATGGTGCATTAGGACTTAGAAATTCAATCTTCCCTTGTTTTGTGTAGACAAATTTTAGAGTTCAAATATTTGTGAAAAAAAAAAAAACTTTATTATTGTTAATTTCCAAAATATGCGAGTTGAAACTACGTCCAATACAGTGGAAGTTAAGTTTGTTGTTCTTTCTAGTCTTGTGCAATCACTATTTACTAACCATAAAAAAGCCTTCAGATTAACTAAAATGCAAAGAAGGAACTCTTCCTACTCCAATAGGTGCTGCAAACTTGCTGTTGCTGAAATTCTTTCTATTTCCAACAGGCGTGCATTTTGGAAGTTCAAAATCTTAGGAAAGAGGCCACTTTGTTAATATCATCAATGTTAAAAAGAAGTATAGTGCATGTCTATCATGTTTTAATGTTTTAAGCTTTGAGGCCTAGGATTAATACAATGGACCTGTGTCTCATTGCTTTGTAAGTTTGTTTGAGATTATTAGAGTTGCTACCAATCTTCCTAACAAATGCTCTGGTTGACTCTTTTGCATTTTTCTGCGTTGTATTATAACTTTAGGGTCTATTGATGATACTTTTATATAGCTTGATTTGGTGGCTGATCTATGTTGTGAACTGCTGTTTTTTATGCTCTTGAACTGAAAACATTATCCTGTTATATTAGTGCTAAGTTGCTTTGAAAGTCAAAAGAAATGGCCCTTCCCCCAAGTGCTGTTACTGTTCTCATATTATTGTATTTGTGGTACTTTTTATTATTATTATCTATTATGCTACTAATTGTGTGTGTGTGTGTGTGTGTGTGTTTGGCTTGTAGTCCTGCTACTCTTGAGATTAAAAGCTGACTTGAACTTTGACCTAAAGTAATTAATTCTACAAAGAATATTCATGATGCTAATTCAGACCTTGAATCTCAATAGCAAGAACATTATAAATGCAATTGCTTACTTTTCATGCACTCATAAGTATTAATATATTTTCTTCTGAAGGATGCATCACAAGATGATACAGGAGGCAGAGATGATATCAAGGCACTACCTGCTGGGCCCTCTCCGTCAAGTGAACCTATTCATCCATCCCATTCTAAGCTGGAGGCTGAAAATGCTACAATTCAAACTAATGAGGCTTTAGACTCTGCATCACAGACTATTGAAACCCCGGGCGCTGCATCATTAACTAATCATCTTGGTAATCAACTTCCAAAGCATTTCTCAGAATTTAACTGTGTTACTGATTACTAAGTACTAACAACAATAACTGCCCCCCTAAACATTCTCATTTTTCAGTTAATTGAGTGAGGCCAAACTGTCTTCTCTGTAAAGTAAAGTCCCATGAATCCATTTTTAATATAACTTGAGGGTGGTCATCAACTAGTGATGTAATCTTGTTTTCAATTTCCTTCCATTCAACCAAGCAAAATTGGAGATTAAAGTGCTTTAAAATCAACAAATATAGCTTCTCATGCATTGATGACGCTGTAACAGATTTGCACCAAACATCGTTTATAATTTCCATGTTAATTCCATTGTATATCGTATGCTCTTGTTATGCAGATGGCAAGGAACAATCCTCACTGGAGGAAGGAGAAATAAAGGACTCTGGTGGTAGTAAACATCATGGGAACAATCCTACCTGCTCTCCTCCTGGTTTGCACACCCCACAGCGGGTGGATACTCTCCCAGCCTGTACACGTAGACCTTGCTATGGGTGGATCAGCAGCAATGAAGAGCAGGGTCCTTTGCATGGAACAAAAGCGCCATTTCCAAAAGACATAGCAAGGTTTCTTCTTCGAATGGATGGGCGAAGAAAGCGCAAGACCAGGTGGGATGTTAGGCCTGAAGATATGTAATGTACCTGCCTCTTTTGTACTCCATCGATTAGATTTTTGTAGAAGCAGAAAACTTGGCTGCACTTGTGAATCCTGAATTGCAGTTTATCCTAGATTACAATAGGATTTTATTTTGTAAACCATCACGAAGAGACTCAACTGTAACTTGACTAGCTTTAAGGAATATAGTTTAGATTTAGCTAGCATTTTCTCAGATTGTGACAACCTACGTATATATATCAACACTAAATTTATTAGAGTAACATTGCGTTTGGCATTGGTTGAAAAATGCAACTTTGTTTTATTCTTTAGCTTATTTTTACTATTATTTAGTTTATTTTTGCTACTATTTACTCTTTAGTTTATTTTTCCTACTATTCAGCTTATTTTTGCTATTATTTATCTATATTTGAAGTGTTTGCTTGGGTACAGTTTATTTAGTAGAAATTGAAATTTTTTTGCTAAAAGTACTGTAAGTAAAGTTGAAAAGTAGCTAAAATAGTACCATGAAACTCATGAATCATATTAAAAAATATAATGAGACTCATAAATAATAGTATAAATAAACTGAATAGTAAAAAAAACTCACAGTCATTTTATGACCGATAGCCTAGGTAACTACATTTATTTCTATCGTTACAAAAACAATTTTCACAGCGATATTAGGCGTCCCTTAACAACTTGAATGCCGTCACGAAAAGTGAACTGGCTCGATGTAGAAACAGCCACGTGGACTAAAATATATACCGCCAGGATATCCACGCGATGTACACGTGTCCATTTATAATTCGTTAACCGACGGTTCTCTTAGTCCTTTCTACAATGTCCAAAAAAGCGAAATTATCTTTTTTTTTTTTTTTTTTTTGAGAGGAAGCGAAATTATCATTACGCGGGCAACGAACAAAAAACAAAATAATATCAGATAATTCAGTTTGCCTCTCTCTTTAGCTATAGCTCTCACAGTCTCACTGGATAAGCCTTTGGCTCTGAATTCTTCAATTTTATTAAACCCTAATAATTCAAATCTCTCTTTCTTTTCTATGGCGCTAGGGTTTCAATTGGATTAAAAAGCCCTCTCTACGTTACGCTCCGAGAGAAAAATAAAAAAAATGAATTTTCCTGCAACTTTTCGCGGGAATTTCGTCCCCATATCGCAGTGCAGCTCTTGTTGTGATTTTCGTTTTCGGCCCTATTTTGCTTGCTCAACTGGTTCTCGGCGAAAACGGTGTCGTTTCAGTACCTTGAAGTCGTACCAGGTTTCGAGGTAACTGTTTTGAATGGTATAGTGATTTATATAAAGGCTATCGAATTTAATTCATTAAAGTTTTGATTCATTTTGGTTATTAATATGTTAGATTAAGACTTTGTGGGAAGCGAGAGATTGCGTGTAGAGTGACTGATTCTGAGACACAGACTGACCCAGATAGCAATGACGATAAGGTACAACTTTTTAATATATTTATGATAGGTTTGGTTTGAAATTTACCATATTGATGTACCATATTATCAGTAAAACTTAGTTACAGATTCTTAGGTGCGTGATAACTTATGGGTTGTATTAACTATTATTAACCAATGTGGAAAAACCAATGTTATCTTTAACAATGACAATTAAATTTAACCATGTGGTTTATTGGTTGACACAACCATATTGTTGAATTCAATTGGGTAACCATGTTGATTTTTCCCATTAAGTTAGGCCACTTATGGTTGCAATAAGTTTAGATTTGAATTTGAATTCCATTTATTTGGGATTGGAAAACTGTGCTTTTATTGTGGAATTGGAACTTGGTGTTGTTAAGGCCTATGGTGAATGAAGCGATTTAATTGCTAATTTGGAATTAGAGCCACACAATCAACTAGAGCTTGAGTTTAAAATTTTGACTTGATTTTGTTTTACGCAACAGGTGAAAGCATAACCGATCTTTTAGAACACTCAGTGCATTTCCTAGAGGGTACTCTAATTATGACTGCTCATATTAAATCCAATTATGGTTGCATGAAGTGATGCTATTTTGTTTTCGAAGTGTTTGTTTGTAACTCTTTTTCTTTATTTTATTTTTTATTTTTTATTTTTTAAGTTTCCAAATTGTGATGTTCAATGCATTATGTAAGGATTTAATGATGAATTTGTTTAGAAAGTGATATAGAAATCATGACTAGACATTCATCTTGTCATGCACTTCCTTGTAAAATTTGTTCTTTACATAATTTCTATTCTTGGTTCAATAAAACAGAATTGTTCTTTTCAACATTGTTATACCCTTTATGGATTTTGATATTATCTGGTTATTTCTAGGAAAAAGAATTACATAAAGATGGAGAAAAGTCACCTTCCACTTCTTCCTTTGTGCAAAATGACCCCCAGCTTGATTCTCAGCCTATTAATGGGGAAAAAATAAACAATAGTGATGAGGAAAATCAAGCTCAAGGTGGTGTACAGGTATTTTTCCCTAATATATGGAATCACTACTTCACCCTTGGAATAGTCTAATTGTTATATTTACTTCTTGATCAGAATATGATTGCATTCCCAAGCAATTAAATGTCATTTTCATATTATGCATATTTTCCTTTTCAAATTCTGCTTTTTTAAAGGGTAAATGGCCCCTGGCCACTTTGTATACAAAAAAAAGGAAGAAGAAAAGACTCCTACATGCAAATTAGCCCTTTAACTTGCATTCATGACTTATGTACTTTGGCATAAATCTATCTCCTCGAGGGTTCATGTAAGACCTGCAATTTGGACATGGGTTTAGCATTTGAATCCCACTATGAAAATTCCATCTTTAGGCTGATTATAAAGTTTAATTCCCAAATAGAAGGTAGGGGTGTGCATGGGTCGGGTTGGGTCGGGTTAAGGGGATTTTTTGACCCAACCCACCATGGTGGGTCAAAAAAAATTCAACCCAACCCACATGGGTCGGTTTGAACCCATGGGTTGGACAAAATTATTATTATTATTATTAAATTGAATAGAAAAAATATAAATATAAATATATTAAAAAAACCCAAAGATTAGTATCAATGTAACTCCTTAAAAGCAAACAACACTAATGACTAAACAACAATAGTAGGTTACTAGGGTTTGTGTGAACTAATTGGTTTTTATATAGGATAGGAAGAGCTAGTTATTTTAAAAAATTTATTAATTATATAATATATTTTAAATATATATTAAATAAATGGGTGGGTCGGGTTGGGTTTGGAATTTTATGACCCAAACCCAACCCGACCCACTATCAAAAAAATTTTTGTAACCCAACCCAACCCACCAAGCTCTAAAAACCGACCCAACCCAACCCGCTGGGTTGGGTCAGGTCGGTTTTGGCGGGTTGGTTGCACACCCCTAATAGAAGATATCGTATTTAGGATTGGTTCTCATTGTAGGATTTTCTTTGTTGTCAAAAAGTTGTTCTAGTGAGCATGGCATTCTGAGCCTTACCGTCTTAAGATTTTGTATGAAACAGGATGTTGATAGTGTAGAAATTGCTAGTGGATCTCCTCTGCCAGGTGTGAAGGTGATTGTGATGAGCACTGTAATATTTCCTGCATAAGAAAATGTTTCTGTTATTTATCTCTCCTTTTTGACATTTTGTTAGTAAACAATTTCTGAACAGCCACAGCAACTGGATGAATCAATCAGGATTTCAAAGGAAACAATTGAAATTCTTAAGAATCAAGTATTTGGCTTTGATACTTTCTTCATCACAAGCCAGGATCCATATGAGGTGAGATATTTACATCGATAGCTTTGAATTCCATCCCCACTTCCTCCCATAATGGCAGGTTGTCAACTTCCATTTGAAGGGAAGTTAAAAAAATACAAGTTGCAATATCTATTAGGAACTTCACTTGATTCTGGTTCATATCAATGTTTTATTAGGGGTTAGAAATTCTTTTTGGAATTATGTACCTCTCTCAAGTAAGTTTGAGAGGAATCAAAGGATTATGCTACAATAGATGATATTGATAACCATTGGAAGTTGTGTTGTACTCTCTCTAGCCCCAGTAATCCTACATCTCTCTCTTGTTATATCTGGCTTAGTTTTTTTTTTTTTTTTTGGATAAGTAATAAGATTATTTAAATCAGGAAAAATGAGTCTCCCAAGTATAGTTTTTTTTTTTTTTTTTTATAGGTAAACTCTATTAGTATCTTCATCATAAGCATGTTGAGATTATTGTGTTACTTTTGCTAGGGTGGAGTCTTGTTTAAAGGAAACCTGCGAGGACAGGCTGCAAAAAGTTATGAAAAGATAAGACAGAGAATGCAGGTACTTGTAAATGGGCGCACCCACCCCTCCCTTCTTTTGTTTACATTTATGAAGGTTCTTGCTGATTCTTTATTCAACTCAATCTCTACACCATCTATTTTAGGATAAATTTGGGGATCTATATAAGCTTTTTTTTCTCATCAATCCTGAGGATGATAAACCAGTTGCAGTTGTTGTTCCACGAATGACCTTGCAACCAGAGACAACTGGTAGTTATTCAGCTCCTGCATTGAAGTTACTTTTATTTTTCTTTCAAATTTATTTATTAGAATTTCCATCACGTGCTGTAGGGCTGAATGACTAACAGACAGCCTATGATTTTTGTACTATAATGGACTTGGTAATATGTTGCAGCTGTTCCAGAGTGGTTTGCTGCTGGGGCCTTTGGATTGGTCACAGTGTTTACCTTACTGCTTCGAAATGTGCCTGCATTGCAGTCCAACTTACTGTACGCAATCCCTTTTTGTATGTTTTATGTGATATTCTTAAGTAAATGCAAAGCATGGTTTGTTTTTAACCCTCAAATCAATATTACTTTCTTGTTCATTTTTCCATTTTAGATAGTAAACTTTTCAAATTTTATTAAATGCTCGTCATATTTTAGATATAGATCTTTTTTTTTTGTGAAGTAAACAAATTTATTCAAGGCCGGTACTTCCAAGATGATATTGCTATGCAATTATGTGATTCCTTTAAGCTGAGCTTAATTTTATTTGTGAGGATGATGACTTCATCCGATATTTCTCTTTTGCTTTGTTGCTCTTTTGCAAGGACATTTCCACTTTGTCATTATTGTTCTTTTTGTTAAACCTTTGTTTTATTTAATTGGAGAGTTTCAGTTGATTATCTACTTGAAATTTTCAACTGTGAACTCTGATTGGCTGTTTTGTAATCCTTATATTGATGTAAGTCTACATTAGCTGTATATTTTTTTTCTGACTATGAAGGTTATGATATTAATTTCTCAGATCAACTTTTGACAATCTCGACTTGTTAAAGGATGGGCTACCTGGTGCCTTAGTAACTGCACTTGTCCTGGGGGTACATGAAGTCAGCCACATTTTAGTTGCAAATAGTACTGGAATTAAGCTTGGGGTGCCCTACTTTGTTCCTAGTTGGCAGGTGATATATATGATCGTCCCGTATTAATTCTTTTCTATAAACAAATATTTTATAATTATTTTTTTTTTTGCATTTAAGTTGGTGGATCTTTGTTTCCATCTCTTAGGTGAAGTTTTCAAGTCTGCACAAATCCGGATCTTTATCCCATTTCTCCTGACATACATATCACTAGAAGCCAGTAGTTAAGCTGCATTTTGATTCAACTTGACTGGAGAATGACTTCTAACTGCTGCTAGATTGGCTTTAAATAATCTAATTAGGAAACTATCTTCTGGAACTGTAATCTTCTATACCCAGCAAAATATAAGTGCAGCATCTGACTTTATTTTTTATTAAGTCTAGTTACAAGTTGCAAGAAATGCCGAAGAAAGTTTAAACAATGGATAATGGGTGTGATTTAACTTAAGGTGTAGTTAGAATGAGTATATTAGTTCTTCACTTCTTCTGACTTTTCTGCTACCTGTTTTGATATGGAATTACTTTAACCATCATGCCCAAAGATATTTGTACAGCAAACTGGTCTCATTATTACCAGTCAGACTGCAACTGTTTTGGCTGTTAAGTGTTAAGCCATGCTTTCTTCTGTAAAGTGGGCTTTCTTTTTTGTTTTTTGTGAGTAAATTGTGTATTGAAAATCTAACGAGTTGTTTTGGTGGCAGATAGGCTCATTTGGTGCTATTACAAGGATTGTAAATATTGTATCTAAGCGTGAAGATCTTCTGAAGGTTGCAATAGCAGGACCTTTAGCTGGGTTTTCATTAGGTCTTGTTCTTTTGCTTTTAGGGTTCATCTTACCACCAACAGATGGTCTTGGTGTTGTTGTTGATGCTTCTGTATTTCATGAATCGCTTCTTGCCGGCGGCATTGGTAAGCTCTTACTTCGAAAATATGTTGCATGCAGAGACTGAGAGATGTAAAGACATATTAAATCATGGGTTGGAGGAGCATCTCAATTTTCATTTTTTTTTTTTTAAATTTTATATTCCTGAATATGCCAGCAATCATATTTATTTTTCAAGTCTTGTGCATTCTATATTTCAGCAATCATGTTATAATATTGTTTTCATTAATTTGGAGATACATTGTTGAATACTTAAATTGACTCTTGCTTCTTTTATAGCAAAGCTGCTTCTTGGCAACGTGCTCAAGGAAGGCACTCCCATATCTGTTAATCCTCTCGTGATATGGGCATGGGCTGGACTCCTTATTAATGCCATCAACAGCATCCCTGCAGGAGAGCTTGATGGGGGGAGAATCTCTTTCGCCATATGGGGAAGAAAGGTATGCAATTTGAAGTTGACTATATTACTGGAAATTCATTTTTACATGGCTAATAAGCTGGCTAAGACCCTTGAAACACCTAAGCTACTATGAAATTTCAAAATATAGAGAGTGAAAAATTGCTAAACTGATTAAAAATAAAAACATTTGCCAGGCTTCATCTCGCTTCACAGCTGCCTCAATTGTGCTGCTTGGATTATCGTCACTATTTAACGATGTGGCATTTTATTGGGTTGTTCTGATATTCTTCTTACAGAGGGGGCCAATTGCTCCACTTTCTGAGGAAGTAACTGATCCTGATGGAAAGTATGTTGCCCTTGGAGTACTAGTTTTGTTTTTAGGTTTGTTGGTATGCTTACCATACCCATTTCCCTTTACAGATGAAGTAATTACAAGTTTCTAGTAACACTTCCTTATATAATTTAAAAGATCTTATAGAATTAAAGAATCCATTTTTGTAGGATTTGTCTTAGAAAATTACTCAAATGTATTGGTTTGACAGAAATAATATTTCATAAAGATATCTCCATGCTTTCTTAATTTCATCATTAATGAAAAAAAAAATTGTCTCTCAGGATTTTTTTCTTGTCTATAAGCCATTTTGGATATTATGGTGGAAACATTGGTTCTTGAAGACTCTTTTTGCTTTTTAGTTCCCCCCATTATTGTTACCTTTTATTTGGGCAATAACGATAAATTTATTAAGAAAAGGCAAAAGAGGAACAATGCTCATCAGAATCGACAAGGGACCAAAGTGGGATAGAGGTAATGGATTGGGATCCAAGTTTGTCAAAAGGATATCCAACGGGCCAAATTATTGGCCAAACAATTGTTAGCTCTAGGAAAAAAATAAGAAAGATCAAGCAGGAAAATCACAAATAGGGCCTTATCATGAGAATCTCTACTGATAGAGCATAGGAAAGATCTCGTGTTAGTAACAGGCAATTTTGAACTTGGACCAGCCTATTGGAGGATACTAGGTAGGAGGCTGCTTGGGCTGGTAGTAGAGGCCTGGGCTTCTACGTGTGAGTCGGAAGGTTTATTGATCCCAATGGTAAACAAGTATATACAAAATTTTAGTGTTATTTGGGAATAGTTTATTTAGTTTTTCGCTGAAAATGTGTTAAAATATACTTATACTTCTGAAAAAGTAGAAAAAAAAAAGTTAAAAAAAAGTGAGGTTTTTAAAAGTTATACATAAAAGCTAAAAGCTGAGTCTATAAGCTAGTTTTTTGTTTATTTTATGTACTGTTTGAAAGTTTCACATTACATTTTATCTCAATTTTATTTCAAATAATCTAATTTTCAGCTTTATTTCAAATAATTAAGCTTTCAATTTTTTTTGTCTTACATTATACAAATAAGCTTAAAAAATAAGCAATTTTGAAACGGATACAAAATTGTGAAAACATTGCTATTTGTTTAATTTTTGAAGAGGCATAGTGGCTTAAGACACGTCATGAGGGGAGAAAGGAGTTTGTTGTGGATTGTGTTCTACGCTACTAGGAGCAATATTTTCTACAAACAAATAAAGGTGGAGAATTTTACTAATTAAATTCATGGCATATTTATATGAGAGGAGAGAGCATTGTTTGTTTTGACAATATTGTTATAAATGTATTATAAAATTTTTGTAGACATAACATTTCTTATTTTTTATTAATAATATTTTCTTTACAAGCGATACCTGATTTTGATTGAAATTGCAAGTTGTGGTTGTTGGAGTCCTATCTCCTCCACTATCTAACTAAAAAAAAAAAAAAGCACGTTGGGCGGATGTGCTCCTTGTCTAATGAGTTGTGGTCCTTGTCTAATGAATAGTGATCCAGTTCTATCAAATGTCTCCGATATGATGAAAACACAATGTTTCACAAAGAAAGTTAACAAAATAACATTTTTGTGTGAGAACATAATAAAGACCGGAGTGGGCCGAATCAAATGCATCGATCTCTCGTGCCAATGGTCCATAAGATCGATAACGAAGAGAGGTTTCACATTTTAGAGAAGACATTTGTGTGTATAAGATACATGTTGGCAATGTGAAGATCATGTATAAGATGCATGTTGGCAATGTGCACTAAGAACTGACGAGGTCTTGTAAAGTCAATTTCCTTTAATTTGACTGAGCTTCATTGCCTTCTCATCACCCAGCCCTTACTCACGTGGTATGTGTGACACTCGTCTATTTGTGTGTTTTTCGTTTTTGCCTCATCTAGTGTGTTTTGGATTTCATAAAATACTATAATAGAATGGATTATATAGATCATAAAGCAATTGAATGGAATTGAATATGATGCATTTTTTTTTTCCTGATGTGTTTTATAGTTTGGGATAAGATTCCCTCCCATTTAAATCCTCCAATTTCTTCTAATTTTTTAGTCTGATGTGAAACACATGACATTTATTTGATTTTGTGTAGTTTATGTGGATTTTTTAAATACTACTTGTCTTATATCTGGATTAAAATATTTCTACTAAACATCAATCACCCTAGATGAAAAGGAATTTACGCTATACATAGTTTTATATTATAGAAAAACTCTAGAGAACAAAATTATGATAATCCACCTGAAAAGATCAAATTTATATGGTACATACTGAAATTTTTGGGAAAAAAAACAGAATAAAAAAGAATAAAAAGGAAAACTCAAAACTATGGATTGGTGATGATGAAACCATGGAACTTGGAGTTGCAAGTGAGCTTATTTGATAAGGATCATATTATTATCATAATGAGTTACTTAACTTTTTCACAAGTATTATAGTCAAGAACTTTGTTGCTTAACTAGCATTTCTTCTAATTGACATATTCAGGATTCAAGTCTCCCCTTCTCCATCAATTAAGTTATCCCCAAAAAAAAAATATATATATATATATATATATATATATTTTATTTATTTATTTAAGTTTAGGGGAGCCATGTTCCTCGTTTTACATGTGGATGCGGCTCTTCACCATCCTGCATGGCCACTTGCTAGACACCGACACTGAAAGAAAATCATATATGATACATCCTTAAAGATTGGACCTAAGCCAAGTATATATCGGAGTACAAGAGAGGTGCTTTTGTTTAAAAAATAAAAATAAAAGATGGTCCTGGCATTCTTGTCTAATTGGGTGTTTCTTTATTGATCGACCTTGTCTCTTTTGAGGCCCTTGGACTTTTTTGATTATGATCTGGTAGAAAAGAAGCTTAAATACGCTTTCAAGAACTCAAAAAGAAAAAAACCTTTGTTGAAAATGACTGTGAATTAGAAAAGTCTAATTGATTGAGACATTTCCAATAACTATTAGCTTAAAGGGATGAACTTCCTTGGACAATATGTTAGATTTATAGATGTTTTAGGATTTTTTTCAATTCAAAATTTGAGATAACAAAAGTATCAACTAACTATATATATTAAAATAGATTCTTAAATCATAAATCTACATAATTCATACACTTAACTGATATTTTTGTTAAAATAGATTCTTAAGCGATGCTCCCCTGTTTTACATGCGGCTCTTCATCCTCCTGCATGGCCTCCTCAGTCCTGCTTGATACTAATACCGAAAGAAAATCAGTATCCTTAAAAACAGTTCTGTTGTATTCTTAAAAGGTCGGACACTCAGACCTAATCCAAATATATAGGAGTACAGTGCAGCGGTATAGTTTCAAACTGATTTAGAGTTATCTTCTTCTAACTCACTATGTAGCGATTAAAAAGACCATCCATATATAATTTTAGTTGCATGACTATTTTAATAAGTTGTATAACTTGTTTAAATAATACATATGAATAATTTTAGTTATATTTTTTGAAAATTTAACTGTTGGGTTATATGTTATTTGTATTCTTAACATATATATCAAATTTCATGTCAACTAAATAATATTTACTGAATGATCCATAAACTTATTTTTTTATGTATAATTGTAGACTACAAAAACTTAAAATTCAAACATTTGATTGATGACATAGCTATTGATATTTGATTTTTTAGAAATTTTGCAAGCATGAATGATATGAGAAGTAAATGTAATCTAATGGTGGATTTATCAAAATTAAGATCCAATAAAAAAAATATTGAATAGAGTTGTAGCCATTGACTACATCTAAATTTGTAGCCGAACTTTATATATTTTATAAATCACAATGTAATGGACTAAATGAGATAGCTTCAAACCGATTTGAAGCCAAACATTATGATAATATTATATATAATGTTACTTCATTTAAAATTTTTAATGGAATGATAATTTTTTTTTTCTTTTGAGAAGAAGAAAAGGGGTTTGCATGTAAAATCATTGCCCCTCGTTCCATGGTATTTTATCACTTGGACTTTTTAGCAAGTTCATGGATACCACCATGGCTAACAATGCGTGCCACTACTCGACTTCATTACCACAATTTCTACATATTAAGGACTATGGGTCAGTATTAGTAATCAAACACACAAATACCATGATATTAAATGTAAATTTAAATTTGTTATATTTAATCCCAACTATAAAATTTAGGACAAAGTTTGACTACAAACTTGGTAGTAACTAATAACTACAATTTCTATTAAAAAAATTAATATGATTATATATTTTGAAAATCTAATTGTTAGATTGTATATTTTTTATGTTCTTAACACGTATGTTAAATTTCGTATCAATCGAATGTTATTTACTATGACATTGCTATCGATCTTTAATTTTTATTTATTTATTTTTATAATTGCATGCACGAAGGATGTAAGAAGAAAATGTCATCCAATAGTATATTTTTTCAAAATTTACGTCAAATAAAAAGATATTAAATGGAGTTATAACCATTGGTTAAAAAAAAATTTAAAACTGTAAAATAACAAAGAAGGGTTTTTTTTTTTTTTTTTTTTTTTTTTTTTTTTTAAGTCTTGAATAACCGTCTAACATATGAGGAATTCCTAAAAAAGAAAAAAAAAATTAAAACTGTAAAATAACAAATAACGTTTTAAAAAAATAAAATAAAATTCTTGAATAACATAATAACATACGAGGAATTGAACACGAAACTATGAACAAAACCCTTAGAAAAAATGGCACGTGAAAGTATCGGATGGTTCGGATCCACACATGCACCTAATTCATGTTTTTCACGCTACTCTTTAACTTTTTATAAAAAAATTACTAAAACGTGTTCTGCAAAAGCATAATTCAAAACTTGACCTACGTTTTTGTCACTAAAAGTTTGTTTTTTTAATACATAGAAATAAGAAGTGAGAATGAATTACGGCGTTTTTTTTAAATTTAATTGTTAGGAAGGATAATTTAAGCACTAAACGTCTCTATTAAAAACACGCAAGTTTTAACGTCTCCATTAAAAACATGCAAGTTTATTACAAGAGGAACTCAACAGAGCAGAACAAGTACGAGGTTTTGATGCTCTTTTGTCCAGTGAAAATGAGCATCATATGTGAGTATGACTAGTGAGTAATCCACGGCCTAAAACTTTGGTGGCCGGTTACTAAATGGTCCTGGCATTCTTGTCTAATGGGGTCTTTCTCTTTTGACTTGAAAGAAGCTCAAATATTTGGCAAAAAAGAAAGAAGCTCAAATACGCTTTCAAAAACTTAAAAGCCGTTTGTTGGAAAATGACTGAATTGGACAAATCTAATTGATTGAGACATTTATAATAGGACAAAATTTAGGCTTCAGTTATGTAGTTACTTAATTAAAAAATATACTTTATTCCTATGAGAAAAAATTTACATGACAGAATCTCAAAAGGAAAATTTAAGGAACAACACCTAAGTACTGTACTTAAGTCTTGCTCTTTATAATAATACTGTGTAATTTTTTTTTTTTTTTTTTTTTGAGAAGGAAATAGAGTGTAAGTTAACTACTATATTAAAGAGATGAACTACCTTGAACAATATATATATATATATATATATATATATATATATATATATATATATATATATGAAAAAATATGGTTAGAGAGAGGAAACCTGTGTGACTAGATTTATAGATATTTAATATTGTTTAAGATTTTTTCCAATTTGAAATTCGAGATTCCTAAAGTATCAATTAACTATATTTAAATAGATTCTTAAATCAGGAGAGGGACATGAAAATGGAAATGTAAAAAAGGAGAGAGAGGGATGAGCTTTCTCTCGCTTTTGGCATAGCGGGCCTTAGTAAATCCACAATTCAAACAATTATTCATATATTTGCTGTAAATTTTTTTAAGAGAGTTTTAATTTATGTTGTCCACTCTTAATAATAACTCTTTATCAATAGATCAAAATACCAATCGATATATTTGTTGTAATTTAATACTACCTAAAATACTGATGTCATGAAAAACTTTGAAAAGTTTTAATTGGATCAATTTGCTTATTGTTGATATCTAAATGGCTTATATATTTGCTTTATTTTATTTTATTATTATTATGAAAATCAATTTTTATATATGGTTGATCATACATGCTTAACAAGAATCTAATGGAAAGAAGCCTATAAATAATGCATTCTTGAACCACACACTATATTTTGAGAGGATATAGTATTTTTATACCTTAAATTTAGATTATAAAGAAACAATGTCCACAACATTTTTGTCCAAATTTTAGGTGAGACCACACACCCATATGCTATAGGGAAAAAACTTAAAAGTCCCAGAATACTGATCGAAGACTACCTACAAATTACCCATGCTATAAGACATCTCTCTAGTTGTGCCCATACGCTAAAGTGGTGGGTACAAAAGTTGTGTCATTTGTTATGGTATTAGATTTTTTGATTTGACTACATGAATCTTGCCGAACCTGACACCAGTGAAAAAAAGGAAAAAGAAAATACTAAAGTTATTATAAACTAATTACAAATTGGCCTAGTAATACAATACAAGTAATTGGTGTCTCTTCAACCCATAATACTAAAATTGTATTATTGTTGACACATAAACTTAAGACTTATATAGTGAAATTTATAATATTTCAAGCATCACTCAAAAGAAAATGCTAATGAAAATATACCTCTCCCCCAGTTATCAAATTATAAATAATATTAAAAAAGAAAAAGAAAAAGAGAAAAAAAAAGAGCCTAAACTTGGTTATTTTATTCTTCTAAATTGATAATTGAGACTTGCGAGAACTAAGATTTGAACGAAAATAGTAAAATGTAGTCCTTAGAACCCGTTTGGTATATGTGTTTAAATAACAGTTTTCAGTTTTTTTGAAAATACGTGTGGGTGAAAAAGTGTGTGGAAATACGTGAAATGTTGTTTAAAAACTGAAAATATGTGTTTGAACTCGCGTACCAAATGGTGCCTTCTTGTTTTAGCTAAATAAGGATTGTTATTGCATACTTCGGTAATTGAGACATAAGAGAACTAAGATTTGAAATGAAATAGTAAAATGTAGCCCAAAACACTCAAATTTTTGAAAGGAAGTATACTATCGAGTGAAACCCTTCGCTTTATAAGAGGAAGGGAGTATATTGACAAAATATACAATAATTTTCTATCCAAATAAAGGACAGAAGATTCCTTTATTTATATGTGTGTCTCAAGAGCGACTTAAGATCCATGTCTCTATGAGAAGAAGAAAGTATACTGTCGAGTGAGACCCACCTCTATGTGAGAGAAAAAAAAGTATACCGCAAGTAAGAGCCATCCCTTGATAAGAGGAAGGGAGTATAATTTTCTTGCCAAATAAAGGATAGAAGATTCCTTTATTTATATGTACGTCTCAAGAGTCAAGGGTAAGAATACACGCAGTGCACGTTAAAAAAAGGTTGTTTGGCAAACGATAATTTTGTTTCCATCACTCAATTCTTTGATTTTTGAGTTATGAAAACTGAAAACAACCAAAGGCTGTTTTTAGTTTCCATAACTCATAATTTAATGGCATTTCCGTAAATAAACACACATGGAGGGATCCACAGTCGTAACTTTTGACCACCTTTTGATTTTTTTTTTTTTCACTGGTTCGGTCTTCAGTTCTGGTGTTTTTTTTTTTTTTTTTTTCACTTGTTCGGTCTTCAGTTCTGGATTTTTTTATTTATTTTATTTTTAGCTTCGGTGAGTTTGGGTACTAAAAAAAAAAATAGAAAAAGCTGCACCGGTTGACAGGTATGGGCCCACAAATAGTGTGAAAAATATTAAGTGATGGAAATTGGGTGATGATGCCAAATAGATGTGAAAAATTGAGTGATGAATGATGAAAATTGAGTGATGAAAAAACATTGGCCAAACAGCCCAAGTTCCAGCACAGACGTCGCATTTTCTTATTTATAGTTGTTTTTTCAGTTACGGAGGCCCCAACTCCCAAAAGCATTATACACACACCACCATCTTTCCGCTACCGGTGACCCGCAGTTCCGGTACTTCTTCCAAATGCATTCCGAGATGACAATGCAAACCCTAGGTGCCCTTTCCTTCCCGTCCAGCCACTGGCGTTCCCCGTTCCCGGTCACCGGCCTCCCCACCACTAGAACCTCAACCTCACTCTCATTCTTCCGTACAGTGAAATGCTGCGCTCTAACAAGCTCCCCTTTAGGTATTAATTTTTTTTTTTCTTTTCTATGTTTTTGTTTGAAAGTTATGATTGCTGAGAAAATTAGAGAAAGTACTAATTCAAAAGAGGATGCAGACAATAATTTTCATTTTTAGAAAAGATTTCCTTGAGAATTGAAAAAATTTTGACAATTTTTTTTAATTTTTAAGAAAATATTTCTAAAATTAAATGGCTTAAGGACAAACATTAACGGAACTCTTAAAAAAAAAAAACGAAAATTTTATTTTTTATTTATTTTTTAAGTGTACTTTTTTGTTGAGAAACCTTTTTAAGTGTACTTTGTCTCATTTTCAGTCACTAACTGAAAAGGCTAAAGACTTTTTTTTTTTTTGATGTTCTGAAAAGGCTGAGATTTATTAAAGTGAAAGCGATTGTTTTAATCATTAAATACTATATGCTAAGACTTTTGAACACGCTAGGTGAAGTCGTGGTTTTGGTTTTTCTGAGTTACCTTTTTTTTTTTTTTTTTACAAGAAGATTAGAAGCAACCAAAAACAAAAAAATTAATGATATAAGTTATAAAGGGATTCTGTTATTTCAGTTGACAATGAGATAAAATTTGTGGAAGCGGCTAAAAGATCGAATCTAGTGCCACTTTATCAATGCATATTCTCCGATCAGCTTACTCCGGTTCTAGCTTATCGGTGCTTGGTTAAAGAAGATGATCGGGAGGCTCCGAGCTTTCTTTTCGAGTCAGTGGAGCCTCATCCTATTGTTTCGAGTGTTGTAAGTGTGTGTGTGTGTTTTGGGATTTTTGTTATTTTGGTTTTGAATTTCGAGTGTTGTATCCATATTTTATAATTGAACGCTATATTGGTTGTAATAGGGGCGTTATAGTGTAGTTGGAGCTCAACCAACAATGGAAATCGTTGCAAAAGAACATAAGGTGATGATAATGGACCACGAGGAAGGTCGCTTGACTGAAGAGTTTGTTGAAGATCCAATGGTGATTCCGAGAAGAATCTCGGAGGATTGGAAGCCTCAACTTATTGACGAACTCCCGGGCACATTTTGTGGTATGAGAATTATGCTACATAATATATATATACCTTGCTTAGTGTTGAAATTCAATATACATTTTAAGGGTGTGTTTAGATACCGTTTATTGTTGAAAACTGAAAAGACTGTAACAAAATAAGTTTTAAATGTGTGAATAGTGCCGTGAGACCCAGTTTTGAAGTTGTTTTTGCTAAAAAAAGTATTTGGGGGTCTCGTGAACAGTGCACGAGACCCACTTGAAAACATGGGACGCAGCTGAAAAGTGCTTTTCAGCACTATCCAAACATACACTAACTATGATTGGATCGTGACCCTGTGCTAATTCTGTTTTAAAATTGGTTTCTTGGATATACTATGCTCAAGCTGAAACAAAAGTGCACAGAGAAATAACTTTTTTTGTTTATTGCTGATTCAGCTGATAACTTATTCAAACAATTTCCTCAATAACCCTCTTAATTGGAATATTGCATTAATGTATGCTAGAGATATATAAATGTGTAAGTTTCTCTCATGGCATGCTTATTGTCCTACAAGTTGGCAAACCCATGGTGGGTCTCGTTCATAATAGGAATTGGGTATTTGGGATTCACTTGATTGTCTATTGATGGAAGTGAACTATGAGTGTTGTATTCCTCTTTCTATTTCTGAAATACCTTGCTTTGTGGTAAATTGCTGTCATGACTAGGTGGCTGGGTAGGATATTTCTCTTACGATACAGTTCGGTATGTTGAGAAGAAAAAGCTTCCATTCTCTAGGGCTCCAAAGGATGATAGAAATCTTGCTGACATACATCTTGGCCTCTATGATGATGTGATTGTTTTTGATCATGTGGAGAAGGTAATCTTGTTTTGTAGCATTGACAGTGTGTGACCTTCTACAGGTGATCATAATTCTTGGTTCTGATGTTTCCGTGTGTGTATCATTTGTCAAATACCACTTAAATTTTCTTTGTAATTATTTTTTGGTTTCCTTTTGAAAGTTTGAAATTTTTTTTTGGCCCCCTTTGTAGTGCTCATGTCCTAATTTGTACACATTAAGATGTCCATGTCTCTCGGAAATGTTATGGGCATGATCATTCCTATTAGAGGTGAAAAGAAGGGAAATAATAAATTAAAATATGCACGTATACACTTCCCAAGATTTTGCTTATAATAAATGGCAGTGTATACTGCGAAGGAGCTCTAGCTCAACTAGCACCTCCTCCACTTATAGGTGTTAGGTGGAGGGTAAGGCGGCGGGTTCAAAACCCACTGAGTGCGTTTGTAACTTGCCAATAAAAAATAAATAAATAAATTGCAGCATATATGATTGTACATTAAGGTATTATATTGCCATTTGTCATGGGTTTTTAAAAGTTGATTTGCAGTTACTTTGCTTCTGCTTTTGGGTAGTTGAGTTTCATAATTTATGGCATCTTGGTGTTCTGTTCATATGCAGAAAGCATATGTGATTCACTGGGTGAGGCTAGATCGGTACTCCTCGGTCGAGAAGGCTTATAATGATGGGGTGAAACGCTTGGAAGTATTACTGTCCAAAGTACAAGATATTGACCCGTGAGTAACTGTTGTTCTTGTTCTTTGTATGAAAATACTGGAGGTCATAAAATTGGTAAGTAATTTTTTGATTTTATTGTCAATTTTTAGCCCAAGGCTTTCTCCAGGGTCTGTGAAATTACACACTCACCATTTTGGTCCTGCTTTAAAGAAGTCAACCATGACAAGCGAAGAATACAAGAATGCCGTACTACAGGCCAAAGAACATATTTTGTCAGGAGATATCTTCCAGGTCGTATTAAGTCAATGTTTTGAACGGAGAACATTTGCAGACCCATTTGAAGTTTATAGGGCTTTGAGAGTTGTCAATCCAAGTCCATATATGACTTACTTGCAGGTTTGTATCTCTTAAAACTTTTCTAATCTCAGGCCCTGGTTTTATGAGTTTGCTAAGTTGTTCTTTCCGATTTATTTTTCTTTTAACTTGTTCTCAATCAGGCTAGAGGGTGTATTCTGGTTGCTTCAAGTCCAGAAATTCTTACGCGCGTAAAGAAGGTATATTATAACACTAATTTGAAGTCCAACAAAATGATTTGCTCATTGTTTAGCTTTAAAATTATTTTTCTACCCATAAATTGAGTTTTTATGTAATTAGAATTTATTTTTCTTGTTTGACTATTTGCAAACAAAGATATCCATTTCTACAATGTTATGAACAGAATAAGATTGTCAATCGGCCATTGGCTGGAACTGTGAGAAGAGGAAGGACAAAGAAAGAAGATCATATGTTGGAAGATCATCTGCTAAGTGATGAAAAGCAATGCGCAGAACACGTCATGCTTGTTGATCTGGGTCGAAATGATGTTGGAAAGGTTTCTCTTAAATCATTCTAATCATGTCTCTCTTAAGAGTCTCTTCTTTGTTTTTGCTAGAAAGGGTGTGACTTCTCTTTTTATTGTTAACTGCATATATAAAACTGGTCTTGGTGACATAGATTCTAAATGTAGGTCTCAAAATCTGGTTCTGTGAAGGTGGAAAAGCTCATGAATGTTGAACGGTATTCCCACGTGATGCACATAAGCTCCACAGTGAGAATCTGCACTCTAGTGTCTGTTATTGGTTGAATAGGAACCTGAAAATGTTTTTTCTTCCAGAGAATGATTATCTGCATAAAGCATGCATAACATGTTATTATGTCATTTGCACTGGTTTTCCTTCTATAACTGGATGGTGTAGGACAGGAACCTAGAGTTGGGAGACACTACATGATTTTGACATCCTGTATACATATGACATTTAAAATGAGTAAGTGAGAGCAACTGAAGAACTAAAGGGTTGTGATGTGGGTGACAACCATGTTGTAATTACCATGTTGTAATTGCCAATTTCGGGTTGAATGTGCATTTATTCCCCTAAGGAGAATAGTATGTCTACAGTAATAAGATGTAAATGTCTATACACTACATAATATAGATGAAATACCATGCTTCAAGTTTGGTTGATTAATGGTTATTGGGGTTAGGTCTCGCACTCAAGACATCAAATGAACTGAAATATATATATGTTTTGTTTTGTTAGTTGTACAAGTCCATTTTGCCTCTTTTGCAACATTGTATTGTTTGCTTTCTTGACTTTCCTAACTTGAGGAAATTTAGGATTTTCCTAAATTTCCTATAGTGAATTACCATATTGATTCCAGGGATGATTATGCACTTGTTCCACATTAGTTCTATACACTATTATCCAAGAATATTCTTTGAAAGCACTACAAAGCAACGTGACCTTATAGATTCATAGTGACAAACACATGCTGATTTATCTTATGCAGGTTACGGGAGAGTTGCAAGATCATCTCACTTGCTGGGATGCCCTTAGTGCTGCATTGCCTGTTGGAACTGTTAGTGGAGCTCCCAAGGTTTGTAGTTATTTTGCTTGTTTTTGTTCTTTTCATTTACCCTGTGGCTGCATATTTGGTTCTAAATCAATGACACAGTGTTGCCAAAACAAGAGCAATACTAGGATACAACCTGTTTCACAAAATTTTTCACTACTTGATAAGATAACTAGTTGTGATTAGTGCAATGTCACTTTTACATGAGCTCATCATTGATACAACTTTTATTATGCACAAATTATAATTTATCACCTCAATAGTTATAAATAATTGTGTCGCTAGAGTTATTGCAAAAACAATGTGGGCTGTTGTAAGAAAGTCAAGATCATTGCGAATGAATTAGCCATGTGTAATCTTACCTAGTTTACTGTTCTAAATTTGCAGTCTCTGATCAAGATTTATTCCCCCTCTTTGTTCTGGTTGTCATTGATGATTTGTCCAGGTCAGGGCCATGGAGATAATTGACGAGCTGGAAGTGACAAGACGCGGACCATACGGTGGAGGCTTTGGAAGCATTTCTTTTTCCGGTGACATGGACATTGCTTTAGCTCTAAGGACAATGGTATTCTCCACGGCAACCCGATATGACACAATGTACTCTTATAAGGATGCAACCACACGCCAGGAATGGGTTGCTAACCTTCAAACTGGTGCTGGTATAGTGGCTGACAGTAGTCCCGAAGACGAACAACAGGAATGTCAGAACAAAGCTGCTGGTCTTGCCCGTGCCATTGACTTGGCGGAATCAGCATTTGTTAATACTAGCTGATGCTCTATGCCTCTATGCAATGGCACAGCCGTCCCCCTTTTTTTATTTATTTGAGAGGGGAGGTAGAGCGGGTCAAACCCGATACAGGGATCAGGGATGGAGAGTAGCTTAGTATGTCCCAACGGCCAACTAAGCTATAAGGCCGTTGGGACATACTGTAATTTTATTTTGAAATAATTTGTAGCAAGTTTTCAGTATGATCGATCTATATGTAATATTCATATTTTGATATATGATATTATTTAACATTTAGAGAAGTAATTTCAATTATTTTGCAAGATGAAAAACATTGTCAAAAAACGCAAAATGGGAATGCAAAAAGAGAAATGAAAGGAAAGTAAGAAAGAGAAAAGAAAAAGAAAAAGTAAAAGAGAGTTAGAACGTAGAACAAGAAAATAAAAAAAGAGAAGTTATTTTTTTTATTGGAGAATGAGAAGTTAGTTTGGCTAATATAGCAAATGGGAATGCAAAATGCATTTCGCATAAACTAATAAATCAAAGGCTACCAAAATTTACAAGATCCATTTCATTTTATAAAAATATGTGAAATCTTTTTTTTTTTAAAGATCAGAATTCAGGAAAATTGACTTATTATATCGTCAAAAGAAAAGAAAAAAAGAGGAAGAGACTTTTATGACTTTATTAAAACGACGACGTCTTACATGTCCCTTTTATAAATTTCTCCTGGTTGCACTACACAGGAAAAAAAATTCATATCCATGGCGTCGCTGCTACTGAGACTGAGAGCACTTCCAATTCCAACTCTGGCACCCGATATCTCCTCCAATTTATCGTTTTCTCAATCCGAAACTCTCTCTCTTCCAAAACCCATATCCCCAAATTCTGTTTCACTCTCTGTGACCTCTCCAACACTACCATTAATAAGTAACTGCGTCTATCACAAACCCTCCAAAAACATATTACATAGCATTCATATGTATATGTGTTCGTTTATGTTTCTTTTTTATAAAAATTTTTGGGCTAAAATTTCTTTGTTTTGCTTTGGTTTCAGTTCACTGTGGCAGAGGTGACAGAAAGACCGCCAAAGGCAAGCGATTTGCTCACTCCTTTGGAAATGTGAGTTTCTTAAATTCATTATTTTTGTTTTCTTTATTTAAAAGTTGGAAGTTTTTGTTCTTTGTTTGGCTGCTGAGAAAACCCAGGAAAAGCTAGGAAAGCATAGGGAATATGAAAATGAAACAATAACTTATGCTGTCAGCTCTATCATGATTGCTTTTATAGGGTTTTTACGAGATTCGAATCTGGGTCTCTTGTTTTAAGACAAGAGACTTTACTAGTTTAGCAAACTGAAACCCAATTTGTTTTTTTATTAGACTTACCGAGCAAACTATGAAGTATCAAAGATTTCAAATTTGATATATAATATATTTTTAATATTTTGGGCAACCAAATGGAGTGCTTTCATCTTTGATGAATGATTATGAGAATGGTTTTGGGTTTTGATTGTGTTGTGTGTCATCAACAGGCAAGGCCTAGGGGCAAGAAGAAGGGGAGAGGTCCACCGAAGCCACCTATGCCGCCATCGGAGCCTAAGAAAGATCGCTTTGATAATGATTAGAGATGGTGAAGTTTGATATTGATGGCTCATTGTTTTCTAAAAGATTGTTGAGCTCGACATCTTTTTTTTGTTTTGTTTGTGTGTGTGTGTGTAATTTCTGACATTTGAATTGCTTTTAATGTTAGTAAAATTGCTTCAATGGATCTTTAATTTGTAAATCAAAGCAATTTGTTTGTGATTTTACTTCACTAAAAGACAATCGATTTTCTTGCTAATTACCTGAAATTGTGGTTAAGATCACAATTTGTTAGCTATTCCATTTTGTAAAATTCAGGGTTTGGATAATATGTGTGTTAAAAGAAAACAGATGTGAAGCCCCAGCATGCGGGTTTTATGGTAAGAAAACCGGAAGATGGAAAACAGAATCTGAGTAAAACAATCTACAACAGTTTGAAATTAAAGGCTTGAATTGTTGTTGATCGAGACAGATTTGGGAGTTACTGTGTGATATTTTTAATTATAAGTTGGGTTTCCTATTTGGTGTTGAATTAGTGAATTACCCATGTATGTTTGGGTGTGATTTTAGGCTGTTGGACTATTGTCAGTGTGAGTGTGTGTGGATTGACTGTTAAATACCTAAGTATTTGTGGAGAGAGTAATTCTGATACATTTATTAATGTTGCTTGGGAAAGTATAATGGATTTGTTTTTCTCAGTTGTTACATGGATGTACAATTATTTGTTAAAGAAAACACTAGATACTTTAAAAATGAGTCTCACAGAAAATATGTATGTTACATATATAACTTGATTGGCTTTAATTTTATTGAGATTTAGACAGATACAATCATTGGAATTGGTATTTTATTGAATAACTAACTAATCTAATCTTCTAGTGTTGGAGTTCTCAACTCATAACAATCATTTTGGTGAAATTGCAATTTATATTATCTTTTTGTAGGTAATTTTCCTGTCTGTCTCACTTAGCATTGACATGGATTGGACTTGGTTGCTTCTATGATATTGTTGAATTAGCACTTTGATGATCTATATTGTTTTTGTGGGCATTCACACTGTTTTGCAATGTGGTTCTAGTGTGTGTTTTACTAAATTTAGAGTTTTGTAATGTTTTAAGATCTAACTTCAGACTCTGGACTTTTTGCCAAGAAGCCAGTTGTTGAAAAAGGTTAATGACGAAAGCAATCTATATGAAAAACAGTATCTCTCTTTCAATCTCTTCTTCTTGTTCTTTTGTATTTGGGATGTTTGGTTTCTGGCTGCTGGGTTGGTCACAAAAACATCAAGGATGACTCCCATATAATCAATGCATACTTTAATCTTGCTACTCATAGACAGGTGCTTTATTTTAATTAGGATTAATCATGTTTATAGTTATATACTGTATAAAAAGGTTGAAATGGCATTTATAAGTGTTTTAACGAATTAGTATTAATAGTTGGAGCCGATTCCCCACTAAAATGCAAATGGATTGCGCATGAAACAAGAGTAGCTTTATTTGCTGCAACAAAAGCAGTTGAACTGGGATATAAATTTGTAATTTGTGAAGGAGACACCATGAATGTAATCTTCCCACTACAAAGTTCCTCGACTGCCCTCCATTGAGAATATCACTGCTAGAACTATTCTTGTCTTAAATTCTTTTTATTTAATGCTCTGTAACTCATACAATTAGGGAAGCTAATTTTGTGACCAGTAATGTAATTAGATGGAGATGGATTCATTTTCCAATATTTGCAATTTTGTCTTTCTTTGTTTTAATTTGTGATAAGTATTATTCAGAAAAATGAAAAAGAAAAAAGTGCATGGCATGTATGCCCAAAGAGACTTTATCACTTAATTAAAATTTTTCTTATGTAGAAAAGGATGTCAAAAGTAGAACTAATGGCTTTTTTTTGCTGAGAGTTACTTTCATATATTAGTTACATTCCTTCATTACTTGCGTATATTAGTGCTTCATTACATCCCTTTGCAGAGAGAGTTTTGGACATTAAAATACTGTCGTACACCCTTGTGTCTTGCTGCAAACTAGATATTTACTAAGTTGATTTTGTTGTAATCTTACTGGATAAGGTTGCTTAGGTTACATCAAACCTGACGTGAAATCTTCTCGTTTCATTTTGTGAACACACAATTTATATCATGCTCTTTTGAGTTTCAGCTGAAATTATGCAGTGAAATATCCTATGCAGCATGTGTGAGTATGAGGCTTATAAGCCTTTCTAATAACCTCAAGAGTTAGGCCCTTTTGAAGTTATTAGTATTGTAAGCTCTTGTGAGTCTCTCCCCCATTCCCCCGTGTGTGTGAGTGTAATTTAACTGTGTCTATCCAAAAAAAAAAAAAAAAAAAATCCTGTGCAGCAATTTCTGCTCGTGTTGATAAGAATAGGCAACAGGAATTTAGCTGCTAATCTGTTATAGGTACTCTAGTTTGCAAATGAGTGTCAGGAAACATAGTTACTAGAAGCTAATGGCACACTTGAGAGTCGAGGCATTGAGGTTGCTTCTACAAATACATCCAAAGTAATGAACATGATGACATGAAATTGATTGACAGCAAGCAACTGATTGGTCATGTAACAGAGACGTGTTACCAACGATAAGATTTAGAACATGTTTGTTTATTTGTGAACATAAATAGAAGATTCATAGGGGTTGAGAAACACCAAGATTTTGAAAGTCACCAAATTTTTTTTTTTTTTTTTTCCGTCTTTTTAAAATATCAAATACATCAACTGTTTAATTTAGTGCTCATATAGAAGCTGTAAAAAAAGAAGCAAATAGAGAAGAAAAATACCAAACATAAAAGCATATATATACAAAAAGAGAATGAAGATGAAACTCTGATCAATATATATAGATGATACGACTGCAGCTTTAAAACAAAGTCAAGTTTGCCACATTTATTTCAGACTATGATCTACCTCAACCGAGTTGGTTGGTTACTTAACTAAACAGTGTTAGTAATCATAAGAATAACATCCTAACAATTTGTACCTAGTGATACATTATAAATAATCCAGCATAAAATCAAAGTAAACTCCTATGCAAATAACGAATTACACCAAGTTTCAAAATCTTCATCTTTCTCCTCATTCAATAGTGACACATAATGTGATGCACTATCCATGCTTATAACTTCAACCCAATCAATGTTATTGAAATCCAAAGGTGGTATCTCAGGAGTGGTCCCTATCTAAGGAGTGCTCATCTCCGAAATCAGTGATGAAGAGGCCGTTTGGTCTGTCTTTTCAAAACACAGTGTTCAGTGTTTAAACACTGAACACTAGTGTCCAAAATTTGGAAAAATGTGTTTGGTCACGGAGTTCAAAACAGGGTTGTTTTGGAATGTGCTCAGAGCTGATTTTAAACAACAAACTGATGTTTCCGATGGCACTTCCGTAATAAAATTGAACTCACTTATCAGCTTTTTTGGACTGTGCTCGGACCCACCTGATCAGCTTTTTTTTAATCTTTGTCTCCTCTCCTCTCTGTGCTCTCATCTCTGTTCTCTCTCCTGATTTAAAAATTGTTATTTCGTACATTTGCTCAGCTTTTTTTACAAAATTAAACACACGTACCAAACACATTTTTTTTGTTTTTTGAACACTGAAACACGTTATTTAAACAATGATACCAAACACATTTTTTGTTTTATAAACAATAAAAACACGTTTTTCAACAACACTTTTTAAACTACAATTTTCACATCTTTTTAAGCAACAATTTTTGAACTCTATGACCAAACGGGCTTGAAAGCTCCAGATTCTTAGATGAAGCAGTGTCCTCTATTTGGTGTGAATTGTCTTTTGTAACCCCTCCTCGTTTTTTAAATTTATTAATCTGGCAGAGGACATAATCATCCCGAAATTCAAGAAAAAATGTCATTTAAAGACAGATCGATAATATAATAAAGGGTCATGCTAACGAGTGCTCTTAGGACACTTATTAATAATCTATTTTAGGAAAGTTTTGATACCACTTTTATGGGAAATGAAAAAAACTGTCAAAATATTAATTACTTTTTTTTTTTTTTTCATTTCCCATAAAAACTTTCTTTAAATGGATTATTAACCAGTGGCCTAAGGGCACTCATTAGCATTTCCCTATGAGAAAAAACACAAGATATTAATTTTGCATGAGAATTAACTAAACTGTCCTAGATGTATACTCCAATTTAATTTACTTATAATAATAACAAATCAAGAAACAGTATAAACAATTAAAAAAAAAATTTGCTTATAGAACAGAACATGTTGAAAGACAAAAAAGAAAAAAAAGAAAAAAAAAAGAAAAAAAAAGCAGATAATAATTAGAAAAATAACATGTTGAAAGACAAAAAAACAAAAAAAAGTAAAAATTTTATTATATCAATAAAACTAATGGCTTGTTTGGTTTGTATCTTTTTAAATTTTTTATTTATTTTTTAAGTTAGAAATAAAATGCAGTGGAACCTGCTTTAAAAATGAATTTGGTTGGAGTTTTTAAAAATACAACTAATAACTTTGTTTCGAAGATCACTACACAGATGCGAAAACTGAAATCATCTCCTACATGTTTTCATTGTTCATCATTTTGTTCTTTCAAATGTATTGTGGCAATTGGGTAAATTTCTAAATTGAAATATCAAGCTGTTACGAGAAATTGATTATCAATAATGATTTGATGCATCCACAACTTATTTTTATGAAATTTCTTAAGATTTCACTTTGAATTTAATTTTGTCTCAAAATTGGATAAATTTTATTGTGGAAAATTAAGATGAACTTGGCGTATGCTTGGATAAATTTGATTTTTAATTATTGATTTAATTTTAAAATATTGGAGCATTTTAAATATTAAAAAAAATGCAAATGAATTAATTGATGGAATATAATAAGTTGGCAAATTGAGAATAAGTGAGGAGCAGAGTTGAGCTTAAAGATGGGCCACTGGTTGGAGAGGTTTTAAAATGGCTAGGTCTGTTTGGGTCGTGTAGGGTCAAGTCAATTCTGACCTAGCTTATCCTAAATACTATTTTGAAAAATTGCTTTGTCGAGATGATATATCTAATATAACTCATTTGGATGGGAACAACTCAACAAAGCATGGTGAATTTATTGTTTGTGGTGCGTACAATATGGATGTTCAAAGTTGACAAATTGCGACCCGGGGTGGATCATTAGTTGCTTCTTCTAGAACTATTATTTGGAGAGTTTTTTGATCCTTTGAAAATCCCTCAGAAAACCAAGAATTCAAGTCTCAACAATTCCACTCTCACTATGTCTAATCTGTGCATGCTCTATGGCCTATGGTCCTGTGAGGAAACTGTTGTTCATGCTCTATGGTCCTGTGGAGTGGCAAATGATGTATGGGCTGGTTCAATTTCAAATATAAAGCCTCAGACCGTGATTTCCACATGCTGTTTGATGTCTTAGTTGAGAGATTAACGAAGGACAAGTCTTTTTTACAGTATCGGCATAGCAGATTTGGTCTCGTGTCGTATTCATGGCAGCGAGTTCCATAATACTCTGGTGTTAATAGAATATGCTCAACAACTTTGGCATGGCTATAGGCAGATTTGCAGAGTTGAGGAGATTGCACATCCCTGCTGTTCCAACTAACATGGAGTGATTCGGGAGTTGATGGTATCATGGTCATTGCCGCAAAGTCCTCTAGTGTGCCACAGTTACATAGTAGAATGGATGCTTATGTCTATGGATATACTGAATTTTTGCCTGGAGGTCGGTGTTTTTGATTTTCTTATGGACTGAGATGATCTCGCTTTGGTCAAAGCATTGAAGGCTGGTCGAAATCCATCAACCACTTATGGCCACTTATTGGCCGATGTACATGGACTGTGCTCTGGTTTAGATCCTTTTCTTTAAAATATGCTCGTAAATCTTCCAATAATGTGGCTAGTTTGTTAGTTTCTACTGCAGAAACCCAAACTGATGTTGTCGTTGAATGGAGGAGTTACCTCCTCATTTTGGTGCTACTGTTGCAGCCGATGTACCTTGATGAATTATATCAATTAACTTTCTAATCTTTATTCAAATAAATAAATATCTTGTATTGTACTATACATATGAACACTATAAATTTGAATAGTCCATTTTCTTGTGTAAAGAAGTTGCAAAACTAAAAAAAAATTTGAACTTCATTTTCTTAAACCTTCTCATGGACCCAACAAACTGTTACTTTCCATGATATTATTAAATAATAAAAAAATAACTACACATTTTTAACCTCAAAACCAACACATTCCAAACAAACTAAATTCAAATATTCACAATCATAATTAATCAAATTCCAATAAAGCAATTTTACTTATAACCAATATATATATATATATATATATATCAAATTCCAAAAAAAAAAAAAAAAAAAAAAAATCCCCAACAAATTTGTATACATCATGTTTGACATATTAAAACACAACACTAAATAATAAACCCAAAAACATCCATTGGCTACAAGATAGGACAAGGTAACAACAAGATACTCTTGGCCAAAACTAAAGTTGCCAAATACAACAGAAACAGAGAATTAGTAGAGGAATGCCTTAGATTTCCGTTGAAACCTAGCTCAAGTTACTCTGCTCTACTTTAGGGTAAAAAATATTTCGACGAAACGGGGGAATGATAGGGATATGATACCTATCACAACCTCCAATCCATGCGGTTGGAAGCTAACATCCGCATTTAGACTTAAAAGTATGCTACTTCCACTTTTTATTTACTTGTATACAGTTTTCATTTATGTATATTTCTATATGTATGTATTGATGTATGCAAATACATGTACACAAAGTCGCAATAGAATTTAGATGAATGAGGTGGTGGCAGAAGCTTAATGTTGATGGCAGCAAGAACCTAGTCATAGTCAGAATAACTAACCTTGTAGGTAGGTGGCCACCCCTGCTCCCATTCCAATCTTATGTTATTCAAAATTACATAGGGAAAATGCTTTTTCTGACTCCAATTTTGGGGGTTCCAATATCACCTAAAATTTCTACCAGTTGCATGTTATACTTCTAATCATAGCGATCAAATTAATTTATTAAAAATTATTTCTTTTTATTATTGATCATGAATCTTTGAAGCCCAAGTGATCAAGTTGAAGGAATATTAAATCCTTACCCTGAAACATGTTATCTTGAGTACAAAGGTCACATGAATGCTATTATGTCCATTTCCACTGAAGCAACAAGAGAGTGGATTGCTTTAAGCCTGCTACTCATATTTTTATTGCATTTTCATTCGGGATACTAGACAAAAGCATCATTGGATGTGGGTATCTAGGAGGTTGAAATTGGTAGCTGTCTAAACTCTAAAGAGTCCAGGAGGTTGGTGAAGTAGCTCAATGTGCAGCATAGAATCTTCTGCATGAGCTTCCAATCTTAGCTGTCTCTGTGTAAGGCTGATTACATACATTTGTTGTTCCTTTTCTGGGTTACTTAAAAAAATAAAAGAAAAAAAATGAAGATGAAATTTGCTTTGCCTATCAGTTTAAATCAACTAGTAAGAGTTTAGTGGGGGCAAGAGTTATTTTGAACACTTATGATTCACGTTGGTATGATATATCTATTATTTTCAATATCCTATATTAAATGATTTTTTTTTCCTGAACTCTACACAATATATTTCATGTGCTTAGGCAACAAGATGTCTGTTTCAAGCTGGCTTCAAGATGATAAGCACGGAGGAATCATGTTAAGGCACAATGTTGGTAAAAGCGTGATGCACACTTAAGTACAAAGGCCTCCTAGAGCCTAAACACAAAGTGGAAGCATGCACAATCTTAATAGACAATCAAGCGATCAACTAATCATATAAAATTTTATACAATTCTCTTGTGCTTTACAAAATATACACACCGATATTTGATATCTATGACCAAAATGAAGACAAGATGTACATGGTTGAATCAGTATACACCCAAAAGAAAAGGCTAAAAGGCGCTACAATTTTAAGTAACGATTTCTATGCCTAACAAAGGCCATGCAATGCAATGCAATACTAAAGTATCTAATCATCATCCTCATTAAGAATAGGGCCATTACAATTGTCATCTCAATATTTGTAACCCTCATCATCTTCCTTATCTACTTCATGTAAATTAATAGTCTCTCTCTCATGAGGTTCTAAGTGTAAATTTGATTGTGTAGTGAGGTTCTGTGTTTACTGTTTAGTGACTAATGATTAATTACCATACACCAATTTGTCTCTATTTAGAAAGCAACACATTCAATTCAGCAAAAATCAAGGGTTTGAAAAACAGATTTACCGTAAATTCAAGATCTGAGAAGTGATCATTGATTCATTACCAAACAGAGAGAGACAGAGAAAGTATTCTTACAATTACAATTACAATTACAAAGAGCCACCAAACGAAACGGTCCGCATAGATATACAAACAAAATATCCGAAAATGGAAAGTACAAAGAAACCGAGCTCACCAATTATCATCATCATCGCTTGCTATCGTAATCGACGATCTCGGAGTCGGTGACTGATCTAGAGTGCTGCACTATGGACCGTCCGATGGAGTTGATCCAATCCTCCTTCTCCTTCTCGGAATCGGCGATGAAGTACATGGTATCGGATCGGGTGGAGAGTTCGAAAGCGTACTGTCTGTTGAGGATGTCTTCGGCGCCCTTGACTGTGAGGCAAGTGGCCACGGGGATGACGCCACGTGGCTTAGAGACGCGGGTGACGGTTGAGTCTTTGAACCAGAACAGCTTGCCTTGCTTCAACACGAACCAGCGGCGACGCCAGGTTTTGATGTACTCGCCTTGCTTGGTTAGCCACCCGGTGCGCTCCGGGTTGGCCCAATACTCCACACCGTCGTAGTTGTTGGGCTGCTCCGCCTGGCCCGTCGCGGCCCGCCACAGGCTCGCCATCGGAACTTCTTCTTTTTTGGAGGAGCGTTGAGTGGTCGGTGGTGAGAGTGAAACTGAAAGAATATTAGGATTTTTTTTTTTTTTTTGGTCGTCCTTTTATTTTCTTTTGTTGGGGGAATTTGTAAATGTGACCATTAAATTTTGTGTATTTAGGAACTAACCCAATGATTTCATGATATTTTCATAGACTAATGGATCATGGATTTGTTTTTTTGGTGCTAACTAACATAGGACTGGCACATGAGAAATGAAAGGATAAAGATATATATAATAATAATAAAAAAAAAAGATAAAAAAGAATAAAGTTTTACCCTAAATCAGTTTAAAGGAATCTCGTTTTAACTATTTAATGGCAACTTAATTATAAAACTATTTGTAGGGATAAATGGCCCAAGAGTATATATTGGGCCGTAGGCCTTGTCCGAGGACGCTTAGTGGTCTAAGGACAGATAAACGATAGTGAAGACGTAAGAGTCAGAACTCCATGTGCAAACTACGACTGAGAAGGTTTGGAAAGGTGGGCTGAGGAGGAATGCTTCCTCAACTAAGCAAAGCAGAGGTCAAAAGGTGTGGTCTGCCATCTAGAGCAATGTTTCGGGAGATTCTATTGATAAGGATACACATTATAAAAGCACAGGACAAAAGGAAGCTATGAAATATCTAAGAGAAAGCTGCTATCATCGCATTGAATGCTCTGCAGCTAACTTTCTGGCCGCATTAATGTGGAAGTGATACCTGAACAGTAATTTTCAGTCTTACAGCTACTCCCAGAGACTTCAAGAAGGTGCTGTTGAGACAAGGATCAACACCAGCGACCTAGTCTACACGTGGAGGGTGGAGATGAAAGAAGGAAGATAGTATAAAAGAGAAAGAAAACCCTGAGGGAAGGGTATCGAGAAATTGAGGGAAAAACACTGTAACGACAGGAACTAGACTTGTAATCAAATCCAAAAGAAATATATACAAGAACTAATCTCCTCGGATTGGGCCGAGGACGATTTTCTTTGGATAAAATTAGTTTATCTTTACTTTCTTGTCATCTGGATTCACTATAATTGTTATCAAACTCATTAGAGCCTAGTTTTCTAACCTATTCTCTACAAATTCATTGTATTGGGCTCTTTGGGCCTAGATCCTATTATCTTTTTGGCTTAGGAGCAAATTGTGTCCTTACACTATTTATTTGCAATTTTTTTAACAAGTTGTATAATTTATTAAATAGATTATATGACTAAAAGTACATGTTGATGATTATAAGTCAAGAGTCATTCACTTATTTCACACCTAGAAAACATGACTCTCTTTATTAACCTTTTCACTTTGTTCTCCTCCTTCCATCTTGTTCAAGTGCTTCGTTAATAATGCTAAGATGTTCATAGATTTAAGAAAAGAAAAGAAAAAAAGGACAATAACCAATAAAGAAACTACAATAACCAATAATATTTTGTGGAAATGACAATATCCTCCTTGAGTTTTGTGATAAACGTAAGATATATGATGAAATATAATGTTACTCGAGTTATTGTATTTTTGTAGACTAACAACTAACAAGTAACATGTATTGGGTTCAGCAAAAATGTTCCTAATTTGTTTGTTAGCTTATTGATGAAATCCTCATTTTTCCCTTTACTTATCCAATTTATATGATTTAATTTACCCAACAAATTTTTTTGTTGTTGTTGAAATAGTTATAATATGCAGCTAATCTCGCAGTTCGAATTCTTTACCCTTTAAGTAATTTGAGAGCAAATAAGAGATTTAATAGTATATGTTATTCTTCACATAAAGTTTAAGGGAGATTATGATTCCCAATAAGGGACCCCTCCAAAAAAAAAAAAAAACTTATGTTAAGAACTAAGAACCAAAGAAGTCATACATTGATCCTTCAAACAAAGGAGATTAAACAAGAACGCCACATACAAATGCCAAATCTTTGCTCAACAAGGGTAACAAGTAGATTCCACTGATCTCTTCATGTAGCTTATTGCACCTAGAATTTAAGTAAAAAATTAGTTATGTTCTATGATTGTAAATAAATATCATGATACTAGAAACAATAACACGTTTTGCATGTGGTCATTAAAAAATAAATGAAAATTAAAGTACCCTTATCCATTAAGGTTCTTGGTTTAAATAGTCAAAAATTTCAGTGAGAACAGCGAAATCAATTGAACAATCATGATTATCAAACAAAAAAGAATTTTCTTTTATAAAAAAAAAAAAAAAAAAAAAAAAATCTACGCTTGTGTTTATGGAAAATTAATTGGAACAAGGAAAGAAAGCATATGTCTAAAAAAAACACATAATGGCTTGTAATTATTTTTCAAGATAATTTTCATGTGATATTCTACTTTTAAGCAAGTTCAAAATTGAAATATAGCATTACCTCAACTTGGATTCTACTAGATAAGTCCACCTCTGCGGATCCTAGAACCAAGAAAAGCATTTTTAATCAAATGCATTTCTCTAGTAACTTCCTCCATCTTCATTCTTTCTTTTGGCAGCTCCATTGAACAGGCAAGTCCAATTTCAAGGACCGAGACTAAGCACTTATGCACATTGGCATCAATTTGGCACAAGTTCACAATATCAAGAGTTTCTTCATCTGCTTGAATTTCATTTTCGTTGTTATCTTCTCTAGCCAATGTTGATGTTTGCGTTTCTTCAATTTCTCTTGGTAGAAGGATTGAGTCTACAATCTGAACAAGCCTTTCTGGCAATGCCATTTTAGCAAAATTATGGAGATTGAGACCATCTTTAAATATTTCGTCAGTGGGTCTCTTCCCCAAGAACATCTCCAGTAGAAATATCCCATAGCTATACACGTCCCCCTCTGTTGAAGCCTCACCGCCCATGCCATACTCTACACATTATGTTATGTAAGGAGAATTTGCAATTCTTGTTTATAATGAGATTCGGGATTTAAGGAGAGTGCAAATTCATTTGATTCATAAAAAAAAAATGAAGGTAGAAACAAATTGAACCTAAGAAAAAACATGATGATAGATACCATGATTACAAAATTTCAAGTTAAGAAAATGGTAATATGTCCATCAGAATAAAACTTTTGGGGTCTAGTAGAAGGAGGTAATATTAATGGTTTAGATGTAGTAGTAAAGGAAATATGGTTAATGGTTAGGATTAGGATAATCTAATCAAGTTAATTTTTAAATGGTATGGTCATACAATCATATTGGACACATTAGATATTGGCCTTCCTAAATGCCTTGGGCCCTTGGCTCCACGGTCCACCCATATATGTTCAAAAAAAATCATATGTCCTATATTATTATCCATTACTTGAATGTTTGTTCGTTGAAAACTTGTTTAGATGAATAAAATACACAAAATTGTAGCACATATCTGTTTTGAGGGCAACTACACGATATTTGATATAGCCGATTGGCGAGCTATTATCTCAAAGACGTAGGGTTTGTTTGGATACCGCTTATTACTAAAAATTGAAAACTGAAAATACCGTAGCAAAATAATTTTGAAATGTGTGAATAGTGCTGTGGGACCCAATTTTAAAGAAAAAGTTGTTGAATGAGGTACTTGTGGATCCCGTGAACAGTGCACAGGACCCACCAAAATGCAAAACACTGAAAACTTTTTCAGCATTATCCAAACGTGCACGTAGTATTGAGGAAATAAATGCTTAAAAAAACAAAGTAAGTGAATGGAGAGTCAATAACATTTGTCAACCAATTTAATCGATGCTTAAATCATGTTTAAAGCTTTTCATACTTTGAGTTTATTTAAAAAATAAATTCATTGTGTGTATTCATGTTTCCATGTTGCATTTGGGAGAGAGAATCTTCTGTTGATAGTAAGGTAATTGCAAAAGTAAAAATAAAATATTAATATTTTTCAAACAATTAATTTAACTATATCTGTTAGGATATTTTAGAATTTATACACAATTGGAAAGGCATTACCTGGAGCAGCATAGCCAACAGATCCTTTTATCCCAATTGTACTAGATTGCTTTTGAGAAGAATCATCAGTGGTTGGGAGGAGTCTTGCTAAGCCAAAATCGCTTACATGAGCAACCATATCATTATCAAGAAGAATATTGCTTGGCTTTAAATCACAATGAATGATTGGTTGTGTAGAATGATTATGAAGATAATCTATTGCAGAAGCCACATCAATTGCAATATTTAGTCTTTGAAGAAGGCTTAAGTTACTTGATTGATTTTCGTTGTCTCTCTCGGGATGTAGCCAGATATCTAAACTCCCATTTTTCGTTGTCTCTCTCGGGATGTAGCCAGATATCTAAACTCCCATTTGTCATGATTTCAAAAACTAGAGCTTTGAATTGATTCCCACTGTAATCCATGCTAGAGCAACATGTTAATATCTTAACAAGATTTCGATGCCGAATGTTTCGTAATGCATAGCATTCAGCCATGAAACTTTTGGAAGCTCTTTTGTGTTGAAGTTTAAGGACCTTGATAGCAACTAGTCTTTCTTCCTGACCAAGAGCTCCTTTATAAACAGCACCAAAACTACCATATCCAATTAAATTACTTGGAGAGAACCCACTAGTTGCCTGATAAAGTTCTTTGTATGAAACATTCGGAAGGAGGCCTATTGTTGAAACCATAGAAGGCGATTTCTTTTTTGATTTTTTCATCCAATAAAGAACAAGAAAGGATGAAAACAAAAAGAAAAATATAACAATGGAAACAACTACAATTGCTAGTTTGAAGCCAATGGATTTTTGTGGTTTCATGACGCTTATAGGGCATTTTGGCAACTGCAACTTTGATATACCACCACAAAGTTTAGTATTTCCAATCAATGATATGGCACTTATGTTTTTGAAAACCCCTTTAGTTGGTACCGCTCCCTCAAAATTATTGAATGAAATATTCAAATATTTGAGAAAAGGAAGCTTCTCTATACCCTTTGGAATGGATCCTGATAGGTTATTTTGTGAAACATCTAGATGTTGGAGGCCTTTCAAAGAAGCAATAGATGATGGTAGTGATCCTTCAAAAGAATTCCCTTGCAAGTAAAGGTCTTCCAAGACCAAACAATTTCCTATTGATGTAGGAATTTCACCAGATAAATTATTGTTAGAGACATCCAGTCCGTTAACATTTTTCAGACTACCTACTTCAAATGGTAATTTGCCCGTAAAAGAGTTGTATGACAAATTGAGGTATACTATTAGAAGGGAAGAAGGACCAATAAGTTGTTGGGGTATGGATCCATTTAGGTTATTTTGTGAAATGATTAAGAATCGCAAATTTTGACAATTTACAATTGTTGAAGGTATGGTTCCTTCAAATTTGTTATCACTTAATAAAAGTGTGAACAAATGAGTAAGGTTGCCTATGGAGGCTGGAATTTCTCCTGAAAGTTTGTTTCCACTTAAACCCAATACTTGCATCTTTTGAAACTTCCCGAAAGAAGTAGGAATGATACCCGTGAAGTGATTATTATATAAGGTCAAGAGAGTTAAGTTGACAAGATTCTCTAATGATGCAGGAAGAGTTCCAGATATTTCATTGGCTCCAAGAAATAATTTAGTGAGTTGGGTGGACAAGTTGGATATTGAATTGGGCAAAACACCTTCGAATTGGTTTGTATCTAAATCCAATAAGTGAAGTCTGCTACAGTTTGTTAAAGATGTTACGAAATGGAAGTCCCTTCCTAGGTGATTGCCACCCAAATGTAGCAAGTAAAGATCCAACAGATTTCCCAAATTAGTTGGAACTGATCCTATAAAATTGTTATCACCTAAATCAATGTGTTGAAGCTGAGTTGCATTGCATAATGAAGCAGGGATTGGCCCAAAGAAATCATTGATAGCAACTTGAAGAAGTTGGAGATTAGGAAGATTGAGGCCTATGTTAAGTGGAAGTGTGCCATTAAGTTGGTTGTATGGAACTGACAAGATTTGGAGAGATGACACATTGTAAAGAGAGGAAGGGATTGTACCTGACAATTTATTGACCCCAATTGCAAATACTCTTAAGCCTTTTAATTGGCCTATGGCATCTGGAATAGTTCCCACCAAATTATTGTATGATGCAAAGAAATATTCGAGTGACGAAAGATTTCCAAAATATGGTGGAATACCTCCTGTTAGATTGTTCCCAGAAAAACGAAGTGTTTCAAGCTTCATCAAAGAGCCTAGCTCAGTTGGAATCTTCCCTTTAAGGTTGTTTACCCTAAGATTTATGAACCTGAGATTGGAGCAATTGGACAAGCTGGATGGAATTTCCCCTTCCAACGTGTTATTGTTGAGATTGAGCTGTTGTAGTCGGTATAAATGACTGACTTCTTGTGGAATTTTACCATAGAAGCTGTTATTTTGGAGGTTGATCAACCTAAGAAAGGTGAGATTTCCAATATCAGGTGATATGGATCCACGTAACTTATAGCCCTCTAGGTTCAAGGCCGTGACTCTTTGGTGCCAACGGCCGCATGTGATTCCATGCCAGTTGCAGAAGTTCATAGAATCATTCCATGAACTCAATATGTTAAAGGGATCTTGAGGTACAGATTCTTTGAATTTGAGCAAAGCCAAACGATCAGTCTCGTTTGTTGGAGCAGTGGTTGTAATGGCGGTTTGCAAGCAGAGTAGGCATGTGGAAAAGAGAAGAATCACATGAAGGTATATAGAACTAGATGATGCACACAAATTGGTTTGTTGAAGTGTCATTTGGTTTGGAGAAGAAGGAAGCTGGTGACTATGTGAAATGGAGGCTGATGAATCCATTGGGGTCAAGGGCGGAATATGCACTTATATTGAAATCGTACTCCACTAAATACGTTAGCTTATAGTCTTGTACTAATAAAAATTCTGTATTCCCCACAAATCATAATAACATGACATTATTTTTTTCTTTATAAAGTAACTAAGATTTAAAATAAAATAAAAATCAGATATATCTCCTACTGCCAATTAATTTGATGAAATATAAAAATCACACGTTAAATGATTTTTCCACCATTTCTCCCCCGTTCCGATACCTTTCTTTGTTTACTTTTTAAAATTTTCATCATTCCTTATTTTTAGTGGGGGGGGGGGGGGGCAGATTTTCTGCCACTCTCCTCCTTTCCAATTTGAATCTAGTTTCTTTTCTTAATTCTTTCACTATTTTATTCTTATTGGCAAATGAACAATACGGGCTTAAAATATTTGAACATGTTTGTCCACCACTCTTTCCCTATTCCCATGCCTTTCCTTCTTTCTTCACCTCTTCAAATTTTCTTCAATTTGAAATTTTAATGAGAGAGAGAAGAGTGTCATTTTCCTTAGGCTTTGTTTAGTTGAGAGATGGGAAAGTGGAAGATAGAAGATATTTAATTTTCTCTTATGCGTGTTTAGTTGGGGATGAAAAACTCATTTGTTTGATTGTAAAGAAAAACAAGATGATAGAAAATATAGTTTAAATAAATTTACTTATGCTCCTATTACATTAAAAAATTTAATAATTTAAAAGAAAAAAATTGCTGTATAAAAAAAAAAAACAACAACAACAACGTGTGGGAGGAGATAGAGGTAGATGAGTAATTTTCCATAAACCCCTCTTTCCCCATAATTTCTCCCTAAATGGGGAGATTTCAAAATCACCCAAAATGGTGGGTCTAAGGAGAAAACTCTTGGATCCCCCATTCCCCCCCTCCCTCTCAACCAAATACCCTCCATTCCCATTTTCTCTCCACTTTTTACCATCTCATTTTCCATCATCCAATAATCATTTCAACCAAATGGGCCTTATAGGTTTAGGGTGGAGTTTCATTTCCCCAAATGTCAAGTAAAATTTTCGTAATTTTATTTAATAAAAAAATGTTTTAGTAGCATTTTTATCATTTTTGAGGTTTTGGGTATTTTGGTCAAAACAAAGCTGTTAAGGTATTTCAATTGTTTTAGGAGTTTTGTGAATTATTAATTTAGCCGCTCGTGTTAGTTAATCACTTAGGTTGTGTTTGGCAATATCTAGTTGGAACTATTTAAGATGCTTATAATTGGGGGTAGTGTTGTGAAATTTTAAAATACTCGCAAGTGTACGAACCGTACCGAAGTATAGTTGGACAAGAACGAGGTCGAACCCACAGGGACTTGAATGAACGTAGGAAAATTAAATCAAATCTTAACCAAATTAATCCTAATCTAGTTTAATAAAAATTGGTTGTTTGCAATTAAATATACTAAACAAATAATAAAATTAAGCAAATAGCAAAAGATATAAAGTAATGAAAAGATGTAAACAATCAAGGGAAAGGAATTAAGGTTTTGGAATCCACCTTGTAAGTCATATCAGTATATATTTATGATCATTAATTTTTCCCAACTCACTACATGATAATCTAGAAATCAATCTTGCTATCATGGAAAATATCATCATTTAAACCCTTATTTTAAAAATCAAAAGCATGTTCTTCTTCGCTTCTTAAGTATAAAATCAAATCATCAATTGTATCCGTAGCCAAACAAATCACAAGATATATCCAATTCTAAAAATCAAATCATAAATTGTATCCATTGATAAACAAATCACAAGTGATATCCAATTTTATAATCAAGAATTAATAAACCAAGCATTCAATTAATTAAGACAAATCCTAAATCATGAGAAAAACATGATTGAACTCATATCTAGAATCTCATCTTAGTCAATTGATATGAAGCAAGAACAATGTAAATCATTAAAGAACAATTATTATGGGAAAAATCAAATCACATAAATATTATTGATAATCCTTAACAAGGTTTCATTCTCAACCCTAATTATAAATTTAGCTACTCATAGTAATTGAAAGAAAACACAAAAATAAAATACTAAACATTAAACTAGACAAATAAAATAAAACTAACTGTCATGGAAGAAAACCAAAGAAGTAGCCACACTCTCTATACATTCAGCCCTCAGCCCTAGCACTAGCCTCTGCCTCAGCCTCCCTGAATTTTGCCCTAAAGAGCCTTTAAATAGGTCAAGGAATCCTATTACAAGTTGAATTCCCGTTTGGAGAAAATTCCAGATTTTTAGGCTTCACTTAACCGACGGTTTTGGCCCATTTAACATCAGAATTTGGACTTTTGGTAAACTACAAAGTTGTAGCCCTTTACGTTACTGTTCCAGCCCAACTTGAATCATCTCGATTGGACATCTGAGCCAAAAGTTATGCCAAAAATACTAACTGATGTGTAGTCTGGAATCCTAATCCGAATTGGACTTGGATTTGGTGCATATTTCCTTTGATTTCTTGCTCCAATTGGACTTAAATTTAATTGGGTTGGTCTTTTCTTGAATTCATGCCTGGCTGAATGTAAGTTGGCTTGATTCAATTGGCCTAGGCCCACTTTGCATGTAAAACCCTTGTTACCTACAACACAAAAATATTATATAATCAGTCACAAAATAACATAAAAGTAAGACTAAATATATAGACATGTGAGTACTTTATTGTATATATTTCATGCACATCAGGTAGAAGCACTAGAAGTCAAGAACCCAAATCGGAGAATGGCAAATGGCTTATATTAAAAGGATGTATGAAGATTACTACTTACTAGATGAAACTAAGTCCAGTATACTTTTATTATGTACCTAAATTAGTTACAGCTAACTTATTAAGATCCATAGCATTAGAAGTTCCGATATCCTTTATTTTTCTCTCGTGGCCCTAGCTCTTTGTAGGAGAGTTTCTCTCATGCTTTTTTTATTATTTTTTTTTTTCTGAAATTCTCTCATGCTTGTATATATATATATATATTAAGTTGTTAATTATATTAATATTTTCTCCTTTCAGTGGGAAAAAAAAGTTGCGTATTGACTACGACTAGTTCGTTTAGGTCGTGCAAATTATTGAAGGTCCATACCTCCCAATAAAACATTTACCAAGAATCTATTTTTCCAATGCATCGATGCTATCAGCTATGTGTGAACATTTGCAGGTAGGAAATCATGACCGTGCTGAATTATATAAGTAGTAAGCTTTCCACTCACACTTGAATTCACAATGGACATTGGGGATTAGAGACCTGGAAGTGAACTGTAATTCACAGTGTGTGACAACGGAGCTCTCAACTCACACCACCCCGTACGTTAAGCCTCGGTCAAGTTACGCATGATATAAAAATCCTACCGAGTAGTTTCCGCGATACAAGCTTTGGAACTGTGTCTAGTCAAGGAAATAAGGTTAGGCTGCAAAACAACTGGCAGTAATCCATGATGATGATGTAGACTACTGCCAGTTGCTTTGCAGCCTAACCTTATTTCCTTGACTAGACACAGTTCCAAAGCTTGTATTGTGGAAACTACTCGGTAGGATTTTTATATCATGCATAAGTTGACCAAGGCTTAAGTGCTTAACGTACATAGTGGTGTGAGTTGAGAGCTCCGTTGTCACTTGTCACACACTGTGAATTAAAGTTCACTTCCAGGTCTCTAATCGATCCCCAGTGACCACTGCGAATTCATTTTGCATTTGTAAATAAGGTTAGGCTGCAAAGCAACTGGCAGTAGGGTCCCAATACACTACATGATGTTTATGGTGTACATCATGTAGTGTATTGGGTGGAACAGTGGTAGAAATCTATATATTCCTGAATTTCGAATATTAAATAGCTACTGATCATGTACAACATTTATAAGTTTCAATCAAATAAACCACTATCGTTTATCTCAGCAAAAAAAAAAAAAAAAAAATGTTTAAGGTTGTTCTAGATTTCAATAAAAATTTTAATGGTGATGATGTCATAAAAAAAATTAAAGAATACGCAAGCCCCGCGTCTAAAAAAATATGAAGGAAAATGTTTTTTAAAAAATGTTGCAAGTTCCATATGAAAGGGAAAAAAAAAAAAAACGTTATGCTTCTTTCTTTATAAATAGTACACTGCTTCATGATTTTTATAAATAAGTATTAAATGAATATGTCAAAAGTTTTGTAGCACAACTAGTTAGGTAATTCTAATTTTTAACAATGATATTTAGAGTTTAAGTTTTCTATTTTTTTTATTGTAACTATTGAATTATCAGGAACAAAAAAGTGACAGGATAGTTTTAGTATTATTAAGTCAAATGAATAACTTAACCCATTTATTCTTAGTAATAATTTATGATAAAATGACATATTATCATTTTTTTAAAATAAAAAAAAAAATGAATAAAAACAACGGTCGAAATCGGTTTTGGTTCCTCAATTTGACATGTCACTAGTAATTAGTTTTAATCAATTTTTAACCAATTCTACAATTGGCTAGTTTTTACTAGCTAGGATCGCATCGGCCTAGATAACAATTCATTGTTAATTTAATCAGATCGATCGATTTGATTCCATTATTAAAACCATGTTATTTTATGCAAGACAAATACCAAATAACAATTTAAGATGTTAGTTGGTAGACCTTGGCAAAATTGAACCCCAACCCAAGATTTTTTGACTCGGAGAAACAGTCGAGTCAACTCGTGCCAATCAGTTGGAATGTTGGGTTGGGTCAAATCAACCCATGACCCAACCCAACCTGTTTTTAAAAGAATGGACTTAAAAGGAAATTCATTTTGCTTATTATTATTTATAATCTTTAAATTTTGAAAGTCATATACAAAGTTGTATGATTTTCCTTATTGGAAAGAGAATTATAGTCAGTTTTCAAAGCTTTTGTTAATGGCATGCGACCTCTTAAGCATTTCAATAATCGTGATTACTTCTTACTCAACTTTTAGCATTAGAGGTAAAATTCGTACTTATTATCAATCTTGTCTTTTGCTCAATAATGTGAGAGATTTGCACTCAAATTAGGTTATATGGATTTTGAGGTGATATATACATATATAGACTTATAGATTTAGTCATAATTATAAAATTTAAACCCTTGATTACTTTGTATACTTAATTTATATTAAAATTTTGTATTGTAAATGAAAATTTTAATGAAATTACTCGCCAACCTAAGATGCAATTATTAAGTATGAATATTTCCACTATAAGATCTACCTACCAACATCGAGTAGATTGAGGTGTTATTCAAATTAAATATTTAACTTTTTTTTTTCTTTACCTAATGTGTTAGGTTTTATTCTTAAAGTTTTATTTGCTTAGTTATCTTTCTTGGTAATTTAACTTTATTATTATTTTATATGCAACAAGTGCATTTGAGGAGATTGATATGGTCCACATCTTCTATAATGTGTGTGTATATATATATGGTCCACATCATCTTGTTTTTTTTTTTTTTTTTTTAATTATAATTTTTTTGTGGTGATGATAATATTTGTGAGTTTTGGATTGTGTAAAAGTAAAAGAATTTGTGTTTTATAATTTTTATTCAACTTTTACTTTTGCTTAGTTTTCCTTTTTTTGGTTCACTTATTTGCATTGAAAAAGAAGATAAAGACAATATCATATTATTGTTATTGTTGTTGTTGTTGTTGTTGTTGTTATTTGAAAAAATACTAGTCAACCTGATCGAACCCAATTGATTCAACATGTAACTAGATGGACTCAGCTTGTTTTGTAATCTGTTTTGGATAACTTGTTTCTTACCCAAATCCGAATGAGTCTAATTCTAATTTTATCAACCCAACCCGTTTGCCAAATCTACCTGTAATACCCGAAAAAAAAAAAAAATAAATAAATAAATGAAAAGATTAAAAGGAAGGGTATTTAAGTAAATCTTTTGTGGGGTCAATTTTATAATTTATAATTATAAGGGAGTTTTTAGAAAATAAAGTTGAAACCCTAGCTATATATATAAGCTTATTAAGTCAATGTATATGGGAAGATATGTTGAGAGAGAAGACTACTCAAAAGAATCCTTGGGTCCCGTGGCCTAATGGACACAAAACAAAGCTTAAACATACCTCCATAATATGCAATCCCATGATGGTATCAAGCCTCTTTTTTTCTTCAAGATTGTAAACATTGAGAGATTGGTGGAGCTATTTGATGCTAAATCTGTGGAAGCTATTAAGAAGAAGATTGTCATCCCTTCTTCACGAAGACAAGATTGACTGATATCAATTAAAGACCCAAGGTTTTTCAAAAAAAAAAAAAAAATTAAAGACCCAAGGGAAAGTTTTGTTTTATATCAGCAAATGTGACAAGTCAAGACCATAGGGTAAATCATAAATGTAAGCACGGGTTAATTGGAAAAGTCTATGGAAATCCCAACAGGCATCCTACCCCCAAAACGGAACATAGCTCTGAGATTGCAATTGCTGGGGATATTTGGTTAGGAAGCTTATGGGGCTTTGAGATCTGGGATTCTCCCTATTTCGAATAATAAAGATATTGTGAAGCTATCGCTGGACCGCCATAGTCTTTCCAAATTTGGATTCTCCTACAAATTATTTACAAGAACAATGTACTGCTCAAATTGCTTTCACACTTGAAGTAATCTAGAATCTCAGAAATCAAGTAGAGCACAATGATTCATAGATCAACATCATGACCACTATCAATTCAATGGAACACAAGGTGAAATCTAAGGATTTTTATTTTTTTTATTTTTATTTTTATAGAGGAAGTGTTAGGGTAAAGTTCTTTTTGGAATAGCTTTTGGAGATAAGTAACCTTATCTTAATTGGTTTTATTTTGCGTATGTAGGTGCTCAAGAATTTTTGCCTTTGGCTTTGGCTTTTTTGGCTTGATTGCCTTGCCTTGGCTTGAATTCTTGTTGTCCCACATTGGAAAGATATCTTCCCTCTTTCTACCTTATAAGGGATGAGCCAATAAGAAAGAGTACCTAGTGTACTCTTTCTTATTGGCTCATCCCTTATAAGGTAGAAAGAGGGAAGATATCTTTCCAATGTGGGACAACAAGAATTCAAGCCAAGGCAAGGCAATCAAGCCAAAAAAGCCAAAGCCAAAGGCAAGAATTCTTGAGCACCTACAGCGTATTTTAACTACTGAAAATTGTTTACAGTTGTTACAATTTTATTTCTATTGTATTACCGATTTCAAGTAAAGAATTATCACAAATATATCTGATTACTGAAAATATGAGGTATTTTATTTAATAGTTTTTAACTATACTAATTCAAAGTAAAGAATAAAAAATTTTCACAAATATATATGAGCATTGAATATAAGATTTATTTAATTTAATTATTTTTTTAGCTATATTGATTTAAAGTAAAGAATATAGAAATATCACAAATATATTTCAATATTGAATATATGATTATATATATGTATTTGAATAAGATATATTTTTTTTAGAAACTATGATTTCATATATATAATTATGGATAATCTGACTATGAATTGATTCTGATACCCAAAACAATGGGGGTCATTCATTGGTACTTTGATACCCAACCAATGTGAGTTATTCATTGGTACTTTGATGCCCAGTCACGGGGATATAGTGTAACCATAGTCATAAGATTGTTAAGAATATGAATTACATTTGAATATTTGACTATTTTGAGTCCTTAAAACTACATATGTGATTTTGGAAATGTTTGAGTATTTGAATTATTTTGAGTCACTAAAACTGCTTATGTGTTTTTGGAACCTATTGTAAGTTATAGCTTTTGATATATGGAAAACTGACTATTTTCTAAACCATCTATGATATATTTGTAAGATTAAAGTATGTGACCTATGTGCAAATTATTATTTTAAGACTATGAAACTTCTTCAGTTATTTTGAAAACGCATAGTATATTATAGCTTTTGAAAACACATATTACATCTTATACTTTATAGATCTATTGCTTGATAAAACTTATTAGGACTTTGGTTACTTATTGAGTTGTCAACTCACCCCCTTTTTCCCATCCAATTTCAGATTGTGAAGAATAGCAAGTTTTGGGAGTTTTGCTGTTGTGTTGTGAGCATGAAAGAAGCTTAGTAAGTTTGGGATTAGATGGTCCGGTAATGGTCTTATATCTTTTGGTCAATTGACATTATGTACATGAGGTTTGGAATTGTTCTATTAAATTATTGGAGATCTTTTCAGAATTGCATTATTGAGGATATTTTCAAAATTTATTAATGAAATTTTCTTTGAGGATAATTATTTAATTGCTAAGAAGGTCTTGCATACTTGTAGGGTGATTACATTATAAGGGTGCGGCCGTTGTCACGTGCCTATCTTTATGGTTGGGTTCGGGTCGTGACACTACCAATTGGTTCCATTGCTAAAGGTTTGTAACTTAAAAGTGCAGTAGGCTATAATATAGCTTTAAAAAGATAAGAATGAAACAAAGATATAGGATAATTGGACAAGAATGAACTTTTCACCATCTTTGAATTTTGCCTTAAGCGTAAGAATAATATGTCTAATGACATAAAAAATTTTATGATATTTTTTATAATTTATGAGGTGATAGATTATGATTGATGTATGTAGGATTGATGGTAGCGTTGGTTCAAAAAAATTGTTGTTGACTAATTACAATCTGTCATCTACAACGAGTATTGTAAGGTGTCTGTTAAGGAATTTTTTCTTTTATGTCAGATTTTTTATTAGTTTTATATGATATGAAGCCAGTGGAACTAACTTTTTAAATTCCACTTATTATTTCAGTCATATTTTTAGCTAATCTCTAATTCATGCAACTTTTTTATTAGTTGAATTCCATGACAACTCATCCTTAACTGCAAGCACCTTATGATGCTCATTAACATTGCCCTTTATTATATGTGTACCACTCTTGAATTGAAAAAATAGCGTGGTTTGATACTAACATGAAGAAGAATCAATTATTTTCACATTGAATGTTCCACATTTTTCCAACGGGAATGGTTTGATAGTTTCACGTAGGGGTGGAAATTCGTGTTCGCATGTCGGGTTCGTGTCGTGTCAACTCATGAGTATCCGACTATATGGGTCAACACTAACCTGACATGTTTATTAAACAGGTTAAAATTCCTCAACCCTAATACAATCAATTTATTAAACGGGTTAGTCGTTTTGACCTCTTTATCAGATTTTATCAAAATGAAATAAAAATAAATTATGAAAAAACAAACAAATAAATATCTTTAATATAAAATCCAGAACTAACGAGTAGCTGCATCACAAATAATAATTCAAAACTAAAGCATATCTTAATATCACAAATAATCAATCACAATATGTCAAAGAAAATAAATCACAACAACTAATAAGTTTATATACCTAGGATTTGAAGGGTATATTGGTAAAATATCATTTAATCAGACGGGTCAAACAGATTCCATTGGTTGAACACTAACTCAATCTGTTTATTAAACGGGTCAATCATGTCAATCTAAAGATGACACGAATCCATTAAGTCTCAACCCTTAACTTACTAATTTCGTATCGTATCGTATCGAGTTTACGGGTCGTGTTCAATTTTACCACCTCTAGTTTCACGTGGGTTTCTTGGACGATGTTTAACATTATCATAAAGTCATTGACTCCACACTTGACGTTTGAATCGTGATTTTCCACCGTGTTTGACACTTCGCATGGTAATAAATTTGTCCCTGCTGCCTTGCAAAAAACGATGACAGTAATTCCGAAAGTCTCAACTTTCAAGTCATTGTTTTACTAACAAATTTGGTTCTAACGTTCCACTCGATTTTCTCACTGAATAAAGAAAATTTGTAAGTCACATTTTCAGTTCATAAAAACAGTCTACGTAATACACTGTGTGAAATAAACAATACCAAGAAATAGTAATACTGTCTGAAAAGGAATATCGGCTAGCGGGGTTTAGATGGCAACAATGCCGTGAGGTGTTAGAAATGAAAAATGATTTTCCTCTCTCAAATGAGGTGCCCCTACCATCTCTTTAGAAAGGCTTTAGGCCTGGGGTTCAAGTAATAATTTAGCAATAATAGTGCGATTTGGGATGCTTTAGGCCTATTTGATAAGAGGTTTTTAGTAACGTTGGTTAAGTTTTGTGGAAATATATGTAGGTAAAAAAGTGTGTGGATATACGTGTTGTGGTGTTTAAATAACAGTTGATGTTGTTTAAACACCATTACCAAATGGGGCCTTTATGTTTGTAATTCAAATCTCATCTTTCCCTCCTCTTTTGTAGTTTTTATGCCATACACCATATCAATCATACTTAATTACTTTAGGCTTTGTTTGATTGGATGGTAGAAGAGATTTAGTTTTACCTTATGTGTGTTGGGTTGGGGGATGAAAAAGTGAAGAAATCGAAAATTCTTTTGTTTGGCTGAGAAGAAAATTGAAATGGTAGAAAATGTAGTTTATATAAATTTATTTCATGCCCCTATTACATTAAAAAAATAATAATAGTTGAAAAGAAAAAAGAAATTGTCGGAAAATTTAGACCCTATTTGATAGAATTAACCAATTTTAAGTTAAGTGATTAATTAGTCAAATTATGAATAGTCCTTGGTTAAATAAACAAATATCAATATCATGCATAGCGGAATAGTAAATAAGACAAGATATGATGACCCATGAAAACTAATGAAACAGACTAATTTCACAAAAAAAAGGGGAAAAATCTTCCCAAAAAGCAATCCTCTATAATAAAGAAAAGTTTAAGAGCTAGTACAAAATTTTTGTGCCTACACTCTACAATCTCATCTGGTGAACTTAGAGTAGAAACTTTCTATCACTTTAGAACCTCTTAACTCTTCAATATATGAACACTTTATGGATGATTTACCCACAATTACAAACAGAACCCCCAACTAACTCCGATTTTATTTTTTGAATTTGATAATATACAAAATGTCATATTATTTAAAAAATTTAAATAATGTGATACTAGATACACATTTAAATTTATAATATTTAATGTGAATCACAAAACGAATATATTTCAAATGGATATGACCCAAATATGTATGGTGGATACTTAGAAAAAAAAAAAAAGCACATGTTAGTGTGAGATCATTCAAATCAGGAAATGGTATGGTTTTTTATTGAATTTAGTATCATAAATATTGAAATGTCACAAAATATGTCAAGAGTTTTGTGATTTAGTACCATTTTTTTTTATGGGTTTAGTATCATTTTCACTCTACCTTATGAGGAGACTTTGGATCATAATCCCCTAGAGGAGAATAATATTACCATAATAGACAATGAAAAAAAAAATAATTTGGGACTACAGTGAAAATCATATTAATAAGAAGATGCTCGCGCTTTAAGCTGGGAGTCTGGGAAATGGAGATGGTGATATTAGAGGATTTAAAGTTTTCGGCAAAGGCCTTTATAAGTCGTCAGATCTCATGTAGTGGCCCATGGATTACGAAAATGGGTCTTATCTTGCCTAGTCAACTCTCACTAGTAGGGGTGCTGTTATTGTGTAGTATGGGAATCCCTCTAGAGGGATGGGCAGGCCCCATGGGAGGGGTGGGTGAAGGCCTTCAGCGAGTTGATCCATCTATTGATTGTTGGACTCTACTTTTTTTTTTTTTTAATTATTATTAAGTGGTTGGGATTGCCTTGTATTTATTTTTAATCAAAATGAATAAATTAATATTCTATACTTATCTATTTATATAATATTTAAAAATTGAAGGGTATCATTTATTATTTTTAGTCTCATTTTAAGCCACATCAATGTAACATTTTGGTCAGTAAAAAAAAATGTAACATTTTGGTACATTTTGATATAATTTGGTCTAGTTCGGTACATTTTGAACTAATTGAATCTTAAATTGATTCTTTGGTAAGTTGCTTTTTTGGTTTTTGGCTCAAAATTTGATTTTTTCTTTTTCTTAATTTAGGTTCAAAAGTACAAAATTTTATTATATTTAGGTCAAACGCTTTAGCTTTTGGCTAAAAAATACAAACAAAATAAATATAAAAAATTAGAGAAATGAACACTAAAAAGTAATAAAAATGATAAATAGTGATTAGAGAAACAAACCTTAGATGCGTGAGTTTGTGACTAGTCAAAATAATGATTAGAGTAAAAATAATGTATTTATATGAATATTTACATTCAATTAAAATAGAATGAGTAATTGTTTCACATTGTTTAAGAGAGTGTTTTATGTGTAGTATAACTTGCCACACACTCCTTTAAAAGTTATCATGACTTTTGAGTGGAGTTTGTGGTGTGTTTTTATGTTAAAACTCATTTCCTTTAACATCTCTAACATTCTTTGCCAAGAGATTGCCCATGCTTACCTTTGGTCTTCCTTTCATACTTTTTATATGCCTTATTAACAATGTCATTAAAATTAAGGAAAAAAAAATAGATAGAGAGTTTATGGATACAATTTTTATCACAACTTTGATCTAGTTGATTGTGAGTGGTGGAAAAAATGTGGATGGACTTATTTGAAGTGATTGTCCACTATTCACATTTGACCACTTCATAAGTTTTGACAAAAATTTTGGTCCTAGAAGAACAAAAAATAAAAAAAGAGAGGAGAAATTACATCAACTTCCATGTAAGGGAACGATGGTGACCCATTATGTTTTGTAGAAATGCTATCATATTCTTCAAACTGTATAAGCATAATATATAATGAAATCTTTATTATATTATAAAAGAGGTAAACCATGATTCTCTTTATTGTTATTATTATTATTCAAGGCAAAAGTGGGGCTTACACCCATCTTTAGCACCTGCGAGTCAGGGAGAAAATAGATGTTTATGGGACCATTTCACATGCAATAAGCAAGCCAAGAGGCTAAATTATGGGTGAGGAAATTAAAGTTTCTAATAACAAAATGGAAACCCCAACAAGTCAAAGGGATGAACTATAAAGAACTAAGAACTAAGGAAGTCATACACTGATCGTTCAAACAATGGAGATTAAACAAGCAAGCCACACACAAATGCCAAATCTTTGCTCAACAGAGGTAACAAGTAGATTCCAATGATGACCTCTTCGAGTAATTTTTAGGTATTTCCGGAGTATGATGACGTGGTGCTCCATGCTCTCACATTTATATTGGATCCCACTAATTAAGTTTATGATGGAGGCTACTACAAATATATGAGGGAGGAGCAAGACATCATCATACTTCGAGATTTGAGTGGAGGCTTCTTAGTATTTTTTTTTTTTTTTTTTTTTTTTTTTTTTTTTTGTAAAAATAGAATATTTAGCAAAAAGAAAAAAGCATGTTTTGCTTGAGGCCATTGAAAAATAAATGAAAACTAAAGTACCTTATTCATTAAAGTTCTTGGTCTAAATAGTCAAAATATTTAGTGAGAACGGCGAAATCAAATGAACAATCATGATTCCCATAAAAAATAAAAAAAAATTGAACAATCATGATTATCTAAGAAAAAAAGATTTAAAAAAAAAAAATCTATGCTAGTGTTTATGGAAAATTAATTGGAACAAAGAAAGAAAACATGTATCTAAAAAAACATATAATGTCTAGTAATTATTTTACGAAATAATTGTCATGCGATATTCTACTTAAGTGAATTCAAAATTGAAATATAGCTTTACCTCAACCTGGATTCTACTAGATAGGTCCACCTCTGCAGATCCTAGAACCAAGAAAAGCTTTTTTTAGCTAATGTAGTTCTCTAGTAACTTTCTCCATATTCATTCTTTCTTTTGGCGACTCCACTAAACAAGCAAGTCCAATTTCAAGGACTGAGACTAAGCACTTATGCAGATTGGCATCAATTTGACATAGGTTCACAATACCATGAGTTCTGCTTGAATTTCATTTTCATTATTATTTTCATGGGCCACGGTTGATGTTGCAGTTTCTTCAACTTCTCTTGGTAGAAGGATTGGGTCTACACTCTGACCAACCCTTTCTGGCAGAGTCATCTTAGCAAAATTATGGAGATTGAGACCATCTTTAAACATTTTGTCAGTGGGTCTCTTCCCCAAGAACATCACTAGTAAAAATATCCCGTAGCTATACACATCCCCCTTTGTTGAAGCCTCACAACCCATGCCATACTCTACACACATTATGTTATGAAAGGAGATTTTACAGTTCTTGTTCATAATGAGATTTTTGATTTAAGGATAGTGCAAATTCATTTGATTCGTTAAAAAAAAAAAAAAAAAAAAGTTAAAAAAAAAAATTGAACCCAAGGAAAAACATGATGATAGAGACCATGATTGTAAAAATTTCAAGCTAAAAAAAATGGTAAATATGCCCTTTAGAATAAAACTTTTGGGGTCTAGTAGAAGGAGGTAATATTAACGGTTTAGATGTAGTAGTAAAGGAAATTATATGGTTAATGGTTAGGATTAGGATAATCTAAACAAATTAATTTTTAAATGGTATGGTCATATAATCTGTGGGAGGACTTTCGTCTCGGCCCCCAATCAGGTATTGTTCGCTTTGGGATCACACACACTACGGTACACCCTTCCTTAGGCCAAAGGCTTATGAGGCAAGAGTGGGAGGCGTCTTTCCCCGATGTGGGATTGAGCAAATTCGTGCAGGTGGGACGTAGGTCGATCCTTGCCCATCCCAAAGCGAACAATACTTGATTGGGGGCTGAGATGAAAGTCCTCCCACATAATACTGGCCTTCCTAAATGCCTTGGCACCACAATCCACCCATGTTCAAAACAATATCATGTGTCCTATATTATTAATTAATTATCCATTACTTGAACTTCTGTTTGATGAAAACTTGTTTAGATTAGGACACATGAATAAAATAGTAAAATTACACAATAAGTTTTGAAAGCAACTACACCATATTTGATATAGCCGATTGGAAAGCTATCATCACAAAGATATGGTGTTGAGGAAATAAATGTTAAAAAAAAAAAAAAACTAAGCGAATGGATAGTCAGTAATATTTGTCAACTAATTTAATCAATGCTTAAATCAGGTTTAAAGCTTTTCTTACTTTGAGTTTTTTTTTTTTTTTTTTTTTTTTAATTATAAAAAAAGAAACAATAAATTAAGTGTGTATTCGTGTTTCCATGTTGCATGTGAGAGAGAGAATTTTTGTGTTGATAGTAAAGTAACTGCAATTAAAAATAAAAAATGTTTCAAAAACTAATTTTAATGTTAGAATTTATACACAATTGGAAAGGCATTACTTGGAGCGGCATAGCCAATAGATCCCTTTATCCCAATTGTACTAGATTGCTTTTGAGAAGAATCATTGGTGGTTGGGAGGTGTCTTGCTAAGCCAAAATCGCTTACACAAGCAATCATATCTTTATCAAGGAGAATATTGCTCGACTTTAAATCACAATGAATAATTGGTTGTGCTGAATGATTGTGAACATAATCTATTGCAGAATCCACATCAATGGCAACATTAAGTATTTGAAGAAGGCTTAAGTTCCTTGACTGTTTTTCGTTGTCCATCACCGGATGCAGCCAAATATCTAAGCTCCCATTTGTCATGAATTCATAGACTAGGGCTTTGAATTGATTCCCACTATAGTCCATGCTAGAGCAACATGTTAATATCTTAACAAGATTCCGACGCCGGATGTTTTGTAAGGCATTGCATTCAGCCATGAAACTTTTGGAAGCTCTCTTGTGTTGAAGGTTAAGGACCTTTATTGCAACTAGTCTTTCTTCTTGATCAAGGGCTCCTTTATATACAAACCCAAAACTGCCAGATCCAATTAAATTATTAGGAGAGAATCCACAAGTTGCTTGATAGAGTTCTTTGATTAATCATTATTAATCAAATTCCAATAAAGCAATTTTACTTACTTATCATCATGAGTATAAAGTGTTTTTATTTCAACAAAGCAATTCTACTTATAACCATATATATATATATCAAATTCCAAAAAAAAAAAAAATCCCCAAAAAAATTGTATACATCATGTTTGACATATTAAAACACAATACTAAATAATAAACCCAAAAACATCCATCGGCTGCAAGATAGGACAAGGTAACAACAAGCTACTCTAGACCAAAACTAAAGTTGCCAAACACAACAGAAACAGAGAATTAGTAGAGATTCCTTAGATTTCTGTTGAAAACTAGTTCAAGTTGCTCTGCTCTACTTTAGGGTAACAAATATTTCGGTTAAACGAGGGTAATATGATACCTATCACAACCTCCAATCTATGTGGTTGAAAGCCAACATCCACATTTAGACTTAAAAGTACGCTACTTCTGCATTTATACTTGTATACAGTTTTCATTTATGTATATTTCTATATGTATGTATTGATGTATGCAAATAAAGATGTACACAAAAATCGCAATATAAATTACATGAACTAGTCGCTAACCCGTGCGATGCACGGGAAATGTATTGAGTACAATATATAATTTAATCTTTGTTTATTTTACTACAATAGCAAAATTGAATTTGTAAAATAAAATCATATAGCTAAAACATTTGTTAACAGCTATACGTTTCAGACATTTATTAAACTATATTATTACTATTATTATTATTATTATTATTATCAACTTAACAGTATTTTAATATATGATACCAACATGCTTCAAGAAAATGTCCAACACTGAAAACAATTTTGAAAACAAACTCAACTAAACAGTTTGATGAATAAATATATTACAATCTATAATATAAGCCAAGAAATAAACTTTGAAACCAATATGAACAAAATCCACGTCAAACAAAACCATTTCGATCATTAAGAATATGACTCACTAAAGTCATGAAAAACACAGGATTCATTACAAAAAAAAAAAAAAAAAAAAAAAGAATCAAAGAACATACACAACATGTACATACGCTATGAAAGTAAAAATAAGAAAAACAAAAGAGACATAAACACGGACAATTAAAGAAAAAATATAGGAAAAAAAAGTTAGGAATAGAAATATAAGATAAAGATGGGTTACCCTCAAAAAGAATAATCCATGGATATTCATTGAAATCTTCTAGATAATTTCTGATAATAGAAAAAATAAAACCCAAAAGTTATGATGTTAAAACTTCCAAAAGGCCAAAAAAATTAAAAAAAAAAAAAATCAGAAGATTCAAAGCTTCAAAAGTATTGAAATAAAACAATATAAATATATATATATATATATATATATATATTTAATTATGCAATAGAGAAATACAATAGAAAGAAGGGAATCCATGATTATAGCTTTTCTACTATTGAAATTGGCCAGACAATTAAATGTATTGCAAAAAATGAACTTAAAAATTCATATGTAAACCAAACAATTAGAAGATTTTGAGCCAAGAATTTATTAAAACAAAACAAAAATTATGTGACTACACAATGGAGAAATATAATAAACAAAAAAAATATGTCTACACAACATAGAAATATTAGAGAAATATGAGTTACCTTTTAAATGTTAAAATTCAAAATATTAAAACTTTTAAAAGGTTAAAAAAATTTGAAGATTTAATTAAAAGATTCAGGCCCAGCAATTAAATAAACAAAACAACAATTGACAAACTTATAAGAAAAAGCAACAAATCTATAATTTTTATTGAACAAATCAAATAACCCTAACCTTGATGCATTGACCGAAGAAGGAGAGGAGTCCAATACATAAGTGGAATATGTGAATTGTGAAGCATGAGCCGCCCTCAAAAAAAATCTTGAAGAAAAATAAGTTTTAAGGAGAAAATTGTGTTGCGGCAAAAGAAGATAATAGCAAATCTAATCATAAAATCTAAAATAAAAAGAATTTAAAATAAAAATAATAAAAAAATAATAATAAAAAGAGTAGTCCTCATACCTGATTTTACAACTGGTTAGAAATACACTCCTACCTACCTTCCCAGCACAATATTGTGGATAAACCACAATAGCGATAAGTAAGCAATTAGTGCAGTCTTGCTCAGACAAATCAGGCGTGCACTACACAAGTGCATATAATTTTTTAAAGTCTGTTGTGATTGCACTTCCAGCTGCATACTTGCGAAGAGAACCACCTGCTGCGGCTTCACTTGTTAGGTTATTCAGGGGCTTAGGTTTTCTACGCAAGCAATTCTTAAATAGGAGAGAGTAGAGGCGGTGGGAGAGTGTTCTTATTTGGCTAGAAGTCTAATTTGCATTGGAAAAAGAAAATAGTGATGAGGTGGAAAATTTAATTTAATTTAAATATTGTGCTGACGTGGAAAATTGTGGGAGTTTCAAAAGTTTCGGTTTTATATATATATATATATATATATAGATGAGGTGGTGGCAGAAGCTTAATGTTGATGGCAGCAAGAACCTAATCATGGCGACAAGGTCAGAATAACTAACCTCGTCTGTGGCCACACCTGCTCCCATTCCACTCTTATGTTATTCAAAATTACATAGGGAAAACGCTTTGTCTGACTCCACCAATTTCAGTGGTTCCAATATCACCTTAAATTTCTACCAATTGTACGTTATACTTCTAATCATAGTGATTAAATTAATTTATTAAAAAAATATTTCTTTTTTATATTCCACATTAATATTGATCATGAATCTTTGAAGCCCAAGTGATCAAGTTGAAGGGATATTAAATCCTTACTATGAAAATGAGTGCTCTCGAGCCTTAGGCCCGTGGAAGCAGGAATCGTCCCACAGTCACTTGTGGGAGTAAAGTGACCTTCTGCCTTTGGGTAGTAAGGTCAGGTGTGAGGTTTTTTATTGTGTTCTCTTAGGAAAATGGCAGAAGAGTTGGAGATACTATGGCAGAGACTGAAAGTTACGGAGGAAGAGGAGGAAAGCATCTCGCTGGGAGCTGATTGTACTAGAGCAGCAGTGGAGAGAGGAAAGAAATGTGTGTTTATGAAGGTGTTGTCAAGGAAAGGTTTAATGATAGAGGCGCTGCGAAAAAACATCAGGATGCTCTGGAAACCAAATAAAAACATCCAGCTCTTTGTAATAGGAGAAGAACTTTTCTTGGTAGAGTTTGAAGATGAACGTGACAAAAGACGGGTCATGGACATGAGGCCGTGGCACTATGAAAAACAATTGGTGTTGTTTCAAAAGTTTGAAGGAGATAAAAACCCAAAGGATATCTTGCTGAAATGGTCTCCTTTTTGGGTGCAAATATATAATCTTCCATTGAAGAGCCGAACAAAGGAAACGGGGAAAGCCATTGGAGAAAGCATTGGGAAGTTTATTGAAGTTGACGTGGAAGAAACTGGTGTTCAATGGGGTACTTGTCTAAGGGTACGGGTTGAGATAGATGTTACCCGGAAACTGATCAGAGGGCGAAAAATTAATATGGAGAAAGGAGAAACAAGGTGGGTGCATTTCAAATACGAGCGCCTTCCGAATTTTTGCTACAGGTGTGGGCTTTTAGAACATGATTTGAAGGATTTTCTGGAGGATTCAGGGAATGACAAAGCAGTGGGGAAGGGTGATCTCCAATATGGAGCTTGGTTGAGAGGAGAACCAATAAGAAAGGGAGGTTGGGAATTCGGTTTTGCAAAGAAGAAGTTCATCGGTGAAATGAAAAACAGAGTAAATTCCACAGAGGGTGGGTGGAATGGTATGGCTGAAGCGAATGAGGGGGCGGCGCGTGAAAATGAAGGACTGGATGCTATCTGCCTCGGGGAGGGTAGGCAGGAGCAGCAGGGTGATATGACTGGTGGGTGTGAGGTGACTACTGAGGAAAACGTGGAGAAGGGTATGGCTGAGAGCATTGGGAGAAGCCACATAGGAGAGCTAGTTGAGGTAGGAAAGGAAAACTGGGAATTTGGGAAAGGGAGTGGCGGGAAAGAGGCTTGTCAACATGGGAGGGCTGAGATGTTATCTAAGACTATTCCAAATTTCGAATTTGGGCAGGGCCAGGAGACGGTAAAGAAAGATAACAATGTGGGCTTGGGCTTGGGATTAGATGAGGGTAAGGAAGGCCCTATGGCCATGCAGTATGACCCAGAGGTGGGTTGGGTAGCAAATAAGCTAGGCCTGACTAGTGGCCACTGGAAAAGGAAAGTGAGGGCTGGGCCGGATGAGGAAATGAAGGAAGTGCAGGGCCCAATGCAGAGAAAAAGAGAAGGGGACTTAATACTCAGTGAGATTGATCAGAACGTGAGAGTTTCTAAACAAAGAAAGTGTGAAGGTTTGAGCAAGGAAGAAACAGGGGAAGAGTGTATCAAGGATGGCGGAGTGGCGGTGGCTGCAAGGCAGCACCGCCGAGCCAAATGACGACGCTAGCTTGGAACTGCCGGGGAATGGGATCAGCTCCGGCGGTTCGAGCTCTCACCGACGAGGTGAAGAAAGGCGATCCGGTTTTGGTTTTTCTAGCGAAGACCAAAGCTTCTCAGAGAAGGATTAAGGGGCTCCAACGCAAACTGGGTCTAACACAGGGCATTACGGTGCCGTCCGATGGCCGGAGTGGGGGCTTGGCAATGCTATGGAAAGAAGGAGCTGACGTGAGGCTCAAAAGCTGCTCAAATTCGCACATCGACGTGGTGGTGTGCGAGGGTAACGGAGCTTTGCCATGGCGAGCTACAGGATTTTACGGCCACCCCGATGCAGGTATGAGACCTATCTCATGGAATTTACTTGAATTATTAAATAGGCAGTGCAATATGCCTTGGGTTGTGTTTGGAGATTTTAATGAAATTCTGAATTCTGATGAAAAATTAGGATGGTTAGAGAGGGATGCTAGACAGATGGAATGTTTTAGGGAGTGTTTAAGTAATTATGGTTTGTTTGATTTGGGTTTTGTGGGTCAGAGATTCACCTGGTGTAATGGGAGAATTGGAGATCAACGAACTCTGGTTAGGCTAGATAGAATGGTAGCTAATGAGGCTTGGTTGAATTTGTTTCCGGAGGCGAAAGTAGTTCACAGATCAATGGCGGCCTCTGATCACTGTTTGTTGTCATTATCGATTAGAATGAGAGAGACGAGGAAGGTAGCTAGAAGAAGATTTATGTTTGAAGAGATGTGGACTAGGGAAGAGGGCTGTAGAGAGGTGATTGAAAGGGCCTGGGACCCTTTGGATTGTAATCCGGAGTTGCCGATTCAGAAACGCCTGAAATGCTGCCAGTTTCAGCTCCAGAATTGGAACCGGAGAGTGTTTGGAAATGTTAATAAATCTCTAAAACAGAAGCAAAGTCGATTACAACACTTAGAAGAGCTGAATTTACTTCACGAGTCGGCGGAGGAAGTTCAAAAGTTGAAAATGGAAATTAATGAAGTTATGCTCAGGGAGGAGATAATGTGGAATCAGAGGTCAAGGGTGCTGTGGATCAAATACGGTGATAGGAACACAAGGTTCTTTCATGCAACAGCGAACAATAGACAGAGGAAGAATAGAATTGAAGGAATAAATGATTCGGAGGGGAGGTGGAGAGAGAACGATGAGGAAGTTGAAGAGGTTATCCTGGAGTATTTCAGGGAGATTTATAGTACGACTTTCCCCACTGAGTTTGGTGCGAGTCTGGGGGCAGTAGGCAGGAGGGTGACGGAGGCCATGAATGACGACCTTTTAAAAGAATTTAAGGAAGAAGAAGTTTGGCAAGCTCTCATGCAAATGCATCCGACAAAATCTCCGGGACCGGACGGTATGTCCCCAATATTCTTCCAAAAGTATTGGGATGTGGTTGGGCCTCAAGTAGTTCAAAGTGTTATCCATACTCTTAGAACGGGTGTTATGCCAAATGGAGTTAATGATACATACATTTGTTTGATCCCCAAAGTAAAATGCCCCCAAAAAATTACAGAATATCGCCCAATTAGTTTATGTAATGTGATATATAAACTTGTATCCAAAGTTCTTGCTAATAGGTTGAAGAGGGTCCTTCCGGATGTTGTTGACGAAGCTCAAAGCGCTTTTGTTCCTGGAAGGCAAATCACAGATAACGTTCTAGTAGCGTTCGAAGTTATGCATTGCATTAATCAAAGAAGGAAGGGGAAAGAAGGGTTAATGGCAATTAAACTCGATATGAGCAAGGCGTACGATCGGGTTGAATGGGGGTATTTGGAGGCGATGATGCGAAGAATGGGTTTTCGGGAAAGATGGATATCTTTAATGATGATGTGTGTGACCACTGTTTCTTTCTCGGTGTTAATTAATGGGGAGCCAAAAGGAAGGATTGTCCCTACTAGAGGACTTAGGCAAGGAGATCCTATTTCTCCTTACCTATTTCTTTTATGTGCGGAAGGCCTCTCGGCCATGTTGCAAAGAAATGGGGGTGGGGAGGCCATGAGTGGGGTTCAAATATGTAGAAGGTCGCCAAGGATCTCTCATCTCCTTTTTGCGGATGATTGCATCGTCTTTGGCAAGGCGTCGTTGGAAGAGGGTTTAAAAGTCACCAAAATCCTTGAAAACTATGAAAGAGAGTCCGGGCAAAAGCTAAATAAGGAGAAGACTTCCCTCTTTTTTAGTAAGAACATGTCGATGGAGGTTAAAGAAGTGGTAAAGGAGATGTTTGGGGCTGAGATAATCCACCAACACGAGAGGTACTTAGGGCTGCCTCCGTTGGTAGGAAAGGGCAAGAGGAAAGCTTTTAATTGTATAAAGGATCAAGTGGGGTGGAAAATAGCAAGCTGGAAGGGTAGGTTACTGTCCACTGCAGGTCGGGAAATTTTGATAAAGGCAGTGGCGCAAGCTACCCCAACGTATACAATGAATTGTTTTATGCTACCCGACTCCCTTTGCAGCGAGCTAAACTCTCTGGTTCGTAACTTCTGATGGGGCCAAAGGGATAAAGAAAAGAAGCTTGCTTGGATTGCGTGGGGGAAGATGTGCAAGCCAAAAGCTGATGGGGGGATGGGTTTCAAAGATTTGAAGGCTTTTAATCTGGCCTTGTTGGCGAAACAAGGGTGGCGGCTCTCCCAAAACCCGTGCTCCCTTGCTCATAGAGTTCTAAAAGCAAGGTACTTCCCAGGCAACAACTTCATGGAGGCACAGCTTGGCAATATGCCGTCATACACTTGGAGGAGTTTGTTGGCAGCAAGAGAGATTCTGGAGAGGGGAATGCGGTGGAACATAGGAAATGGGCAAAAGGTGCGGATTTGGGCTGATAGATGGCTGCCAACCCCTCACTCTTTCAAGGTGATTAGCCCTAAACCTCAAGCTTTTGAAGGTGAAATGGTGGAGTCTCTAATTAATCAGTATGAGGGGGGCTGGGATAAAAATCTGGTGAGGAGTGTCTTTATCCCCCACGAAGCGGAAACTATCTTAAGTATTCCAATAAGCCTCTCTCTACCTGAGGACGCTGTGACATGGGCTTGGACTCCAAATGGGAGGTTCACGGTAAGCAGTGCCTATAAGGTGGCGTGTAGCTGGTTGTGTGAAAGAAGAAGCAAAGAGGAAGCTTGTGAGGTGTCGAATCCAGGAAAGGGCAGACAGTTCTGGAAATTCCTTTGGCAGTTGCACTGTCCTAGTAAGATAAAGCAATTTTTGTGGAGGGCGTGCAAGAATATTCTCCCTACGAACTACTGCCAAAAGCTTAGGAAAATTCCCATTGAGGAGGCGTGTGGGGTATGTGGAATGGTAGAGTCATCTGGGCATGCTTTATGGGATTGTGAGGCGGCGGGGGCTGTGTGGAGGGAGTCAAATATGCAGTTGCCTAAACTCAGAAATGCACACCGTGACTTCATGGAGGTTGTGTGGAAGCTTTGGGAAGGGAGAAGGGAGATAAATTGGGAGTGTTTTGCTACTACGGCTTGGTGCATTTGGAAGAATAGAAACTCCTTAAAATTTGAAGGGCGGGGCAAGGCAGTAAAGGTGATTGTCAAGGAGGCTAAGCTGCTGGTGGAGGAATTCAGATCAGGGAATATAAGGGAAAAGCTTCCTGTGGTGTTGAGAACTCAAGCATGGAGGCCACCTAGGGAGGGGTGGTATAAAGCTAATGTGGATGGGGCGGTGTTTAAGGAGACTAACAGCTGTGGTATTGGAGTTGTGATTAGAAATGACCAAGGCCAAATTATGGGAGCTATGAGTAAGAAGCTGAATCTCCCTTTAGGAGCTGTGGAAGTTGAAGCGAAAGCCTTTGAAGAAGGTATAATGCTAGCAGGGGACCTTGGTTTGAAGCAAATAATTCTGGAAGGAGATGCTCAGATTGTGACTAATGCTTTGCTGGGTAAGTGCTTGCCACCAACCTCAATTCAAATGCTTATTTCTGGTGCTAGTCGCTGGAAGCAATGGGTTCAGGAGTGGAAAGCCAGCTATGTCCGTAGAACAGGAAATTGGGCTGCTCATGTAATGGCTCAGAATGTCAAACTTATTACTGATTGTGTAGTGTGGGTAGAAGATACCCCACCAATGATTCAATGCCAAGTGCATAGAGATGTACTTTTGATGAACGAGTGTTCAAATTAATGAAAGCTATTTGTGTTGACTATCAAAAAAAAAAAAAAATCCTTACTCTGAAACATTTTATCTTGAGTACAAAGGTCACATGAATGCTATTATGTCCATTTCCATTAAAGCTACAAGAGAGTGGATTGCATTAAGCCTAGATACTGCTCTTATATTTTTATTGCATTTTCATTCAGGATACTTGACAAGAGCATGATTGGATATGGGTATCTAGTAGGTTGAAATTGATAGCACTCTAAAGAGTCGAGAAGGTTGGTGAAGAAGTTCAATGTGTAGCATAGAAGCTTCTGCATGAACTTCCAATCTTAGCTGTCTCTGTGTAAGGCTGATTACATGACTCTGTTGTTCCTTTTCTGGCTTACTTTAAAAAATAAAAGAAAAAAAAATGAAGATGAAAATTGCTTTGCCTGTCAGTTTAAATCAACTAGTTAGTAGGGGACAAGATGTACTTCTTTTGAACACTGGTTTGAAGATGAAAAGAAAAGGCTAAAGGACTTTATCCCTGTTGAGACACTTATAGCACCAGATGATTCGCGTTAGAATAAAATATCTATTATTTTCAACATCCTATCTTAAATGAATTTTTTTTTTCCTGAACTCTACACAATATATTTCATGTGCTTAGGCAACAAGATGTCTGTTTCAAGTTGGCTTCGAGATGATAAGCATTGAGGAATCATGTTAAGGCACAATGTTGGTAAAAGCATGATGCACACTTAAGTACAAAGACTTCCTAGAGCCTAAACACAAAGTGCAAGCGCGCACAATCTTAATAGGACAATCAAGCGATCAACTAATCATATAAAATTTTATATAATTCTCTTATGATTTACAAAATATACACTATGATATTTGATATCGATGATCAAAATGAAGACAAGATGTACATGGTTGAATCACTATACACCCAAAAGGCAAATGCTAAAAGGCGCTACAATGTTAAGTAACAATTCCTATGCCTAACAAAGGCCATGCAAAGCAATGCAATTCTAAAGTATATAATCATCATCCTCATTAAGAATAGGGCCATTACAATTGTCATCTCAATATTTGTAACCCTCATCATCTTCCTTATCTACTTCATGTAAATTAATAGTCTCTCCCTCATGAGGTTCTAATTGTAAATTTGATTGTGTAGTGAGGTTCTGTGTTTACTGTTTATTGACTAATGATTAATTAGTTTACACCAATTTGTCCCTATTTAAAAAGCAACACATTCAATTCAGCAAAAATCAAGGGTTTGAAAAAAGAGATTTACTGTAAATTCAAGATCTGAGAAGTGATCATTGATTCATTACCAAACAGAGAGAAACAGAGAAAGTATTCTTACAATTACAATCACAAAAATCCACCAACCGAAACGATCCGCATAGATATACAAACAAAATATCCGAAAATTAAAAGTACAAAGAAACCGAGCTCACCAATTATTATCATCATCATCGCTTGCTATCGTAATCGACGATCTCGGAGTCGGTGACTGATCTAGAGTGCTGCACTATGGACCGTCCGATGGAGTTGATCCAATTCTCCTTCTCCTTCTCAGAATCGGCGATGAAGTACATGGTATCGGATCGGGTGGAGAGTTCGAAAGCGTACTGTCTGTTGAGGATGTCTTCGGTGCCCTTGACTGTGAGGCAATTGGCCACGGGGATGACGCCACGTGGCTTAGAGACGCGGGTGACGGTTGAGTCTTTGAACCAGAACAGCTTGCCTTGCTTCAACACGAACCAGCGGCGACGCCAGGTTTTGATGTACTCGCCTTGCTTGGTTAGCCATCCGGTGCGCTCCGGGTTGGCCCAGTACTCCACGCCGTCGTCGTTGTTGGGCTGCTCCCCCTGGCCCGTCGCGGCCCGCCACAGGCTCGCCATCGGAACTTCTTTTTTGGAGGAGCGTTGAGTGGTCGGTGGTGAGGGTGAAACTGAAAGAATATTTGGATTTTTTTTTTGTCGTCCTTTTATTTTCTTTTGTTGGGAGAATTTGTAAATGTGGCCGTTGAATTTTGTGTATTTATGAACTAACCCAATGATTTCATGATATTTTCATAGACTAATGGATCATGGATTTTTTTTTTTTTTTTTTTTTTTTTTTCTTTTCGGTGCCAAGTAAAATAGGATTGACACATGAGAAATGAGAAGATAAAGTTTTTCTCTAAATCGGTATAAAGGAATCTACTTTTTTAACTCCTTAATGGTAACTTATAAAACTATTCACTTGCAATTTTTTTAACAAGTTGCATAACTTATTAAATAGATTACGTGACTAAAAGTACAGAGTGATGATTATAAGTCAAGAGTCATTCACTTATTCCAAACTTAGAAAACATGATTCTCTTAATTAACCATTTCACTTTGTTCTCCTCCTTCCATCTTGTTCAAATGCCTTATTAATAATAATGCTCAGATATTCATAGAAAAAAGAACGGAAATTACATGAACCTCCTTGGCAATAAAGAAACAACAATAACCAATAATATTTTGTGGAAATGACAATATCCTCCTTGAGTTTTGTGATAAACATAAAATATATGATGAAATCCAATGTTGCTCTAGTTATCGTATTTTTGTAGACTAACACATATTGGGTTCAGCAAAAATGTTACTAATTTGTCTGTTAGCTTATTGATGAAATCTTCATTTTTCCCTTTACTTTTCCAATTTATATGATTTAATTTACCCAACAATTTTGTTGTTGTTGTTGTTGAAATAGTTAAATATGTAGCTAATCTCGCAATTCAAATTCTTTACCCTTTAAGTAATTTAAGGGCAAATAAGAGATTTAATAGTACATGTTATTCTTCTCATAAAGTTTAAGGGAGATTATGATTCCCAGTAAGGGACCCCTCCCAAAAAAAAAAAAAAAAACTTATGTTAAGAACTAAGAACCAAAGAAGTCATACATTAATCGTTCAAACCAAGGAGAAACAAGCACGCCACATACAAATGCCAAATCTTTGCTCAACAAGGGTAACATGTAGATTCCACTGATCTCTTCAAGTAGCTTATTGCACCTAGAATTTAAGTAAAAAATTAGTTATGTTCCATGATTGTAAATAAATATCTTGATACCAAAAACAAGAGCATGTTTTGCATGAGGTCATTAAAAAATATATGAAAATTAAAAGTACCCTTATCCATTAAGGTTCTTGGTTTAAATAGTAAAAAAATTTAGTGAGAACAGCAATCAATTGAACAATCATGATTATCAAACAAAAAAGATTTTTCTTTTATAAAAAAAATCTACGCTTGTGTTTATGGAAAATTAATTGGAACAAGGAAAGAAAACATATGTCTAAAAAAAACACATAATGGCTTGTAATTATTGTACGATATAATTGTCATGCGATATTCTACTTAAGCAAATTCAAAATTGAAATATAGCATTACCTCAACTTGGATTCTACTAGATAAGTCCACCTCTGCGGATCCTGGAACCAAGAAAAGCATTTTTAATCAAATGCATTTCTCTAGTAACTTCCTCCATATTCATTCTTTCTTTTGGCAACTCCATTGAACAGGCAAGTCCAATTTCAAGGATGGAGACTAAGCACTTATGCACATTAGCATCAATTTGGCACAAGTTCACAATATCAAGAATTTCTTCATCTGCTTGAATTTCATTTTCATTGTTATCTTCTCTAGCCAATGTTGATGTTTGCGTTTCTTCAACTTCTCTTAGTAGAAGGATTGGGTCTACAATCTGAACAAGCCTTTTCGGCAATGCCATTTTAGCAAAATTATGGAGATTGAGACCATCTGTAAACATTTCGTCAGTGGGTCTCTTCCCTAAGAACATCTCCAGTAGAAATATCCCGTAGCTATACATGTCCCCCTCCGTTGAAGCCTCACCGCCCATGCCATACTCTACACATTATGTTATGTAAGGAGATTTTGCAGTTCTTGTTTATAATGAGATTTGGGATTTAAGGAGAGTGCAAATTCATTTGATTCATAAATAAATAAATAAAAAAGAAAAAAAAGAAAAAAAGAAGAAGGTAGAAACAAATTGAACCTAAGGAAAAACATGATGATAGTTACCATGATTACAAAATTTCAAGTTAAATGGTTATTTGTCCATCAGAATAAACTTTTGGGGTCTAGTAGAAGGAGGTATTATTAATGGTTTAGATGTAGTCGTAAAGGAAATATGGTTAATGGTTAGGATTAGGATAATCTAATCAAATTAATTTTTAAATGGTATGGTCATACAATCATATTGGACACATTAGATACTGGCCTTCCTAAATGACTTAGGCCCTTGGCTCCACGATCCACCTATATATGTTCAAAACAGAATCATATGTCCTATAATATTATCCATTACTTGAAATTTTGTTTATTGAAAACTTGTTTAGATTAGGTCACGTACATGAATAAAATACACAAAATTGTAGCATAGATTTGTTTTGAGGGCAACTACACCATATATGATATAGCCGATTGGCGGAGCTATTATCACAAAGACGCAGTGTTGAGGAAATAAATGCTTTTAAAAAACAAAGTAAGTGAATGGATAGTCAATAACATTTGTCAACTAATTTAATCATTGCTTAAATCATGTTTAAAGCTTTTCATACTTTGAGTTTATTTAAAAAATAAATTAGGTACGTGTATTTGTGTTTCCATGTTGCATGTGAGAGAGAGAATCTTGTGTTGATAGTAAGGTAATTGCAAAAGTAAAAAATAAAAAATTAATACGTTTCAAACAATTATTTTAACGATATCTATTAGGATATTTTAGAATTTATACACAATTTGGAAAGGCATTACCTGGAGCAGCATAGCCAATAGATCCCATTATCCCAATTGTACTAGATTGCTTTTGAGAAGAATCGTCAGTGGTTGGGAGGAGTCTTGCTAAGCCAAAATCGCTTACATGAGCAACCATATCATTATCAAGAAGAATATTGCTTGGCTTTAAATCACAATGACTGATTGGTTGTGTAGAATGATTATGAAGATAATCTATTGCATGAGCCACATCAACTGCAATATTTAGTCTTTGAAGAAGGCTTAAGTTACTTGATTGATTTTCGTTGTCTCTCTCGGGATGTAGCCAAATATCTAAGCTCCCATTTGTCATGAATTCAAAGACTAGAGCTTTGAATTGATTCCCACTATAATCCATGCTAGAGCAACATGTTAATATCTTAACAAGATTCCGATGCCGAATGTTTCGTAATGCATTGCATTCAGCCATGAAACTTTTGGAAGCTCTTTTGTGTCGAAGGTTAAGGACCTTTATAGCAACTAGTCTTTCTTCCTGACCAAGAGCTCCTTTATAAACAGCACCAAAACTGCCATATCCAATTAAATTACTTGGAGAGAACCCACTAGTTGCCAGATAAAGTTCTTTGTATGAAACGTTCGGAAGGAGGGCTATTGTTAAAACCGTAGAAGGTGATTTCTTTTTTGATTTTTTCATCCAATAAAGAACAAGAAAGGATGAAAACAAAAAGAAAAATATAACAATGGAAACAACTACAATTGCTAGTTTGAAGCCAGTGGATTTTCGTGGTTTCATGACGCTTATAGGGCATTTTGGCAACTGCAATTTTGATATACCACCACAAAGTTTAGTATTTCCAATCAATGATATGACACTTGTGTTTTTGAAAACCCCTTCGGTTGGTACCTCACCCTCAAAATTATTAAACGAAATATTGAAATATTTAAGAAAAGGAAGCTTCTCTATACCCTTTGGAATGGATCCTGATAGGTTATTTTGTGAAACATCTAAATGTTGGAGGCCTTTCAAAGAAGCAATAGATGATGGTAGTGATCCTTCAAAAGAAGTCCCTTGCAAGTAAAGGTGTTCCAAGATCAAACAATTTCCTATAGATGTAGGAATTTCACCAGATAAATTATTGTTAGAGACATCCAATTCGTTAACATTTTTTAGATTACCCACTTCAGATGGTAATTTACCCGTAAAAGAGTTGTGCGACAAATAGAGGAATACTATTAGAAGGGAAGAAGGACCAATAAGCTGCTGGGGTATGGATCCATTTAGGTTATTTTGTGAAATGTTTAAGAATTGCAGATTTTGACAGTTTACAATTGTTGGAGGTATGGTTCCTTTGAATTTGTTTTCACTTAATTCAAGTACAAACAATTGAGTAAGGTTGCCTATGGAGGCTGGTATTTCTCCTGACAATTTGTTTCCACTTAAACCCAATCCTTGCATCTTTTGAAACTTCCCGAAAGTAGTAGGAATGATGCCCGTGAAGTGATTATAAAATAAGGTCAAGACAATTAAGTTGACAAAATTCTCTAATGATGTAGGAAGAGTTCCAGATATTTCATTGAATCCAAGATATAAATCAGTGAGTTGGGTGGACAAGTTGGATATTGAATTGGGCAAAACACCTTCGAATTGGTTTCTATCTAAATCCAATACGTGAAGTTTGCTACAGTTTGTTAAAGATGTTACGAAATGGAAGTCCCTTCCTAGGTGATTGCTATCCAACGTTAGCACGTAAAGATCCAATAGATTTCCCAAATTAGTTGGAACTAATCCTATAAAATTGTTTTCACCTAAATCAATGTATTGAAGCTGAGTTGCGTTGCATAATGAAGCAGGGATTGGCCCAAAGAAATCATTAGCACCAACTATAAGAAGTTGGAGATTAGGAAGATTGAGGCCTATGTTAGGTGGAAGTGTACCATTAAGTTGGTTGTTCGTAACTATCAACTTTTGGAGAGATGACACATTGTAAAGAGAGGAAGGGATTGTACCTGACAATTTATTCACCCCAATATTGACTTGTCTTAAGCCTTTTAATTGGCCTATGGCATCTGGAATATTTCCCACCAAATTATTGTACGCTGCATTGAAATATTTGAGTGACGAAAGATTTCCAAAAGATGGTGGAATACCTCCTGTTAGATTGTTTATAGAAAGATAAAGTCCTTCAAGCTTCATCAAAGAGCCTAGCTCAGCTGGAATCTTCCCTTTAAGGTTGTTCACAATAAGATTTATGAACCTGAGATTGGAGCAGTTGGACAAGCTGGATGGAATCTCCCCTTCCAACGAGTTATTGTTGAGATCGAGCTGTTGTAGTCGGTATAAATGACCGACTTCTTGTGGAATTTCGCCATAAAAGCTGTTATTTTGGAGGTTGATCAACCTAAGAAAGGTGAGGTTTCCAATATCAGGTGATATGGATCCACGTAACTTATAGCCCTTTAGGTTCAAGGCCGTGACTCTTTGGTGCCGACGGCCGCATGTGATTCCATGCCAGTTGCAGAAGTTCATAGAATTATTCCATGAGCTCAATATGTTAAAGGGATCTTGAGGTACAGATTTTTTGAATTCGAGCAAGGCCAAACGATCAGTCTCGTTTGTTGGAGTAGTGGCTGTAATGGCAGTCTGCAAGTAGAGTTGGCATGTGGAAAAGAGAAGAAACACATAAAGGTATATAGAACTAGATGATGCACACAAATTGGTTTGCTGAAGTGTCATTTGGTTTGGAGGAGAAGGAAGCTAGTGACTATGTGAAATGGAGGCTGATGAATCCATTGGGGTCAAGGGCGGAATATGCACTTATATTGAAATCGTACTCCACTAAATACGTTAGCTTATAGTCTTGTACTAATAAAAATTCTGTATACCCCACAAATCATAATAACATGACATTCTTTTTTTCTTTATAAAGTAACTAAGATTTAAAATAAAATAAAAATCAGATACATCTCCCACTGCCAATTAATTTGATGAAATATAAAAATCAAACGTTAAATGATTTTTCCACCATTCCTCCCCCGTTCCCATACCTTTCTTTGTTTACTTTTTAAAATTTTCATCATTCCTTATTTTTAGTGGGGGGGGGGGGGGGGGGGGGGCAGATTTTCTGCCACTCTCCTCCTTTCCCATTTGAATCTAGTTTCTTTTCTTAATTCTTTCAATATTTTATTCTTATTGGCAAATGAACAATATGGGCTTAAAATATTTGTACATGTTTTTCCACCACTCTTTCCCTATTCCCATGCCTTTCCTTCTTTCTTCACCTCTTCAGCTTTTCTTCAATTTGAAATTTTAATGAGAGAGAGAAGAGTGTCATTTTCCTTAGGCTTTGTTTGCTTGAGAGATGGGAAAGTAGAAGATAGAAGAGATTTAATTTTCTCTTATGTGTGTTTAGTTAGGGATGAAAAACTCATTTGTTTGATTGAGAAGAAAAATAAGATGATAGAAAATATAGTTTAAATAAATTTACTCATGCCCCTATTACATTAAAAATTTTAATAATTTAAAAGAAAAAAATTGCTATAAAAAAAAAAAAAAAAAAAACAACAACAACAACAACTACAACAACAACGTGTGGGAGGAGATAGAGGTAGATGAGTAATTTTCCATAAACCCCTCTTTCCCCATATTTTCTCCCTAAATGGGGAGATTTCAAAATCACCCAAAATGGTGAGTCTAAGAAGAAAAGTCTTGGATCCCCCATTCCCCCCCCCCCCCCCCCCCCCCTCTCCCTCCCTCTCAACCAAATACCCTCTGTGCGTGCCAGAAATGAAATTATTGGGCCTAACTTCACTTGGACTCACAACTTATTTATGAGGTGGGTTTAGGATTTCCTACTTTGGGTCGTTCTTGGTACAGAGACTCAAAGTGATATTGTTTCTCTCTCTCTCTCTCTCTCTCTCTCTCTCTCTCTCTCTCTCTCTCTCTCTCTCCTGTTTTCCCTCTTTTTTCTGAACCCCTTTTTCTTCCCCAACTTCTCCTATTTATAGCTCTAAGTTAGTGGGGAGATTATGATTACTGCCATTGTTAGTGCAATCGAAGGTCCAATATTATCTGTTGTAAGTGGATGTTTAGGTGAGAGTGGAATGCAGCAATTATGACTTTGGAACTTGGTTCCAACTCAGGTTGATATGCTCGGTAGTGATGTTTCCTGAATTGCCGAGCATCCAGTGGTACGTCCGGACAAGACATCTTTATTTGTTCGGGAAATTCGTGCCGAGCATCGGTTAGGGGTCGAGGCTCAAAACTCGTAGTTTGTGAAGGTAAGTTCAAGCAGAATTTAAAGTACGGGGGGACCTCGGTGCCATACATTAGCCCCCCCTTGATTCATACCCGGCTGTTGGGAAGAATCAAGGAACCGACCAAGCCTTTAGTTTTCGAAAGCCCTACGGCTAGGGACTCACGCGGTTATGGCTTCTTAGTAATGCTCTTCTCAAAAGACGCGCTATTCCGGGGCGCCAGGTTTAGTTGTCATTATTGCCTGACGGTTCGTGAACCGAAGCGGCGTGCGTGTCGGTTATCTTTGGCATTCGTAGGGTCTTTCGTGAATCATGCCCATTTATTGCTGATTAAACATTCCCATGCCCTCTTCTGCTCCTATAAATAGCTCTCTTTAGAACATTCTTTCACTTTTTCACCTCTGATCTCTTGAGCATACTCTCTGCCGATCACTCCTTTGAGCGCTTACTCACTAGCCTAGAGGAGGTTGATCGTGAAAGGGGGGCCCGGGAGTCAGTTGCCAAAACGGCGAAGGAAAAACTGCAGGCAGCTGATTCTGCCGAGAAGAAGGCTGTTGCTGCGAAGAAGAATAGAGCGTCGGCGGAGAAGAGGTGTGCGGAGCTCCTGGCTAAGCAGAACGAAACCAACGTCAAGCTAGCTGAAGCAGTTAGCCTAAACACATCCCAAGCCGAGGAACTCACCGACCTGAGGGCAGCCTTAGAGGCCTACAAGGAGAAGTGGTATAATGAAGGGTTTGTCGATGCCGAGAATTCTGCAGAACCGGTGGTGAACCAAGCCCGAACGCTGGGTTTTGAGGCTGGGTGGTTTGCTGCCCTGCAAGCTTTGGGTGTTCCCAAGGAATCCCCCCTGAGAGACCCCTGCCAGATTCCCTTTCCAAGCCCCGTTACTGCCGTGCAGGATCACCCAGTGCCCGTCGAGGAGGAAGAAACGGCAAGCATGAGGGAGTTGGTGGAATAGATCGATGCTCACGTAGAGCCAGATGAAATGGAAGCCACCAGCATCTCGAATGTAGAAGACTTGCTCGGTGGCGACCTGTATTTTCCCATGACCGACCAACAGCAGCCTGGAGCCGCAGATCAAACCAGATCCCCCACCTGACTTAAATTACTTGCCGTTCCGCTTTTACTCCTTTTTACTGCATTTTTTCTTTTCTTTAAATTGTTAAGTTTGCCTACGTCACCGGGTTGTGGTGACCGAACAATTTCCTTATTTCGCGGGGATGACCCGTAAACGGTTGCCGAGTTTTGGCAATGGGACATTAATTCTGCTTTTAACTTTATTTGAATGACTATCTATTTACTGTGTGTTTGTTTGGATCATGCCTGTGAGTGCTTTACTTTGATCTTCGGTGCTGCCTATCTTTATCTATTTTTGTTGTCTCTATTTATTCTTTCGCATGTTTGGCCGGGAGTAGCCTGCCTGGTGGCCCCAATATATTGTGTTTATACAACGTATGTTAGTTTTCTCGAGGGTATGAAAGGAACGGTGCCTCAAAACCTGGCGCACAGTTTCCACCTGCTCGGCGATTTTGATCGAACCGAGAATGAGGTTTCTGTCCTGAGATTCTTTTGTAAGTTCGATAAGGTTTCCACCTGCTCGGCGATTTTGATCTAACCGAGAATAAGGTTTCTGTCCTTAGAGTCTTTTGTAAGCACGATAAAGTTTCCACCTGCTCGACGATTTTGATCGAACCGAGAATGAGGTTTCTATCCTTAAAGTTTTTTGTAAGTACGATAAGGTTTCCACCTGCTCGGCGGTTTTGATCGAACCGAGAATGAGGTTTCTGTCCTTAAAGTTTTTTTTTTTTTTTTTGATAAGAACGATAAGGTTTCCACTTGCTCGGCAATTTTGATCGAACCGAGAATGAGGTTTCTGTCCTTAGAGTTTTTTATAAGAATGATAAGGTTTCCACCTGCTCGGCGGTTTTGATCGAACCGAGAATGAGGTTTCTGTCCTTAAAGTTTTTTTTTTTTTTTTTTTGATAAGAACGATAAGGTTTCCACTTGCTCGGCAATTTTGATCGAACCGAGAATGAGGTTTCTGTCCTTAGAGTTTTTTATAAGAATGATAAGGTTTCCACCTGCTCGGCGATTTTGATTGAACCGAGAATGAGGTTTCTGTTCTTAGAGTTTTTTGTAAGAACGATAAGGTTTCCATCTACTCGGCGATTTTGATCGAACCGAGAGTGAGGTTTCTGTCCTTAGAGTTTTTTTGATAAGAACGATAAGGTTTCCACCTGCTCAGCGATTTTGATCGAACCGAGAATGAGGTTTCTGTCCTTAAGAGTTTTTTTTTTTTTTATAAGAACGATAAGGTTTCCACCTGCTCGGCAATTTTGATCGAACCGAGAATGAAGTTTCTGTCCTTAACATAATCAATCCGTGCTAGACATGCAATTTGCTTAAAGTACAACAATAAAATCAAATACAACGAAAACAAATAAATTCACCATTATATTGACTAGAGTGAAGTACAAAATTTGGACTTACGTTTTCGTGCGTGCATGAATGGTCATTGATAGAACTTCTTTAGGTTGTGGACATTCCATGGTCGGGGGAGCGGCCTCTCGTCAAGGTCTTCTAGGCAGTAAGCCCCCGCGCCTGCAATGGCAGTGACCCTGTACGGTCCCTCCCACGTTTGAGCTAACTTCCCTGCACTTACGTCCTGCATGTTTCCCACAACTTTTCTCAGCACCAAATCTTCGGCACTGAACTCCCTACCTTTTACATCTCGGTTGAATCTTTGGGCGAGCCTTTGCTGATATTCCGCGAGTCGTATTGTGGCCGCTTCCCAGCACTCTTCTAACCAATCCAAGTGCTCCAGCATTAAACCGTCATTTCGGACGGGGTCAAAGCCTGAGACCCGTGCGCTACACAAACTAACCTCGGTTGGTATCACGGCTTCTGCCCCATACGTCAAAGAGAATGGGGTCTCCCCCGTGGACCTTCTGCGGGTTGTACGGTAAGCCCACAAAACATTAGGTAACTCTTCGGTCCACCTTCCTTTTGCCCCGTCCAACCTTCTCTTCAACCCGTTCAAAATGGTCTTGTTCACTGCCTCAGCTTGGCCGTTGCTTTGAGGATACGTCGGAGTGGAATACCTGTTCTTAATGCCGAGATCGCTGCAAAAGGTCCGGAAAGCTTTGCTGTCGAACTGTAGCCCATTGTCTGATATCAGTGAGTCTGGTACCCCAAATCTAGTGACTATGTTCTTCCATACAAACTTCTTCACGTCCACATCCTGGATATTGGCCAGGGCCTTGGCTTCCGCCCATTTTGTGAAGTAATCAACCGCCACCAACATGAATCGGCGATTACCTGTTGCTCAGGGAAACGGTCTGAGGATGTCTAGCCCCCATTGTGCAAATGGCCATGGATTGTTGACGGGGTTTAAACTACCTACCGGCTGGTGGATCAAAGGGGCGTGTTTTTGGCATTTTTCACATTTTCGAACATATTCCGCTGCATCTTTCTGCATTTGCGGCCACCAGAACCCTTGAGTCATCGCCCTATGTGCTAACAAACGCCCCCCAACATGGCCACCACACACCCCGTCATGCAGATCGGACAGAAGTTCATCTACTTTTTTAGGATGTAAGCATAAAAGGTACGGTCCTCCGAAAGACCTCCGGTACAATTTGCAATCTACCGACAGCCAATATCGGGGAGCCATTCGACTAATCTTTTTAGCCTCTTTTTCATCGTCTGGAACTTTATCCTTGGCTAAGAAGTCTATGATTGGGTTCATCCAGCACGGCCTGGTTGTCGAAACCATGGACACATCAACCTTGGCTGTGTGACAATTATCTTCCATACCGATACTTAGCTCCCTTATAAGCTCTATTTTGATAAGCCGAGGAACGTCCTCGGTAATTGACGAGGCCAACGTGGCTAGAGAGTCGGCGTGCTTGTTTTTAGCCCGTCCTACCTGGGCTACCTTCACTATCCCGAACTTGCTAATGATATACTTAGCTGCGCTTAGATAGGCCTTCATCCGAGAGTCCCGAGCTTCAAAGCTTCCCAGGATCTGATAAACAATCAGCCGAGAGTCTAAATAAATCTCCACATCCCTTGTGCCCAGGCACAACACGGTCCTTAATCCGGCAAGAAAGGCCTCGTATTCGGCCTCATTATTAGAGGCTTTGAATCCCAATCTGAAGGAATGCTCTAGTCGTATGCCCTTCGGAGTGATTACGACTATTCCGGCTCCGGCCCCCATAGCACTTAAAGCACTGTCCACAAACACCTTCCATGGGTGATTCTCCACATTATAGATTATCTTCCCGTTGTTCTTGGGGGTGAATTCCGTGATGAAATCAGCGAGGACCTGCCCCTTGACTGAGCTTCGCGGCCTATATCTTATGTTGAAGGAGCCTAACCGGGTTCCCCATTTAGCTATTTGGCCAGTGAAGTCTGATCTTTTCAACATCGACTGCAGGGGATACTCGGTGAGGACGAACACGGTATGAGCTTGAAAGTAATGTGGCAGTTTTCTCGTTGCGTGCACCAGAGCTAACACTAACTTCTCCAAGGGTAGATATCTCGTCTCTGCATCTACCAGGGTTTTGTTTATGTAATACACCGGTTGCTGCACTCCTCGGTCCTTCAGCAATACGGCGCTCATGGCGTGATTGGACACCGAGAGGTACATGAACAAATCTTCTCCGGAATCTGGGGCCGTTAACATGGGCGCTTGTGCCAGATATTCCTTCAGGTCTCGAAAGGCCTTGTCACACTCCTCATCCCACTGAAATCCCTTCCACTTCTTCAGAAGTTGATAAAATGGTCTGCAGCGATCAGCAAATTTGGAGATGAAACGATTCAATGTGGCTAACATCCCAGTTAATACTTGCACTTCCTTAGGATTACTCGGCGATCTCAGGCGTTCCACGGCTTCTATTTGGTCGGGATTGGCCTCTATTCCCCGAGTAGAAATCAGATACCCCAGAAACTTACTAGCCCCCACACCGAATGTGCACTTCTCAGCATTCAGGCGCAACATATGCTGCCAAAGCACCTCAAATACTCCTCGGAGGTCTTCTATATGTCGTGGTTCCTGTTTACTCTTCACCACCATATCGTCAATGTACACTTCTACCGTGCACCCAATTTTTTCTCGGAACATCCTTGTCATCATCCGCTGGTAAGTGGCCCCGGCGTTCTTCAATCCGAACGGCATCACTTTATAGTGATAGTTTGCATTTGGGGCGATGAATGCTGTCCTTTCTTGGTCGTCGGGTGCCAGGGCAATCTGGTGATACCCCTGAAAGGCATCTAAGAAGCTCATCCTCGGGTGCCCATACGTAGCATCTACTAGTTGATCAACTTGGGCATTGGGAACGGATCTTTAGGGCATGCCCGACCAAACACTACCTAGCCACTCGCTAGTTCCCTCGGACCACGGCAACTCCATATTTGGTGGGAAATTTAACTTTCACGTGCAGGGTGGACGAGACAGCTTTCATTGCGTGAATCCACGACCTTCCCAAAATTGCCGTGTATGGCGAGAACGATCTGACTACTATGAAGGTCACCATCACTTCCTTGCCTTCCATACTCACCGAGAGAGAAATATGACCTTCGGGGATTACCATTCTTCCATCAAACGAGACTAGCGGCGTATCATATTTCACCAAGTCCTGATTTTTTAATCTGAGCCCTTCAAACAGATCAGGGTACATTACATCAGCTCCACTTCCCTGGTCTATCATCACTCTCTTCACCAAGAAGTCGCTTATCCGCGCTGTTACTACCAACGCGTCATCATGAGGTTGGATCGTCCCCTCCAGATCTTCCTCGTCAAAAGAGATAAATAGTTGGCCAATTTTCATCCTTTTTTCGGGAGATTGTCCTTCCGCGCACGCCAATGTTAATACCTCTCTCGTCATGGTCGCATTCCTTGGGGCGACGTGGATGACTTCGATCACTTCTAACTGCGGCGGGAAGGGATTCCCTTTCTGCCGAACACCCTGGCCAGCATCTCGGTTACCTGAATCCACTACGAATTCTTTCAAATACCCAGCCTTCACCAGTTGACCCAGATGATCTTTTGATACCCGGCACTGTTCGGTGGTGTGCCCTTTATCTCTGTGGTATGTGCAATACAAGTTTTGATTCCTCCGAGATGGATCCTCTCCCATCTTGTTCGACCATCTAAAGAATGATTCATTCTTAATCCGGTCTAAAATTTTGTGTACCGGTTCTTTGAACGCTATATTTACTCCTTCAATTTGTGTTTCTGGTTCTTGCATCCTGAAATCCTTCCTCGGTCTCGTGGGAAAAACGCCCTGTCGGGAGTGACTCAGCAACGGGGCCTTTCCCTTATTCTGCAGCCGATCATCTTCGAGACGTTTGTACTCCTCGATACGTCTCATAAGTTGCCTCATATACTCGAGAGGTCTTTTCGTCAACGATTCCTGTAGTTCAAAATCCTCGGGAAGACCCATCCTGAAAGTGCTCGCCACAATCTTTTCATTACCCCCACCGATCTCATTGTATAGCTCCCAATACCGACTGGCGTAACTCCGGAGGGTTTCGCCAACCCCCATTTTTATGGAAAGTAATGCATCCACCGGTTGTGGCACCCGGCTGCACGTCACGAATCGAGCGCTAAACTCCTAGATCAGCTCGGCAAAATTGTGGATGGAGCCTTTCCGTAACCCATTAAACCATCTCAAGGCCGTGGAGCCAAGACTCGAGGGGAATACCTTACACATCAACACGTCATTGCGTTCGTGCAAAGACATCATGTGGATATAATGACTGACATGTTCCACCGGGTCCGTCTTCCTATCGTAGGAGTTAAATGGTGGTCGCGTAAATCTGCTCGGCATAGGGGCCTGCTTAATTTCCTTTGAGAACGGTGACCGAGCAGCTCTTCGTAAAGCCCGGCTCATTGCGTCCATGGCAGCATTGTAGGGTTGTCGCTCCTCCGGGAAATCCGAACCACAGTCACCAAATCCGTGTGAACGAGAACGGTTCCGGCGCTGGCGCCTCTCGTGGGAGTGCGAGCAGGTCCTATGTCGGCGTGACTCTCGGGAAAATGAACAGTCCCGAAATCGTCGGGAACCGGACTGGTTAGACCTCTCCTCGCCTTGATCTCTCATACCTCCGTCTCTCCTTTCTCGGTGGTCCTGGTCCCTTCTTTGGCGCCAACCCCTTACCTCTAACTCCAAATCCCCCACCAGTCTGCGCAACCGCTCCAACTCTTGGTCCCTCTCGTCACGCTACCCGTGTCCCGAGGCACCGAACATCATTCGGTGAGTCTGGTCTGATCCCTCTCCCAGGCTAGATTCTTCTTTTCCTCGTACACACTCCCTATCCTCGCGCCTTTTCTGCCTTCTTTCTCGCCATATGGAACCCTAAGAAAATCCTGTCGACCCGCTCTCGGCTTGGCCTCCCGTACACTCTTCGGACATTTCCCGCGTTTGAGTCACTGTCGAACCACAACTTCGTAGGATGGCCCCACGGTGGGTGCCAATTGTGCATGCCAGAAATGAAATTATTGGGCCCAACTTCACTTGGACTCACAACTTATTTATGAGGTGGGTTTAGGATTTCCTACTTTGCGTCGTTCTCGGCACAGAGACTCAAAGTGATATTGTTTCTCCCTTTCTCTCTCTCCTTTTTTCCCTCTTTTTTCTGAGCCCATTTTTCTTCCCCAACTTCTCCTATTTATAGCTCTAAGTTAGTGGGGAGATCATGATTACTGCCATTGTTAGTGCAATCGAAGGTCCAATATTATCTGTTGTAAGTGGATGTTTAGGTGAGAGTGGAATGCAGCGATTATGGCTTTGGAACTTGGTTCCAACTCAGGTTGATATGCTCGGTAGTGATGTTTCCTGAACTGCCGAGCATCCAGTGGTACGTCCGGACAAGACATCCTTATTTGTTCGGGAAATTCGTGCCGAGCATCGGTTAGGGGTCAAGGCTCAAAACTCGTAGTTTTTGAAGGTAAGTTCAAGCAGAATTTAAAGTAGTGGGGTCGTGCTATTAGGCCTGAACCCAGGGCCCAATTGGGTCTTGGGACCTCGGTGCCGTACACCCTCCATTCCCATTTTCTCTCCACTTTTTACTGTCTCATTTTCCATCATCCAATAATCATCTCAACCAAATGGGCCTTATAGGCCTAGGGTGGAGTTTTATTGCCCCAAATGTCAAGTGAATTTTTCGTAATTTTATTTAATAAAAAAATGTTTTAGTAGCATTTGTATCATTTTTGAGGTTTTGGGTATTTGGTCAAAACAAAGCTGTTAAGGTATTTCAATTGTTTTAGGAGTTTTGTGAATTATTAATTTAGCTGCTCGTGTTAGTTAATCACTTAGGTTGTGTTTGGCAATATCTAGTTGGAACTATTTAAGATGCTTATAATTGGGGGTAGAAGCACGAGAAATCAAGAACCCAAATCGGAGAATGGCAAATGGCTTATATTATAAGGATGTATGAAGATTACTACTTACTAGATGAAACTAAGTCCAGTATACTTTTATTATGTACCTAAATTAGTTACAGCTAACTTATTAAGATCCATAGCATTAGAAGTTCCGATATCCTTTATTTTTCTCTCGTGGCCCTAGCTCTTTGTAGGAGAGTCTCTCATGCTTTTTTTTTTTTCTGAAATTCTCTCATGCTTGTATATATATTAAGTTGTTAATTATATTAATATTTTCTCCTTTCAGTGGGAAAAAAAAGTTGCGTATTGACTACGACTAGTTCGTTTTGGTCGTGCAAATTATTGAAGGTCCATACCTCCCAATAAAACATTTACCAAGAATCTATTTTTCCAATGCATCGGTGCTATCAGCTATGTGTGAACATTTGCAGGTAGGAAATCATGACCGCGCTGAATTATATAAGTAGTAAGCTTTCCACTCACACTTGAATTCACAATGGACATTGGGGATTAGAGACCTGGAAGTGAACTGTAATTCACAGTGTGACAAGTACAACAGAGCTTTCAACTCACACCACCGTGTACGTTAAGCCTTGGTCAACTTATGCATGATATAAAAATCCTACCGAGTAGTTTCCGCGATACAAGCTTTGGAACTGTGTCTAGTCCAGTTGCTTTGCAGCCTAACCTTATTTCCTTGACTAGACACAGTTCCAAAGCTTGTATCGCGGAAACTACTCGGTAGGATTTTTATATCATGCATAAGTTGACCAAGGCTTAACGTACACGGTGGTGTGAGTTGAAAGCTCCGTTGTACTTGTCACACTGTGAATTACAGTTCACTTCCAGGTCTCTAATCCCCAATGTCCATTGCGAATTCATTTTGCATTTGTAAATAAGGTTGGGCTGCAGAGCAACTGGCATTAGAGTCCCAATACACTACATGATGTTTATGTTGTACATCATGTAGTGTATTGGGTGGAACAGTGGTAGAAATCTACACCTCCCTGAATTTCGAATATTATATAGCTACTGATGTAATGTACAACATTTATAAGTTTCAATAAAATAAACCACTATCGTTTATCTCAGCAAAAAAAAAATTTAATGTTTAAGGTTGTACTAGATTTCAATAAAAAGTTTAATGGTGATGATGTCATAAAAAAAATTAAAGAATACCCAAGCCCTGCGTGTAAAAAAACACGAAAGAAAATGTTTTTAAGAAAATGTTGCAAGTTCCAAATGGAAAAAAAAAAAAAAAAAAAAAAAAGTCTATGCTTCTTTCTTTATAAATAGTACACTGCTTTATGATTTTTTTAAATAAGTATTAAATGAATATGTCAAAATTTTTGTAGCACAACTTGTTAGGCAATTCCAATTTTTAACAAAGATATTTAGGATTAAATTTTCTATTTTTTTATTATTAGTGTAACTATCGAATTATCAAAAACAAAAAAGTGACAGGCTACTTTTTAGTATTAGTAAGTCAAATGAATAACTTAACCCATTTATTCTTTGTAATAATTTATGATAAAATGACATATTATCATTTTTATTTATTACTAATAAATAATAATGATAATATGTCATTTTTAAAAATAATAATAAAAAAAAAAAGAAGAAAAACAATGGTCGAAATCGGTTTTGGTTCCTTAGTTTGACTTGTCACTAGTAATTAGTTTTAGTCAATTTAATTTTGACCAATTTTACAATTGTCTAGTTTTTACTAGCTAGGATCGCATCGACTAGATAATAATTCAGGTGTGTTTGGATAACGTTTATTTTGCTGAAACTGATAAATTATTACTGAAAGTACTATAAATAAAGATAAAATTTAGTTGAAATAGTACAGTGGGGCTTGTGAATAGTGCCAAAAATTGCATTGGAATCTATGAATAGTAGCAAAAATAAGCTGAATAGTGAAATAATTTTAATTTTTAATCCTAAACCAAACGCTAATTTAATTAGATCCATCAATTTGATTTCGACAAATACCAAATAACAATTTAACCCCAACCCAAGATTTTTTTACTCAGAGAAACAGACGAGTCAACTCGTGCTAGTCAATTGGAATGTTAGGTTGGGTCAAATCAACCCATGACCCAACCAAACCTGTTTTTAAAATATTGGACTTAGTGTGCGTTTGGATACCGCTTATTTTGCTAAAAACTGAAAACTGAAAAATGAAAACAATAAAAAAATAATAATAAATTATTGTTCATGCTTGAAAGTACTGTTCATATGCCTGATTGCACTGATCATGTCCCATGAACAGTGCAATAGGCGCTGGTTAAAAAAAAAAAAAAAAAAAAGAGAAAGCTGAAAACGCCAAACACGTAAAACGTGGATGCGGATGCACAAGGCAAACGCACCCTTAAAAGGAAATTGCTTTTGCTTATTATTATTTATAGTCTTTAAATTTTGAAGGTCATATACAAAGTTGTATGATTTTCCTCATTGGAAAGAGAATTATGTCAGTTTTCAGAGCTTTTGTTAATGGCATGCAACCTCTTAAGCATTTCAATAACCGCGATTACTTCTTACTCAACTTTTAGCATTTGTGGGTTCCAGTTAGCTCAACTGGTAAAATTTCTGATGGTAGTATAAGAAATTTAGGATTCAATCTCTGTCTACACCAAAAATTGATTGATGTCTTGGTACCACCATAGGTTGAAACTTTCTCTCCAAAAAAAAAAAACTTTTAGCATTGGAGGTAAAATTCGTACTTAGTATCAATCTTGTCTTTTGCGCAATAATGTGAGAGATTTGCACTCAAATTAGGTTATATGGATTTTGAGGTAATATATATTGTAGGGTCTCGTTTCTCGGCCCCTTTGCCATACGGTGTGCGAGATCTTGGGCTGGCGGGCCCAATACAATGAATTTGTAGAGAGTAGGCTGAAAAGTTAGGCCTTAGCGGACGGACAATTGTTAGTCATGGTGTTCATAGCGATTGCATAGAGATGAACTAAGCTTATTCAAGGAGATTTTCTCCTCGGCCCAGTTTGGGTGGCTCCTGTTCTTGGGTCCGGAGAGTCCCCCTTCCTAGATTGCTTCTTCCTCCTTTTATACTAGCTTCCACTCTCCCTTGAATGTCCACGTGTAGGTTGAGATTCATAGGGCTGATACTTGTCCCATTAACCCATACCCAAAGTGGTTGGGAGTGGTTGTAAAGGCTGAAAAGAATGGCTCTGTCAGGTGCAGAGTACTTAATTGCAGTAATGGTAGCCTTTCCCTTGTTCTTTGTCATTTTAGTACTTTTTCTATTCGGCGAAATGACCTGGAGTGTCATCACCAGAACCGAGTTGCTCCCTTTGTCCTCGACTACATTTATGGCTGAGGAGGGTCCTTCCCATGGCCAAGGAGGATCCTTCCCATGGCCAAGGGGTGGGCCTTCCTTGGATCGGGCCCTGAGCCCAACGTAAACATTGACATAGGCTTCCCGATTTTATACCTCCCACAATAACCCCTCAAAATCCTGCTATCCGGCTCCTCGGACGGAGAGGAGGGTTTTGGTGACGTCGGGCCTATGTCATGGCTTGCCAAGTCTTGTCCTTCATCAATGCCGGAGCCTCTTCGCTTGCCTGAGGCACGTTCCTTGCTGTGAGACATTCTTTTAGTTTACCCACGCCGTGTTCCTGCCGTTTCGGTACACGAGGCGCGCCTTCATTAAGGTCTCTTTACGAGGCGACGCAAATCCAACGGCTGAAGACTGCTTTGGGAATTGAGCGGGATTTATCTTGTTTATAGTTTTTCTTGGAGATTTGGACGGATTAAATGCCACCAGGCTTGCCCTCTATATAAGACACATGGGGGGAGATTGTTCTTCTTTATTCGTAGACCCTTGAATTCTGCGAGAGTTTTAAGCTTTTAACCCTCCAAATGTTCCAAAAGACCTCACCAGGATAATGATTGAGATTCAGGGAGTGAAATGACTAAGGATAAGGGTGGGGGTGAAGGAACCAAACCCTCTTCGGAAGCCACGGGTGTCACCGAGATTCAGAATGACACAGTTAAGACAAGGGAGACAGAGGCCACAGATATTTGTCCCCATCGACTGGACAAGAAGAAGCCTCTCTTCTTTCAGCCAAAATCCGAAGCAGGTGTTGGTCACATCAGATTTTTGGTGCAACAAAGGTTGGGTTTCTCCCGATGCCACGTGTCACGTGCGTGCAGATGTGGAGACAGGCCAAGGCTAACCAAGAGAACTAGCAAGAACATGGGTAGGCAGATGTTCTGTCTCCTAGCTTTGATAGCAGAACATCTTGCAGCTAGGAGGAGAGGGGTCCATCAGACGCTCCCGTTTCTTCTTCTTTCCGGCAGGCCTGTAGTGTTTCTTTGCCTTTGACTTTGAATTTTGCTTCGGCTTCGAATCGGGCTTCTCCTTCTTCATCGCTGGTATCATCCGTATTGGCCCGATTGCTGCTAGAACGAGATTGTGGATTCGCCATTCTTGTGGACTTTCCTTTTATAGTTAGCTTTTGAAACAGGCTTGTCTAAGCCCCTTTTGTATACAATGTACTTTTCCTTTGTTTAATAAAAAGATAGCTGCGTTTCACTTTACGAATCTCTTCTTTTTCGCAATAATTGTTTCATGAATGGGAGTGGCTAATCTGGAACGTAACCGTGTACTCTATACTGTGAACAACGTAACCATTAAAGAACGCAGAATTTAAAATAAGGGGTCCGAGGGGATCATCGGGTACTAGGGAACTTTTTCATATTTAAGGTGATGTTATAGCGTTAACCTCTCTTAGGCGTCTGGTCCGAGGACCCAAGCGTGTCTTATGTTCTACTCGGGCACTTCAAGAGTTGCCATGGAGTGTTAACCTCCCCACATCATCTGGTCTGAGGATCGAGGCCCGATTGAGTTCAACTTGAACACTTAGAAAGTTGCCGGTGTGTACTAGTTTCCCCATAGGTTTGAGTCCGAGGACCATGCAAGACCTTGATTCTGTCCAACACTTATATTTTCTTCTAGTGACTAGTTTCCCCATAGGTTTGAGTCCGAGGACCATGCAAGACCTTGGTTCTGTCTAGCACTTTCTTCTTGAAGTAGCTGGTTTCCCCATAGGTTTGAGTCCGAGGACCATGCAAGACCTTGGTTCTATCCAACACTTATATTTTCTTTTAGTGACTAGTTTCCCCATAGGTTTGAGTCCAAGAACCATGCAAGACCTTGGTTCTGTCTAGCACTTTCTTCTTGAAGTAGCTGGTTTCCCCATAGGTTTGAGTCCGAGGACCATGCAAGACCTTGGTTCTGTTTAGCACTTTATATTTTCTTCTAGTGACTAGTTTCCCCATAGGTTTGAGTCCGAGGACCATGCAAGACCTTTGTTCTGTCTAGCACTTTCTTCTTAGAGTAGTTGGTTTCCCCATAGGTTTGAGTCTGAGGACCATGCAAGACCTTGGTTCTGTCCAACACTTATATTTTCTTTTAATGACTAGTTTCCCCATAGGTTTGAGTCCGAGAACCATACAAGACCTTGGTTCTATCTAGCACTTTCTTCTTGAAGTAGCTGGTTTCCCCATAGGTTTGAGTTCGAGGACCATGCAAGACCTTGGTTCTGTCCAACACTTATATTTTCTTCTAGTGACTAGTTTCCCCATAGGTTTGAGTCCGAGGATCATGCAAGACCTTGGTTCTATCTAGCACTTATATTTTCTTCTAGTGACTAGTTTCCTCATAGGTTTGAGTTCGAGGACCATGCAAGACCTTGGTTTTGTCTAGCACTTTCTTCTTGGAGTAGCTGGTTTCCCCATAGGTTTAAGTCCGAGGACCATGCAAGACCTTGGTTCTGTCCAACACTTATATTTTCTTTTAGTGACTAGTTTCCCCATAGGTTTAAGTTCGAGGACCATGCAAGACCTTGGTTTTGTCTAGCACTTTCTTCTTGAAGTAGCTGGTTTCCCCATAGGTTTAAGTCCGAGGACCATGCAAGACCTTGATTCTGTCCAACACTTATATTTTCTTCTAGTGACTAGTTTCCCCATAGGTTTGAGTCCGAAGACCATGCAAGACCTTGGTTCTGTCTAGCACTTATATTTTCTTCTAGTGACTAGTTTCCTCATAGGTTTGAGTCTGAGAACCATATAAGACCTTGGTTCTGTCTAGCACTTTCTTCTTGTAGTAGCTGGTTTCCCCATAGGTTTGAGTCCGAGGACCATGCAAGACCTTGGTTCTGTCCAACACTTATATTTTCTTTTAGTGACTAGTTTTCCCATAGGTTTGAGTCCGAGGACCATGCAAGACATTGGTTCTGTCTAGCACTTTCTTCTTGAAGTAGCTGGTTTCCCCATAGGTTTGAGTCCGAGGACCATGCAAGACCTTGATTCTGTCCAACACTTATATTTTCTTCTAGTGACTAGTTTCCCCATAGGTTTGAGTTCGAGGACCATGCAAGACCTTGGTTCTGTCTAGCGCTTTCTTCTTGGAGTAGCTGGTTTCTCCATAGGTTTGAGTCTGAGGACCATGCAAGACCTTGGTTCTGTCCAACACTTTCTTCTTGAAGTAGCTGGTTTCCCCATAGGTTTGAGTTCGAGGACATGCAAGACCTTGGTTCTGTCCAACACTTATATTTTCTTCTAGTGACTAGTTTTCCCATAAGTTTGAGTCCGAGGACCATGCAAGACCTTGGTTATGTCTAGCACTTTCTTCTCGAAGTAGCTGGTTTCCCCATAGATTTGAATTCGAGGACCATGCAAGACCTTGGTTCTGTCCAATACTTATGGGAATTCGGTGAATCGGGCTACTGGACCCGCGAGGATTAGCCCCTTGACAAATGTATGGGGCATAGACTTGATATTAGAAGCCCCTAGAACTGCCCGTGCCACTGGCACTTCGAAGTGTAGCCCTGAGTGGGAGCTGAGTTAGGGCAACAACCGCGTGCTGCTGGAAATGATGGGAAAGCTTTCGCATAGCTTACACCATTGCCAAAATTATCTCTTTCGAGGGACCCTTGTTGATAGGGGCTTGATCCTACCATGACTAACCGCCGCCTGCGCCAACGCACAAGCTTTCCCACAGACGGCGCCAATTGTAGGGTCTCGTTTCTCTACCCCTTTACCACACGGTGTGCGAGATCTTGGGCTGGCGGGCCCAATACAATGAATTTGTAGAGAGTGGGCTGAAAAGTTAGGCCTTAGCGAACGGACAATTGTTAGTCATGGTGTTCATAGCGATTGCACAGAGATGAACTGAGCTTATTCAAGGAGATTTTCTCTTCGGTGCAGTTTGGGTGGCTCCTGTTCTTGGGTCCGGAGAGTCCCCCTTCCTGGATTGCTTCTTCCTCTTTTTATACTAGCTTCCACTCTCCCTTGAATGTCCATGTGTAGGTTAAGATTCATAGGGCTGATACTTGTCCCATCAGCCCATACCCAAAGTGGTTGGGAGTGGTTGTAAAGGCTGAAAAACATGACTCTGTCAGGTGTAGAGTACTTAATTGCAGTAATGATAGCCTTTCCCTTGTTCTTTGTCGTTTTAGTACTTTTCCTGTTTGGCGAAATGACCCGGAGTGTCATCACCAAAACCAAGTTGCTCCCTTTGTCCTCGGCTACATTTATGGCCGAGGAGGGTCCTTCCCATGGCCGAGGAGGATCCTTCCCATGGCCAAGGGGTGGGCCTTCCTTGGATCAGGCCCTAAGCCCAACGTAGACATTGACATGGGCTTCCCGGTTTTATACCCCCCACATATATTAATAGATTTATTAATTTAGTCATAATTATAAAATTTAAACCCTTTATTAACTTGACTCAATTACCTTGTGTACTTAACTTATATTAAAATGGACAAAATTTAGCTACAAAACTTATTGTAGCTTAAAATTGCAATCTTACTTAATAAATATTACTACATATTTTAAAAATCTAACCGTTAAATTGCATGTTTTTTATGCTCTTAATATACATGTCAAATTTTGTGTCAATGAGATATTATTTATTAATGACTATTGATTTTTAATTTTCTAAAAATTTTGCAAGCACGAAGGATATAAGAAGAAGATGTAATCGAACGGTGGATTTGATAAAATTCACCTCTAATAAAAAGATATTGAGTAAAGTTGTAGCTTAAGGTTACAACTAATTTTGTAGCTAAACTTTAAAATTTTGCACTGTAGATGAAAATTTTGACAAAATTACTTGCCAACTTAAGATGCAATTATTAAGTATGAATATTTCCACTATAAGATCTACATACCAACATTGAGTAGATTGAGATGTTATTTAAATTAAATATTTACTCTCTTTTTTCTTTACCTAATGTGATAGGTTTTATTCTTAAAGTTTTATTTGCTTAGTTATCTTTCTTGGTAATTTAATTTTATTATTATTTTATATGCAACAAGTGCATTTGAGGAGCTTGATATGGTCCACATCTTCTATAATGTGGTCCATATGGTCCACATCATCTTTTTTTTATTATTATAATTTTTTTGTGGTGATGATAATATTTGTGAGCTTTGGATTGTGTAAAACTAAGAATTTGTGTTTTATTCAACTTTTACTTTTGCTTAGTTTTTTTTTTTTTTTTTTGGGGGGGGGGGGGATCAATTATTTGTATTGAAAAAGAAGATAAAGACAATATCATATTATTGTTATTGTTGTTTTTGTTGCTGTTATTATTATTATTATTTGAAAAAAACTAGTCAACCTGATCGAACCCAACTGATTGAACATGTAACTAGATGGACTCAGCTTGTTTTGTAATCTGTTTAGGATAACTTGTTTCTGACTCAAATCCGAATGAGTCTAAACCTAATTTTATCAACCCAACCCGTTTGCCAAATCTACCAATTGGTTCCATTGCTAAAGGTTTGTAACTTAAAAGTGCAGTAGGCTATAATATAGCTTTAAAAAGATAAGAATGAAACAAAGATATAGGATAATTGGACAAGAATGAACTTTTCACCATCTTTGAATTTTGCCTTAAGCATAAGAATAATATGTCTAATAACAAATTTTATGATATTTTTTATAATTTATGAGGGTTTTTTTTTTTTTTTTTTTTTTTTTTAAATTTGAGAAACACACACACATATATAGGGGAAGGGGTATGAGATAAGGGAATACACTTACACGCCAACACTAAGGCAGTTAGTGTCGCCGAGCAAGTGATAAATCCCTTCTCAATATCACACCTTATCGATGTAGGATGACTTGACAACACTGAATATCTTTTTTTATTTGAGAAACACACACATATATATATATATATATATATATATATATATATATATATATATATATATATATAGGGGAAGGGGGGTGAGATAAGGGAATATAATTTATGAGGTGATAGATTATGATTGATGTATGTAGAATTGATGGTAGTGTTGGTTCAAAAAAAAATTGATGTTGACTAATTACAATCTATCATTTATAACGAGTATTGTAAGGTGTCCATTAAAAAAATGTTTTGTGTTAAATTTGTTCTTTTATGTCAGATTTTTTTATCAATTTTATAAGGTATGAAACCAGTAGAACTAACCTTTTAAATTCCACTTATTACTTCAGCTATATTTTTAGCTTATCTCGTTAATTCATGCAATTTTTTTATTAATTGAATTCCACGGCAACTCATTCCTAACTGCAAGCACCTTATACTGCTCGTTAATATATTTTCCTTTGTTATATGTGTACCACTCTCGAATTGAAAAAATAGCGTGGTTTGATACTAACTTGAAGAAGAATCAAAATTATTTTCACATTGGATGTTCCACATTTTTCCAATGGGAACGGTTTGATAGTTTCACATGGGTTGCTTGGACGATGTTTAACATTATCATAAAGTCATTGACTCCACCCTTGACGTTTGAATCATGATTTTCCACTGTGTTTGACACTTCGCATGGTAATAAATTTGTCCTTGCTGCCTTGCGGCAAACGATGCGAGTAATTTCAGAAGTCTCAACTTTCAAGTCATTGTTTTACTAACAAAATTGGGTCTAATGTTCCACTCGATTTTCTCACTGAATAAAGAAAATGATAAAGCGATCTTGTAAGTCAAGTCTTTGGTTTATAAAAACACACCATGTGAAATAAACAATACCGGGCTGAAAATACTGTCTTAAGAAATGTCGGCCAACATGCCATGTCGGGTTTACATGGCAACAATGCCGTGAGGTGTTAGAAAGGAAAAATGATTTTCCTCTCTCTCAAATGAGGTGTCCCTACCATCTCTTTAGAAAGGCTTTAGGCTTAGGGTTCAAGTAATAATTCAGAAACAATAGTGTCATTTGGGATGTTTTATGTTTGTAATTTAAATCTCGTCTTTTCCTCAGCTTTTATAGTTTTTATGTCATACACCCTATCAATCATACTTAATTACTTTAAGCTTTTGTTTGATTGGATGATAGAAAAGATTTAGTTTTAATTTGTATGTTTGGTTAGGGGATGGAAAAATATTAAAGAAATAGAAAATTATTTTGTTTAGCTAAGAAGAAAATTGAGAGAAAAAAAATGTAATTTGTATAAATTTACTTTTATGCCCTTATTATATTAAAAATGCAAAAATGCAAAACTGACCTTCTAACTTCACATTTTTTCATTTTATTCCTCTAATTTTTAGTTTTGTCAATTCAGTCCTCTAACTTTCAATTTTTGTCAATTCAAGGCTCCGTTACAGCTCAGTTAGTGCTGCCGTTAGGGACCACTAAAATGATACCGTTTTGCATGTGTGTGTGTGTGTGTTTTTTTTTTTTTTTTTTTTTTAATAAATTCGGAATTAAAAGAAAATAAGAAAAATTTGGGAAAAAAAAAAAGAAAAAAGAAAACATTAAGGTGAGCTACCATATTGATTCAGGGGAGGCTAACACTGTTCTCGCAGAGCGTAACGATGTCGTCGCGAGCGAGAATGCAACCTAGGGTTTCGGTGATGGAGAAGCAGAGGTTATCGCTGCTGGAATCGAAGTAGGTGTTGATCTCTTTGGTGGAGGCGGTGAGGAGCTTGGAGAGTCGGTGGGAAGGGAGGGTGGAGAGGATGGAGATTGCGGCGGCGATGACGTCAGGGTTGGGGAAATCGAGATCGGAGCAAACGTCGGTGATGACAGTGTCCCAGAGATCAGAGGTGAGACGAGTGGAGCGGATGAGATCGAATGCGAGCTTTTTGGAGACGGCAGAGGCAGGGGAAGCGACGATTTCTTCGACGACAGATTTGGCGAGCTTTTTGGATTTTTTGCTGTCAACTTCTAATGTCCTTTGTTTTGTTTTGATTCAGGGGAAAGGGAACGACTCGTTCCCCTTAATGTTTTATTTTTTTTTCTTTTTTTTTTAAATTTTTTTTCTTATTTTCTTTTAATTTTGAATTAAAAAAAAAAACACACACACACACACACACACATGCAAAACGGAGTCATTTTAGTGGTCCTTAATGGCAGCACTAACTTAGCCATAACGGAGTCCTAAATTGACAAAAATTAAAAATTAGAGGACTGAATTGACAAAACTGAAAGTTAGAGGACTAAAATGAAAAAATGTGAAAGTTAGAGGGTCAGTTTTGCATTTTTTCCTATTAAAAAAATAGTTTAAAAGAAAAAAAAATCTGTTGGGAAATTTAAACACCAGTTGATAGAATTAACCAATTTTAAGTCAAGTGATTAATTAGGCAAATTATGAATAGTCATTGGTTAAACAAACATTAATATCATGCATAGTAGAATAGTAAATAAGATAAGATAAGATGACGACCTAGAAAAACCAAATAAATAAACTAGTTTCATAATAAAAAAAACCTTGGGGGAAACCTTCCCAATAAGCAATCCACTATAGTAAAGAGAAGTTTAATATCTAACACAAAACGTTTGTACCTAAATTCTACAATATCAGTAGATGAACTTACAGTAAAAACTTTCTACCGCTTCAAAACCTCTAAACTTTTCAATATATGAATACTCCATGAATGACACACTCACAATTTGACAATGTACAAAGTGTCATATTATTTAAAATTTTTTAAATGATATGATATTGAATACACCTTTAAATTTATAATATTTAATGTGAATTACAAAGGAATCCATTTGAAATGGAAATAATCCAAATACGTTAGTCGATAGTTAGAGAAAAGCACAAATTACTGTGAGATCATTCAAATCAAGATATGAGGTGATTTTTATTGAATTTAGTATCATAAATAATGAAATTTCACAAAATATGTAAAGATTTTTGTGGTTTAGTACCATTTTCTTTCCTTTTTCTTTTTGATGGGTTTAGTATCATTTTCACTCTCCCTTAAGAGGAGACTTTGGATCCTAATCCCCTCTCTATAAGGGGAGAATAATGTTACCATATATATAATAGACAATAAAAATTGGGACTACAGTGAAAATTGATAAAACTAGATTTCGCCTCGTCACTATATTCCTCGTTAGTACTATTGGACGATGTGTGTTCCTGTTTAAGAGAAAACACCAAGTAGATGATGACACTAGTTTGGGGCCTGCTAAGGACCCTCTAATACTTAAATTAGCTTAAACTCTTTAGAAATCAATAATCTGTAGAGTAATTTGTGATTAGTGTAAAGAATATATCTGTTAGGTTCTAAGATTTTAGGAACTAATGTATTAGAACTTTCAATATGTATTATGTTGGCAAACCATGATCAAAACATAGAGTCTAGGTTTAGGCTTGCTCAAAGTGTGATTTAATGTAAAATTGGAATTGAGTGATTGCAGGATTTATTGGACAAAATCTGCAAGGCTCAATCGAAAATTAAACTCGATCGATCGAAACTCATGCAGATTTAATTTTCTGCAAAAATTCCAATTCAGCCCAAGCCCATATGTCGTGTAGGGTTAAGTGTTTTAATTCAAGTATAAAAGGAAAAACCCTAGCTACGTCTTAGAAGTCTTTGAAGTGTTGTGTGTTGAATCTTCTATGAGATCTAGAGGTGTTTACCTTCATACACACACATAGAGTTGTCAAGATCAAGATTCGCATCAAGAACTTGATGATCTCTTCAGTTGCTGCATAAAGAACTTTAAAGAAGATCTGAAACCTTTGAATGGAGTCTCAAAGTCACAAGTAGGAGAACTTGTGGTTGCTGCAAATCAAGGAAAGAAGTAGTCTGTGGACTCGGAGCTGTCACGTGGTCGTAATAGTAAGTTTTCTACACGAGATAACAATAGGATGTTAGTGGTCTAAGTTCTATTGTAAAAATTTCAATTCTTTCATAGTGGACCTATTTTTACCTTGAGGATAGCTAGGTTAAAACCTCCTTAGGTTTTTTACCGGTTAGGTTTTCTTGGGTCATCATATCATGGTGTTCTTTATATTTCTGCATTATTTGCATGATATGATATTATTGTGTTAACCTATATCTAAATAATTTATCTAAGTAATTACTTGGCTAAATAACTAGGTTAATCAACTTGTGTTAAGGGGTCTAAAAACGTACAATATCTACTTACTTGTCTCTCTTGGGTTTATATAGCCTTTGTGTGAGTAAATATTCAATCTATTGGCCTCACCTTACGTTGCACCTGAGCTAGAGGATTAATGGCTCAGCAATGACCACTTCATCCTAGCTATTTAAGGTTCATAACGGCCATTAAATGTACAGAAGTGGATGGTGGTAACGGCTCCGCATCCATTCTTCATTTTGTCATTAAATGCTGAATTTATATCTTGGATTAATGCGTTTACGCTCGTTCATATGTTAGACGTCACTTGTTTGGACAGTCGTCAGTATGGACGACCATTTGATCGCTATTTGTCAAAAATCATATTAATAAGAAGATGCTCGTGCTTCAAGCTGGGAACTGGAGATGGTGACATTAGAATATGAGAGGATCTAAAGTTTTCGGCAGAGGCCTTTATAAGTTGTCATTTCTCATGTAGTAGCCCATGGTATAGCCGATTGGTAAGCAATCGTCACAAAGATATAGCGTTGAGGAGATAAATACTTAAAAAAAAAAAAAAAAACAAACAAACAAACAAAGTGAATGGATAGGAAGTAATATTTGTCAACTAAAAGACATTATCGTTTATCAGTTGCTTCTTCTTCGTACTTTTTTTTTATTTAACAAAAAAACGAAGAAGAAGAAGAAGAAAGAAAAGAGAGAAAAAAAAAATGCAAACGGGAAAAGCATTATCGTGTTGATGTGGATTTTTTTTTCCTCTATGAGATAAAATTATAAGTATCTAATTATGAATTACTTCACTCTCACTATCTCACAATTAACGCTTTTCTTTCTTTTTTTGACTGAAAAGGTAGAAGCTTTTCTTTTATTTTTGGAACATCCCAAATTCAATTAAATAATAATACAGTTACAAACTATTTTACAATATTTTTACAAAATGTTAATGTGATCAATCTCTTATGAATAATACTAGAAATATAAACTATTTTACAAAGAAAATTAAAGTACCTTATCCAGTAAAGTTCTCGGTCTAAATAGTCAAAAAATTTAGTGAGAACAACTAAATGAAAAATCATGATTATCTAGAAAAAAAAAAAAGATTTTTCTTAAAAAAAAAAATCTACACTAGTGTTTATGTGAAATTAATTGGAACAAAGAAAGAAAACACACACACACATATATATAAACATATTGACTAATAATTATTTTACGAGATAATTTTCATGCAATATTCTACTTAAACAAATTCAAAATTGAAATATAGCATTAACTCAACTTGGATATACTAGATAAGTCGACCTCTGTGGATCTTGGAACCAAGAAAAGCCTATTTTATCAAATGTATTTTTTTGGTAACTTCCTCCATTTTCATTCTTTCTTCTGCCGACTCCATTGACCATGCAAGTCCAATTTCAAGGACCGAGACTAAGCACTTATGCACATTGGCATCAGTTTGGCACAGGTTCACAATATCATGAGTTTATTTATTTTCTTGAATTTCATTTTCAAATTTGTCTTCTCTGGCCACTAGCGATGTGGTTGTTTCTTCAACTTCTCTTGGTAGAAGGATTAGGTCTACAATCTGAACAAGCCTCTCTAGTAGTGCCAGCATAGCAAAATTATGGAGATTGAAACCATCTTTAAATATTTAGCCAATGGATCTCTAACCCAAGAACATCTCCATTAAAAATATCCTGTAGTTATATATATGTTCCCGTTGAAGCCTCATCGCCCATGCCATACTCTACACATTACGTTATGTAAGGAGATTTTGCAGTTTTTGTTTATAATGAAATTTGGGATTTAAGGAGAGTGCAAATTCATTTTATTTATTAGAAAAAAGGTAGAAATTTCTTCTTCTTTTTTGAACTTAAGGAAAAACACGAGATAACATGATTGTAAAAATTTCTAAGTTAAAAAAATGGCAATATGTCCATTAGAATAAAACTTTTGGGGTCTAGTAGAAGGAGGTAATATTAATGGTTTAGATGTAGTAGTAAAGGAAATATGGTCAATGGCTAGGATTAGGATAATCTAATCAAATTAATTTTTAAATGGTGTGGTCACATAATCATATTGGACACATTAGATACTGGCCTTCCTAATAAATGGCTTGGATCCACAGTCCACCCATGTTCAAAACAAAATCATGTGTCCTATATTATTATCCATTACTTGAAATTTTTGCTTGTTGACAACTTGTTTAGATTAGGACACCGAACATGAATAAAATACACAACATGTTTTGAGAGCAACTACATCATATTTGATATAGCTATGGGGAAGCTATCATCACAAAGATATAGTGTTGAGGAAATAAATCCTTAAAAAAACAAAGTATAAGTGAATAGATAGTCAGTAATATCTGTCAACTAATTTAATTGATGCCTAAATCATGTTTAAAGCTCTTCTTACTGAGTTTTTTTTTTTTTTTAAATAAAATAAATTGAGTGTGTGTATTATGTGTTTTCATGTTGCATGTGATAGAGAGAATTTTGTTTTGATAGTAAGGTAACTGCAATTTAAAAAAAAAAAAAAAATCAATTTGTTTCATACAATTAATTTAACGTTAGGATTCAGACAGAATTGGACTGTAATTCACACTGTGTGACAACTGACAACGGAGCTCTCAACTCACACCCACCATGTACGTTAAGACTTGGTCAACTTATGCATGACATAAAAATCCTGCCGAGTAGTGTCTAGTCAAGGAAATAAGGCTGCAAAGCAACTGGCAGTAGGGTCCCAGCACCATGAATCCATGCATGATGATGATGTATTTTATTGGGTGGAACAGTGATAGACATCTAGACCTCCCTGTATTTCAAATATTATATATATATGTACAACATTAATGGGTGCATTTACCAAAAAACAAAAAAAACATTAATGGGTGCACATTAACATTTTCCTTTATTACATGTGTACTGCTCTTGAATATAAAAAAAATAGTTTTGTTTGATCCTAACATGAAGAAGATTAGAAGAATCATATTATTTTCACATTGGATATTCCACAATTTTCCAATGGGAATGGTTTGATAGTTTCACATGGGTTGCTTGGACGATGTTTAACATTGTCATAAAGTCATTGACTCACTCTACGGATTCTGACGGAGGCGACCATAATATGGCTCCACACTTGACGTTTGAATCATGATTTTCCACCGTGTTTGACACTTCGCATGGTATTAAATTTGTCCTTGCTGCCTTGCGAAAAACGATGCCAGTAATTTCAAAAAGTCTCAACTTTGTAGTCATGTTTTAACAGATTTGGGTCTAATGTTCCGCTCGATTTTCTCACCGAATAAAGAAAATGATAAAGCTCTTGTACGTCAAGTCTTTGGTTTATAAAAACACACCTAGCGAAATAAACAATACCAGGCAGAAAATACTGTCTTAAAGGAAATGTCGGCCAACATACCAGGTCGGGTTTACACGGCAACAATGCGGTGAGATGTTGTTGGGTTTTGTGGAGCCTAGTTTGTGTGATGATCTAGATGATGATTCAATTCGAAATAATATTGCGTAGTTTTTAATGAGAGATTTTCTAAGGTTTAGTCTATAGAGCAGAGGCTTGGACCGATAGGCCCAAGTCAAAAAAATTTTGACCCGTTTTATAGTCCATTATGAATCATGTGCACAGGATGTAGAAAAACGTTATTTTTGTGATTATAGTTTGTTGTTGTCATTTTTGAGAGTGAGAAAAATTGTACTGCCGCACTTTGTATTTTTCCCTGATAATAGTGAAATCCCTGCAACTCCGTGGACGTAAGCAAATTGCCGAACCACGTAAATATTGTCTTGTGTCTTGTGCGTGTGATTATTTTTCTTTGGCGTGTGTTTTCTCAATTTTTGTTTTTCACAGGTTTGGGAATTTTGTGTTAATTTCCTACAGGTATTAGAAAGGAGAAATTAGAGTCTGTTTGGTACATGTGTTTAAACATATGTTTTCAGTTTTTAAACAACATTACATGTATTTTCACACACTTTTCATCCACATGTATTTTCAAAAAAACTGAAAACTATTATTTAAACGCACGTACCAAACGGGCCCTTATTTTCCTCTCTCAAATGAGGTGTCCTTACCATCTCTTTAGAAAGACTTTAGGCTTAGGATTCAAGTAATAATTCGGCAACAATAGTGTCATTTGGGATGTTTTATGTTTGTAATTTAAATCTCATCTTTTTCCCTTAGCTTTTGTAGTTTTTATGCCACACACCATATCAGTCATACTTAATTACTTTTAAGCTTTTGTTTGATTGGATGATAGAAAAGATTTAATTTTACTTTATGTGTGTTTGGTTGGGGGATGGAAAAATATTAGAGAAATAGAAAATTATTTTTTTCAGCTGAGAAAAAAATTGAGAGGATAAAAAATGTAATTTGTATAGATTTACTTTTATGCCCTTATTATATTAAAAAAAATAGTTTAAAAGAAAAAAAATTGTTGGGAAATTTAAACTCTAGTTGATAGAATTAACCAATTTTAAGTCAAGTGATTAATTAGGCAAATTATAAATAGTCATTGATTAAACAAACAAACATTAATATCACGCATAGCAGAATAGTAAATAAGATAAGATATGATGACCTAGAAAAATCAAATAAATAAACTAGTTTCATAATTTTAAAAAAAAAAAAAAAAAAAAAAAAAAAAAAAACCTAGGGGGAAACCTTTTCAATAAGCAATCTACTATATTAAAGAAAAGTTTAATATCTAGTGCAAAACATTTGTGCCTAAATTCTACAATAATAGTAGATGAACCTACTGTAGAAACTTTCTACCGCTTCAAAACATCTAAACTTCTCAATATATGAATACTCCACAGATGACGCACTCACAATTTGACAATGTACAAAGTGTCATATTATTTAAAATTTTTAGATGATGTGATACTGAATACACCTTTAAATTTATAATATTTAATGTGAATCACAAATGAATTCATTTGAAATGGAAATGATACTAATACGTTAGTCAATAGTTAGAGAAAAGCACAAGTTAGTGTGAGATCATTCAAATCAAGATATGATGTGATCTTTATTGAATTTAGTATCATAAATAATGAAATTTCACAAAATATGTAAAGATTTTTGTGGTTTAGTACCATTTTCTTTTTCTTTTCTTTTTCTTTTTTGATGGGTTTAGTATCAGTGTCACTCTCCCTTATGAGGAGACTTTGGATCCTAATCCCCTCTCTATAAGGGGAGAATAATGTTACCATATATATAATAGACAATACAAATTGGGACTACAGTGAAAATCATATTAATAAGAAGATGCTCGCGCTTCAAGCTGGGAATTAACTGGAGATGGTGATATTAGAGGATGAGAGGATCTAAAGTTTTCGGCAGAGGCCTTTATAAGTTGTCATTTCTCATGTAGTAGCCCATGGTATAGCCGATTTGGAAGCAATCGTCACAAAGATATAGCGTTGAGGAGATAAATACTTTTAAAAAAAAAAAACAAACTAAGTGAATGGATAGGAAGTAATATTTGTCAACTAAAAGACATTATCGTTTATCAGTTGCTTCTTCTTCGTACTTTTTTTTTTAATTTAACAAAAAAACGAAGAAGAAGAAGAAAGAAAAGAGAAAAAAAATGCAAACGGAAAAATCATTATCGTGTTGATGTGGATTTTTTTCCCTCTATGAGATAAAATTATAAGTATCTAATTATGAATATTACTTCACTCTCAGTATCTCACCATTAACGCTTTTCTTTTTCTTTTTTCTTTTTTTGACTGAAGAGGTAGAAGCCTTTCTTTTATTTTTGAAACATCCCAAAATAAATTGGGTAATGATACAATCACAAACTATTTTACAACATTTTTACAAAATGTTGCTGTGGCCAATCTCTTATTGGTTTTTATTTAGGCTCACCACTAATATCATTTTTTCATTTACCAATAATCACTCATCACATCAGTTATTTGTAAAATATTTTGTAAAATAGTTTGTATCTCTAATATTATTCAAATAAATATTTACATCAAGTCATCAACACAATAATGGTTTAAACAATTATTGTGTTGACGTGGATTGTGGATTTTTTTTTCTCTCTCTTTGTCCATCAGTATTTAATTATGAATTGTTTCACTCTCTCTATCTCACAATTAATGTTTTTCTTTTATATATGGAACTTCCCAAAACAAATTTTCACATTAAAAAAATGAAAGTCATCATCTTTTCATTTTCTTATATGACTTAATTGCAAATTATATCCTTAAATGGTTGGGTGATTTTGATTTTGCTCCTTTAAAACTTTTTTTTTTGCTAGGTAATTGTTTATGCGGGTGCGGGGGCTCGAACCCCCGAGCTAACGGTTTCATGGTAAACTGGGTACCACTTGGACTACAAGGTCCGGTGGTGCTCCTTTAAAACTTAAAACGTTTTATTCAGTCCCTCGATATAACCTATTGTTTTGATTGGAAGATATTTTGTAAATGTCTACACTGATGTGTCCATTAAGTGACACATAAATTTGTCATATATATACGAGTTGGATCAATCAAATCTTGACACGTTAATTAAACTTTTTTTTAAACAATTAATTAAACATGTCAAGACAAAAAAAAAAAAAAAAAAAAAACCTTCAAAAAATAAAAAAAAATTCTTTAAAAAATATATATTTTTAAATTAACCTTTATTATAATTTTTTTTAAAAAAATCAGATTTCTCTCTCATCTCTTCAGATCTGTTCCTCTCTCACTCATTTGGGTATAACCATGACTTATATTATGGGTTTTATAAAGTCTCAATTTTCATAGGTCATGATGACCTAAATATGATCTTAACGGATAAAAATATGAACTCTTGGTGTTATCGACTGACTGTCAATTTGTGTTTTGAGTGGCAAAGCTTTAGGTCCTACTGAAAAGAAACTCAGCAAATGAAAGCAATTCCACACCGCAGCTCTCTTATACTAACCCTATTTTGAGGAGGAAAAGACATTAAAAACAATGCCCACATGTTTTATAGATTGACATTTTGACAAAATCACCATATTTACTCCTATCTTTGATAATTGTGTCATTTTAGGGTTAAGATATAACAACTGTAATCTCACCAAATTTTTCTTTTCTTTTTCCCACAAATGTTAAGACCAGGTATTATGAAAACGGTGTTAGTGGTGAGGTTATAAACAAATAGGAGTGGAGTAGGAGAGTGGGAGTAGGAGGCAACAGAGAGAGAAATAAGATTGCTAGGGTTTGCGAGGTAATTAGGTTTTATATAGGAAGAACTGAATAGGGGAAAAATTAAATAAAAAATTTATTAATTATATAATATATTTTTAAATATATATTAAATATATATAATTTAAAATTTAAATATATAGGTGGGTTGGGTCGGGTTAGATGGGTTTGTGATTGTTATGACCCAAATCCAACCCGACTTACTATTAAAAAAAATTTCATAACCCAACCCAACCCACCAACTCCTAAAAACAGACCCAACCCGCTGGGTTTTGGTGAGTTGGCTTCACACTCCTATCCACCTATTACTTTACCACATGTTACTTTACCATCAGATCAATTCAAACTTCAAAGTTTCGCTCTCTTCTTATTTTCTAGTTTTCTTTCCTTTCCTCCACAGTCCACATGGTAAGACGTAAGAAACATTCTCTCTCTCTCTCTCTCTCTCTCTAGACAAGCTCTCCTCAACATCTAATCCCAAGTCAAAGGCTCAATGCTTTTTCTTTTTTTTCTTCTTCTTCTTTCTTATTCAATTACTAGAACCAGTTTAACCGTACCGGTTTTCGATTTTACTAGTTAAACTGGCAGCTTTCGAATATTTTTACTTTGTATTTAATTTACGGTTTTTTATGATAACCAAACCAGATTAAGGTCCGGTTCTCGATTGAACCGGCTAGTTCGGTCTGGCTTTTAAAACCATTCTATTCCATCTTAGCCAAAATATTGGCATATGTAGTTTGTACCAGCCGTTCTTGTGGAGTTTTGAAATTCTTGTCCAACTATGCATTTCAGACCGAAATTGATTTCGTGGCTTTCTTATGATTTTGCTACCGTCTTAGGACCTACACCCATGTTAAAATCAATTTAAAGAAACAAAACGAAATACTCCTCATAAAGGCTAAAAATGTCATGAGCAGCTTACTCTCTTTTATTTTTGGTTGTGAACCATTCCAAATGACAATTAAATGGGCTTGTGGCCATTGTTTTTGAAAAGAAAGTTATATAGGGTCTCTTTTATTGAAAATGATTCAGTAGGTTGAGCGCAGTGAGAGAGGATGGGCTATTTCCTTTTTGTAAAAAAATATGGGCTTTAATTTTATTAGACAGAGCAAATGGGCTTTAACTAAACTAGGCCAGTTCGCGTAATTGGGCTCTTTCTCTTTTAACGAAGACTCATACTAGCCGTCAAATCCGAGTCACCAAACCTCCATTTTGAGATTGCCATTAGTAATAACCATGCTTGGCTTTTGTAAATTCGATGTTCGATCGGAATTGTGTAAAACCCATCTCATGTTAGAGGTTTTTGAAGGTTTCACAGTTAGAGATGATCACAGAACCAGCAACGGAGTTCGTCACAGAACCAGCAGAGGCCATTTCGAAGTCCATGTAAAAATGCTAATCCTCAAACTACTTTCACTTCTTTCAAATTAAATTAAAAAAAGCTAGATCTCATATGCTGTCCTATTGTTTTGTTTTAGAATTATGTTTTCGACATGAACATGAATGAAAACAGTTTCGAAAGATTTAATAATAATATTCAACTCTTTATTTTGGTCATATCTCCATGTCACTATCATTCTATGATGTGTAAGGATTTTGAGCCCACAGGCTGTCTCCCTATCATATTCAGACTTTTTTTTACTGTTTTCTTTTCAATTTTTGTGTTTTTTGTTTGTCTTTCTAGATGCGAGTTGAGCATACATGATACAACAACCATTCGATCAATCATCGGATTCATCTTCAAGCTCAATAAATTGGAACAGAGGAGGTGTGATATAAGTTTGAGCCAACTGAACTTTAATGATATTTGTCCTAACCCTATTTCATCCATTCTGGGATAAATAAATTTAATAATTAAATTTGATCTGTGTTTGCAGGTTATTCTCTGTTATCCTGAGTGGACCTCCAAAAGGATTTTCATGGGAGATATTAAGCGTAGTGGGCTTGATCTAGTAAAGGTTGCTCCGGATTTTGATAATCTGACTCTACCAGAGCCTTCTACAAACATTGTTTTGAGATTTACCTATTATGATGTGAGTTCACCATTTCCCAGTACAATTTTTTATATATATTGTTTGTTCAAAAATATTATATCGGGCTATTCTTGGCCTTGATGATATAATTCCTTGGTTGATATTTACCTATTAAGAAAAAAATGTGTTGCCTAGTATATCAACCCCCTCCGTCCTTTCTTTTATCACTGGCCTCTTTCCTTTTAGAATATAGATGATTGTATTTAGAAAATTAATTTGATTATTCCTGCAATGGACATTGTTGTGTGGTTGATTGACTTGAGTCATTCATTTATTGAGATTTTTGTTTGTACGGGAAATGTACACTGGAAATGTACTACAGTGGTAGAAATTAAGAATCCAGATTAGGTGGAAACTTTTCCTATTTTGTTCTTGTGTTTCATGGACCATCTTTGTTCCATTTCTATCAAATTTCAAATTTGTACTTCTTCTTTTAGATTGTCAACATTTAATTGTGCTGTCATTTCTTTTCATGGAAGGTAAGAGAAATAAGTGTGTTCGATTTGCTTTTGCTTGCTCAAGTCCTTTTAAGATTCTACTCCCACAATATGATGAAATCTATCTGTTTTTTTTTTTTTTTTTTTTTGGGGGACTCCAGGATAAAAGTTATGACTTTGCTTGGAAAGAAAAAATCACTGGTATTACTTTTAAGATTTGTGGTCCTCCTCCCCCCCCCCCCCCCCCCCAACTTTTTTAAGTGTCATTATCTTAACTTCAACTTAAACTGGTTTCCCCTATGATGATATCATTGCCCTTCCCTGCCCTTCTCTTCTCACCCATAAAAAAGTATTATATGATACTTGACTCTTGTACTTGTGTATATGTTTTCTGCATTGTGTTTTAGGGAGTATTTATTAATCTCACAATGATGGTTACACTTTCTCCAAAAAAAAAAAAAAAAAAAACTTAGAATATTGGTTATATATTACTCTTGAGGTTTTAATTATTGCCAATATAATTGCAATTATTCTTGACTTTGATGTGTGTTGGATAATTGTAGATGCGATGAAAGCTAACCCTAAGAATCAGCTTTGGCTGCAAAATGAGTCAAATCGAGAAGATTTAGATTGCATACCTGTATTTGATTCAACTGTTGACGACCATGCGTATGATCTACTTATAAATGGCATTGAACAATGCTACTGTTATAGAGTTTTAAGGAGAGTTTTTTACAATAGTGATGAAGATGATGTTGAAGATGTCAATGAAGACGTCAAAGAAGATGCTGTTGAAGATGTTGATGAGGAAATGGACTATGAAGATGAAGATGAAGCTAAAGATGATGAATATGACAAGTTACATGATCCTCACTTTTTTTAGCATTTTAGACGATGTTGAAGGTTGACTATGGTAGAGTTTCAGCTAGAGTTAAAAGTGTCAATGAAGTTTCTGTTGATGATGAAATAAACTGTTAATATGAAAGATGAAGTGGACAATGGTGAGTATGATGCAGATGGGAACTAGAAGTTGCTTAAGATGTATACTTTTCTATTACTTTTTAGGTTGTGTTGAAGCCAATTATGCCATTTAAAGATATTTAACTCAAACCTCTTTAAGTTACTCTTTAGGTTATGTGGTAAAGCCAATTGTGCCTGTGTAAGAAAATTAACACAAACCACTCTTAAGGGCATATGTTTGATGCATTGTGATAGACATTGTAATGGAATAGTTATTCTTAAAGAGTACTTATTCTGTTGTTGGGTTGTTATTATTATATGGAACAACTATTTCTTATGAATAGTTATTCTTAAAAATGACTATGTCTATTCCTTAGCCTAGTAATAACTTTTTTGTAAAAAAATTCCAACACCCCCGCCCCCCTCCCCACTTAACTAATTGCCACTCCCCCCCCCCCCCCCCCCCCAAAAGACTTTTTTTTTGGGCCTCTCTCTCTCTCTCTCTCTCTCTCTCTCTCTTTTGTTTTTGCTGCTGCTTAGACCCACAAATAATGGATTTTGAAAGCAAGTATTATGATTAGATCAATGCACAAAGACAAGAGTAATAGCAAAAAAGGCGAGATATTACTAGCATTTGATAGGCTTCTTTATCTTTATAATATTTTGATTTATTTTTAATTTTCAACAAAGAATAGTAATTAATTATCAATTATTCATTTTATATATAATAAAAAGTTAATTTAGACCCTTAAAATGTGTAAAAATAATTTTATAAATAAGGGTAGGTTTTGAAAATTTGATCTAAATATCATTTCATTGCACCTTCTTGCACCAAATTATGGTATCATGTTTCTAGTCTAATGTTATCACTAAATAATTGGAAAGTAATACTTGACTTCCTGTTGTATTCTTTGTAATAATGATTCTTATTTCCATGTATTCACCCTTACAATGTACCAAAAGTGTTTTAAGTATTACGTGATGTGTAACTTATTGTAATGTATGAAATTCATAAAGCCTAATGTATTATGTTTAAAATTCCTACTTAATACGTACATATATTTTAATCAAAAGGATTGCTTGGATAAAAAATCTCAAGAACTGAGAGCCACCTAATCCCTGTACAACTTGAGGGAGTTTGCTTATGGAAATAGTATAGGTTGGTCAAACAAAAACAACATATTACGGGCTTTCTACTCCTAGTTACTAAGAGTCTGTTTGGTTGGAGGAATGGAAAAGTGGGAGAATAGAAAATACGGAAAGGGTGGAAAATAGGGAGGATAGAAGATATTTTAAATTCTCTCGTTTGGGTTTGGTTGGAAGATGGAAAAGTGGAGGGATGAAAAATGTAGTTTACATAAATTTACTCTCATGCTCCTATTAGGAAAAAAAAATTATAATTTTATCAAAAATTGTGTATGAGAGGACACTTTATGAAAAAAAAAGTATAAGAATCCAAAACAGATGAATGAAAAAAAAAGTAAAAAAAACCCATTAAAAATTTGAGGGAAACAAGAAACAAATAAAATAAAATGGATGGGAAAAAGAAAAAGCAAATGAGAAATCAAAAGTGAATGTTGGTTGGGGAATTATAAGAAAATCAAAGAAGAAAAGGACAAAAACTCGTATGAAAAAAATGTATAAATATGAGAATGATACAACCGTTCAAGTGAAGTTAGTGAACTTTGCCGAGTAAAGAAAACAAAGGAGAAAAAAAAAAAAAAAGAAAAGAAGAACCTTGCAATATGGGACATTTTTGTCCAAATTATCGGCCCAGTTTTCTGTCTAGTTTTCTCCTCATTTTGGGGAAATTACATTTTCTTGGGCCTAGAGAGAAAAAACTTAGGCCCACCAAAATTTTTTAACCTTTATCTCCTTACCAAACAACACCAAATCCTATTTTCTCTCATTTCTTTTTTATCCTCCTTATTCTACCTCCAACCAAATGCAGCCTAAAGTAGTGTTAGGATATAAGGGAAGGCACATAAAAAGAGACCTTAAGAAACTGGTATTAAAGCCATAGTCTTACTTGTTGCAAGAAAAGATTGTTGAGTGTGTTGTGTTAGGTGAAGAGAATATAGCATGTAGAAGTTTAAGAGCACTAGTATTAGTTGTGCTAAATGCAAAATTTTTAGCATTTAGCATACCAAACATCAAAAATACCCCTACAATTGTTTTCTTTTTCATGTTAAGAGAACCATGATATAGTGTCATCATGAGTTTTTTGGCTAAATGTTGGTAAAAATAGAGTTTAGAGCATTTACGATAAATGTGTTAAAATAGCTAAAAAACTATTTTAACCCCTCAAACACCAAAAAACACCCTTTAATTAATGGTGTTAAAGCTAATTTTTTTTTAGCAACTTGCTACAATGAGTAGTAGCAAGTTCTTGTAGCAAGTTGCGTATTGCCAAAGTTGTCATGGCACCAAGTCCATCTCTCCTCTCTTTGCTGTGACGATCGAGATTAAGATCGAAATTTGGGTATATGTTGGTTGTGATTGGGTTTTTGTTTTTGTGTGTATTCATATGGGTTTGGTGGTGGTGGTTAATTTTGGCAATGGGTTTGGCTATGGTGGTGGGTTGTTGTGGCTAGTGGTGGTGGTGGCTAGTGATGGAGGTGGCTATAGCTAGTTGCTAAAGATGTTTGTGGTGTTGTTGTTTTTTATTATTTAATGAGTTGTTTATATTATTTTAAATGAAGTGGTAAAAAAATAGAGTATTTGATGTTGGGTGTATTGTCTAAGTGAGATGTTAAAATAAATAAAATAGTTTTTTAAGTTGTTAAAAACTAAAAATTTTAGAAGCTTTGATGTGAATGCTCTTGTAGTTGATATGTGAACTATGGAAAGTTATTTTGGAAATTGAGGAGAGAGAAAATTTGGCAATTTCAGTATTGAATTTACATAAAAATTTGGGGGGAAATGAGGAGAGAGAAATACAGAATTACAAGAAAGAAGAGAGATAAATTTACATCAATTTTGGTGTTAGAGTTGCCGAATTTCAACTCCCAAAGTGCCACATAAGCTGCCCAAACCTCTGCCCACACTGATATGGGCATTAGTTTTTTCTATTAGGGTCCATTTGATTGGAGGGATAGAAAATTGGGAGGATAAAAAATGGAGACAAGATAGAAAAGTGGGAGGATAGAAGAGATTTAGTTTTCTCTCATATGTGTTTGGTTGAAAGGATAGAAAAGTAGAGAGATAGAAAACCCACTTGTTTGTTTGAAAAGAAAAATAAGATGATGGAAAATAAAGTTGGTATAAATTGACAATTATGTCTGTAAGAACGCAATTTGAGTCCTAAGCCCAAAAGATAAAAGGATCTAGGCCTAAAGAGCCCAATACAATGAATTTGTAGAGAGTGGGTTGGAAACTAGGCTATAATGAGTTGGATAGCAATTATAGTGGATCTAAATGACAATAAGGTAAAGATAGACTGGTTTTCTTTAAAGAAAATAGTGCTCGGCACAGTCCGAGGAGATCAGTTCTTATATATATATTTCTTGAAGTTGATAACAAGTACAACTCTTATTGCTACCGTATTTCTTTCTCAATTTTTTGATCCCTTTCTCTCAGGGCCTCTCTTCTATTTTATACTATCTTTTTCCTTTCATCTCTGCCCTCCACATGTAGATTAGATTGTTGGTGTTGATCCCTGTCACATCAGCACCTTCCTGAAGTTTCTGGAGAGTAGCTGTAAGGTTGAAAACTACTGTTTAGGTATCATTTCCTCATTAATGCGGCCAGAGAGTTAGTTGTAGAGCATTTAATGCGGTGGTAGCAGCTTTCCTTTAGATATTTCCCAGCTCCCATTTGTCATGTACGTTCATAATGCATATCCTTATCAATAGAATTTCCTGGAACGTCACTCTGGATGATAGAACACACTTTCTGATCTCTGCTTCGTTTAGCTGAGGAGATACCTCTCCTCGGCCTACCTTCCCCAGCCTTCCCATTCGTAGCTTGCTCATAGAGTTTTGAGTCTTACATCTTCATTACTGTTTATCTGTCCTCGGACCACTAAGCGTCCTCGAACAAGGCCCAAGGCCCAACATATACTCTTGGACCCCTCAACCCTACAATGTCCATATAAATTAAAACAAAACAAAATGTAACACATTTTTTTATTAAAAAATTTTGTATGGACACTTAAATTTATTTATGTGCGCGTCGGGAATGAGGCTGTTGGGCTTGACCTCACTTGGGCTCACAACTTATTTGTAAGGTAGGCTTAGGATTTCCTACTTTGGGTCGTTCTTGGCACAGAGACTCAACGTAGTTTATCCTCTCTCTTTCTGAATCACTGTTTCTCTCTATTCTCTATTTTTTCTGAACCCCCTTTTCCTTTCCATCTTCTTGTATTTATAGCTCTAGATTAGTGTGGAGACTATGATTACAACCATAGTTAGTGCAATTAGGGGTCCAATATCATCAGTTGTAAGTGGGTGGTTAGGTGGGGGTGGAATGTGGCAAATGTGGCTTTGGAACTTGGTTCCAACTCAAGTAAGAATGCTCGGTAGTGATGTTTCCCGAGAACTGCCGAGCATGCTATGGCCTGTTCGGATTTTAGTTTTTCTTTATTATTCGGGAACGTTATGCCGAGCAACAGTCAGGTGATGAAAACTTGGGCTTGTAATTTGTGAGGGTAGAGTAGTAAGAGATTGGAGGTGTGGGCCATGCTGTTGGGTCTGAATCCAAGGCCCAACTGGGTCAAGGTACCTCGGTGTCGCACAATTTATTTTTTAAAATTTTAAAATAGCACAAGCCAAAGGATCCAAAACAAATGAGCACCCAAAAAAAAAAAAAAAAAAAAAAAACTTACCGACAAGTACAGAAAAAGACAAAAACCAAAGAAGAAAACATAAAAAAGAAAATGACAAACCATGTGTTTTGCACATGGGTTTTTTATTGGTCCAATTTTTTCATCCACCTTTTTCTCTCTAGATTTCTCCCGGATTTTGGAAGAAAATATTTTGGTGGGTTAGGGGAAAAAACACCCGGGTCTCACCAATTTTCTCTTCAATCAAACACTCACAATACCCATTTTCTCTCCACTTTTCTCTCACATCTTTTCCACCCTAAAATCTCTCCAGCCAAACAGACACTTAAAAACCAACCACCAAACTGCTCCATTGATTGTTGTTAATTTTGGAAACTAAAATTATTTATTCCTAAAATGATTAGATATTTCAAAACAAAAATGATATGTTTATTTTATTTTATTGAAATAGATAGATTCAAGGTTTCAAGTCAAATTAAACTTCAACCAAGATGATATCATAATTAATTTAATATTAATTAAATGGAATAATTTTTTTAAAAGTTAATAACCTTGAATAATAAATAGTTGAAGCTAAAATTATTCATCCCAAAAACAATTAGATATTTCAAAATAAAAAGTATTAGTTTTTTGTTTATTTTAGCATAAGAACTTAATTTTTCTACTTTACATACCATTTTTTTAAATAACTCACATCAGATTATCTATTTTATGCTACATCTCATTAAAATATCAAATTTTCTTGATTTTTAAATTGTTTCTCTTTCTTCACACACAACAACTATTATCTATTCTTTTTTTTCTTTTTTTTCATTCTCGAGATATGTAGAAAAAAATAATAATTTAAATGCAAAATGAATAGTGCTAATGTAAATTTACACAATGATGATGCCGAAAAATCACCAGTAAGTCACACGGTCCTCACGCGCTCAAAACAATACCTGCACAACACAAAAAGAGAAGACCTAACAAAGAGCACGGGTGTGGTGTTGGCCAAATACCCTCCGAAGGTCAAGTTAGAGAACTTTTACAACTCTAAAGTGCCAAAACTGAGGGGAAATTATGCGTACCTTGGTTTGTGAGGGTTTTGGGGTTTTTATAGTGGTAGAGGGTTGACATCTATTCCTTGGTTGAGAAGTCTTTTCTTTGTAAGAGTCCCCATGAGTGTATTTCAAGGAATCCTTTCCTTGTAGGAGTCCTCTTGATTAGCATTGAACGTGGAGCATAAGATATTTCCTTATATACGCATGCGTGGGGACCAAGTAAGGCCACGTCAGAGTCGTTTATGTGTCCGCTAACTTCCCATTTCATCGTCCAAGGTGTCCCTGTCGGCTTCGAGGTGGAGACATAGACTTCACACTGTCGTTGCCTCCTAATGAGCGTGAATAAAGCTGACGAGTTTGTCAAGACCGTTTCTTTTGGCCTTATCATGGGTGAATACTAATGTTACAAAATTACCCTTATCACACAGTTATTGTAACAAACATGTATTTTTATATGACTTTACATGGCTTGATGGAGAATTTTGAGCTTGGTTGACTAAAATGCTGTACTTTACACTCCAGAACTTTTATTTTAGCTAATTTACTTCATAAATTTCACATATTTGCCAAATTGATACTTCTGTTAGACTACTGTTAATAGTTCTCACATGATACGCACACTTAGATTTTTTTAGAGAAATATCAAGATTCCTTTTTTCTTTTTTGCCAAGGCCATGTGGTTGTAGTTTACAATTTTTTGAAAGTACGCAGTCATGATTTCATTTATTTACAATTAAAAAACTCAAATTCTCTCTCTTCCTTATTATTTTAATAAGTTGTTTATATTATTTTAAGTGAAGTGGTAAAAAAATAGAACATTTGATATTGGGTGTATTGTAAAGTGAGAAGTAAAAATAGATAAAGTATCTTTTTGAGGTGCTAAAAGCTGTTTCTCAAAAAAGTGCTAAAAGCTAAATTTTTTAGCACCACCATTGTGAATGCTCTAACTTCAACCAAAAAAAAAAAAATTATGGATACCTATTTGGAGTTTTTTTTTTTTTGCTTATATCCTGGCTTCTTCTAACTTAAAATCCTAGGTCCATCCCTGTCCATAGTGGTTCCATTGAGTGAGATGCTCTCTCTCTCTCTCCTCAAAAAAAATTAAAACCCAGTATTTTTTTTTCTAATTTTTTGTTTTTGTTTTATAATATGAACGTGACTGGGAGTGAATTTTAATAGTAGACTAACAGAAATAAAAATTTGGCAAACATATGTAGTTTATAAAGTAAATTGACCAAATTAAAATAAAAGTTCAAGAAGTGTAATAGCCACTACCCCAAAGTTCAGGAAATGTCATGTCGTTTTTTCCCGAAAACTTAGAGATAAGACTTTTATTTAAGAACAAACCACTTGACTACCCCACATTTTGTTGTCCAATGTTGAAAGCTTAAATATTTATTAGTATAGATATTGCAACAAATAAAGTATGATTCATTTTTTTTTTAAAAAATCAATAGATATAACAATTGGGATGGTAGATTTGAATCTTGACTGTCTATTCTGGAAACATCAACAAAGTATCAACTAGCATACAACAATAAAATATATAAAGTTACATTTTAATTTTTATCATAATTTTATATATATATATATATACACACACACATATATAATTTTTCATTGTATGATTTTATTGTAATTCTTTTTCACTCAAAATAAATATATATATTTTGTTTGAAAATTTTTAAATTACTTTTTTATTCATGCAATCATGCCACGTACTTGAAGGGTTAACTATAACTTGTACCTCATATTTTGATCGGAAATTAGTTCATAGAAGATCAGAACATTTTTCAATGGCTTAAAAGTTCGAGAACAAGATAACTTTTGCCTCCTATTTGACACAATTTTAATCATTTGCCAAACATGGCCCAAGTGTTTTGGTGCTAAATCTTATTGCTCGAAATCTTAATGTTTCATTGATGAAAGTAGAACCTTAGAGTCTTTTAAATCTAAACATCCATATGTAGTTGCCAATGAGCTCTCAAATGACATTTGCTTCCATTGCAAGAGCAAGGTGGAAGGTGAGGTTGTGAATTCAAGAACTAGTGGGAGCATGTGTAACATACCATTAGAAAAGAATCCCATCTGTTGCTCCTCATATATTATTAAATTAAATTTGGCTATTATATACTATAATATTCTATTGTAGCTGTAGAGTGTTGAAGACGATGAAGATGTTGGTGATGATGAAATGGACTATGAAGATGAAGATTACAATGGTATAGCATTTTAGGTGGTCTTGAAGGCAAGTATGGTCGATTTTAGCAATAGTTAATGAGGGTTGAAGATGTTACTGATGAAATGAATTTTTTTTTATCCTGATACCAAATAAGGATAGTTTTTTTTTTTTTGAGAATCAAGATCGCGTGGTATTATTAAGATACTAAAGGTCCGAAACTACAAACGGATATACGTCTAGTGGAACATGCTCCATCCAAACTAATAAAGGAAAAGAAAATCTTGCTCTCTTAACCAAAGCATGAGCTACACAGTTTCCCTGCCGCCTAATGTGAAAGAAAGAAAAGGTTCGAAGCGAACCAGCGATAGACATAATGTCTTTTACAAACTGTCCAATTGAAGACTGACCCACATCTCTTGCTTTCAAAGCCTTATACACTATCTCTGAATCCCCCTCAAAGATTGTCTGAGTTATTCCCAGTTCCATAATAAACTGTACTGCCCTACGTGCAGCTAGGACCTCCACCAAAACCACCGAGCCTGGATAAGGTATTTTCTCGGATAAAGTAGCTAACACTTCTCCCTTATCATTACGGACTATGACTCCGATTCCAGCCTCTTCCGAATCTGCAAATACGGCCCCATCATAATTGGTTTTGTACATCTCGCCCAAGGGAGGGCTCTATTTTGCTCTGACCGAGGGAAGATTACTCTCCATTACTGGGAATTTCAGCTGGTAATCCGAGAGGTAACGCCTTGCTGCACTAAAAATCTTGTCTCGATCCAAACTCCGCTCCTCAAGCCGTAGTTTATTTCTTCAATTCCACATGAACCACGCCACAACCGCGAACAACTCCAGTCTCTGTTTCTGCATCCCGATCAGATTAATTAATTCTTGGGTCTCTATAATGTTCGGGTACTCTGTTTTAACCCAGCTGAAACAGGGGAACCAGATTTGCTCTAATTCTTCGCAGCTCTAGATTGCATGGAAGGTGGTTTCTTGCGGTGAGAGGTAGATACAGCACCGATCGTCTTCAAGGACTTTCCTCTTCTTGAAGTTGACTTTTGTAGGTAATGCATCCGAGCAGACCCGCCAGAGGAAAGTTTTAACTTTGTATGGAACCCGGATCTTCCAAATGCGCTTCCAAAAGGACTGTTGGAGCGAGCCATTAGACGCCGAAGCCGTTGCTCTGTTTTCATCTTCACACAACAGTTTGTAGCCTGTTTTGACCGTGTATTCTCCATTTGGGCAGTTTGGCCATATTAAAACATCCATCTGTTGTGTCATACACAGTGGGATTGCCATAATTCTTTGAGCTTCAAAATGAATGAAATGCTGGCGTAAAATATTCTGGTCCCAAGTACCTGTATCCGCAGATATGAGGGCCGAGACTTTTGCCCCCTCTAACTCTGGTGCCCGTGGAGATATAATTGTTGGAGTCCCTTCACCCGGTAACCAATTATCACCGTATATATTAATGCTCTTCCCTCACCCGGTAACCAATTGTCACCGTATATATTAATGCTCTTCCTATCTCCGATCCTCCATTTCATTCCCTTCAGAATCACCTTCCTTGCTTTCAAAATACTTTGCCATGCAAAAGACCTAGATGCTCTTGAAGCTTCCATCACCGAACCCCTTGGAAAGTACTTAGCTTTGAAAACCCAGAAAAAGAGAGAATTATGATCCCTTAGCAACCTCCACACCTATTTGGCCAACATCGCATCATTGAATTTCTCCAAATCTTTGAAGCCCATTCCTCCCGCAGATTTGGGTTTGCAAAGAAATTCCCATTTTTTCCAATGGATTTTTCTTTGCTCCCCCTTCTGCCCCCAAAAAAATTTTCGAACCAAGGCCTCAATCTCATTGCAAAGGCTCACAGGTAGTTTAAAACAACTCATGGCGAAGGTGGGTATTGCTTGCACCACCGCCTTAAGTAAAACTTCTCTACCGGCTTGTGATAGGAGCTTTTCTTTCCACCCTTGGAGTTTATTCCATATCCTTTCCTTTATGTATCTTAGGCTCGCTTTTTTATTCCTTCCCACCACCGCCGGTAAGCCAAGATATGTTTCATATTCTTTCACCTCCGGTACCCCCAAGAAATTTGAGATCTCCTCTCTTGTTCCTTCACTTGTTGCCTTGCTAAAAAATATGGAAGTTTTCTCCCGATTGAGCTTTTGGCCTGAGGCACGTTCATATAAAGAGAGGATGGCTTGAATTGCTTGAAGGTCAGACATGGTAGCTCGACAAAACAACAAACTATCATCTGCAAAGAATAAATGTGAGATTTTTGGGCCATTTTTACATAATGAAAAGCCCCTTATTTGATCATTGTGGGCTGCCTTTTGAAGCATTCTATTTAACCCTTCCTAGCATAATAGAAATAGGTAAGGGGACAAAGGATCGCCTTGCCTTATCCCCCTTGATGGCCTAATATCACCCTTAGGCTCCCCATTCACCAAAATGGAATAAGACACCGTACTAATGCACTCAAAAATAAGGGACACCCATTTATCACAAAAGCCCATTTTCTTCATAATCTTTATCAAAAAATCCCATTCAACTCTAGCATATGCCTTGCTCATATCTAGCTTCATAGCCATAAAACCGGTCTTCTTAGATTTTTGAGATTTCATATGGTGTAAAGTTTCAAATGCCACCAAAATATTATCAGAAATAGCTTTGCTGGATTGGAATGCACTTTGGGTTTCAGAAATAACACTAGGTAATATTTTCTTAAGTCTATTAGCTAGGACTTTAGAAATAATCTTATATAGAGCATTAGAAAGTGCTATAGGGCGGAATTCTGAAACTCTTACCGGGCTTTTTACCTTCAGAATGAGTGTAATGAAGGTACGATTTATGAAGTGGGGAATCATACCAGAGTTGAGACAATTTAGGACTGCCTCTGACACCTCCTCTCCAATGGTTGGCCAAAATTGTTGGAAGAATAATGGAGGCATCCCATCGGGTCCCGGAGCTTTTAAGGGGTTCATCTGCTTCAAGGCTAAGTCCACTTCACTTCTTTGAAAAGGGGTTGAGAGTTCATTGTTCATTTCCGCCGTAATCACCAATGGTGTGGCTTCAAGGGCTTCCTCAATCTGAATCGGAATAGATGAGGAGAATAAATTCTCATAGAACTCAATTAGTATGTTTGCCACCTCCCCTTCTTCCTCACACCTTTCCCCCCTCGAATTCTCTAACACCTCAATTCTATTTCGTCGAAATCTATGAGTGGCTTGGCTATGGAAAAATCTAGTATTCCCATCACCTTCATGCAACCATAACATGCGTGATCTTTGCCTCCACATTTTTTCCTCCTTTGAAAGGAGGTCATTTATCTCCCTTTTTAGCCGAAACACCTTACCCATGGACTTTCCATTGATAGCTGCATCTTCTGCTTTACGTAACTGTTCTTTTTTCTCCTTTAATTGCCGTGTAATATTCCCAATGGCCACCCTACTCCACCATTTCAGTTTTGATTGGCAGTACCCAATCTTACTTTCAACTCGAATCATAGCATGCCCTTGAGCTTCTCGTGACCACACCTCCTCAACTGTTTCCCTACACCCCTCTTCCTCCAACCACATGTGTTCAAATCGCCATGGTTTTTGTCGGATTTTTGGAATCCCATTAAGCCTTATAAGGATTGGTTTATGATCCGACGAACCACACTCCAAGTGTATCACCTTAGTGGCCGGGAATTTTTCTATCCACTCCATGGTTGCAATCGCTCTATCAAGCCTTTCCCAAATAGTGAAGCCATCCGGATGTCCATTGCACCCTGTGAATTTACCCCCCACAAAACCTAGATCCCTGAAGCCACACTCATCAAGGACATCTCTAAATTCTTCCATTTGTCTTTCAGGCCTTAGTCCCCCCCCCCCCCCTTTTTCTCATGACTTCTAGTAATTTCATTAAAATCCCCTGCACAAAGCCAAGGGATAGAATTCCTGTTCTTAAGTCTTCGTAGGCAGGTCCAGGATAGGTGATGATTCTATGTTTTTGGCTCTCCATAAAATCCCGTAAACCTCCATTCATCCTCCTTACCTTTGTTCAAAATACCATCAATGTGGTTTGGAGAAAAGGTGCCCAATGAGAAATCAACATCCTTTTTCCAAAAAATCACAATTCCCCCCCCCCCCCCTCTCGTATCACGACAAACTTCAATCATACCACCAAACTTCATCTTGCTTCGTATCTCCTTTAGCCTTGCTTTATCCAGCCATGTTTCGGCTAAGAACACAACTAAAGGATCTTGTGCCCGGATTAAATCCCCGAACTCTTGTTCTGTCGGAAGGTTCCCAAGCCCCCGACAGTTCCAACATAGGAGATTCATTGCTCTTGGCGGGGCTGACCATCAGCCTCCGCCACTGGTAAATTTGTTTTGCTGTTGTAAAGAACCAGCCTTTTTTTATTTTGAACTTCACACCCATCCACTTCCATGAAAGACCGTTTAGCCCGTGAGCCACTCCCATTTTTCCCTCCGTCTTCAGATTCTTGTGCAGGTCTTGCAATTCTAGTCCAAGTTCTAGTTAGGGTTTGCCCCATCCTTGCACGGCTAGAATTTTTTCCAGGCTCCTCGGGTTACTGTGTTTCAGAAATACTAGAAGGATTTTCACTTATAATTGAAGCAGGGAGACTGTGATCTCTCGTCTTTAAGCTAGTAGAAGTGGTTGGTTCCTTCTTGTAAGGCATGTGTCCCCTAAGATAACAGTGTTATCGGTAGGGCTAGTGGGTTTTTTTTTTTTTTTTTTGGGGTCGGGGAAACACTGAGAGGTAGGATGGAAAACTTAACAAAGGATTGGCGAAAGCTGTCATTAAACGATAGAGAAGGAGGTAAACTCGTAGTAAAGAAGGATAGAGTATCTCATGAGTTCGCGTTTGTGGCAAGATTCCTAACTAAGAGAGTTTTGAATACTGATGCGATAATCAAAACTTTTAGCCCTCTGTGGCGATCAAGGAATGGCTTTAAAGTCCGCAACGCAGGAGACCATAAACTGATTTTTGAGTTTGACAATGCGGAGGAGGTTGAAAAAATTTTGGCAAGTGAGCCGTGGAGTTTCGACAGGCACTTGGTCGTTCTTCAAAAATTAGCTAATGCAATCCCAGTCCATGACATGGCTTTGAACACAGAATCTCTGTGGGTACAAGTCCATAACATGCCAATCAGTTTTTTAAACAGGGGTGTAGCGGAGGATTTATGTGACGCAGTGGGGAAAGTGGATCGTAGTACAAGCGATGCGGAGGTTGACAGAGGTAGCTTCTTTCGAGTCCGTGTGCGCGTAGATATTTCTATACCTCTCTGTAGAGGGCGGGTTCTCTCCATTGAAGATGAAGAAGAGCATTGGGTAACGTTCAAATACGAACGTCTTCCTAATATATGCTACTGGTGCGGATGCTTGGACCACTCGGACAAGGACTGCGACAGGTGGATTGAAAGCGAAGGAACGTTGAAAGAAAGTGACCGTGAGTATGGGGCTTGGATCCGGGCAACTGTAACTCCGACGAACCGGAGGACAGTGGTAGTCGTACCGGGGTTCTACGAGAATAGAAAATAGAGGAAGCCAACTCCGGTCAGGCCGGTGATAGAGGAAAGTTCAACGTCGACGAATGAGCGCCGAGCAGACGTTACAGAAGGGCAGCCAAAAGAAACGGCTAGGGCAGAATTAAGGAGCACGTAACTGAAGAAATAAGTGCGCCAGGGTCATCAATTCTCCAAACAACTAAGGAAGGTAATCACGGAATTAGAGCACCCACAGTAGATGTGGGATATGTGCCAAATGCTAAATATTTGGCACATATCCCACACCAAACCCAATTTGAGCCCGTTTAACAGATGTGGGATATGTTATAATTTTTGCAACATTAAACAGTACCGTGACAAATTTGCCACGGTACGGAACGCGTGTGGTATATTATTTCTTCTTTGTTTATTCCTCTTTCTCTCTCTCTCATATCTCTTTCATCTTCTCCCTCAGCAATTCCTCACCGCCTCCATCTCCACTCTCTCACATATCTCTTTGTTCTTCTCCTTCAGCCCGATCTACATATATGCCTCCATCTCCACTCTCCCACACTCTTTCTTCTTTCCTTTCCCCTTTTGCTCTATTTTCTTCCCATTCATGAATATGAGCCACCACCGATTTCCTCTCTACCATCACTGATCTAATTTGTCCCTTCACCGGTTTTTTTTTTCCCCTTTTTGTTCGCTCTCTCCTCTCTGTTCTATCTCAGAGTCGCCTATCGGGTTGTAGGTTTATGACTTCGGATTGTGATCGGTGTGGGTCTCTGGGTTGTGGGTATCTCCTCTTTGTTCTATCTTGAGTCGCCGATTCGCTGCTCGTCGTTCTCAGAGCGTCGATTCGCTGTTCTATCTCTGAAGGTTTCATCAATTCACCGTGAGCCAAGTTGGTTTCATCAATTCGTTCTCCGTCAAGGTTTTATTTTTATGCTTGCTTTTTTTCGTTACTGAATTTGAAAGCTTGAACCTTTACCACTAATTGGCTTAGTATTTTTAAATTAAATACTATATTTGATGTGGGTTTTTAATCTTATCATTTGGGTTTTAATTAATTTGTGGGATGGTGTGTGTGAGATTTGTAACCATGTATAGTAAAGTTGCTGTGTATGTACAAGTGTACCGTGTAAAGGTCAGATTATATGCTTGCTGTGATGAAAGAGTTACTTCCCCTATGTTCGGCTTTCTTGCTGCTATTGTCTCCACTGTCTTCTCTCTTGACTTTCTGCTTTGCTGTGATGAAAGATTTTTGTTCTTTTGATAAAAGCTCTGTTTGCTTCTATGGGAAAATACCCAGAAAAGTTTTCGATGAAAAACATGGTTTAATCAAGCTGTTTAAGGAAGAATATAGTAATTGTTGATTTAGAGAAGCATTTTTGTTTGTAAGAAGTAAGAAATAAAGGAAAGGAAAGTGCTTTTAGGATTTGCTCAATAAAAACCCAGTCTTGAATTCTTTACTATTTTCCTTGTTATTTACAGAAGACAGAATTCAAAAGGGAGAGCTAAAATTTAGAGAAATTGGGTGTTTGCTACAAATTAAATGGAAGTTAGGCTTTTTGTTTAATTATTGATCTTTGCATATGGAACTACGGCTTTATGTACAGTGAAGAAAGTAGTATTGTTCATTCATTTTTTTAGTTGTAATTGTTCTTACTTTTTGCTTTGGTTAGGGAAAGTGAATAATTTCAGGTAATTTCTTTACTTGTTAATCCTTTTTGCTTTTGTATATATTGGAAGGAGCAAACACTCCAATTCAAACTCTGTGTCTTTTGAAGTAAGGGTAGTGTACAATGAAGAGAGCATTGATTTTAATGGTCTTTAACCATTCGTTTGTCTTTTTTCTAATCTCTATCTGTTCAACTATGTATTAAGGGTGATGCAAATGTGAGTCTTGTCAATTCAATGCAAACTGTTCAAGCAATCTGCAGCAAAGATGAATGGGGAATTGCAGGTCATTTAATTCATGGCATTTTGCAAGGAATGAATGGCTTTAATTATGCAGAAGCTAGATACATTTGCAGGAATAGCAACAAAATAGCCCATGAGCTAGCTCAACAGGCCAAAAATTCAGGAGAGGAATGCAAATGGATTGGTGTGGTCCCTGACAATCTAGCAAACTTGTGTAGGCTGGAAGGGATCTAGCGTTTTATTTTGTTCTTTTCTTTCCTGTTCTTTTGGCTTGGCTGTCTATGGTCTCTGTTGGTGCTTTGTCCTGCTGTTGGTGGGTGTTGTTTTCTGCAATGTACCTATTCTGTGTTTGCTTAATGAAATTTCAGTTTCAAAAAAAAAATGGCCAAAATATGACAGTTGAATTAAGAGGATTCTTTGAAAATGTTACCGTTAGAATTGATGAGATTTGAAAATATGATTGTTGTAGGAACAAATATTACCGTTAGGAACAAATATAAAGAAAGAATAAAATAAGAATTAAAAAGAATTAAGAAATAATATTTAAATGAAATGGTTAAAATATAGAACATCTGATAAATGGGATATTGTAAAATGATGTGGTAAAATAATAAAGTAGGCTTTTGATGTGGTAAAATGGTATAATTTTTACAACAGCTGCTACGGATGCTCTTAAAGGGGATATTATTGACAGCCAATTATTGGAGATTGACAGAGAGTTAAATAAGATTGCAATCACTGGGAGCGAAAAAAGGGGAGCATTAACCAATAATAAAGAGGTTGGCGTGGACTTTCCAAATAAGGATAAGGAAGGAAAAAACAAAACAAGTAACTCTGAAGGGGTATCTGAGTCAGCTGCTAATCACGTGGCAATTATAAGTGAAAATAAGGATAGTTGATTACATAGATAGTGGTTTATATATTTTATTGTGTAGATATATTATTTTAATGTGTTGTACAGGAATATAAAAGTTGAGATGTTGGGTGTGTTATAAAATAGCATGGTATAATAGATAAAGTAGTTTTTGAAATGGAAAAATAGAATAGTTTGAAGATACCGGATGCTAATGCTCTTAACAGATGCCTTTATGGCAATTATTAATAAATCATAATAGAAAAATTTTGACAGTACTTTTATTGAAAATATAAAAAGCTCTTATATTATTTAGATGAGTTGTTTATCTCTATCTTTTATTTCTATATATTAAAAAGATTTAGAAAGTTAATTATGGCTTCAAAAAAGTCAAAAATACCCTTAATCTAATTAGATAATTATTATTCTTAAAAAATTAAAAAAAATTGGGTTAAAATTGTAATTTAACAAAAAAAAAAAAAAAAAAAAAAACTACTAAGAGAAACTTTTTCCTAAAAATTAGCACATTTTCTTAAATATAGAAGAGTGCTACATTCACAACATTTTTACAACAAATCATAAGTTGTAAGTTTTTAATAGTTCTAATTTGAATCTACAACTTAAATTATTTTTTCACCCACTCATAACAACCCATCACTTAAAATTTTTTGTGAAAATATTGTGGATATAGCATTTCTCTTAAATATATCTGTGGGGCCCAATAATCTATGGGCCAGGCCTATTTGCTCGTGGAGAGTCCGAAGGCCCAGGCCGAGGAGAGCTATGGCCCAAGCCCGATAACATAGAGCACAAGACTGTTTTTGGAATACAGCCGAGGACAGTTCAGTCCTCGGCAGATCCAAAATCCCATCGGAATAAAGGGGTAAAACTGGTATAGGAACAAATTTGTAAGGAGATCTAAAATATCTTGGGAGAAGTTATCCTTACTACCCTTCCGGATAAGACTCTGCACCTAACAGAGCCGTACTCTGCAGCCTTATCAACCATCCCCAACAATTCTGGGATTAGACTGATGGGACAAATATCAGTTTTGTAAAGATTGACCCTACACGTGGACGAAGGACAGTTAACGCAGACAAGTATAAAAGAAGAAAGTAAGTAAATCTAAAGAGGGAGGGCATCCCACCTAAAAAAGAGAAAGACTACATGGGGCAGAACCTCTCAACAACACCGGACTTCACTGAAAAAGTCCATCATTGGGTAACCGGGGTAAGACCTCAATGGTCCTCAGATCAACTCCGAGGAGTCCCATCCCATAGGGTGCGACGCCTTAGGGCTTAAATGTTCAAGCCCAACTCCTTTTTTCTACATAAATTCCTCTAAAACCAAGACCGGGCATCGCCCCGTGACCAACGGCTAGCCTTTCAAGCCCACTCTCTACAAATCATATTGTGAGAGATCTTTCATATGCGAGCCCAACATCATTATTGGGCCGCAAAGGAATTGTGTCCTTACAATTGGCGCCGTCTATGGGAAAGGCTCGCGTGTTGGCACAGGGGATGGCAGAATCAAGCCTCTGTCAAATGGGAATCTGCGAAAGCTCCTCCGTTTCCGGCGACATACAGTTGCTGCTCCAGCATAAACTTCTGCTAGGGGCTACGCCTTGCGGTGCCAAGGGCGTGGGCATCTCTAGGGGCTTCCGGCCTCAAGTCAACTTTCCCCGCCCTGGTATAGGGGCTTATGGTCGAAAAATAAACCAAATAAAAAAATCCTACAAGTTTTGGACAGAACCAAGGCCTTGCATGGTCCTCGGACTCAAGCCTATGGGGAAACCAAGTACAAAAGGGAAATCCTACAAGTTTTGGACAGAACCAAGGCCTTGCATGGTCCTCGGACTCAAGCCTATGGGGAAACCAAGTACAAAAGGGAAATCCTACAAGTTTTGGACAGAACCAAGGCCTTGCATGGTCCTCGGACTCAAGCCTATGGGGAAACCAAGTACAAAAAAAAGGGAAATCCTACAAGTTTTGGACAGAACCAAGGCCTTGCATGGTCCTCGGACTCAAGCCTATGGGGAAACCAAGTACAAAAGGGAAATCCTACAAGTTTTGGACAGAACCAAGACCTTGCATGGTCCTCGGACTCAAGCCTATGGGGAAACCAAGTACAAAAGGGAAATCCTACAAGTTTTGGACAGAACCAAGGCCTTGCATGGTCCTCGGACTCAAGCCTATGGGGAAACCAAGTACAAAAAAAAGGGAAATCCTACAAGTTTTGGACAGAACCAAGGCCTTGCATGGTCCTCGGACTCAAGCCTATGGGGAAACCAAGTACAAAAAAAAGGGAAATCCTACAAGTTTTGGACAGAACCAAGGCCTTGCATGGTCCTCGGACTCAAGTCTATGGGGAAACCAACTACAAAAGAAAGAAATCTCACAAGTTTTGGACAGAACCAAGGCCTTGCATGGTCCTCGGACTCAAGCCTATGGGGAAACCAAGTACAAAAGAAAGAAATCTCACAAGTTTTGGACAGAACCAAGGCCTTGCATGGTCCTCGGACTCAAGCCTATGGGGAAACCAACTACTTAAAAGGAAAACTGATTGCATGAACCTTAAAATCCATCCGAGGAGAACTCCCCGTTAACAGTTGGGTTAATCCCTAAACTGCACGGATTTCTCAGTCTACCCTCGGATCCCCGATACCAAAGGGATTGATGTAATATAGTGCAATATATTACCCAAAAAACACAATCGAAATCCCTCTCTACTCGGCTACCCTCTCGGACGAATTATTCAGAGATCATCGTTCTCGGACATTTATTTTGCATGCATCGCTCAGTGCTCAGCCATTACTCCGGTTATTTTCAAGAGTTTAATTTATTGAGAATTGCCATTGTGATACTTGATAACATCGATAAGTTTAAACTAGTAGGAATTGATTTTAAGGCATTGTTCTGCTCCAAGTAGTATTAGAGACGAGCGTATATTTAATGTCCATGCACTAAGTAGTTGTTGCAGAAAAGAAAAATATTTAGAAAGAAACAAACTCATCTTTTACTAAGACAAAGAAATAGTACAGTGTACAATGAAAAGCTGAGAGAAGCTTATGATGAAGCTAACTACATGAGTGAAAAGAAAAATACAAGAGAATGAAGGTAAAGCCGAAGAAGAAGCACAGATGAGAGGGTGGCTACTCCTTCAGGACTTTGTTCTTCCTCAATGCTTTTGCATGCCCATAACTCAGGCAGCAAAAGAACCCAGCTTGGGGCCTGCACCGCGGAAGGAAAGGTGCAGGGAGCCGGAAGTTGAGGAGCCTTCACCAAAAATTTGTCTGCAACAAGGCAGAGGCGCTGATGGCGGAGAATCTTTCTTCTGACACACCAAAATCCTGGCGTGAACAGAACCTGCTTCGGATTTTGACTAAAAGAGGGAGAAACACCCTTTCCCCTCTGTCGAACTGGAATATTCTCTTGAATTTATGCCGCCTTTGCCCGTACCTCACTATCTGGAGTCTCAGGAGGACACGACGCCTTTGTGGCGGAGAGAGTTCCTTTGCCCCAACCCACGCCTCAAACATAATGTACTAGGAGAGGAGACTGAAGGATTTGTGTGAAGGTAAAGCAACTTTCTCTCCTATTTATTTAAAAGATAAGGTGGTGGCATTTAATTCACGCAGCGTCCCAAGGAACGCTACAGACAAAATGTCTCCGGCTCGATTTCCAATGCCGTCTGCAACCCTGAGATTAAAGGAGCCTCGTGAAGGCGCACCTCGAACACTGGGACGCCAAAAAGTACCGCGTGACCTAAGACTACGGAAATACCCCCTAATTTATGGGCCCAGCAAATTCACGGCCCAGGCCCGTTCAGCATAGGGGCCCAAGGACAGAACCAAGGCCTTGCATGGTCCTCGGACTCAAGCTTATGGGGAAACCAAGTACAAAAAATAAAAATTACAAGTTTTGGACAGAACCAAGGCCTTGCATGGTCCTCGGACTCAAGCCTATGGGGAAACCAAGTACAAAAAATAAAAATTACAAGTTTTGGACAGAACCAAGGCCTTGCATGGTCCTCGGACTCAAGCCTATGGGGAAACCAAGTACAAAAAATAAACCTTACAAGTTTTGGGCAGAACCAAGGCCTTGCATGGTCCTCGGACTCAAGCCTATGGGGAAACCAACTGCTCGGATAGGGAAAGTCCTCGGCCCAGATACTGTAAAATGTTAAGGCCAATAAGAGTGTTAGGATGATGGCGGGACGCTCCGCTACTCGGCAGCCTACGGGGGCTGTTCATTTTTGCGGGTGATATGCCTTCGAATAATTACCTCCTACACCACGGAGAACATCCAGTTCTAATCTCGGCTTTGTTTCGGGCAAGTATCGCTATTTACAGGTACGCATTATTATGTCAAACAATTCTATTAAAGTTATGGTGACATCTTTTTATTAGCCAGTATTTTGGCTTTAGTTATCATTGATTCAAATGCTGTATTATTGTGCCGAGCAGCGTTTGCAAATAAAAAAAAAAGCATAAAAACAGAACATGCGAAATAAAGTAACAACAATTTTTATTAATACGAAAAGTTATTACAACGTACAAAGAGGGGCTCAAACAAGCCTATACAAAATGTGAACTGCCTAAGCAACGATAACATCCGCAATACAGATATGTAAACAGTCAGGCGTCTTTTAAACTCGTCTTCAAAGTCTCTCCAATCCCTGCCTCAATACTACTCATATTATGATAAGAACCTTCTTTGGAAAGAGATGAAGGAGAAGGAAATAGTAAGGAAGAAATCAATGAAGAAGATGGAGGAGATGAATGAGGAAGATGGAGGACATGAGTAAAGAAGGGGGAGAAGAAGAGAGAAGAGATGAAAAGAAAGAAAAGGAGCAAAAGAGGGAGAAGAGAAAGCACCAGAATGGATCTGGTGCTGGGAAGACTAAGAGAGGGAGGCGGAGAGGGCAACCAGTGAACGAAGAGAGGAAGAAGCAGAGACACTTAGTCCCTGCCTCGGTCCTGACTCCTAACACGCTGGGGCCATATTAGGTGAGCTCATAAGAGAGCGGTTGGTTATGATGATGGGAATTCTCGACTCAGTCACGCCGAAAGTTGGACGTGATGAATCCCTGCTTCGGATTTTGTCTGAAGGGAAGGTGAGATGAATCTTAAGTCTCCGCCACCCTTGCCCTGACCGAGCCATTTCGAGCTTTATTAGAACACGGTGCTTTGAGGAGGGGTATGACTCCTTCATCACTCGTTAGGGTAAACGTATTCCGATTGGGTGTACAACAATTGGGTTAAGTAAACGCTAAGGGGGAGGGGCTGAGGATCTCGGATCTACGAGAGGCAAAAGGGTCTCTGTACGAGAGTGATGGCCTCCTACTTGCCTTCTTATAGGGAGGGCAAAATGGAAGGTATTAAATTCGTTCTGGTTTCCAAAAGAATCTGAAAAACAAAAGGTGCGTCCGTTCCACTTCCCCACCTCATCAGATGAACCGTCGGACATAAATAAGTCTCGTAAAGGGAAGTCATTAAAAGCGCATCTTGGACAGCCAAACGGCAGGAGCGGGGCACGAGCAAATTAAAGGGAGCGCCTTGTAAGCCGATATATCTTCTGGGCAGGTGGAGAAACCGTCAGCATTAATGGAGGGCTAAATTAAAGGAGCAGTAATAAAGGCTCAGCATTGCCAAAACCCCCCTTTCCAACTGGGAGGTTGGACAGCCGGGTTTTGAGGGGCTATTGTGGGGCCCAATAATCTATGGGCCAGGCCCATTTGCTCGTGGAGAGTCCGAAGGCCCAGGCCGAGGAGAGTTATGGCCCAAGCCCGATAACATAGAGCACAAGACTGTTTTTGGAATACAGCCGAGGACAGTTCAGTCCTCGGCAGATCCAAAATCCCATCGGAATAAAGGGGTAAAACTGGTATAGGAACAAATTTGTAAGGAGATCTAAAATATCTTGGGAGAAGTTATCCTTACTACCCTTCCGGATAAGACTCTGCACCTGACAGAGCCGTACTCTGCAGCCTTATCAACCATCCCCAACAATTCTGGGATTAGACTGATGGGACAAATATCAGTTTTGTAAAGATTGACCCTACACGTGGACGAAGGATAGTTAACGCAGACAAGTATAAAAGAAGAAAGTAAGTAAATCTAAAGAGGGAGGGCATCCCACCTAAAAAAGAGAAAGACTACATGGGGCAGAACCTCTCAACAACACCGAACTTCACTGAAAAAGTCCATCATTGGGTAACCGGGGTAAGACCTCAATGGTCCTCGGATCAACTCCGAGGAGTCCCATCCCATAGGGTGCGACGCCTTAGGGCTTAAATGTTCAAGCCCAACTCCTTTTTTCTACATAAATTCCTCTAAAACCAAGACCGGGCATCGCCCCGTGACCAACGGCTAGCCTTTCAAGCCCACTCTCTACAAATCATATTGTGAGAGATCTTTCATATGCGAGCCCAACATCATTATTGGGCCGCAAAGGAATTGTGTCCTTACAATTGGCGCCGTCTATGGGAAAGGCTCGCGTGTTGGCACAGGGGATGGCAGAGTCAAGCCTCTGTCAAATGGGAATCTGCGAAAGCTCCTCCGTTTCCGGCGACATACAGTTGCTGCTCCAGCATAAACTTCTGCTAGGGGCTACGCCTTGCGGTGCCAAGGGCGTGGGCATCTCTAGGGGCTTCCGGCCTCAAGTCAACTTTCCCCGCCCTGGTATAGGGGCTTATGGTCGAAAAATAAACCAAATAAAAAATTGGTCCTGCCTTATTTAATTTTTTTCAGGGTATGACAATGTACATATCTTTTATCCTGCCTGGACCAACAGTGACCGTCTTCTAATAAAAATTGGTCAGTCTGGACTTGATCTAAATGAGGTTGATAGGGAGTTTGCTAAACTGGTGCCACCACCACCACCAGAGGAGAAAACCAACCTTGTTCTTAGGATTTGCTTTTTTGACAAACGCCCGGTATGTACTATTTTCCACTTTGTCACACATCACCACTTTCCTTTTTATGAATACATTCAGGAAAGTTAATTTGATTATTCCTGCATTTTGGACATTAATTCTTGTGTATTGACATAGAGGCATTCGTTTACATTATTGCTTTGCACAATTCTTCTAAAGATTTTACTGCCATAACATGATGAAATCTAACTTCTTTGTTTCTTTTTTCCCTAGGAAAAAGGGTATACCTTTGCTTGGGTTAGAGATTTCTCAAGTATGATTTAAATAAGATTTGTTGGTTTTCCTCACTTTTTAATTATTGTTATCGTAATTTCTAACTTAGCTCATATATTTTTGTTTCTTTGGTTGCCCCTCATTGAATATTTGTACCCTTTAGATTTTGATCTCTTGCATGATGATTATACTCTTCTTGACTTTGACGTGTGTCGGGTTTATTGTAGGTCGTTGGAATGCTGGAGAAGAAAGTTATGATTCTGGTGATGATGATTTGATTGATGATGAGATTGAGGTTGATAAGGGTGAGGTTGATGAGGTTGATGAGGTTGAGGTTGATGAGTTTGATGAGATTGAGGTTGATGAGGATGAGGATGATGATTTTCTATATGCACTTAAATCTGATAGGGATGTTTTTGAGAGGGAAGATTATACTGTTGACAGATATTGCAACTTTCTCCGCACTTATGAGGGACGTTTAGCATTTCGCATCAGAAAAGAGATGTCGATGCGAACAGAGTGTAGGTACGTTTAGCAGAACAAGTCCAGGAAGCATTAGTGGAGAGCTCTTTTGAAGGCTAAATTGTTAGGTTTACGACGGACAGATCATTGTCTTAGCTAACAGGAGGAGTATGGAGATTTTATGTATTAAATGGTAGCAGTGCGGATGTTAATATCGGAACTTAAAACATAATCTATACCTCCCTAAATTTGTTTTCTTTTGTGTTTTGCACTCGTTATCTTTAGCCTCAAAATTTCTGGGTATATACCTTCTCCTGCTTGAACGGTGGCTCTTTCTAGTTTGGTACGTGATAAATTATGAGTAGTTTTCTTATCTGTTGTGAACGATGAATTGAGTTCTTTTATTAAGAGGCCATTACTGCCAAATGCATTCTGATTGAGAATCATTATAAGGATTGCAACCTTTGTAACCCCACGGAGACACAGACATAACAAACACACACATAGATTATAGCAAATTGGTTTATTATACTATTGTGGTACTAAAGCAATAATTGAGGGAGAAAGAAACAGTCCCAGGGGACTTGCTTTGAACTTTTTTACACAGTTCTTGCGGCATCTGTAACATGTCATTATGACACTTTAAAACAGGGGTAAATACGCTGCTTATTGCACACAAAGTTTGTGTATTCATTTGTCTGCAATAAGCAATATCGTGATTATTGAGTTTACTCAAACTATGGTGATGATGCCAATTACCACAAATGAAAATTCAAAAAGAAAGTTGAACCTACGTGGCAGAGATGCGGATTAAGTGGGCATTAGAATGAACTTTTTGTTGATTTGCTAAAAGTTGAAAAAAGTAGTCATACCTAGAACCAGTAAAACTATAAAATAAATAAATAAACTTTACAAAAATAAATTAAAAAAGTAAAAATCTGAAATAAAAAAGTTAATCCAAACCTTTAAAATAATGCTACACCATAGGACTGCTAGTGCTCTCGAGCCTTAGGCCCGTGGAAGCAGGGAACGTCCCACAGTCACTTGTGGGAGTAAAGTGACCTTCTGCCTTTGGGTAGTAAGGTCAGGTGTGAGGTTTTTTGTTTTCTCTTAGGAAAAATGGCAGAAGAGTTGGAGATACTATGGCAGAAACTGAAAGTTACGGAGGAAGAGGAGGCAAGCATCTCGCTGGGAGCTGATTGTACTAGAGCAGCAGTGGAGAGAGGAAAGAAATGTGTGTTTATGAAGGTGTTGTCAAGGAAAGGTTTAATGATAGAGGCGCTGCGAAAAAACATAAGGATGCTCTGGAAACCAAATAAGAACATCCAGCTCTCTGTAATAGGAGAAGAACTTTTCTTGGTAGAGTTTGAAGATGAACGTGACAAAAGACGGGTCATGGATATGAGGCCGTGACACTATGAAAAACAATTGGTGTTGTTTCAAGAGTTTGAAGGAGATAAAAACCCAAAGGATATCTTGCCGAAATGGTCTCCTTTTTGGGTGCAAATATATAATCTTCCATTAAAGAGCCGAACAAAGGAAACGGGGAAAGCCATTGGAGAAAGCATTGGAAAGTTTATCGAAGTTGACGTGGAAGACACCGGTGTACAATGGGGTACTTGTCTAAGGGTACGGGTTGAGATAGATGTTACTCGGAAACTGATCAGAGGGCGGAAAATTAATATGGAGAAAGGAGAAACAAGGTGGGTGCATTTCAAATACGAGTGCCTTCCGAATTTTTGCTACAGGTGTGGGCTCTTAGAACATGATTTAAAGGATTGTTTGGAAGAATCCGGGAATGACAAAGCAGTGTGGAAGGGTGATCTCCAATATGGAGCATGGTTGAGAGGAGAACCAATAAGAAAGGGAGGTTGGGAATTTGGTTTTGCAAAGAAAAAGTTCACCGGTGAATGAAAAATAGAGTAAATTCCACAGAGGGTGGGCGGAATGGTATGGCTGAAGCGAGTGAGGGGGCGGCGCGTGAAAATCAAGGACTTGAAGCCATCTGCCTCGGGGAGGGTAGGCAGGAGCAGCAGGGTGATAAGACTAGTGGGTGTGAGGTGACTACTGAGGAAAACATGGAGAAGGGTATGGCTGAGAGCATTGGAAGAAGCCACAAAGGAGAGCTAGCTGAGGTAGGGAAGGAAAACTGGGAAATTGGGAAAGGGAGTGGCGGGAAAGAGGCTAGTCAACACGGGAGGGCTGAGACATTATCTAAGGCTATCCCAAAATTCGAATTTGGGCAGGGCCAGGAGACGGTAAAGCAAGATAACAATGTGGGCTTGGGCCTAGGATTAGATGAGGGTAAGGAAGGCCCTATGGCCATGCTGTATGATCCAGAGGTGGGTTGGGTAGCAAATAAGCTAGGCCCGACTAGTGGCCACTAGAAAAGGAAAGTTAGGGCTGGGTCGGATGAGGAAATGAAGGAGGTGCTAGGCCCAATTCAGAGGAAAAGGGAAGGGGACTTAATCCTCAGTGAGATTGATCAGAACGTGAGAGTCCCTAAACGAAGGAAGTGTGAGGGTTTGAGCGAGGAAGAAATAGGGGAAGAGTGCATCAAGGATGGCGGAGTGGCGGTGGCTGCAAGGCAGCACCGCCGAGCCAAATGACGGCGCTAGCGTGGAACTGCCGGGGAATGGGATCAGCTCCGGCGGTTCGAGCTCTCACCGACGAGGTGAAGAAAGGTGATCCGGTTTTGGTTTTTCTAGCGGAGACCAAAGCTTCTCAGAGAAGGATTAAGGGGCTCCAACGTAAGCTGGGTCTAACACAGGGCATTACGGTGCCGTCCGATGGCCGGAGTGGGGGCTTGGCAATGCTGTGGAAAGAAGGAGCTGACGTGAGGTTCAAAAGCTGCTCAAATTCGCACATCGACGTGGTGGTGTGCGAAGGTAATGAAGCTTTGCCATGGCGAGCTACGGGATTTTACGGCCACCCCGATGCAGGTATGAGACCTATCTCATGGAATTTACTTGAATTATTAAATAGGCAGTGCAATATGCCTTGGGTTGTGTTTGGAGATTTTAATGAAATTCTAAATTCTAATGAAAAATTAGGATGGTTGGAGAGGGATGCTAGACAGATGGAATGTTTTAGAGAGTGTTTAAGTAATTGTGGTTTGTTTGATTTGGGTTTTGTGGGTCAGAGATTCACCTGGTGTAATGGGAGAATTGGAGATCAACGAACTCTGGTTAGGCTGGATAGAATGGTAGCTAATGAGGCTTAGTTGAATTTGTTTCCGGAGGCGAAAGTAGTTCACAGATCAATGGCGGCCTCTGATCATTGTTTGCTGTCGTTATCGATTAGAATGAGAGAGACGAGGAAGGTAGCTAGGAGAAGATTTATGTTTGAAGAGATGTGGACTAGGGAAGAGGGCTGTAGAGAGGTGATTGAAAGGGCCTGGGACCCTTTGGATTGTAATCCGGAGTTGTCGGTTCAGAAACACTTGAAATGCTGCCAGTTTCAGCTCCAGAATTGGAACCGTAGAGTGTTTGGAAATGTTAATAAATCTCTGAAGCAGAAGCAAAGTCGATTACAACACTTGGAAGAGCTGAATTTACTCCACGAGTCGGCGGAGGAAGTTCAAAAGTTGAAAATGGAAATTAATGAAGTTATGCTTAGGGAGGAGATAATGTGGAATCAGAGGTCAAGGGCGCTGTGGATCAAATACGGTGACCGGAACACAAGGTTCTTTCATGCAACAGCGAACAATAGACGGAGAAAGAATAGAATTGAAGGAATAAATGATTCAGAGGGTAGGTGGAGAGAGAACTATGAGGAAGTTGAAGAGGTTATCCTGAAGTAGTTCAAGGAGATTTATAGTACGACTTGCCCCACTGAGTTTGGTGCGAGTCTGGGGGCAGTAGGCAGGAGGGTGATGGAGGCCATGAATGACGACCTTTTAAAAGAATTTAAGGAAGAAGAAGTTTGGCAAGCTCTCATGCAAATGCATCCGACAAAATCTCCGGGACCGGACGGTATGTCCCCTATATTTTTCCAAAAGTATTGGGATGTGGTTGGGCCTCAAGTAGTTCAAAGTGTTATCCATACTCTTAGAACTGGTATTATGCCAAATGGAGTTAATGATACATACATTTGTTTGATCCCCAAAGTAAAATGCCCCCAAAAAATTACAGAATATCGCCCAATTAGTTTATGTAATGTGATATATAAACTTGTATCCAAAGTACTTGCTAATAGGTTGAAGAGGGTCCTCCCGGATGTTGTTGACGAAGCCCAAAGCGCTTTTGTTCCAGGAAGGCAAATCACAGATAACGTTCTAGTAGCGTTCGAAGTTATGCATTGCATTAATCAAAGGAGAAAGGGGAAAGAAGGGCTAATGGCAATTAAACTCGATATGAGCAAGGTGTACGATCGGGTAGAATGGGGGTATTTGGAGGCGATGATGAGAAGAATGGGTTTTCGGGAAAGATGGATATCTTTAGTGATGATGTGTGTGACCACTGTTTCTTTCTCGGTGTTAATCAATGGGGAGCCTAAGGGAAGGATTGTCCCTACTAGAGGACTTAGGCAAGGAGATCCTATTTCTCCTTACCTATTTCTTTTATGTGCGGAAGGCCTCTCGGCCATGTTGCAAAGAAATGGGGGTGGGGAGGCCGTGAGTGGTGTTCAAATATGTAGAAGGGCGCCAAGGATCTCTCATCTCCTTTTTGCGGATTATTGCATAGTCTTTTGTAAGGCGTCGTTGGAAGAGGGTTTAAAAGTCACCAAAATCCTTGAAGACTATGAAAGAGAGTCCGAGCAAAAGCTAAATAAGGAGAAGACTTCCTTCTTTTTTAGTAAGAACACATCGGTGGAGGTTAAAGAAGTGGTAAAGGAGATGTTTGGGGCTGAGATAATTCACCAACACGAGAGGTACTTAGGGCTGCCTCCGTTGGTAGGAAAGGGCAAGAGGAAAGCTTTTAATCGTATAAAGGATCAAGTGGGGCGGAAAATAGCAAGCTGGAAGGGTAAGTTACTGTCCACTGCAGGCCGGGAAATTCTGATAAAGGCAGTGGCTCAAGCTACACCGACGTATACAATGAATTGTTTTATGCTACCCGACTCCCTTTGCAGCGAGCTAAACTCTCTGGTTTGTAACTTCTGGTGGGGCCAAAGGGATAAAGAAAAGAAGCTTGCTTGGATCGCTTGGGGGAAAATGTGCAAGCCAAAAGCTGATGGGGGATGGGTTTCAAAGATTTGAAGGCCTTTAATCTGGCCTTGTTGGCAAAACAAGGGTGGCGGCTCTCCCAAAACCCGTGTTCCCTTGCTCATAGAGTTCTAAAAGCAAGGTACTTCCCAGGTAACAACTTCATGGAGGCACAACTTGGCAATATGCCGTCATACACATGGAGGAGCTTGTTGACAGCAAGAGAGGTTCTGGAGAGGGGAATGCGGTGGAGCATAGGAAATGGGCAAAAGGTGCGGATTTAGGCTGATAGATGGCTGCCAACCCCTCACTCTTTCAAGGTGATTAGTCCTAAACCACAAGTATTTGAAGGTGAAATGGTGGAGTCTCTAATTAATCAGTATGAGGGGGGCTGGGACAAAAATCTGGTGAGGAGTGTCTTTATCCCCCACGAAGCGGAAACTATCTTAAGTATTCCAATAAGCCTCTCTCTACCTGAGGACGCTGTGACATGGGCTTGGACTCCAAATGGGAGGTCCACGGTAAGCAGTGCCTATAAGGTGGCTTGTAGCTGGTTGTGTGAAAGAAGAAGTAAAGAGGAAGCCTGTGAGGTGTCGGATCCAGGAAAGGGCAGAAAGTTTTGGAAGTTTCTTTGGCAGTTGCACTGCCCTAGTAAGATAAAGCAATTTATGTGGAGGGCGTGCAAGAACATTCTCCCTACGAACTACTGCCTAAAGCTTAGGAAAATTCCCATTGAGGATGCGTGTGGGGTTTGTGGAATGGTGGAGTCATCTGGGCATGCTTTATGGGATTGTGAGGCGGCTGGGGCTGTGTGGAGGGAGTCAAATATGGCGCTGCCTAAACTCAGAAATGCACACCGTGACTTCATGGAGGTTGTGTGGAAGCTTTGGGAAGGGAGAAGGGAGATAAATTGGGAGTGTTTTGCTACTACGGCTTGGTGTATTGGAAGAATAGAAACTCCTTAAAATTTGAAGGGCGGGGCAAGGCAGGAAAGTTGATTGTCAAGGAGGCTGAGCTGCTGGTGGAGGAATTCAGATCAGGGAATATAAAGGAAAAGCTTCCTGTGGTGTCGAGAACTCAAGCATGGAGGCCGCCTAGGGAGGGGTGGTACAAAGCTAATGTGGATGGGGCGGTATTTAAGGAGACTAACAGTTGTGGGATTGGAGTTGTGATTAGAAATGACCAAGGCCAAATCATGGGAGCTATGAGTAAGAAGCTGAATCTCCCCTTAGGAGCTGTGGAAGTAGAAGCGAAAGCATTTGAGGAAGGTTTACTGCTAGCAGGGGACCTTGGTTTGAAGCAAATAATTCTGGAAGGAGATGCTCGGATTGTTACCAATGCTCTGTTGGGTAAGTGCTTGCCGCCAACCTCAATTCAAATGCTTATTACTGGTGCTAGTCGCTGGAGGCAATGGGTTCAGGAGTGGAAAGCCAGCTATGTCCGTAGAACAGGAAATTGGGCTGCTCATGTAATGGCCCAGAATGCCAAACTTATTACTGATTGTGTAGTGTGGGTAGAAGATACCCCACCAATGATTCAATGCCAAGTGCATAGAGATGTACTTTTGATGAACCAGTGTTCAAATTAATGAAAGCTATTTGTGTTGACTATCAAAAAAAAAAAAAAAAAAGGTACTTACCCATCTCCATATGCATGGAGTCTAGTGTGTTTTTGGCCAAAGGGGAATTTAGTTAATTAATGTACCAAAATCTTACAATTTTTGGGATTTATTTACTAAACAATGCAGTACACGTATAATGTCAAACATAAAATTTTACCTTTTAAACCAGTCTAATTGATAAATGGAAGCTGACAAAGATCAGAGGACCCTCTTAAGAGAACCATAGATGGTACATCAGCTCCCACTGTTTAGGAGATTTGTAACAAGATCAGACCTTAGAAATTCTAAACCAAATATATGACACTGAAGGTTAAAATGACCTCATACTATGGTCAATACTACAAAGGGTACGTATGAACTACATGAATTCTTTGACGTCATTGCAAACAATATAACAATTAGGAACAGTGTGCCAACAAATGCCTCCATTGCAATTCTGTTTTCCATTACTGATCTTGAAGCCAGCACGACTGGCATTGGAATGAAGTATGACTAGCACGTGGATTAGAAGAGGAACAAATATATGTATGAAAGAAATGGCTGCAGAAAGAACAAGAAGATGTTAGAAACAGAGGCTTTGTAGCAGAATATAAACAATCGTTTTTTAGCATACCTCTCTTGACCTAAGCCATCCATTTTCAATTATGTGGTAGCATTGATTAATCACTAACGAATTAGTATAGTACCTAAGGAACTATACCTAGGTTTTTCTTTTCTGTTATATCCATTTTGCCCAATAATTCTCCAATATGTGTGGTGCTTTAGCTGTGTGGACATCTATAAGCCTTGGTGAGTTTTGTTATCATTCATTAGTCATTGAGGCTGCCTAGACTAGTAACTTGGGATTATTTGTTTGCTACAGGAAAATATTTTTGGTCACAAACTATAGAAAAATGGACTCTAGCTATCAGATTCTTCCATAGTCCTCAACTTGCTTGTAATAAAAGTCAGAAATTTACGAGAACTTGTTCATTGTATTTTGTGCTTTTCATAGTTTTTTCTGAACTGATGTACCATTTCTAGTTCATTGTATTTTGTGCCTTTCATAGTTTTTTGAGTATAAGATACGCATTTGTAGCTCATCTTAAGCCATGACTATTGTGATCGCAGAAACTGCTTGAATTGACAATAGGCTGCCTGGATCTGTGGCTCAAGAATCAAGATACTCTATCCAAAATCTTTGAACAAACATCATTCTTTGCCACTGATTTGATGTCATTCAAGTAGTACTACACTGCATGTGCAACTGCATGGTTTTTGTAATCTCTTGTTCTACAACGTGCACAGAAATAAATGTGAGGCAAAAAAGAAAAGAAAAAAAGAGGCAGTTCTTGGCTAATTTAGTGATCTAAAATGCTATTAAACAAGACCATCCATAGCCATTGGCCATAACTACATGAACTTGAACGGGAATTTGCAAATTCTATATATTAAACTTTGTGCCTCAAGACTTTTCTTAGCATAATTTGCTTAGACAATCTTTTATTAATCAAAAGACAATAAAAAGAAACCAAAAGAACATAACAACTAACAGCAAGCATATATTGCTCACAATTTTTATATGCTCAAGATTTTAAAACTCTGCAATACTTTAAAAAATGACCGCAACCAACAGACCACCCCTTTCTTTCTCTCACACACACATTCATTTGGGCTGAATTCATGATGAGACAGCTTGAATGTACGAATACAAGTTATGTTCAACATGTTTTGGTTTTTGGAACTCAAATAGTATAATGTAGGATTAAGCAACAACAGAGTTACAAACACCCCTCTTTAAACCTTAATACATCTGTACTAATTGGGGTAAAGATAGAGAAGGGAAAAAACCAAAAAAACCAAAAGAATTACATCAAAGAGATCATTCACCTAGAAGGTGAGCTGCAGTTTTTACTTCCCCATTAGTCCAGCATAAGGAAACCTTCTCAAACTTCTTAGTTATTTGCTAGACATTTCTTATTGAGGTCTCGAGCTCCCAAGGCAAGCTTGTTGATCTTCTTATTTCGAGGGACTCTATACACTCTTTAGAGTTAAAACTCCACAATGATCCTTTGGAGTTGTTGATGTTCTGCTAACTCTAGAGCCCACCTGATAGCTATGGCTTTATCAACAGCAGCGGAGCATAAAGGATTTTTTTAGAAGCAGCTTTACGAGGTCTTTCTTCCCAATTTCAAATAACTACCACCACCATAGTGTTGTTATGTTCAACTGCCACATCACAAATAATCATATTGAGTCCTTCTGGTTGTCTTAACCATAGTAATGGTTGCTTGCTTCACTCCAAGGACAACTGGATCCATATCCCACATCACTATGAAGAACATTAAATAGATTGATTTCTAACTATCATCTCTATTACATTTACTTTCCCTTTTGAAAATAGCACTTTGTTTCTCAACTCCCACATTGATCTCAAATCTATCAGTCATAAGGATGAATTGATCTTTAGGAATGCTTTTGTCCAACATTCCTAGAGGTGCAATAAAAAGCCCTCTAAATAACATGGCAATTGGCAAAATAGCCCCATAATTATGGGAGAAGGGATGCCTCCGCACAAAGGAGTCACAGTGACTAGGCTCGGGCAACTGTTATCATCAAAAAGGTTTTAAAAGAATACAATATTAATTCCATATGAGAATCAAAGTGAAAGTCATTCATAGGAAGGCCCCAATCTAAACCAAACAAAACTGCTTCAGCCATAGGACAGTAGCGGGGCAAGTGCAGACATATTTCCTTGCTGTGCCATGAAGAGGACAGTAGAGAACAAAAAATCAATACCTCCCTCCTTCAAGCAAGCTCTGGTTGGCAAAATATTCATTACAAATCTCCACAAAAAAAATTTAAGCCGTTTGTGTAACTTTGATTTCAAAAAGAGTTTACATACCTCCATATTATTGTAATAGAACCTGTGGCTTTGACTGGCCCCATAAGCTGATTTAACTGAAAAAGGCTCCTTTCTTATTCAGCACCCAAATTAACTTATCTTCCTAGTGGCTCATAGGAAGAGGTATTCTTCTAGTTGTTTGCACAGATTCCAATTCAAAATTTCATTGAGTTTTTGCACATCCCACTCAGGTGTTTATGGGATAATAAGGCTTGCTGTAAGCTATGGATACAAGTTATGTCAACAAAGGCCTAGTTGACTTCAAACCACACCTCGCAGTCATCCTAATCATTTAACCTAAATTGGGTCACTCAAATCATGATAGAATTGTCTGTGATTACGGGGGAAAAAGTCTTTGTAATTGAAAGATGTGGTTGCATAACTCTAAATTACATTTATAATGGCACAAAGGTAGCTAACATTGTTTACTTTTACAAAGAAGAGAAAATATGGTGATTACACTTTACAAAAACCTATACGCCAAATATATTATAACAATGGATGAGATTTACCAACATATATGCATAACATATCTTGAAACAGAGAAATTTTCTCTTTCGCATGACCTAGTGTACATAAAAAATCAAGCACTTGCCTTGGTAAATAACAGGCAGAATCTTCAAATACAAGACACAGGGTGACACTTGGAAACCTACACTTAGTTATGGCTGTGAAGTCTCACTACTAGCATGTCAATGTTGAGGACATATACATAATCCTAAAATGATGGAAAACCTTGTAACTACTAACAGTTTTTAAAAAGGTTCAGCTAGCACTCTATCAATTGAGTCACCCATTGCCCATGCAATAGTTTTTTCAAAAAAGTCTAGCTTAGTTATAATTTGATCAATCCACTTGCCTGTCAATTTGGTGATGTTCTGGCTTTCAAGTCAAATGCAAGTAGACAAAGACCTGATATTCTCAGGTTTGGTATTTGATGTAATACTGTCAACGTAGCACATAAAATTAATTTATCTCCATTTCTAATTCTGTTCCATATCAGACTGTGTTGTCCTGGTTTTCTTCATTAGGAATGTGATAGTCTAGCGCTAACACACAAGATCACCTTTTAGCAAAGCTTAAAAATTCTCATCCAAAATCATATGGAATCCCATTCAGCAAGCTGATCCCAGGATTTTTTAATAACCCCTTCATCTTCAGACTCGACCTCAATGATTCAGCTTCCTGAAACCTACCAACTGATGCATGCACATCTGAAAAAAGCACAACTTGGTCGGATCCTTCTGGATCTTGCTCAAATATCCTGCTTGCTGCAAGTTCTGCAAGCCCTACATTGCCATGAAGAAGACATCCACTAAGCAAAGCTCTCCAAACATCTGGACCTGTTCCATCCAAAAATTTTCTGGTAAACACAATTGCATCAGGCAAGCAGCCTGCTCTTGAAAGCAAGTCAACTACACACCCATAATGCTCTCAGCTTGGCCTTATTTTATTCTCTTCGACCATTTGATTGAATATCAGTAGACCATTGTCCACTAAACCTGCATGACTGCAAGCACTCAAAATGCTCTGGTAGGTTGCACTATCAGGACCTTCTTCACAACTCCTCATCTCATAGTAGAGAGCAATTGCAGTATCTCCATCACCATTGATCCCATACCCATTTATAATTGCATTCCAAGAGATTACATCTCGAAGATAACCCATCTCCTTAAAAACAGTGTGAGCAAGTTCCACAGTCCCACACTTTGAGTATGTTGATATGAAACTGTTCTGAACTGGTCTATGCGAGGAGACACCAGCCTCAAAGCAAAACAGTGGAGCTGCTGGAGTTCTAAAGCAGCAAGTCCACCAGAAGTAGTTGAAGCACTAACCAACATTGTTGGATGACAGAAAAAGTTTTCCTCTAGTCTTACTTCAACTAAGAGATTCAAAGCCTCACTTGGGCGTCCATTCTGTGCATAGCCCAAAATCATTCCCGTCCATGAAACTAAACTCTTTTGAGATGTTTGATCAAAAACAGTTCTAGAAGAATTCAAGTCACCACACCTGGAATACATTGCAATTAGAGAGTTCACAAGAGTGAGCTCAGAACCAAATCCACAAACAACAGCTTGAGCATGGACTTTTCTGCCTCTCTTCAAATTCCCAATGATTGCACAAGCTGAAATGAGATTCATGATAACCAGTGTGTCATGACTGATCCCACCATACCTAATTCTGCTGAAAAGCTCTAGTGCATCAGAGGCATATTCAAGATCAATCAACAAACCTATCATTGTTGTCCAACTGATAACATTTTTGCATTCCATCTCATCAAATATTTTAGCTGCAGCATCTAAATCCAACAAACTGGAGTACATATCAAGAACTGAATTATTGATGGATACGTCCAAAACAAGAGGAACTTTAACAATGAAGCCATGAACACATTCACAAAGCCTTTGTGACTCCAAACCAATGCAACCCCTCATAAGAGTTAACATCGAAGCGCATTAGGTACCAAATCAAACTTCCGGAACTGGTTAAAAACTACAAGGCCCTCTTCAAAGAGTCCATTATGTACAAACCCGGCTACCACTGCATTGCAGGAAATCAAACCCGGGTTCTTCATTCCCTCAAATACTATATATGAATTAATCATACTTCCACACTTAGCATACATATCTAACATAGCTGTACCTACAATCATATCAGACTCTAATCCAGTTTTAACAACCAGTCCATGAATGGATTGCCCAAGCACCAAGCTTTGCAAGCCTGCAGTGCCAACAAGCACACCAACAATGGTGAAAGAATTCGGAGCCAAACCAGAAATTCGCATATGGGAATATAAATCAATGGATTTTTTGTGGAACCCATTTTTAGCATAGCCACGAATCATTATAGACTATGAGACAACATCTCTGTCAGGCATATTGTCGAACAGGTTCTCTGCATCTGTAATCCTTCCGAATTTCGAGTAGTTGATTAAGAGTTTGGAAGAGTCACGTGGGTCAATGCTTGGACAATAACGTTGTGATGTAATGGAAAAGTTTTTGAATTGCAGAATAGCAACTGGGATTCTCTTAATCTGATTTAAGATCATGAATCACGTAGAGTTGCTTTTGATTTTTAGCATGTTTTAAAGAACTGGATGTTAATGTTGCTAATAAAATGCAAGTTCAGGCAATGGGCTTATTTGAGACATCGGCCTGGCCTAGTATTTTGTCCGACATGTGGGGTTGGACCAATTAAGGGCCTCGCCCAGTCCAAAGCTCTAAGCCCATTAATGTGTAGACTTGAAGTGAAAGCTGTATCCCTCGGCCCAAAGGGGGAAAAAAAAATTTAGAAAAGGTAGATTAATGGAGCCATAGAAAGAAGGGTTTGAATAATGGAGTGTAAAATCCTGTTTTACACGTCTAATAATAGATTGTCACGTCAGTATTTTACTTAATATAAAATACATTCTATCATACTTAATAACATCTCAATTAATGTTAGGGATAATACGTAAAGTAATAATGGAAGAACAAAATTAACACAAAAGACAAAAATGAAATAGATAGTTTTTGGAGATACAAAATTGTTATTCTCAGACAATATTTGTCTCCATACTCTTGTTACTAAAGGGTTACTACAAACTTGTCCTCAGGATACAACAAAGTTGTTGGGTTTTACCGATAACAATTCTGGAGAATGACCACAAGATTTTTTGTGTTTCTTTAGGGGAAAAAGGATATGTTTCAAGTGAACATAAGCCTCTATTTATACCTATAGGGTCATATTTCACTAAAGACACGTATGGAGAGTTAAAATGTATCATAAAACCGTTCACAAGGCTTAAAACCTTTTCCAATGTTCAGAATAATTACCAGAAATTTTTGCAAAAAATTCAGTTTCATGAATCTCGATTGATCGAAAGCTCTTTTCAATAGATCGAACAGGAATCGAGTATTGATCGAACTATACAACAACGCTAGGATTATTTTCTTCATCACTTCAATCGATCGAGCAAAAGCTTTGACCGATCGAAAATACTACATTTCGAATTTTACTTGAATTTCCACTTTATGAGACAATCAGGGACGAACCCAGGATTTCAAGTTAGGGGGGGTCGGAGATAAGCGCAAAAAAGAAAAAAAAAATTCAAATGCGCATTCATATATTATTAACAAACTATTAACTAATACAAATACACAAAATCATTGTTTCTTAATATAGTAAGATGCAAACATCAATCAATAAAAACAAAAGACACAAAACACTATTGTTTCTTAATACATTTTCTATGAAAATGGAACTTGACACTATGAACTTATTATGCACTACCAACAAGCATTTTTCCTAACTTTACCATTTATATTTCTTGAAAGTTGAATTAATGTTCCTCTTTCTATTACTTGTCTCTATTATTGCCCGTTTCAGATTGTTTCGAAGTTCTTAATATATATATATATATATATATATATATATATATATATATATATATAAAATAATTGTCACTTTTATATAAAATAATGAATTTAATTTAATTTTTTTTAGAAATCTTAAATAAGGTGGGATTTTAAAAAATATTTAGGGTAAACTAGGTATTTGGTCCTTATCCTATACACCATATTTCAATTTGGTCTCTAACCCTTTAATTGTGTCAATTTGGTCTCTAACCTTTCAGTATTGTGTCAATTTAATCCCTTACTATTAATTTTTTGATGAAAATTGATAACGCGTCTAATGGCCAAAATAAAAAATCAGCTTTCATTGATGTGACAATACAATAAAATTTTATTTTGGCCATTTGACATGTCATCAAAGGTTAAGGACCAAATTGACACATTGAAAGGTTAAGGACCAAATTGACACAATTAAAAGATTAGAGCATCCACAGTAGTAGATCTATAATTTTAGCTATTTAGCACTAATAAAAGTTACTTTATCTATTTTACTTACACACATGCTATAGCAGTGGATCTATTTTAGCTTTCAACACAATAAAATAATATAAACATCACAATAAAATAATATAACCACTACAATAAAATAATATATCTCACTAACCAAAAAATACATACACAACGCCAACCACCTCTACCATCAGCCACAGCCACAGCCACAGCCACAGCCACCACCACCACCACCACCATTGGCCACAACCACCACTCTACTTTGGCAACTACCAAAAAAAAAAAAAAAAACACAACCACAATCACAATCACAACCCCATTGCCACTGGTCACCACAACCAAAATCCACAAACCCACTATCAAAATCATCCACCACCACTACCATAGCCAAAATCAACTACTACCACCACAGCCACCAAACCCATATGAAAATACATTTAAAAAAAAAAAAAAACAAACTCAATCACAGCAAAGAGAATAGAGAGATGGCGTGGGTCTGATTGGAGGACTGGGCGGAGGCGTGGATCGGCGGCTTGGGGCTTGGGTCGTTGATGTTGAGGCCGGCGGAGGGGCACAAACTAGGCGATGGGGCTTGGGGAGATCAGCGATGGGGCTTGGCGTGGGTCAGCGAGCTGGGTCGGCGGAACAGGTCGGCGGTGAGGGAGCTGGCTGGCGAGCTAAGGGATAAGGGAGATGAGGGAGGCCAACGAGTTAGAGAGAAAAAAAAAATTGAGGAAGAAAGAAGAAAGAAGAGAAGCAGGAGAGAGAGAGAGAGAGAGAGAGAGAGAGAGAGAGAAGGAAAGGATTATTTTAATGAGAGAGGAGAGAGAAGTGTAATAAAATTTTTTTTTTATTTTTTTTTAGCTTTAAGCTACAGTGCACATCTAAAGATAGATGTGCACGGTAGCTGAGGAGCTAAATCTTTTAGATTTAGCTCCACTACTGCATCATGGTTTTTTGGTATTTGAGAGCTAAAAAATATCATTATACCTATATAGCACCACTGTTGTGAGTGCTCTTAAGGATCAAATTGAAATATGTTGTAAAAGATAAGGACTAAATATATAGTTTACCCAAATATTTATTTATAATCTTATATTCTTATTCACATTTTATATAAGATTTTTAACTTACTATTTACTTATGGCAATCTTGTAAATAAAGAAAAATATTGGATTATATTTTAAATAGGAAGTTTCCTTAATCTCTTTGCTGCTCAGCACGTGTTTTACTTTTACCATCAGATCTCTTTTTTCTATTTTCGCAACCAAATTTCTTCCTCACAGTCTCTCACCAAGGAAGCAATGCCAGTATCTCAAATTAATTCTTTACTCAAATATTCTTTCATACTTTTAGTCTTCATCATTTGACCGTGAATCTGAGCCAGGGACGGGTCTCGCGTGGCGACAGTGGCAGCGCTGGTGTGGCTGTTTTCCGTTTGGGTATGCGACGCCGACAGTTGAGACAGGGACGGGTCTGCGATGGATTTCTCTCACGTGTGGCGGCTTGAGTGGCGGCGTGACTGGGTCTGCGATGGGTCTCTCTCTTTTCTTTTCTTTTTTCCTTTCGCTTGTTGCTTTGCTCCATTTGGTTTCGTTTGCTGGGTTTTGTTTTTGTTTACTTTTTTCTTTTTTACATTTTTTTTAGAGTTACATGGGCTCAGGGATCTTGACTGGGCTAGCTGGCTGGGATAGGGGGGCCCAAGTCATTTTGCTAAGGGCCCCAAGTCTTTTTTTTGGGGAAAATTTTACCTACTAAAATTTTTTTTTTTTTTTGAGCCAGGGCCCGGCCCCCTTAAGCCCCCAACTGGGACTGTCCTGGAAACAATATTCCCCATATTCAAATATAATTTCATAACAAACTTATTAAACTCAAATCTCATCCTTTCCAAAAAAAACAAAAATCTGAAATCTCATCGTTTCAGGTTTGCTCAAGTTTTATTCAATGAGACTTCAATGTAAAGGTTCCATGATCCTGCAAAAATAGTAGTCAGTTATGTTTTTCATGTTGAGACTATAAGACTATTTCATGATACAAGAAACAAAAACAACATTAGGACAAAAAAATCCTAAGTCGCTTAGACTTGGTTTAATCTTTCTATCCTAATAAAAGCACCAGAAAATCTACTTGTACTAGCAGATCAGGTACCTAAGAAAGTTTTGTGTTTGTGGTTTGAAAGATTCATCTGAAAACTAAAATGAGTGAAATTTATTAGTCACTCTATGGGTTATCTGTTATTGGCTAAACTTCTGTATGACTATATATGTAAACATGCCATAGTACCTTGTTCATTATCCACAAATCCCTATACCAAGAAAAGCATTTTTGATATGGTGTAGCTCCCTGGTGACATTCTCCATATTTATTCTTTCTTGTGGTGATTCCAATGAACAAGCAAGGCCGATCTTGAAAACTGAAAATAAGCAATTGTGCATATTAGCATTCATCTGGTGTAGGTTCTCAATGTGGTTTCTTCCTTCCTTTGCCTCTGGATCATTGTGATCACAATTGTCATGGTAGTCTTCTTCTGTTTCTGTTTCTGTTTCTGTTTCATCTACTTCTCTTGTGGAAAGGTTTGGGTCCACAATCTGCACAAGTCTTTCTGGCAATGCCATTTTAACAAAGTTATGGAGGTTGAAACTATCTTTAAAAATTGTCAGTGGGTCTTCGTCCTGTGAACATCTCACCACCCATTCCGTATTCTGCAATTTATATGTTTCACATGCTTAGTTAATGTGAGCTTAATACTTGCTTTTTGTGATCTGATATGCAATATTTAGAGGTTAAATGTCTTGTTTAATATTTTGAAATATGTGATACAGAATCTGCACTCTAAAGTCGGACTTGTAAAAACTACGACAAATTGCATGAGAGAAGGGAGCAACATTCATAATTGCATCTTACAATGGAAAATATGAGTTAATTATTAAGATCATTTGATCATCATATTTCCTTTACTTATTTGTAATTAAGTAGTAGATAAAGGCCTCCCAACAAGCCCAGGCTGCATGTATGGCTACAGAAAGTAACAGGCCTGGATATTATTGGATGACAACCAAATTAGCTATTTAGGAATCTGTTCAATACCAGCTATACCGTCTATACACCAATAAAGCTTCTTGAAATAGATAAACTGAAAATTTTGAAATTAAATACAAATTTGAAAAAGTAAAGGCCCAAAAGGCTACCACCGAAAAAGGAAGAACGGGGCAAACTTTTAACTTGCTAAAAAAAATAAAATTTTCTTGTTGAACCATGAAGGTTTTCAATCGTCAGTCCATCCTGCATTTGGTCAAAAAAGTTTACAACTTCAATGGCTTCGCCTCCAATCTAAGCATTCTTTTATCTTGGGATTATTGGTGTGAATCTTTCTTCATCTCTACTTGCTTGTCTCCTCTTGACCAATATTCATTTTCTTGTGTAACAAAAGGCTATTCTTTGATCTTAAATACTTTTTTCGGTTTGCATTTTCGGCTTTAGCTTCTAATCTCATGTACTATTCACAAATGAAAGAGACGTGCCATTGTTTTCTCATATTTAAGACTCTTTTTTATAGGTTGTAATTTATTAATGATTTGTGACTTCTTTAATAGTGGTCAATTGACAATGGCCTGTTGACCTAGTGGCGCTGGCACCTCCACCCTAATGTGAGTAAACTACCGATTCAATCCCTTGGTGTCTTCACCTAGGGGAAAAAAAATTGTCAAATCCTCCCTTGCAATTCCTACTAATCTGTACCCAAGCCTCAAAATCCTAGCTTGAACCAATATTCCCAGGATACAGAGAGACCAATTCTCTCTACTAAAAAGTTGCTTGCACCATTTTTATGCAGGGTCTGCATAATTCTATTTTTTGGTAGTCTACATATTTGATAAACCTGATTGGCATGCTATCAGAATAATCATAGAGAGGCCTGAGGGAATAAATAGATAATGCTAAAATGAATATGTAAATCTTAGTCAGAAGACTGTTAGAGATGCTGGTCAACTTGATCAAAATCATGATTTAAAATATTGAGGAGTTAAGTAGTTATTTACTTGGAGCAGCATAACCAATCGAACCTTTTAATCCAAACATGCTAGTTTGATTTTGAGAAACATCATTGCTTGAGGAAAGGAGCCTTGCTAAGCCAAAGTCATTAATGTGAGCAATCATGTCATTGTCAAGAAGAACATTGCTTGGCTTTAAATCACAATGAATGATTGGTCTTTTACAGTGTTCATGAAGATAATGTAATGCAGAAGCAATTTCAATTGCAATATTTAGTCTTTGAAGAAGGTTCAAATTTCTTGATTGATTTTCATTGTCTATATATGGATGCCGCCACTTCTCTAAGCTTCCATTCGCCATGAACTCAAACACTAGAGCTTTGAATTCATTACCATTGTAGTCCCTGCAGGAGCAACAAGTTAAGTTTTTAACAAGATTCTGATGCCAAATATTTCTTAACACATTGCATTCAGCATTGAAACTCTTGGAAGCTCCTTTCCATTGAAGGTTCAAGACCTTTACAGAAACTATCATTTCTTCTTGATCAAGAATTCCTATTCCTCTATATACAGGGCCAAAACTACCAGATCCAATTAGATTGTCAGGAGAGAATCCACCAGTCACCCGATAGAGCCTCTAGTATGAAAATTTTGAAATGAGGTCTGTAACTGAGAGTGCAGAAGTTGATTTCTTTTTGGATTTTATCCTCCAATAGAGAACAAGAAAGAGTGAAGAAAAAATGATGAAAAAAATCCTACAAACAATTATGACTCTAAATTTGAAAGCTTGGGATTTTCCATCTTTCATATCTATAATATCACATGCTTGCAGCTGCAGTTCTGGGATACCCCCACAAAGCTTTTTATTTCCATTCACTGATATGATACTTGCATTTCTGAAGATGCCTTCTGTTAATACCCCTCCCCCCTTCTCCAGATTATTAAAAGAAAGATTCAATTGTTGTAAAAGGGAGAGTTTCTGTAGATCTTTAGGAATTGACCCTGACAAGTTGTTTCGTGAAAGATCTAAGAACTGAAGGCCTCTCAAAGAAGCCAAAGATGGAGGTAAGGTGCCTTGAAATAAATTCCTTGCAGGTAACGGTACTCCAAGCTCAAGCAATCTGAAATGGCTCTAGGAATCTCACTAGGCAATTTGTTTTCAGAGACGTCCAATTGATTGATATTTTTGAAAATGCCTACTTCCACAGGTAGGTTGCTGGTTAATGAGTTCTGTGATAAGTTGAGTACTAGTAATTGGGGAAGACTGATTTTGGGTTTGGCTCCACTAAGGTTATTTTCTGAAATGTCTAAGTACTGCAAATATTTGCAGTTTCTAAAACTGGATGGAATGCTTCCATCCAAATTGTTCTGTGATAAGTAAAGTTTGACCAATTGAGTGAGGTTACCTATAAGTTATTGTCACGGAGGTTGACTAACTTGAGAAAGTTAAATTTCCAACATAAGGTGATATGGATCCATGCAAAGTATAGCCTTGTAGGTTCAAGGCTGCGACTCTTTGATGCTGGTGGCTGCATGTAACTCCATGCCAGTTGCAGAAGTGGATAGAATCATTCCAAGAGCTCAAGATTTTATGTGGATCATTGGCTATCAGTTCTTGAATTTAAGCAAAGCCAACCGATCAGTCTCATTTGTTCGATCAGAAACAATATTGGTCTTTTGCAAGTGTAGTAGGCTTATAGAAAAGAGAAGAATAGCAGGAAGGTATGTAAGCCATATCACACGAAACTTGGTGTAGTGAAGCTTTATTGGTATCAAGCAGATGGTGAAATATTGTTGCAAGGCAAAGAGAGATATAGAGAATTATGTTGAGCAAAAATCAGACTTTTAGCAGGGGTCAGTTATGGTATGAACTTAACTGTAATACTTCTTTTGAAATTTTCTCTAACCACAATATCTTTTTCATGTAAATTATATGATTTTTTTTTTTGGCTACAAACGTGGTTGCTATTGTATGTTGTTTTGATGCTAAACACGCTAGATTATTCATCCAGGTTAGGTAAATTATGACCCAATTCCAAAGTTTCTTCTTCTTCTTCTTCTTCTTTTTTTTCATATGATTTGATAAGAAGACTAAATCAATATTTTATTTAACTGGATTAAGATTGGTGTAATATTGACCTATCAAATTCATGGTATGCATGTTGAAGATGAAAATTTCATCATGTGCTTCTATAAAAGATGATAATGGTTGGTTGATTCCATTTTTTTTTTTTTTTTGAGAGAGTTTCAATCTATGGCGTCCGCTCCTGATGATAGTTCTTTATCATCAGGCCAAGACACCAATCAGTTTTTGGCGTAGACGGGAATTGAATCTCAGGTCTCTTATACAACCATCAGAGACTTTACCAATTGAGCTAACTGGAAACTACAGTTGATTCCATTTGTTACTTGACACATCTTATTCCTCATTTTCAATTCCTCTGTTTGATGTTGAACCCATTTTTCACTTAATCTTCATTTCTAGAGCATGTAACAATCTTTTAAAACAATAATATACCATGTGAGTTGTGCTGTAACATAGCTTGATAAACAACACATTACACAAAAATAAATAGATAAACCCTTCAGAGATTTTAAAATCTCTCTTCCCCATCATAGTTCATATCTCTCTTCCCAATTATATTTAGATCCCTTCTTAGAGATTTTAAAATTTAAAAAAAAATTATTAAAAAACTCTATTTTTGGAGAAACTTATAGATACATGTCATGTGTTTAATAAACATTCAAATAAAAGTGTCGTCGTTGATATTCCCAATACAAAAGGGCTTTCAGCAAGTGGATACATACACACCATAGTTTTTCTGTTTCCTTTTTTGTGAATACATACAAACTATTGACTACACTAGAACCTGTAGAAGAAGTGTTCAATATGCTTGTACTATAAAAAAGTGGCAATATGCCAATATGCATACACAAGTAGGACTTCCATATCCCAAAGAAGAAAATATAAGGAAATCATTCCACGAACATTTTGACAAATGAGATTGAACTAGCACACCTATATATGCTCAACAGGGACAAGAAAGAGGTTTCAGTGATCTCTTCTGATAGTTTCATGCTCTGCAGTCAAAGTACAAAGTTTGTTATATTTATCTTCCCCTTACTATAAAGTAAAACCATGAAAGTAGAAACAAGAACAACTATTGCTTCTACATGAGAGCATTAAAAAAATTGAATATGAAAGAACCTTTTGTAAGATTTTGGGTCTAAAAATGAGAAAATTTTAGTCTAACATTTGATTGTTAGTAAGAATCGAAAAATCTAACTATTTATACAATTAAGATCATTTATCAAAATAATAACAGACGGCCATGATTCCATTTATGCAAAATTAATAGGAAACAAAAGAAATAAAACTCAGTGGCCAATCTATAACTCTTAGGACGGTCTTCAATCATTTTAGAAGAAAATTGTCATTGATGATTTTATTATTTAGCCAAATTTAAATTTAAATTTAAAATATCTTGAAGTACCTTAAACTTATTGGATTCTCCTAAATCCACCTCTGCTGATACCAGAACCAAGAAAAGCACTTTTGATCAAATGTAGTTCTCTAGTAACTTCCTTCATCTTCATTCTGTCTTTTGGTGACTCTATTGAACAGGCAAGTCCAATTTCAAGGATTGATGCTATGCACCTATGCACATTGGGATCCATTTGGCGGAAGTTCGAAATACCTTGAGCTTCTTCGTCTACTTGCATTCCATTGCCATTATTATCTTCTGTGGTTGCCACTATTGCTATTGGAGCTTCATCAACTTCTCTTGGAAGAAGGATTGGGTTCACAATTTGAACAAGATTTTCAGGCAGTGCCATCTTAGCAAAATTGTGAAGATTGAGACCGTCTTTAAACATGTCATCAGTGGGTCTCCTTCCTATGAACATCTCCAGTAATAATATACCATAGCTATACACGTCCCCCTCAATTGATGCCTCACCACCCATGCCATACTCTACAATTAATTATGATATGTAAGGAAATTTTGCAGTTGTTTACAATGATATTTGGAATTTAATGCAATTACAAATTCAATGATTAGGTACGCTAGCAAAAAAAATGTTGAACCTAAAGAACATGAAGACAGAAGCCATATGTGTGTGGCAATATGTTCGTGCATGTGTGCATGTTCTAGTGTGACGTGTTCATAAATTCTCTTTATTATATATTTTTTGGTATTTCTGTCACTTTATATACCCATAAAAAAGTTTGTAAACTTCTTCATGTGGAACAAATCTACTTAAAAAACAGATTTACTTCCTGAGTTAATGTCACAAAATTATAGCACAGATCTGTTTTGAGACCAGCTCTACCATATTTGCTATGACAAACTGACAGGCAATCATTAGTCACTCATCACAAACATATGGTGTTGGGGAAATCAATGCTTGGAAAACAAAGATACTTAGTCAAAAGATAGTCAGCAATGTCTCAACTGATAAAGCAAATTTATCAAGGCTTAAAACATGTTTAATGCTTTGGTTTGCTTTAAATACTTCAATTAAAAGAAAATTGTAAATTAAGTGGCTAGGTGAGCTTCTATGTGTGCAAGTTGAGAGAGAGAGAGAGAATTTTAGTATTCTCTCCTGATAATAAGGTAATTTCAAAAAATGAATAAAACCATATCTGTAAAGATGTTGTGAGAGTTTAGGTAGAAGAATTGGAAAGATGTTACCTGGAGCAGCATAGCCAATTGACCCCTTTATCCCAATTGTACTAGTTTGCTTTCTAGAAGAATCATCAGTAATTGGGAGGAGCCTCGCTAAACCAAAATCGCTTATATGAGCAACCATGTCATTATCAAGAAGAACATTGCTCGGCTTCAAATCACAATGAACGATTGGTTGTATAGAATGGTTGTGAAGATAATCTATTGCAAAAGCCACATCAATTGCAATATTTAGTCTTTGAAGAAGGCTTAAGTTCCTTGATTGATTTTCGTTGGCGAGTCCTGGATGCAGCCAAATATCTAAGCTCCCATTTGTCATGAATTCAAAGACTAGAGCTTTGAATTGATTCCCGCTGTAATCAATGCTGGAGCAACATGTTAATATCTTAACAAGATTTCGATGCCGGATATTTCGTAATGCATTGCATTCAGCCATGAAACTTTTGGAAGCTCCTTTGTGTTGAAGGTTAAGCACCTTTATAGCAACTATCCTTTCTTCCAGATCAAGAGCTCCTTTATATACAGAGCCATGACTGCCAGATCCAATTAAATTATTTGGAGAAAATCCACCAGTCGCTTGATAGAGTTCTTTGTAAGAAACATTTGGAAGAAGGTCTTTTGTTGAAACCATAGAAGATGGTTTCTTTCTTGATCTTTTTATCCAATAAAGAACAACAACAGATGAAAACAAAAATAAAAATAGAACAATGGAAATAATTGCAATTGCTATTTTGAATCCAATGGACTTTCTTCGTTTCATGGCATTTATAGGGCATTTTGGCAACTGCAATTTTGGTATACCACCACAAAGTTTAGCATTTCCAATCAATAATATCACACTTGTATTTCCAAAAACTCCTTCAGTTGGTACCTCACCCTCAAAATTATTGAACGAAAGATTCAATGTTTCTAAAAGAGGAAGCTTCTCTAAAGCCTTTGGAATGGATCCTGATAGGTTATTTTGAGAAAAATCTAGACGTCGAAGACCTTTCAAAGAAGCCATAGATGATGGTATGGCTCCTTCAAAGGAATTCCCTTCAAGGTATAGGAGTTCCAACATTGTACAATTTCCTATAGATGCAGGAATTTCACCAGAAAAATTATTGTTAGAGACATCCAGCTCAATAATATGTTTCAGATTGCCTACTTCAAATGGTAGTGTGCTAGTGAATGAGTTGTGAGATAAATTGAGGTGTAGAAGTGGAAGGGCAGAAGGTCCGATGAGCTGCTGGGGTATGGAACCATTAAGGTTATTTTGTGAGATGTCCAAGAGTTGCAAATTTTGGCATTTTACTATACTTGGAGGTATGGTTCCTTCAAATCTGTTTTCTTGTAGATCGAGTTTGAACAACCGAGTAAGGTTGCCTATGAAAGTTGGTATTTCTCCAGACAATCTGTTGCCACCTAATTCCAGTAGTTGCATCTTTCGAAATCCCTCAAAACTAGTGGGAATGATGCCTGTGAAACGATTATGTCCCATGCCCAAGATATATAAATTGATGAGATTCTCTAATGATGCAGGAATAGCTCCAGATATTTCATTGCCTCCTAAATATAATTCAGTGAGTTGGGTTGACAAGTTGGATATAGAATTGGGTAGAACACCTCCAAACTGATTATGACTTAAATCCAATATTCTAAGTTTACTACAGTTTGTCAAAGATGTTAAGAAACGGATATCGCTTCTTAGATAATTGTTATTCAAACTTAGCCAGTAAAGATCCAACAGATTACCCAAATTAGTTGAAACTGTTCCTAGAAAATTGTTCTCACTTAAACCAATTATTTGAAGTTGAGTTGCATTGCATAATGAAGTAGGGAGTGGCCCAAAGAACTCATTTTTACCAAAATAAAGAAATCGGAGATCAGGAAGAGTGAGGCCTATGTTGGCAGGAAGTGTTCCACTAAGTTGGTTATCTGAAACCGAAATGAGTTGGAGAGATGACACATTGTAAAGAGAGGAAGGGATCGTACCTGACAATTTATTACTTGAAATTGTGAACACAAATAAGCCTTTTAATTGGCCTATGGCATTTGGAATATTTCCCACCAAATTATTAACAGCAACAGCAAAATGTGAGAGCATTGAAAGATTTCCTAGAGAAGATGGGATCTCTCCTTCCAAATTGTTTCCAGGAAGCCAAAGCAGTTCCAAATTCGTTAAAGAGCCTAGCTCCACTGGAATCTTCCCTTTAAGCTTATTATCACCAAGATGTATGAACCAGAGATTGGAGCAGTTGGACAAGATAGGTGGTATTTCCCCTTCGAACGTGTTATTGTTAAGAGAGAGTTGTTGCAGTCGGAACAAATGACCAACTTCTTGTGGAATTTTGCCATAGAAGCTATTATTTTGGAGGTTGATGAACCCAAGAAAGCTGAGGTTTCCAATATAAGGTGATATGGATCCATGTAAGCCATGGCTCTGTAGGTCCAAGGCCGTGACTCTTTGGTGCCGACGACCACATGTGATTCCATGCCAGTTGCAGAAGTGCATAGAGTCATTCCATGAGCTCAATATGTTATATGGATCATAAGGTACAGATTCTTTGAATTTGAGCAAGGCCAAGCGATCAGTCTCATTTGTTAGAGTAGTGGCAGTAATGGAGGGTCGCAAACAAAGGAGACTGCTTGTGGAGAAGAGAAAAATCACACGAAGGTACATTAAACAAAATGCGTAAAATTTGGTTTGGTGAAGCATCATTTGGTTTGGAAAATCAGGGAAGCTAGTGAAATATTTGGTGTCAGGCAACCAGGTGGAGTGTTCGACTTTTATGTCAAAACCAAAACCATTTGTGGCAATATCAATCGTTTATTAAGATAGAAATGATATGAGGAGACTTGACCTTAAGTCTTCCACTCTTTCTCTTTCTACTTATTTTATTTTTCCATTTTGTCTCTTCCTGATTTAATCAATCATCTACATCAAATTTCTCAAAAGATTTTTTTTGAGAAATTCAGTGTGTAAACAGAAAGTAGCTGTAAGCATGTAACATCACCCTGAAACTTGAATATCTTGCGTAAACGTCAAACATGGTGTAAAATTCTTGGTCCATACATTGGATGTGGAAAAAGGCAAAAAGCGAAGTGACAAGCACCGAGGCTTGCAGAGTGTCAAACACGGTGGAAAATTGTCATGGTCCAAATTCATTCAATGTGGAAAAGGCAACTTGGCAAACAGGGCAGGAAAATTTGATATCTTGTGAAGTGTCAAACACGATGGAAATTATCTGGTCCCAAACATCCAATGTGGAGCTGCTAAAACTGTCCAAGCATCCAAATTCAAATGTAAAACTATTAAGATCAATTAATTATGAACTCTCCCGTTAAAGAGCCATCCAAACATTTTTTGTTATTCATTAAATCATTTAAACAACTAAAAATACATGTGGATATTTTAAAAGTTGTCATGTTGTGAGTTGGAAAAACTTTCTTCCAAACTAGTTTAAAGGAAAATTATCTTTTAAACTTCCCTAATTCTTGTGTAAATTGGACAACTAAAGGGAAAATTAAGGATTTCATCAATAAGTTAGTGAGCAAATTAAGAACACTTTTGCTTATCCCATTGCAAATTAGCATACAAAAGCATAGCAACTCTAGCAAAATACGATTTAAACAACTAAAAGAAGTCATAGTCGTTTCTATAAACCTCAGGGAGATTGCTGTAATAAGCCACTTGAACAAGATGAAATAGGAAGAATAAAGATGTGACCAAAAGGAGTCATTGCCCTAGTGGTACATGTGATATTACCCTTACCGGCACGTGACATGAAGTCGATGAGTCAACTCCAGAGACCTCATTTTTTTATTCAGCGAGAGAGAGAGAGAGAGACTTGGATCATCTATTATTCAAACATTTAAATACAAATATTTTTCTAGACATCCAGGTTTTCAGAAATTGCATAGATTATACACAAGTACAACACAAAAATACACGCATATAGCACATCATATTTTGCATACATGATAGAGTCCACCATAAATGTAAGAGGATGAAACAAGATTTTTCTATGGTGCCCCAAGAGTACCTAAAAAATTTTTGTTTCTACCACCATCTCTTTATAAAGGCTTTAGGCAGGGGTTCGAGTAATAATTCAAAAGTAACTGTATCATATAAGATGTCTTACTTTTTGTAATTCCAATCTCATCTTCTTCTCCTCTTTTTGTAGCTTTTACCACACCTACACTACGGTTGTACACGGTGCAGTGCAGCCAGTTTTAGGGGGTTATTTTGCACCACCCTTGCAGGGGCGGTTTCCCTGCATGTCTAACCATACCTCAACTGTGGAGGGGTGGGAACCAACCTATACAAGGTGCGGTGCACCATACCAGTTCAGTACAGTTATTTCGATTATTCCTTCATTTGTTCATGAACCAAACACAATAAAGTTAACACCCCAAACCACATCATAATCATCAAAATACCCCAAATATTCCCCCAAAAAAAAAAAAATCAAACAAACAATTTCACTGTTGTTCTGTCAACAATCCCATTTCTAATCACAAAAACTAAAATAAATAAATAAATAAAACAAAACACAACCCATAATATATATATATATATATATAATGCACATACAAACTTGGCAAAAAGCATGGTAGGAATTGAGCATCAGTAAAACCTTCTCCAAAAACTTTGAAAGAGCTACATGGTGGCCTTTAGAGAATGACGGCTTCAAGGGGCTATGGCGGAAGCGGAGAGGAGAAACAGGTTCTTACATGAGAGAGAGAGAGCAACAAATGATACTTGCTACGACAGCGAGCTGAGTTGAGCAAGTTATGAATTTGAATGATTAGATCTTTATTTTTTGTTTTTGAATATGCATTTTGTTGAATTTTTTTTTTTTTTTTAAATTTGTTGTAGTTGTTTGTTTGTTTTTATTTTTTCCTTATGAAACAAACACACACACACAAGGGAGAGGGATTAATTTTCTAACACAAAGGCATACCATGAATTCCACTCAAAAGCCATTGTAACTTTTAAGAGAGGAATGGACAAATTATACTACGCACAACATACTCTTTTTAAGCAATGTGAGATAGCTACCTTCTTTTTTTAACCTTTTTTTAAGAGGAAAAAAACACACACATATACTCACAAAAGGGAGAGGGACTAAGATTCTAATACAAATGTATACCACAAACTCCACTCAAAAATCATAATAACTTTAAGGGAGGATGTGTCAAGTTATACTATATATAACACACTCTCTTATGTAATGTGGGACATAACCCTTTTTTTCTTTTTTCTTTTTTGGAGAAAAAAACACATACACAAAGGAGAAAAAAAAATGAGGTTCTAATATAAAAATACACCACAAACTCCACTAAAAAGCCATGGTACATTTTTGTTTATTTGTTGTTGTTATGACTATTTTTGTTTTATTTTGAGTTAATTGTTGTTGATGTTATTTGGACTTATATTATTTTGTTTAACGGGTTAAGGATATTTGTGGGATCAAAGATTATTTTTCTTGAATCCAAATTTTTGGGATTCTCAAGTAAGGTGTTCAATGTATTCTTTTAGGGTGGTGATAGATTAGTTTAAAAATAATTATGTATATACTTTTCTTTTCTTTTGCAAGTAAAATTTTTTTCTATTGAAAGTCAAGTTGTTCATCTGATCACCTTGAGCTCAATGTGCAATGGCCCCTATTAAGAGATGAAAAAGTAGAAGGAAGGAAAACTATGTTGTTTGGTTAAGAAGAAAATTGATAAGATAAAAAATGGAGTTTGTTTAAATTTACTCTTATGTCTCTATTACAAAAATATAATAATAATAATAATAATAATAATAGTTGTTTAAAAGAAAAAAAATCTTCAATATTAAAAATTAAAAAAAAAAACCCCACGTAAACACAAGTGGGAGGAGATGAGGGTAGATAAGTAATTTTGTTTATCAAGTTCCTCTTTCCACCATATTTTCTCTCCAAAAATCATCCAAAATAGTGGACCTGTGGAGCGAACTCCTTGGAGGTCCATTTCCCCTTGGATTCTACACTTTTATAATACCAAAAAATGTTGGATATATTTCAATAATTTACTTTTGTGATAAGGTAAAAGGAACAATACACAGATCTAAGAATAAGTAATTACACAAATAGATGTGATAGGCAAAAGTAATAAATAAATACTGAATATATATAAATAAAATTCTGCAAATAATTAAAGACTCACAGACCAAATACATGAAAGGATGAACAATTGAGATCAAGTCTTGTGTTTTACACAATCTCCTTAAAACAGATTTCGCCTCTCACACAATCACTGTGGTGCTTTGAGACTTGCGAACGTCTGCCTCCTAAGATAAAATGATCTATAGCACGAAAACGAAGCACACAAGATCGTGCTTTGCAAACTACTCAATGCCTCTTTCTCTCTCTTTAACACAAAATGAATGAACAAAAAATATTTTCACTTGAGAGTTTTTTCTCTGAAAAATTATTTTCATGAATGAGGGACTATGAAACTTATACGTTACTGAATAGGTACTCTGTTTCAGTGATAACTGCTGTGCACAGACTAACTGACTCAATAATTAAAATAATAAAATATTATTATTAATTGGATAAGTAGGCCTAGTCCACACATGCCTAAAACCCAACCCAATATCCAACCCAAAGCTCATATTTCCTATCATTTTCAATGTGGGACTCAAGGATTTTCACCACTTATAATAACATCTTCAAGTGAACATAGAAAACATCAATTTCTTATTCACTCCATTCTATTTTTCCAACAACAAACAAAAAAAAAAACAAAAAAAAAAAAAAAGAGAAAAAAAAGTCCTTGGGCTTGCAGTTATTGTGAGTGACAAAGGCTGCGCAAATGTGCAATGCAATGCTTTCAAGTTTCAAGTTAAAAGGAAATGGACACAGTGACTACATGGACATGGATGTCCAACTGGAATGGGTAAGGGCTTTACCCGAGCATTTAGAAACCAAGCATCTTTAAGCTAAAGTACTTATCTAGGACCGATGCCCTTTGTAGCTAAGCCCATCTTGAAAATGTTCTCACTTAGGCCAAAATGGTCCAATAGTACTATTTTTAAAAATATTTTACAATTTATCACTATCTCTGAAATATGTAAGGATTTACTACTAATTGAAAACTTGAGTTTTTCATAGTACTCAAGTTCCATGGAAAAATTTAGAAAATTTTTTATGGAACTCGAGTTTCATAAAAAATAACACGACAAATTTAAAAGCTATTTTTTCAAAGAACTCGAGTTTTTGGAACTTGAGTTATACGGCAAACTCGAGTTTCAAAAATGTGATAAACTACTAAATATTTCGCAAACAGTGATAGATCTATATATATTGCTGATATATTTTCTCAATCAGTAATATATATGGCCATTTTGGCCTTCTCACTTACTCTACCAAACATACCCCCTATTTCCTATAGGCGTTGGCAAGTGGTTCTTCAATTTTTGCCACGTTGCCATTGATTTTTAACAAATCGTTCTAGAATTGCACTCCATAGTCCAAATGCCTAGTAATCATTCTCAATTTCTCATGCTCCAGTTATTGAGGTCCGCATCTGGCAGAAAAGGTCATTTGATTGCGAACATTGAGTGTAAAAATGAGTATGTTTTTTTAGCTATCCGAATGCTAATCCTTACATTGCACGCAGGCAATCTGCTCCAGAAAGAATCTCAATGATGGTTTTTTAGAACAGGTTTTCTGAAGTTGCACAAATAGTCTGGCTCAGGGCATTGAAGACTGAACAGTGAGTTTCTTACCTTTATTCAAATTATTATTATTATTTTACCTATTGCTTTATGTTCAAATGCTGTTGGTTCATTTATAGTACAAAATGTGTTTTGATTCAAGGTTTTAATCTTATCAAATGACTCCTGACTTTTTTCTTATTAGCATGTAATTTGTGCAGTGCTATATCCTTAATACATGTCTACATTATAACTATTTTGTCACAAACATGTTGATAACTTACAAAATCCGGTTTGATTTATTTCCAACAAAGAACATACACGTAGATACAGTAGAGGTTACGCTCAACTCTTAAGGCGGCAATTTAAAGGGGATTTCCTGCAATCTGATTTCTTCACAAAGTTCCATGATCCTGCAAAAATAGTAGTTAGTTAGTTATGTTTTCCAATGTTGAGACTTCAAGAAACAAAAACAACATTAGGAAGAAAAAATCCAATGTGGCTTAGACTTGGTTTAATCTTTCTATCCTAATAAAACCACCAGAAAATCTACTTGTACTAGCAGATCAGGTACCTAAGAAAGTTTTCTGTTTGTAATTTCAAAGATTCAGCTGAAAACTATAATGTGTGAAATTTAGTCACTCTATGGGTTATCTGTTATTGGCTAAACTTCTGTATGACTACATGGAAACATGCTATAATACCTTGTTCATTATCCATAAATCCCTATACCAAGAAAAGCATTTTTGATATGATGTAGCTCCCTGGTGACATTCTCCATATTCATTCTTTCTTGTGGTGATTCCAATGAACAAGCAAGGCCGATCTTGAAAACTGAAAATAAGCACTTGTGCATATTAGCATTCGTCTGGTGTAGGTTCTCAATGTGGTTTTTTCCTTCCTCTGCCTCTGGATCCGTGTGATCATAATTGTCATGGCTGTCTTCTTCTGTTGCTGTTTCATCTACTCCTCTTGTGGAAAGGTTTGGGTCCACAATCTGCACAAGCCTTTCTGGCAATGCCATCCTAACAAAGTTATGGAGGTTGAAACTATCTTTAAACATTCCGTCAGTGGGTCTTCGTCCTGTGAACATCTCCAACACTAGTATTCCATAGCTGTAGACATCGCCCTGCCTTGACGCCTCACCACCCATTCCGTATTCTGCAATTTATATGTTTCACATGCTTAGTTAAAGTGAGGGAAATTTCATATAGCAGCTTAATACTTGCTTTTTGTGATCTGATACACAATATTTAGAGGTTAAATGTTTTCTTTAATATTATTTTGAAAATATGTGATAGAGAATCTGCATTCTAAAGTCAGAACTTGTAAAAACTGTGACAAATTGCATGATAGAAGGGAACAACATTCATACTTGCATCTTACAATGGAAAATCTAAGTTAATGATTTGGATCATCTGATCATCATATCCTTTACTTATTTGTAATTAAGTAGTAGATAAAGGCCTCTCAACAAGCCATGGCTGCATACCGAGAGTAATAGGCCCTGATATTATCCGATGACAACCAAATTATTTAGCTATTTAGGAATCTGTTAAATACCTGCTATACCATGTCTATTTGTATGTTCCTTTTTTTTCCAAGTCACATATAAAGCTGCTTGAAATAGCTAAACTGAAAATTTTGAAATTAAATACAAATTTGAAAAAGAAAAGGCACAAAAAGCTACCAGAGAAAAAGGAAGAAGGGGGCAAATTTTTAATAAGCTGAAATAAAATTTTCTTGTTGAACCATGCAGGATTTCAATCATCAGTCCATCCTGCATTTGGTCAAAAAAGTTTACAACTTCAATGGCTGTGTCTCCAATCTAAGCATTCTTTTATCTTGGGATTATTGGAGTGAATTTTTCTTCATCTCTACTTGTTTTGTTTTGCTTGTCTCCTCTTGACCAATATTCAATTTCTTGTTTAAATAAAGGCTATTCTTTGATCTTAAAATCTTTTTCTGGTTTGCATTTTCAGCTTTAGATTCTAATCTCAATGTACTATCCCCAAACGAAAGAGACATGCCATTGTCTTCTCATATTTAAGCCTCTTTTTTATTGGTTGTAATTTATGAAAGATTTGCAACTTCTTTAATAATGGTCAAATCGCCAATGGCCTGTTGCCCTAGTGGCATTGGCACCTCTACCCTAAGGTGGGTAAACTACTGGTTCAATCCCTGGTGTCTTCACCTAGGGGAAAAAAAAATAGTGGTCAAATCCTCCCTTGCAATTCCTATTAATCTGCACCCAAGCCTTAAAATCCTAGCTGGAACCAACATTCCCAGGCTACAAAGAGACCAATTCTCTCAACTAAAAAATTGTCCGCACAATTTTTATGCAGGGTCTGCATAATTCTATTTATTGGTAGTCTACATATTTGATAAACCTGATTGGCATGCTATCAGCATAATCATAGATAAGCCTGAAGAAATAAATCAACAATGCTAAATGAATAAATCTTAGTCAGAAGACTGTTAGAGATGCTAGTCAACTTGATCAAAATCATGATTTAGAATATTTGAGAGTTAAGTAGTTATTTACCTGGAGCAGCAAAACCAATTGAACCTTTTAGTTCAACTGTGCTAGTTTGATTTTGAGAAACATCATTGGTTGAGGAAAGGAGCCTTGCCAAGCCAAAGTCACTAACGTGAGCAATCATGTCAATGTCAAGAAGAACATTGCTTGGCTTTAAATCACAATGAATGGTTGGTCTTTTACAATGCTCGTGAAGATAATGTAATGCAGAAGCAACATCAATTGCAATATTTAGTCTTTGACGAAGGTTCAAATGTCTTGATTGATTTTCATTGTCTATATATGGATGCAGCCACTTCTCTAGGCTTCCATTCGCCATGAACTCAAACACTAGAGCTTTGAATTCATTACCATTGTAGTCCATGCTGGAGCAACATGTTAAGGTTTTAACAAGATTCCGATGCCGAATATTTCTTAACACATTGCATTCAGCAATGAAACTCTTGGAAGCTCCTTTTTGTTGAAGGTTCAACACCTTTAGAGCAACTATCATTTCTTCTTGATCAAGAACTCCTATTCCTTTATATACAGATCCAAAACTACCAGATCCAACTAAATTGTCAGGAGGGAATCCGCCAGTCACCTGATAGAGCCTCTTGTATGAAACCTTTGAAATGAGTTCAGTACTTGAGAGTGTAGAAGATGATTTCTTTTTTGATTTTCTCCTCCAATAGAGAACAAGAAAGAGTGAAGACAAAGTGATGAAAAAAATCCCACAAACAATTATGACTGTTAATTTGAAAGCATTGGATTTTCCTTCTTTCATAACTTTAATTTCGCATGCTTGCAGCTGCAGTTCTGGGATACCCCCACAAAGCTTTTTATTTCCATTCACTGATATGTTACTTGCATTTCTAAAGATGCCTTCTGTTGGAACTTCACCCTCCAGATTATTAAAAGAAAGATTCAAATATTGTAAAAGGGAGAGTTTCTGCAGATCTTTAGGAATTGGCCCTGACAAGTTGTTTTGTGAAAGATCTAAGAACTGAAGGCCTCTCAAACAAGCCAAGGATGGAGGTAAGGTGCCTTGAAATAAATTACCTTGCAGGTAAAGGTACTCCAAGCTCAAGCAATCTGAAATGGCTCTAGGAATCTCACCAGTCAATTTGTTTTCAGAGACATCCAATTGATTGATATTTTTGAAAATGCCTACTTCCACAGGTAGGGTGCTGGTTAATGAGTTCTGTGATAAGTTGAGTACTAGTAATTGGGGAAGACTGATTTTGGGTATGGCTCCACTAATGTTATTTTCTGAAATTTCTAAGTACTGCAAATATTTGCAGTTTCCAAAACCGGATGGAATGTTTCCTTCCAAATTGTTCTGTGATAGGTAAAGTTTGACCAATTGAGTGAGGTTACCTATAGAGGATGGTATGGGTCCTGACAATCTGTTTCCATTCAAATCCAATCCTTCCAGCTTTTGAAACTTCGTAAAATAACTGGGAATGCTGCCTGTGAACAGGTTACGTGCCATGTTTAAGGAAGTTAAGTTGATGAGATTCTCTAATGCCTCAGGAATAATTCCAGATAGTTTATTTCCGTCAAGATATAGTGCACGGAGTTGCATGGACAAATTTCCTATAGAATTGGGTAAACTACCTCCAAAATTGTTATTAGAAAAATCAAGCATTTCCAGTTTGGTGCAGTTTTTCACAGATGTTAAGAAATCCAAGTCCTTAGCTGAATTACTTCCAAGATTATTTTGTCCAACACCTAGCCACCAGAGGTGTAGCAGGTTTCCCAGATTGGTTGGAACTTGTCCTACAAAATTGTTTCCTGAGAGAGCAAGTATTTCAAGTCGAGAAGCATTGGATAGTGAAACGGGGATTGGACCAAAGAACTTATTAGTAGAGATGGACAAATATTTGAGATTAGGGAGAGTGAGTCCTATGTTGTCTGGAAGAGTGCCATTAAGTCGGTTAACTGCAGTAGAGATGATGCTCATAGTTGATATATTGTGAAGGGAATAAGGGATCATACCGGAAAGATTATTGCCTACAACTTCAAAGAAAGATAATTTCTGCGAACGGCCTATTTCATCCGGAATATTTCCCACAAAATTATTGAGTGCTAAGGAGAGTTCCTGGAGTGAAGAAATATTTCCTAAAAAAGGCGAGATGCCTCCTGTCAAATTATTTCCACCAATTTGAAGCATCGCAAGCTTCTTCAAAGAGCCCAGCTCAACAGGAATATTCCCTGAAAGTTTATTCCTAGTGAAATCAATGACTCTGAGTTCAGGACAGTTGGTCAAGTTACCTGGAATTCTCCCTGTCAATGAGTTATTGCTGAGAAGAAGATCTTGCAGTCGGAACAAATGACTAACTTCTTGTGGAATATCTCCATATAAGTTGTTGCCACGGAGGTTGACCAACTTGAGAAAGCTAAGGTTGCCAACATAAGGTGATATGGATCCATGCAAAGTATAGCCTTGTAGGTTCAAGGCTGTGACTCTTTGATGCTGGTGGCTGCATGTAACTCCATGCCAGTTGCAAAAGTGGATAGAATCATTCCAAGAGCTCAAGGTTTTATGTGGATTATTGGCTATCAATTCTTTGAATTTGAGCAAAGCCAACCTATCAGTCTTATTCGTTGGAGCAGCTGCAATATTGGTTGTTTGCAAGTGTAGTAGGCTTATAGGAAAGAGAAGAATAGCATGAAGGTATGTAGGCCATATCACATGAAACTTGGTGTTACGAAGTTTCATTGGTTTCAAGCAGATGGTGAAATATTGGTGCAAGGCAAAGAGAGATATAGAGAATTATGTTAAGCAAAAATGAGACTTTTAGCAGGGGTCAGTTATGGCATGAACTTAACTGGAATACTTCTTTTGAAATTTTCTCTAACCACATTTTTTATCATGTAAAATATATGATTTTTTTGCTGCTAGGTCTGATTTTGCATTCCATCAAGCCGAAGTTTGACTATTGTACTCGTCCTCATGTGATACTTAAAATGCTGTTTCTCACATTCCTCCACACACCAAAAAGCAATTATGATACTTTAACTGATTCATTAATGATTAATTATAGTAGTCATTTGTGACAAACTAGATACTGAACCCAAAAAAAAAAAAAAAAACAAACAAACAAACAAACGTGGTTGGCATTGTATTTTGTTTTGATGCTAAATCCACTAAATTATTCATCCAGGTTAGGTAAAGTATGACCTTATTCCATGGGCTAGGTAGTGCAAAGTTTCTTCTTCTTCTTTTGTTTTTTTTCCCTAATGTTTTTCCCTTTTCCTTTTAATTCAATAAGATGACTAAATCAATATTTTATTTAATTGGATTAAGATTGGTGTAATATTGACCTGTCAAATTCATAGTATGCATGTTGAAGATAAAATTTTCATTCTCTCCTATAAAAGATGATAATGGTTGGTTGATTCCATTTGTTTCTTGACATATCTTTTTATATTCCTCATTTTCAATTCCTCTGTTTGAAGTTGAACCCATTTTTCACTGATTAAAGTTGAATCATATATAATATGTGAGTCAATGGCCGTTTTTATACATTAATTCCAGAGCATGTGGCAATCTTTTAAAACGACAGCATAATATGTGGGTTGTGCTGTAACATAGCTTGATAAACAACACATCACAGAAAAATAAATAAATAGATAAGCCCTTCATACTTCCAAGTTCCAAGAGGTATGAACTAGAAATCATTGACTTTGACTGGTGTTTATAATACTCTTAAGGATTTTCTTTCAGGCTTCCAAAAGGCATGAACTAGAAATCATTTACTTGGTAATGAAGATTGAGTACCATGACTGCTGCTTCCTACCCATTTACATTCATCTTTTTAAAAAATTTCCTATCTAGTAGTGTGTCCATGTTCCCTTGTAGCTTGTACATAGAATAGAACCATGACTCCCTGTCCAATCAGATAACCTTTTGGACTTTTGGTCATTTACTTCTGTTCTCCCAAAAGTTTGAGCTACCCAAAATTCTCCTAAAATCGACGGCACCATCTGATGATCATTCCAAATGAAGATTGAGTACCATGACTGCTACTTCCTACCCATTTACATTCATCTTTTTAAAAAATTTCCTATCTATTAGTATGTCCATGTTCCCTTGTAGCTTGTATATAGAATAGAACCATGACTCCCTGTCCAATCAGATAACCTTTTGGACTTTTGGTCATTTACTTCTGTTCTCCCAAAAGTTTGAGCTACCCAAAATTCTCCTAAAATCAACGGCACCATCTGATGATCATTCCTACTTCTCACATGCTATCTTTTAGCTGAAATATTAAGGATTACACTTTCCAAATTATAGGGTGGATGATTGTAAACTTCTAAATGAGAAGTAAGGTCAAATAAGTTTCTAAATTTTAATACATGTTGATGTTCTTATGAATGTTAGGTAATGGGTTGGAGGAGATTGGTATGGAGTTCAATTGTCCCATGTAATTTTTTTCCTTATTCCGTTATCTCCCTTTCATCTTATTTAAATGCCTTAATAACTACGTTCAATGCACCAAGAACCTTATATTTTAGTGACATTGTCTTCTCCCATTTATGAGAAAAACCATAGTTCAAATCTCCATTAAAAAAAAAAAATCTCTATATGTGGAGAAATTTGGATACATATGATGTCTTTAATAAACATTCAAATAGAGCATCTTACTTGATATTTCAAATACAAAAGGGTTTTCTGCAACTGGATAGTTGACTATTAATAGAAAAAAAAAATACATGCACACATTAGGTTTTTTTATTTAAATACATACACATTATACTAGAACCTGTAGTAGAAGTGTTCAATATGCTTGTACTGTCTGAAAGTGACAATATACATACAAAAGTAGGACTGCCATATCCCAAAGAAGAAAATATAAGGAAATCATTCAATAAACATCTCGAGGTTGAACTAGCATGCCTATATATGATCAATGGGGACATGAAAGAGGTTTCAATGATCTCTTCTGATAGTTTCATGCTCTGCAATCCAAGTACAAAGTTAGTTATATTCATTATTTCCCAAACCATAAGGAAAAACCATGAAAGTAGAAACAAGAACCAAGAAAATTTCCCAAACCATAGTCATTGATGGTTTTATTATTTAGGCAAATTAAAATTTAAAAACTCTAGAAGTACCTTAAATGCGGATACCAGAACCAAGAAAAGCACTTTTTATCAAATGTAGCTCCCTAGTTACTTCCTTCATTTTCTTTCTGTCTTTTGGTGACTCCATTGAACATGCAAGTCCAATTTCAATGATTGATACTAAGCATTTATGCACATTGGGATCCATTTGGCACAAGTTTGCAATACCTTGAGCTTCCTTGTCCGCTTGTATTTCATTGCCATTAGTATCTTCTCTAGCTGCCACTATTGCTGTTGGAGCTTCATCAACTTCTCTTGGTAGAAGGATTGGGTCCACAATTTGAACAAGTTTCTTTGGCAGTGCCATCTTTGCAAAATTGTGGAGATTGAGACCATCTTTAAGCATTTCATCAGTGGGTCTCTTTCCCAAGAACATCTCTAGCAGTAATATTCCATAGCTATACACATCCCCCTCTATTGATGCCTTACCACCCATGCCATACTCTACAATTTAATGAAATGTAAGAAAATTTTACAATTGTTGTCTATAATAATGTTTGGAATTTAATGCAAGTGAAGTTGACTTGATTTGTGAGAAAGAAAAAGAAAAATGAATTTTAACCTAAAAACAGGAAGATAGAAGCCATCATTTCAAATTTTCTAGTGAGATGAATTGATCAGTAGTACATTACAACAATACTTTAGGGCTGTTAGATGGAGGCAACATTTATAATTTATATTCAGCACTGAAAATATGTGGTTAATAATTACAAACAGGAAAATTTAATCAATTTATATTTTGTAATTGGTATGGACTTGTTGGACACGTCTTGGCTGCACCCGTGTTTAACTAAAATCATGGTTCCTATTATTTCCCATTATTTGAATGTTGTTTGTTAACAACTTCTTTAATATTGGACACATGAGTAAATGTCAGAAAACTATAGCACATATCTGTTTTGAGACTAGCTCTACCATAATAATATAACAAATTGACAAGCTACCATCAGTATCACAAACATACAGTGTTGCAGAAATAAATGCCCGAAAAAAGAAGATACAAAACTTAAGTCATCACTTAGCAATGTCTCAACTAATAAAATTTATCAAGGCTTAAATCATTTTCAATGCTAGGTGCACTTCTAAGTATGAGAGAGAGAGAGAATTTAAGTATCCACTCTTGATACTAGTAAGGTAATTGCCAAAAATATATAGTCCAATAGCTGTGGAAATATTTAGGGGTGTAGCTAGAAGATTTGTAAAGATGTTACCTGGAGCAACGTAACCAATTGATCCCTTTATCCCAATTGTACTGGTTTCCTTTCTAGAAGAATCATTGGTGATTGAGAGGAGTCTTGCTAGACCAAAATCACTTACATGAGCAACCATGTCATTGTCAAGAAGAATATTGCTTGGCTTTAAATCACAATGAATAACTGGTTGCACAGAATGGTTGTGAAGATAATATATCGCAGAAGCTACATCAATTGCAACATTTAGTCTTTGAAGAATGCTCAAGCTCCTTGATTGATTTACATTGTCTAACCCTGGATGCAGCCATATATCTAAGCTCCCATTTGTCATGAATTCAAAGACTAGAGCTTTGAATTGATTCCCACTATAATCCATGCTAGAGCAACATGTTAATATCTTAACAAGATTCCGATGCCGGATGTTTCGTAATGCATTGCATTCAGCCACAAAACTTGTGGAAGCTCCCTTGCATTGAAGGTTAAGGACCTTTATAGCAACTAGTCTTTCTTCTTGATCAAGAGCTCCTTTATATACAAAGCCAAAACTGCCGGATCCAATTAAATTGTTTGGAGAAAATCCACTAGTTGCTTGATAGAGTTCTTTGTATGAAACATTTGGAAGGAGGTCCATTGTTGAAACCACACAAGGTGATTCCTTTTTTGATTTTTTCATCCAGTAAAGAACAAGAAAGGATGAAAACAAAAATAAAAACAGAACAATGGAAATAATTACAATTGCTAGTTTGAACCCAATTGAGTTTCTTGGTTTCATGACTTTTACAGGGCATTTTGGCAATTGCAATTTCGGAATACCACCACAAAGTTTAGTATTTCCAATCAATGATATCACACTTGTGTTTTTGAAAACTCCTTCCATTGGCACCTCACCCACAAGATTATTGAACGAAAGATTCAAATTTTCTAAAAAATGAAGCTTCTCTAATTCCTTTGGAATTGATCTTGATAGGTTATTTTGTGAAACATCTAAACGTCGAAGACTTTTTAAGGAAGCCATAGATGATGGTATGGCTCCTTCAAAGGAATTCCCTTGTAGGTAAAGGACTTCCAACATCAAACAATTTCCTATAGATGTAGGAATTTCACCAGATAAATTATTGTTCGAGACATCCAATTCGTTAATATTTTTCAGATTCCCTACTTCAAATGGTAGTTTGCCACTGAATGAGTTGTGAGATAAATTGAGAAGTACTAATGGAAGAGAAGAAGGACCAATAAGCTGTGGGGGTATGGATCCATTAAAGTTATTTTGTGAAATGTCAAAGTGCAGCAAATGTTGACAGTTTACAATACTTGGAGGTATTGTTCCTTTGAACTTGTTTTCCTCTAAAAAGAGTTCAAACAATAGAGTAAGGTTGCCTATGGAGGCAGGTATTTCTCCTGACAATCTATTTCCTCGTAATCTCAGTGATTGCATATGCTGCAACTTCCCGAGAGTCTTAGGAATGATGCCCGTAAAGTGATTATAACTTAAGCTCAAGGAAATTAAGTTCACAAAATTCTCTAATGATGCAGGAATAGTTCCAGATATATCATTGAATCCTAACTGTAATGCTATAAGCTGGGTTGACAAGTTGGATATAGAATTGGGCAGAACACCTCCGAATTGGTTTGAAGATATATCCAATATTTGAAGTTTACTACAATTTGTCAAAGATAATAAGAACGGGGAGCACTTTTCTAGGTGATTATTACTCAAAACTAGCCAAAAAAGACCCAATAGACTTCCCATATTACTTGGAAATGATCCCGTAAAATAGTTATCACCCAAATCAATCATTTTAAGCTGAGTCGCATTACATAATGAAGTAGGGATTTGTCCAGAGAAATCATTTAAGGCAATTGGAAGAACTTGCAGATTAGGAAGACTGAGGCCCATGTTGGCTGGAAGTGTGCCACTAAGTTGGTTGGATGTAAGTGAGACAACTTGGAGAGATGACAAATTGTAAAAAGAGGAAGGGATCGTACCTGAAAACTTATTGATCGAAATTGAGAACCGTTCTAAGGATTTCAATTGGCCTATGGAATCTGGAATATTTCCCACCATATTATTGGCCCCTACAGAAAAATATATTAGCAATGTAAGATTTCCTAGAGAAAGTGGGATCCGTCCTTCCAAATTGTTTATGGCAAGCTGAAGCTGATTGAGTTTCATTAAAGAACCTAACTCTGCTGGAATTTTCCCTGTAAGCTTATTCACATAAAGAATTATGAACCTGAGATTGGAGCAGTTGGACAAGCTAGATGGTATTTCCCCTTCCAACGAGTTATTGTTAAGTTCTAGACTTTGCAGTCGAAACAAATGACCAACTTCTTGTGGAATTTCGCCATAGAAACTGTTGTTTTGGAGGTTGATGAACCTAAGAAAAGTGAGGTTTCCAATATCAGGTGATATGGATCCACTTAACTTATAGCCCTCTAGGTTCAAGGCCGTGACTCTTTGGTGCCTGCGGCCGCATGTGATTCCATGCCAGTTGCAGAAGTGCATTGAGTCATTCCATGAGCTCAATATGTTATATGGATCATAAGGTACAGATTCTTTGAATTTGAGCAAAGCCAAACGATCAGTCTCATTTGTTGGAGTGGTGGCAATAATGGCCATGGGTTGCAAGCAGAGGAGACTACTTGTAGAGAAGAGAAGAATCACACGAAGGTACATTAAGCGAAGTGCGTAAAAATTGGTTTGGTGAAGCATCATTTGGTTTGGAAAAGTAGGAAGCTGGTGAAATATTTGGTGTCTGGCAACCAAGTGGAATGGAGGCTTATTAATCCCTTGGGGTCACTGCATATGCACTTATATTGAAAAAATCCCTTGTCCCTCTAAGATAGAATGGCATTATATGAGGAGACTTGACCTAAGGTCTTTCTAATTTGTCTCTTCCTAATTTTAATTAATCATCAACATCAAATTTATGTCAAAATCATTTGTGTCAATAACAAACATTTAATAAGATAGAATGGCATTATATAAGCAGACTTAACCTTAAGTCTTTTTAATTTGTCTCTTCCTAATCTCTATATATATAATAATAGGTAAAGCAGAGAGAAAATCTAATTAAATTTTAAATGGAATTCAATTAGAGTCTAATTTTGTGTCATGTGTCTCATCTAATCTAAATTTTAGAATTTTGTGCCAAGTGAGTTAATTTACTGTAAAAATTGAATTTTAATTAGAGTTTAATTTTACGCCATGTGTCCCATTTAATCTAAATTTTTAAATTTTTGTGCCAAATTAGTAAATTTAGTGTAGAAAACAAGGAGTCCAATATAATAAACCATAAAAAAAAACATAATCATATAACTAAAAAAAATTCAAATTTATAAGTCTCACACACACACACACACACACATATATATATATATATATTAATAGATCAAACTTAGAGAAAACTGAATTGTAATTTGAAATTATAATCAAATTTTGAGTCATGTGTCTAAATTTATGTGAAACTACACCATAATTATCTACTTAAGCTTGTACCATGTGTCTACTTAAGTTTTTTAATCTTTGTGTCAAGTGAGTTAATCAGTGCAAAATACTAAGAATCTAATATTAATGAACTATAAAATTTTAAAAAAAATAATCACATATACTCAATAAAAATCACCCTATGTTTCTCAAAAATAAATAAAATAAAATTTACCACATAACAAAAATCACACCACGTTCTATCTTATTAAAAATTAGAAAAAAAATGATCATATATAGTATTAAATTTAGGTAAGAATTTTAATATGTGACTAATTACATTTACTTTAAAAAATAATTTAATTTAACTAATTATCTATATTTTATGATAAAATTATGTTTAATTTTAAATGTATCTATATGTATGCATGAATGAAGGTGAGTAAACGGAAAGTAGCTGTAAGCATGTAACATCACCCTGAAACTTGAATATCTTGCGTAAACGTCAAACATGGTGTAAAATTCTTGGTCCATACATTGGATGTGGAAAAAGGCAAAAAGCGAAGTGACAAGCACCGAGGTTTGCTGAGTCATGAGTGTCAAACACGGTGGAAAATTGTCATGGTCCAAATTCATTCAATGTGGAAAAGGCAACTTGGCAAACAGGGCAGGAAAATTTGATATCTTGTGAAGTGTCAAACACGATGGAAATTATCTGGTCCCAAACATCCAATGTGGAGCTGCTAAAACTGTCCAAGCATCCAAATTCAAATGTAAAACTATTACGATCAATTAATTATGAACTCTCCCGTTAAAGAGCCATCCAAACATTTTTTGTTATTCATTAAATCATTTAAACAACTAAAAATACATGTGGATATTTTAAAAGTTATCATGTCGTGAGTTGGAAAAACTTTCTTCCAAACTAGTTTAAAGAAAAATTATCTTTTAAACTTTCCTAATTCTTGTGTAAATTGGACAACTAAAGGGAAAATTAAGGATTTCATCAATAAGTTAGTGAGCAAATTAAGAACACTTTTGCTTATCCCATTGCAAATTAGCATACAAAAACATAGCAACTCTAGCAAAATACGATTTAAACAACTAAAAGAAGTCATAGTCGTTTCTATAAACCTCAGGGAGATTGCTATAATAAGCCATTTGAACAAGATGAAATAGGAAGAAGTCATTGCCCTAGTGATACATGTGATATTACCCTTACCGGCATGTGACATGAAAACGATGAGTCAACTCCAGAGACTTCATTTTTTTATTCAGCGAGAGAGAGAGAGAGACTTGGATCATCTATTATTCAAACATTTACATACAAATATTTTTCTAGACATCCAAGTTTTCAGAAATAGCATAGATTATACACAAGTACATCACAAAAATACACGCATATAGCACATCATATTTTGCATACATGATAGAGTCCACCATAAATGTAAGAGGATGAAACAACATTTTTCTATGGTGCTCCAAGAGTACCTAAAAAATTTTTGTTTCTACCACCATCTCTTTAGAAAGGCTTTAGGCTGGGGTTCGAGTAATAATTCAATAGTAATTGTATCATATAAGATGTCTTACTTTTGTAATTCCAATCTCATCTTCTTCTCCTCTTTTTGTAGCTTTTACCACACCTACACCACAGTTGTACACGGTGCAGTGTAGCCGGTTTTAGGAGGTTATTTTGCACCACCCTTGCAGGGGCAGTTTCCCTACATGTCTAACCATACCTCAACTGTGGAGGGGTGGGAACCAACCTATACAAGGTGCAGTGCACCATACTGGTTCAGTACAATTATTTCGACTATTCCTTCATTTTTTCATGAACCAAACACAATAAAGTTAACACCCCAAACCACATCATAATCATTAAAATACCCCAAATATTCCCCCAAAAAAAAAAAAAAATCAAACAAACAATTTCACTATTGTTCTGTCAACAATCCCATTTCTAATCACAAAAACTAAAATAAAAAATAAAAAAACAAAACACAACCCATATATACTGCCAAAGTTGATCTGGAGCTGTTCTGGAGCTCTGTAGCTATTCTTGGAGCTATTTGGATTATTTTAATTAGTAGCATCAGATGGATACCCATCATAGGGATCCCATGGAGGATTATAATCATAGTCATGCTCATGATATTTGTCATACAGATTACAAAACCCACAATACAGTAGAGGTTCATGATCTGCATTTTGTGTTGTTAGCTGACTGGGATCAATGTAATCAAGCCTTTGCGTAAGGAAGGCTTCAGAGTATGGCTTGGTGGTAAATACTGAAATCCTGCCAGTGTTTCCTGTGAAATGTTAATTTTTCCATAATTCACTGGTAGAAGAGCTGCTTCTAAACATCCTATTCATCATATTGGATTAAAAGCTTAGGATAAACAATTACAACCTAATCACCTTTATCTTCAAATTTCTGGATCTAACCTTTAGATCTGAAACAGGGTGTACAAACGGGACTAATGCCTTCTCACGTGCAAACTACAACCTCTTAACGCCACAATCCTTATACTGGTGACACAAATCCTTCCGCTCAGGCCCTACCGTCGAGACTTACTGTTTGGTCTCGGACAACACTCAACTTGGGACTTACTGGACTTACTGGGTTGTAAACAACACAAATCTGGACTTACACATCTCAATAGTACACATCTGCAACAAACTTCTAGGCTAAAAACAGGAATAAGAAAAGGCAGATAACTGGGAAGTAAATGATTAGCTTGAACAAATAATCACAGAATAATAAACAGAAGTTTAAACGGGAGGCTCAGCCTACCACCAAAAGAAATTACAGTAAACAAAGACTGAGAAGAAATAATAGATGAAGAAAGTAATGAATGGGAATGGAAGTGTTATCAGAAAATAGATGTAAAACAAAATATAATTTGTAGGAGATAACATATTCAAAATAATGTATAACCACAAAATAATGGATAACTATATGGGCGGTTGTACCGGCCAACTTGATTGAAAATATACAGTTCTTTACAACATACTCTTTTTAAGCAATGTGAGATAGCTACCTTCTTTTTTTAACCTTTTTTTAAGAGGAAAAAAACACACACACATATACTCACAAAAGGGAGAGGGAATAAGATACTAATACAAATGTACACTACAAATTCCACTCAAAAATCATGGTAACTTTAAGGGAGGATGTGTCAAGTTATACTATATATAACACACTCTCTTATGTAATGTGGGACATAACCCTTTTTTTCTTTTTTCTTTTTTGGAGAAAAACACACACACACAAAGGAGGAAAAAAAAATGAGGTTCTAATATAAAAATACACCACAAACTCCACTAAAAAGCCATGATACATTTTTGTTTATTTGTTGTTGTTATGACTATTTTTGTTTTATTTTGAGTTAATTGTTGTTGATGTTATTTGGACTTATATTATTTTGTTTAGCGGGTTAAGGATATTTGTGGGATCAAAGATTATTTTTCTTGAATCCAAATTTTTGGGATTCTCAAGTAAGGTGTTCAATGTTTTCTTTTAGGGTGGTGATAGATTAGTTTAAAAATAATTATGTATATACTTTTCTTTTCTTTTGCAAGTAAAATTTTTTTCTTTTGAAAGTCAAGTTGTTCATCTGATCACCTTGAGCTCAATGTGCAATGGCCCCTATTAAGAGATGAAAAAGTAGAAGGAAGGAAAACTATGTGTTTGGTTAAGAAGAAAATTGATAAGATAAAAAATGGAGTTTGTTTAAATTTACTCTTATGTCTCTATTACAAAATATATATATATATATATATAATAGTTGTTTAAAAGAAAAAAATCTTCAATATTAAAAATTAAAAAAACCCCACGTAAACACAAGTGGGAGGAGATGAGGGTAGATAAGTAATTTTGTTTATCAAGTTCCTCTTTCCACCATATTTTCTCCCCAAAAATCATCCAAAATAGTGGACCTGTGGAGCGAACTCCTTGGAGGTCCATTTCCCCTTGGATTCTAAACTTTTATAATACCAAAAAATGTTGGATATATTTCAACAATTTACTTTTGTGATAGGGTAAAAGGAACAATACACCGATCTAAGAATAAGTAATTACACAAATAGATGTGATAGGGAAAAGCAATAAATAAATACTGAATATATATGTAACGGTCCCGCCCCAACTGTGTAGATATTGTCCACTTTGGGGCCCATACCCCTCATGGTTTTGTTCTTCTCCAGGTTGCGCTGGGGAAAAGGCCTCTACACATTGAAGGGAAGTCATTCCTTATAAATACATTCCCATGTGCTTCCCTAGGCGATGTGGGATTCCATGGAATGCAAGACCCCCCCTTTTTGGGTCACTAAAATCCACCCCCCCCTTACGGGCACATGTGTCCTCGCGTGTGGGGCCCACACTTCCGATTAGGGCATGGCTCTGATACCATATGTAACGATCTAAGGAAAAGCGCTAGCCACATCTGCGCTATACCTCAAAAGGACTAGTCACAATTGAGGCTCCTTGTAATTGTTAATAAAGCCCAGTTCAACCTAGTAAATACCTGATATGGGACTCATCACACACCTACACACATCCCGTAAGGGGGGGTGGATTGTAGTGACCCAAAAAGGGGGGGTCTTGCATTCCATGGAATCCTACATCGCCTAAGGAAGCACATGGGAATGTGTTTATAAGGAATGACTTCCCTTCAATGTGTAGAGGCCTTTTTCCCCCACTGCTGTGTGCTTTGGGGGAAAACAAAACCGTGAGGGGCATGGGCCCTAAAGCGAACAATATCTACACAGTTGGGGCGGGGTCGTTATAGATGGTATCAGAGCCATAACTTAGCCGGAAGTGTGGGCCCCATACGCGAGGACGCATGTGCCCGTAAGGGGGTGGATTGTAGTGACCCAAAAAAGGGGATCTTGCATTCCATGGAATCCTACATCGCCTAGGGAAGCACATGAGAATGTGTTTATAAGGAATGACCTCCCTTAAATGTGTAAAGGCTTTTTCCCCCACTGCTGTGTGCTTTAAGGGAGAACAAAACCGTGAGGGGTATGAGGCCCCAAAGTGGACAATATCTACACAGTTGGGGCGGGGCCGTTACAATATATAAATAAAAATCTGCAAATAATTAAAGACTCACAGACCAAATGCATGAAAGGATGAACAATTGAGATCAAGTCTTGTGTTTTACACAATCTCCTTAAAGCAAATTTCGCCCCTCACACAATCACTGTGGTGCTTTGAGACTCGCAGACGTTTGCCTCCCAGGATAAAATGATCTACAGCATAAAAATGAAGTACACAAGGTCGTGCTCTGCGAACTACTCAATGCCTCTTTCTCTCTCTTTGACACAAAATGAATGAACAAAAAATATTCTCACTTGAGAGTTTTTTCTCTGAAAATTTATTTTCATGAATGAAGGACTATGAAACTTATACGTTACTAAACAGGTACTCTATTTCAGTGATAACTGCTGCGCACAGATTAGTTGACTTAATAATTAAAATAATAAAATATTATTATTAATTGGATAAGTAGGCCTGGTCCACACATGCCTAAAACCCAACCCAATATCCAGCCCAAAGCTCATATTTCCTATCATTTCCAATGTGGGACTCAAGTATTTTCACCACTTATAATAACATCTTCAAGTGAATATAGAAAACATCAATTTCTTATTCACTCCATGCTATTTTTCCAACAAAAAAAAAAAAAAAAGAGAAAAAAAAGTCCTTGGGCTTGCAGTTATTGTGAGTGACAAAGGTTGCGCAAATGTGCAATGCAATGCTTTCAAGTTTCAAGTTAAAAGGAAATGGACACACTGACTACATGGACATGGATGTCCAACTGGAATGGGTAAGGGCTTTACCCGAGCATTTAGAAACCAAGCATCTTTAAGCTAAAGTACTCATCTAGGACCGATGCCCTTTGTAGCTAAGCCCATCTTGAAAATGTTCTCACTTAGGCCAAAATGGTCCGATAATACTGTTTTTAAAAATATTTTGCAATTTATTACTATTTCTAAAATATGTAAGGATCTACTACTAATTGAAAACTTGAGTTTTTCATGGTACTCGAGTTTCATAAAAATAACACAGCAAATTTAAAAACTATTTTTTCAAAGTGATAAGGATAAAAGAGTGGCCAAATAAAGGATATGGGTGACGGTACCTATTGGGTCGTCAGCCTTTGTTTAACGACTGACGGCGCGACGAAGTGAAGAGTTCCATAGGCCAACGAGATAGTAAAGCTAAAGGTCATCCTAAAGCTGACGGTATGAAGACCGAAGGCACAACATAGATTGACAGCACTAGTCAAAGAATGCTTGCTAAACACGTTCGCGTGTATAAGTAAATGACTTGCTCTCCATGTTTCGTGAAACCTAAGAGGGATTCCTATATGGAAAGGATCCCGCAAATTACGCCCAAGGAGACTCCTATAAGGAAAAGACTTCTATTCCAAGGAAAAAGGGGTCATGCCCTACTACTATAAAAACCAAGCACCCTCACGAATCAAGGTACGCATAATTTACCCTCTCTAGCACTCTAGAGCAGTGAGAATATTTCTGACTTAACCTTCGGAGGGTATTTGGCCGGTACCATACCGATGCTCTTTGCTGGGTTCTTCATTCTTGTTGTGCAGGTGCTATTTGGAGCGTGCGAGGACCGTGTGACTTACTAGTGGTATTTTCGGCATCATCAATTGGCGCCGTCTGTGGGAACACGTGTAGTGTAAAGTCATAATACCGCTTCCCGGACAAAGGTTGCATGGTGCTCACCTGCTCAATGGCAACCACTAACGACATTCAAGAAGAGGAACCACCCACGACCGCCCTCAAGAGGCAAGTTAAGACTCTCGCCGCGGCCGTGGAACGCCTCACCAAACAAAATCGCGACTTGGAAGAGCAGCTGCGCCAGAAAAACGCAGCACCGGACAACCAAGGAGCTGATCAAGAGGGAACCAATGCTGACAGAAGAAACCAAGAGGGACCCTAGGCCAGTAACGCCTCGAGCAAACCGGAGCGACAGAACGTGAGCCTCCCTTCCCTCACTGATATGGCCCCGCCACCTATCATCGCAGAAATGCAAGCGATGAAAGAACAAATGGAGGTTATGATGAACGCTCTCAAGGGGCGGGTGTCCAGTGATCTTGACGACCTTGTCAACCGAACTGACTCGCCATTCACAGCCCCCGTCAACTCCTTCCCCTTGCCGAGTAAGTTCCGCATGCCACAGATAGACAGTTATGACGGGGTCAGGGACCCCCTGGACCACCTAGAGACATTCAAGACCCAGATGCACCTTCAAGGAGTAGTAGACGCGATCATGTGTAGGGCCTTCCCTACAACACTAAAGGGCGCGACGAGAATTTGGTTCAGCCAACTAACACCAAACTCCATCAGCACCTTTAAAGAACTTAGCGCTCAGTTTACTGCGCACTTCATCGGAGGCCATCGGTACAAAAAGTCTACGGCTTGCTTGATGACTATCAAGCAGCGAGAGGAAGAAACTCTAAGAGCCTACATATCCCGCTTCAATAAGGAGGCACTCTCGATCGACGAAGCCAACGATAAGATACTTGTCGCAGCGTTCACGAATGGGCTGAAAAAGGGTAAGTTTTTGTTCTCCCTATATAAAGACGACCCAAAGACCATGTCGAAAGTACTTTACCGGGCCACAAAGTATATGAACGCCGAAGATGCGTTGTTGGCACGAGATGAGAGGCCAAAGAAAAGAGAGAGGCAGGAAGACACTCGGCAAGACCAAGGCCGAAAGAAGGCAAGAACGGGAGACCGAAGGGATGAGAGGCGCCCTAAGCCCCTAGGGGGAAGATGCACGAGCTTCACTCCGTTGACAGCCCCGATAGATCAAGTCCTTATGCAAATCAAGGACGAGGAGGCTCTGACGTTCCCGAGAAAGCTAAAGAGTGATCCCAACAAGCGTTCCAGGGATAAGTATTGCCGTTTCCACCGCGACCATGGTCACGATACGGCTGATTGTTATGACCTCAAGCAGCAGATCGAGGCCCTTATCAGACAAGGAAAACTACAGAAGTTCGTTAGCAAGGAGAAAACGGATCCACCCGTACAAGATCAACACCCCCGACGGGATAATGAGCGACCGAGGCCCCCGAGAGGGGACATAAGGATGATCGTAGGAGGAATGGCGGTCGCCTAAGATAGCACGAAGAGAAGGCCCCATAATTGGGTTTTTAGAGGAGGACGCACGACGCCTTCACCATCCACATGACGATGCGCTCGTCGTCAGCTTACGGGTAGAAGACTACAACATGCACCGGGTGTTGGTTGACAACGGCAGTTCCGTAGATATCTTATACTACCCGGCGTTCTAGCAGATGAGGATCGACAGGGAGCGATTGATTCCGACAAACGCCCCGCTCGTAGGCTTCGGAGGGAGCCGGGTATTCCCCCTGGGCGTGGTCACATTGTCTGTCATAGTAGGCGATTACCCTCAGCAGATAGCCAAGGACGTGACGTTCTTGGTGGTCGATTGCTCGTCTGCCTACAACGCTATCCTCGGACGGCCCACGCTCAATTCATGGAAGGCGGTAACTTCAACCTACCACATGATGATCAAGTTCCCTACTGACTACGGAGTAGGGGAGCTGCGCGGAAGTCAGATGGCCGCGCGCGAATGCTACATAGCCATGATGGAAATGGAGGATCAAGTTCAGGCTTTAAGTATAGAAGAGCACCGAACGGTAACGGAGCCAGTAGAGAAGCTAGAAGAGATACCACTTGATAGTTCCGATCCTGGCAGAACGACCAAAATTGGAACACTCGCAAACCCCACAATCCGTCAGGAGCTCATAACCTTCCTCAGAGGCAATCGAGACGTATTCGCCTGGAGTCATGAAGATATGCCAGGAATAGACCCTTCGGTCATGGTGCACAGGTTGAATGTATCACCCGCCTTTCCACCTGTCTGACAGAAGAAGAAAGTGTTCGCCCCCGAACGAGATCGGGCCATAGCAGAAGAAGTTCGAAAGCTACAGGAAGCAAGCTTTATTAGGGAAGTATACTATCCCGATTGGCTGGCGAATGTAGTAATGGTCAAAAAAGCTAGCGGGAAGTGGCGGATGTGTGTGGACTTCACCGACCTTAACAAAGCCTGCCCCAAAGATAGTTATCCCTTCCCAAGGGTCGACGTCCTAGTAGACTCAACGGCCCGACACCAGTTGCTGAGCTTTATGGACGCCTTCTCAGGGTACAACCAGATCCGAATGCACGAAGCTGATCAGGAAAAAACTTCGTTCGTGACCAGCCAAGGGCTCTTTTGTTACAAAGTGATGCCCTTCGACCTGAAGAACGCAAGCGCAACATACCAACGACTTATGAACAAAATGTTCGCACAACAGATTGGGAGGAATGTCCAGGTCTACGTTGACGATATGCTAGTAAAAAGTCGGAGGGAGGAAGATCATCTGGAAGATCTCAAAGAAACATTTAACACCCTTCGCTCCTACAACATGAAGCTCAATCCAGGAAAATGTGCCTTTGGAGTGACGGCGGGAAAATTCCTAGGATTTATGGTGTCCCAAAGGGGAATCGAGGCAAACCCGGACAAGATCCGGGCTATTATGGAGATGGCGCCACCAAGAAATGTGAAGGAGGTGCAAAGCCTCAACGGAAAAATAGCGGCATTAAACAGGTTCGTGTCAAGGGCGACGGACAAGTGTTTGCCCTTCTTCCAAACATTAAAGAGATCGTTCGAGTGGACCTCCGAATGCCAGCAAGCGTTCGAAGAGTTGAAGGCTTATCTCTCCTCCCCACCACTGCTAAGCCCGTCACAGCTAGGAGAAGAGTTTTTTCTCTATCTAGCCGTCTCCCCCGCAACCGTTAGTGCTGCCTTAATCAGAGAAGAAGAGAAAGTACAAAAGCCCGTATACTACGCAAGCCGAGCGCTCCGCTGTACTGAAGAAAGATACCCGCCCATGGAAAAACTTGCCTTTGCATTAGTGACGGCGGCCCGCAAGCTCAAACCATACTTTCAAGCACATACGGTGAACGTCCTGACTGACAAGCCCTTACGACGGGCGATGAGCAATCCTGTACCACCCACGGACCGATTAGCGTTATGGGCTATAGAACTGAGAGAATTTGATATCCAGTACCACCCACGGACCGCCATCAAGGGACAGATCGTTGCAGATTTCATAGCCGAATTCACTCATGATGAAAACAAGGGGGCAGAAGAGTCCCCTCATTGGAGCATATATACGGACGGGTCGTCCATTAGACAAGCCGGAGGGGCCGGTATCGTGCTACTATCTCCCGAAGGAGACACCATTGAATGTATGGTCCGTCTCGACTTCTCCGCTACCAACAATGAATCAGAATATGAAGCGTTGATAGCAGGACTGGACCTCGCCAAAGCTGCAGGAGCCGCAAGGGTAGTCATCTACTGTGACTCTCAGGTCATTACTAACCAAATAAATGGAGACTACGAATGCAAGGGCGAAAGGATGAAAAGGTACCTTGATCAAGTAAGGGCGAGAGTGGACGACCTAGAAGCCAAGATCGTCCAAATTCCCAGAGGAGAAAACGAGCAAGCCGATCGCCTCGCAAAGGCCGCTTTAGCAGAACATATGGTCATCCCTGGTAATGTACTCTCTTTTGTTCAGCTTTCTCCGCTAATAGACCCAGCAACGTGCAGGAAATAGGCTCTGATAGTAGCTGGACCGCGCCGTTAGTGTCATACTTGAAAGACGGGGTATTACCAGACGGAAAGGAGGCTGCAAGAAAACTGAAGGTCCAGGCGGCAAGGTTCGTCCTAATAAAAGACGTCCTTTACAAAAGAGGCTTCTCTCGACCATATCTGAGATGCTTGGGTACAGAAGAGGCAGACTACGTCATGAGAGAGGTACATGAAGGAATCTGCGGAAACTATTCAGGGTCTAGATCATTGGTACACAAACTTGTGTGAGCGGGGTACTATTGGCCCACCATGCAGAAGGACGCCGAAGCCTATGTCAAGGCCTGTGACAAATGCCAAAGGTTCAGCAATATTATTAGACAACCAACCGAAGAGTTGACCCCGATGACGGCCCCATGGCCTTTCGCACAATGGGGGTTAGATATTATGGGACCATTCCCTACAGCAGTACGACAACTGAAGTTCTTGGTGGTGGGCATTGACTATTTCACAAAATGGGTGGAAGCTGAAGCTTTGGCCACAATTACAGAGAAGAACGTGCGCAGCTTTGTCTGGAGATGCATCATATGCAGGTTTGGCATTCCTAGAGTCTTTATCTCGGACAACGGGAGGCAATTCGACAACGATCCCTTCCAAGATTTTTGCTCACAGCTAGGAATAAAGAACCACTACTCCTCCCCTGCCCACCCTCAAGCTAATGGCCAGGTCAAAGTCACGAACCGATCCTTGCTCAAGATTATCAAGACTCGGCTCGAGGGGGCAAAGGGTATATGGCCCGAAGAATTACCAAGCATACTATGGGCATACAGAACGACGGCAAGGATGCCCACAGGAGAGACACCGTTCCGACTGACGTATGGAGGCGAAGCGGTCATCCCGGCCGAAGTTGGGCTCACGAGCTACAAGGTGCACAACCATGATGAGAACAAAAACGACGAGGCTATGCGACTACAGCTCGACCTAGTGGACGAGATCAGAGCAGCAGCAGAACAAAGGCTCGCTAGGTACCAGGACCACATGGCCAAACACTACAACTCTCGGGTCCGACACAGAGACTTCCAAGTTGGAGACCTTGTTCTTAGAAAGGTCATGGGTGCCGCCAGGGACCCTACCCAAGGGAAACTCGGCCCCAATTAGGAAGGACCTTACCGAGTTACGTCGTGGCAGAGGAAAGGCACTTACCACCTGGAGACGTTGGAAGGACAGAAACTGCCACACCCATGGAACACCGAGCACCTACGAATGTATTACCAGTAGGAGCGGCAGTGTGAAGACCAACCCTTTTTACTTACATTCCAGCAAATTCTAGTCTTACTCCTCAGATTTATTATTTACTTTAGTTTTTTGCAACAATACCTAATTTTTGTTTTAAGCCCAAAAGGCAGGATTCGGTTTTAGAATTACTTTTATTTACAAATGCATAGAAATAAGAGGAGTTTATTCAAAATTACTGAAGTATCTATTTTTATCTACGGTTCAAAGTCCACAGAAGTGGGCAACTAAGTTCACAAAAGTGAACAACCAAAACGACCATGTCCATAACACACGGACTAAAAAGCTGACGGTCCCATAGATGAAGCTATCATCATGTGGACGAGGTCTTGAAACCAACAGACCTACAAAGATGACAGTCATCAAGACTAAGGCTAAAAAGCTGACGGTCCCATAGATGAAGCCATCATCATGTGGACAAGGTCCTGAAACCAACGGACCTACAAAGATGACAGTCATTAAGACTAAGGCTAAAAAGCTGACGGTCCCGTAGATGAAGCCATCATCATATGGACAAGGTCTAAAACCAACGGACCTACAAAGATGACAAGGTCATCAAAGCCAAAGCTAAAAAGCTGACGGTCCCAAGTGGTAAGGCTATCACCATACGGACAAGGTTCAAAAACCCACGGGCCTACAAAGGTGAAAAGTTCATCAAGCCCATAACAAGCTAAAACCAAAAAACTAACGGTCTCACCAAACAGATTGGACCGGTATAGAGCCAACGGACTTACACTAAGCCCATAAGGTGGCTAAAAATTAGGAAATTGACGACCATAAAAAACAATACTTGGACGATGCCATTAAGCTGACGGACCTTGGAAAAAGGCCAAAAATCCAATAGGAAACTTGTAAAACCGACGAGGTAAGAAGAAAATACGTTGGTCATACCGACGGAATCTTCCAACAGTTCAAAAACTGACAGGTTCCCAAATAGACGGGAATGTTTACCAAGACTTCGTATGGCGCAATCATTGGTTAAGAGATATGAAAGCAACGGAAATAAACATAAGCACGGCTGTATATAAACAAAAGCCCAAGAAAACCAAAAGGGCACTTAAACAATTGTTTGGCAAGTAATTGAAATACAAGGTTGAAGTACAAATAAAAAACTAAGGAACAGAAGCGTCAGCAGGGTTCCCGTCAGCTTGCTGATCTTCAACATTTACAATTACAGTTGGGGTATTGGAAGTAGGAGGAGAAGGGTTTGCAGCAGGTTGGGCCAGGACAACAATATCGTCGGACTCAAGAGTTGGAGTAGGCTGAGAGGAGTCGTCACCTCCATCATCCATTGTAATTCCGGATAGGTCCAACTCTGGGAATGCTGACGTGACCTGCTTAAGGCAATCGTCAAAACCAGTGCCATAATACTCGGCACAAGAATCAATAAACGACTGCGTCACTTTAAAGTCTCGAACCGCGTCAGCCCCAGCCATCTGCAGTCTTTGTCCTAGATCCGTCACCTCCTCGTTGAGCTTGTCATTCTGACGGTCAGCCTCCTCCAGCTTCTCCCTGAATTCCTTCAGCTCTTGATTCAGCATACGGACGGCTTCCTTGTACTGCCCTTGTTGATCCATCAGATTTGCATTATGCTTCCGGACCCGAGTGATGACTCCCTCCTTCGCAACGCAACGGTCTTGAAGGGCCGTAACACGCACCAAGACCTAAGAAAAGAATATAGCCGTCAGTCAAAGTTCATCAAAGCAAAATGAAACCATTTCGGCAAAAGATAGCAAGCATACCCTGGTGAGATCAAAAAGGGCTGACGCCCCTAAATCCTCTGTCCCCAACTGGTCACAAGGCTCTATGTCCGCCGGCTTTATGAAGGACTTAACCTCCCCGACGGCATAGTCCTTGTGGGTCAGGAGGCGGCAGGGGCCCTTATTGACGGGACCCAGGGAGGTCATTACCCCTTTGCCCGCACCATGGCTTGGCTTGGGAGGTGATTTTTCCTTTGCAGCACCATCTCCAGGAGTGACGGCGGCCTTTTTAGCCGGACGGCCATCACTCCTGTCAGGCTTCCTCTTTGCCTGTTTTGTGAAGGCCTTAGGGGTTAACGACGTCTCCCCCCTACCTCCTTTGCCTTCTTCTCCGCTTTCTGACTGGCCGCGGCAGCCCTTATCCTCTGTTTGGCAGATTCCATTCTCTACAATACAAAGAAGTCGTTAGAATAAGAGACGGAGGAGTAAACTGACGAAACCAATAAGAAATCTACTCACGTCGACGTGAAAATTCCTCCAACTTTCGAGCTTTAGCTGACGATTTTGGACCCCCACAGTACAAATGAATTGTGTCAAGGGTGATCAAATCCCTACACTTACGTTCCTCCAAAGGGATGTCTAGAACCCGACGGATGAACTCCTCCTGTTCGTCGGTTATGTGGGGACGGGTATAAGCTGAAGGAAAAAGAGAAGGAATGTTAGTAGTGTCACTTCAAAAAACTAAAGGAACATAGTTGACGGGATTAACCTGAATCCCTGACAAAAGCCCAAGTGTTGTCAAAATAACCGTGGGGCATCGTCACCCATTCCTCCTGACGGTAAACCTAATCTGTCCCTTCAACAAAAAAATACCTACTTTTCCAGTTCCTATTGGAATCTGGCATATCTGATACCAGCCTCAAACTTTTCTCCCGGGCATTAAAATGGTATGTCCCCTTAGACGAGGCGATATGATGGGGCCTGTAGCAGTAAAAGAATTCATCTAAGGTAAGCTGACGGTTTCCACCACTTAGACGGCCCCACAATATCTCAGCTCCTATGAAAGTCCTCCAGGCATTTGGGGCAATCTAAGTGACGGACAGGCCCAGGAAGTCAGCTAGCTGACGGTGTAGGGCCGTCAACGGTAATCTCAGACCCGCAGCAAACATGGCATCATACATGCCTACGTCAGCTGTTCTCCCTGAGTAACAACTCTCACCCTCCTCAAGGAGATGGATCGGGATATGGTCTGGGATTTGGTAACAAGTGCGTAACTCCCTAAAAACCTTATCACTCATCCTAGGTAAAAATTTGTTAACAGCCCAATCCTCCGGGAGAATGAAAGGACGGTTATCTCCAGGACCCTCTAAATTTCCTTCACTTGGTCCCTCATCACCGTCACTATCACCTCCGTCGCTATCATCGCCGTCAACGTTTATATCACCCCCCTCACCTTCATCCTCTCCTCTTCTCTCTTCTACTTCATCCTTATCTCCCTCAATGTAACTCTCATCACCGTCAGGAGATCGGGCCAACGTCTCTCTCTCTGACAAAGGCGAGAAGTCCTCTGACTCATCGCCGGAACCAAAGGTCTCGTCGTAGCCCGCTCCTTCGCGGACTGACGACTCCTCACACGAGACGTCACTTGACATCTAACTACCTACAAGTGACGAATCCAATCTAAGTACCTAGGCTGATGTCCTCACAAATGAAATAGAAAAAAATAAAAAAGGAGAGGAGATGGAACTTACTGGTAAGGTGACCTTCTGGAGAAGTAACTGCTTCAAGGATAGTGACGAATAAGTTGACGGAAGCAAAGGTTGGGCTATCGAAAATAAGGGCGACGGCCTCTCTCTCTCAAAGATCAGCAAGAATGAAATAGAGGAAAATGGGGAGGAGGTGCTACTTATATATGGGATAGAAGGACGCGGAAGACGAAGCGACGCCCTCGTCAGAAGCAAAACCAATAAGAACATGTCACCTGTCCAAAGCATTAAGTGCGCGGCGGCTCGAGGAAACCCTTGTACACAATTTTCCCGCCTCTTTAAAAATAACGCTATTGACAAAAGCATGTACTCCATAACCCGTCAGTATAAAAAGTGACGGAGATATGGAGTAGGGGGCAACTGATAAGGATAAAAGAGTGGCCAAATAAAGGATATGGGTGACGGTACCTATTGGGTCGTTAGCCTTTGTTTAACGACTGACGGCGCGACGAAGTGAAGAGTTCCATAGGCCGACGAGATAGTAAAGCTGAAGGTCATCCTGAACCTGACTGTATGAAGACCGAAGGCACAACATAGATTGACAGCACTAGTCAAAGAATGCTTGCTAAACACGTTCGCGTGTATAAGTAAATGACTTGCTCTCCACGTTTCGTGAAACCTAAGAGGGATTCCTATATGGAAAGGATCCCGCGAATTACGCCCAAGGAGACTCCTATAAGGAAAAGACTTCTACTCCAAGGAAAAAGGGGTCATGCCCTACTACTATAAAAACCAAGCACCCTCACGAATCAAGGTACGCATAATTTACCCTCTCTAACACTATAGAGCAGTGAGAATATTTCTGACTTAACCTTCGGAGGGTATTTGGCCGGTACCACACCGGTGCTTTCTGCTAGGTTCTTCATTCTTGTTGTGTAGGTGCTATTTGGAGCGCGCGAGGACCGTGTGACTTACTGGTGGTATTTTCGGCATCATCACAAAGAACTCGAGTTTTTTGAACTTGAGTTATACGGCAAACTCGAATTTCAAAAATGTGGTAGATTGCTAAATATTTTGCAAACGGTGGTAAATCCATATATATTTTCTCAATTAGTAATATATATGGCCATTTTGGCCTTCTCACTTATTCTACCAAACATACCCCCTATTTCCTATATGCGTTGGCAAGTGGTTCTTCAATTTTTGCCAGTCCAAATGCCTAGTAATCATTCTCAATTTCTCATGCACCAGTTATTGAGGTCCGCACCTGGCAGAAAAGGTCGTTTGATTGCGAACATTGAGTGTAAAAATGAGTATGTTTTTTTAGCTATCCGAATGCTAATCCTTACATTGCACGCATGCAATCTGCTCCAGAAAGAATCTCAATGATGGTTTTTTAGAACAGGTTTTCTGAAGTTGCAGAAATAGTCTGGCTCAGGGCATTGAAGACTGAACAGTGAGTTTCTTACCTTTATTCAAATTATTATTATTTTTTTAACTGTTGCTTTATGTTCAAATGCTGTTGGTTCATTTATAGTACAAAATGTGTTTTGATTCAGGGTTTTAATTTTATCAAATAACTCCTGACTTTTTTCTTATTAGCATGTAATTTGTGCAGTGCTATATCCTTAATACATGTCTACATTATAACTATTTTGTCACAAACAAGTTGATAACTTACAAAATCCGGTTTGATTTATTTCCAACAAAGAACATACACGTAAATACAGTAGAGGTAATGCTCAACTCTCAAGGCGGCTATTTAAAGGGGATTTCCTGAAATCTGATTTCTTCACGAAGTTCCATGATCCTGCAAAAATAGTAGTTAGTTAGTTAGTTATGTTTTCCAATGTTGAGACTACAAGAAACAAAAACAACATTAGGAAGAAAAAAATCCAATGTGGCTTAGACTTGGTTTAATCTTTCTATCCTAATAAAACCACCAGAAAATCTACTTGTACTAGCAGATCAGGTACCTAAGAAAGTTTTCTGTTTGTAGTTTCAAAGATTCATCTGAAAACTATAATGTGTCAAAGTTAGTCACTCTATGGGTTATCTGTTATTGGCTAAACTTCTGTATGACTGCATGGAAACATGCTATAATACCTTGTTCATTATCCATAAATCCCTATACCAAGAAAAGTATTTTTGATATGATGTAGCTCCCTGGTGACATTCTCCATATTCATTCTTTCTTGTGGTAATTCCAATGAACAAGCAAGGCCAATCTTGAAAACTGAAAATAAGCACTTGTGCATATTAGCATTCATCTGGTGTAGGTTCTCAATGTGGTTCTTTCCTTCCTCTGCCTCTGGATCCGTGTGATCATAATTGTCATGGCTGTCTTCTTCTGTTGCTGTTTCATCTACTCCTCTTGTGGAAAGGTTTGGGTCCACAATCTGCACAAGTCTTTCTGGCAATGCCATCCTAACAAAGTTATGGAGGTTGAAACTATCTTTAAACATTTCGTCAGTGGGTCTTCGTCCTGTGAACATCTCCAACACTAGTATTCCAAAGCTGTAGACATCGCCCTGCCTTGACGCCTCACCACCCATTCCGTATTCTGCAATTTATATGTTTCACATGCTTAGTTAAAGTGAGGGAAATTTCATATAGCAGCTTAATACTTGCTTTTTGTTATCTGATACACAATATTTAGAGGTTAAATGTTTTCTTTAATATTATTTTGAAAATATGTGATAGAGAATCTGCATTCTAAAGTCAGAACTTGTAAAAACTGTGACAAATTGCATGATAGAAGGGAACAACATTCATACTTGCATCTTACAATGGAAAATGTAAGTTAATGATTTGGATCATCTGATCATCATATCCTTTACTTATTTGTAATTAAGTAGCAGATAAAGGCCTCTCAACAAGCCATGGCTGCATACAGAGAGTAATAGGCCCTGATATTATCCGATGACAACCAAATTATTTAGCTATTTAGGAATCTGTTAAATACCTGCTATAGAGTCTATACCATGTCTATTTGTATGTTCCTTTTTTTTCCAAGTCACATATAAAGCTGCTTGAAATGGCTAAACTGAAAATTTTGAAATTAAATACAAATTTGAAAAAGAAAAGGCACAAAAAGCTACCAGAGAAAAAGGAAGAAGGGGGCAAATTTTTAATAAGCTGAAGTAAAATTTTCTTGTTGAACCATGCAGGATTTCAATCATCAGTCCATCCTGCATTTGGTCAAAAAAGTTTACAACTTCAATGGCTGTGTCTCCAATCTAAGCATTCTTTTATCTTGGGATTATTGGAGTGAAGTTTTCTTCATCTCTACTTGTTTTGTTTTGCTTGTCTCCTCTTGACCCATATTCAATTTCTTGTTTAAATAAAGGCTATTCTTTGATCTTAAAATCTTTTTCTGGTTTGCATTTTCAGCTTTAGATTCTAATCTCAATGTACTATCCCAAAACGAAAGAGACATGCCATTGTCTTCTCATATTTAAGCCTCTTTTTTATTGGTTGTAATTTATGAAAGATTTGCAACTTCTTTAATAATGGTCAAATCGCCAATGGCCTGTTGCCCTAGTGGCATTGGCACCTCTACCCTAAGGTGGGTAAACTACTGGTTCAATCCCTGGTGTCTTCACCTAGGGGAAAAAAAAATAGTGGTCAAATCCTCCCTTGCAATTCCTATTAATCTGCACCCAAGCCTTAAAATCCTAGCTGGAACCAATATTCCCAGGCTACAAAGAGACCAATTCTCTCAACTAAAAAATTGTCCGCACAATTTTTATGCAGGGTCTGCATAATTCTATTTATTGGTAGTCTACATATTTGATAAACCTGATTGGCATGCTATCAGCATAATCATAGATAAGCCTGAAGAAATAAATCAACAATGCTAAATGAATAAATCTTAGTCAGAAGACTGTTAGAGATGCTAGTCAACTTGATCAAAATCATGATTTAGAATATTTGAGAGTTAAGTAGTTATTTACCTGGAGCAGCAAAACCAATTGAACCTTTTAGTTCAACTGTGCTAGTTTGATTTTGAGAAACATCATTGGTTGAGGAAAGGAGCCTCGCCAAGCCAAAGTCACTAATGTGAGCAATCATGTCATTGTCAAGAAGAACATTGCTTGGCTTTAAATCACAATGAATGATTGGTCTTTTACAGTGCTCGTGAAGATAATGTAAAGCAGAAGCAACATCAATTGCAATATTTAGTCTTTGAAGAAGGTTCAAATGTCTTGATTGATTTTCATTGTCTATATATGGATGCAGCCACTTCTCTAGGCTTCCATTCGCCATGAACTCAAACACTAGAGCTTTGAATTCATTACCATTGTAGTCCATGCTGGAGCAACATGTTAAGGTTTTAACAAGATTCCGATGCCGAATATTTCTTAACACATTGCATTCAGCAATGAAACTCTTGGAAGCTCCTTTTTGTTGAAGGTTCAACACCTTTACAGCAACTATCATTTCTTCTTGATCAAGAACTCCTATTCCTTTATATACAGATCCAAAACTACCAGATCCAACTAAATTGTCAGGAGAGAATCCGCCAGTCACCTGATAGAGCCTCTTGTATGAAACCTTTGAAATGAGTTCAGTACTTGAGAGTGTAGAAGATGATTTCTTTTTTGATTTTCTCCTCCAATAGAGAACAAGAAAGAGTGAAGACAAAGTGATGAAAAAAATCCCACAAACAATTATGACTGTCAATTTGAAAGCATTGGATTTTCCTTCTTTCATAACTTTAATTTCGCATGCTTGCAGCTGCAGTTCTGGGATACCCCCACAAAGCTTTTTATTTCCATTCATTGATATGTTACTTGCATTTCTAAAGATGCCTTCTGTTGGAACTTCACCCTCCAGATTATTAAAAGAAAGATTCAAATATTGTAAAAGGGAGAGTTTCTGCAGATCTTTAGGAATTGGCCCTGACAAGTTGTTTTGTGAAAGATCTAAGAACTGAAGGCCTCTCAAAGAAGCCAAGGATGGAGGTAAGGTGCCTTGAAATAAATTACCTTGCAGGTAAAGGTACTCCAAGCTCAAGCAATCTGAAATGGCTCTAGGAATCTCACCAGTCAATTTGTTTTCAGAGACATCCAATTGATTGATATTTTTGAAAATGCCTACTTCCACAGGTAGGGTGCTGGTTAATGAGTTCTGTGATAAGTTGAGTACTAGTAATTGGGGAAGACTGATTTTGGGTATGGCTCCACTAATGTTATTTTCTGAAATTTCTAAGTACTGCAAATATTTGCAGTTTCCAAAACCAGATGGAATGTTTCCTTCCAAATTGTTCTGTGATAGGTAAAGTTTGACCAATTGAGTGAGGTTACCTATAGAGGATGGTATGGGTCCTGACAATCTGTTTCCATTCAAAGCCAATCCTTCCAGCTTTTGAAACTTCGTAAAATAACTGGGAATGCTGCCTGTGAACAGGTTACGTGCCATGTTTAAGGAAGTTAAGTTGATGAGATTCTCTAATGCCTCAGGAATAATTCCAGATAGTTTATTTCCGTCAAGATATAGTGCACGGAGTTGCATGGACAAATTTCCTATAGAATTGGGTAAACTACCTCCAAAATTGTTATTAGAAAAATCAAGCATTTCCAGTTTGGTGCAGTTTTTCACAGATGTTAAGAAATCCAAGTCCTTAGCTGAATTACTTCCAAGATTATTTCGTCCAACACCTAGCCACCAGAGGTGTAGCAGGTTTCCCAGATTGGTTGGAACTTGTCCTACAAAATTGTTTCCTGAGAGAGCAAGTATTTCAAGTCGAGAAGCATTGGATAGTGAAACAGGGATTGGACCAAAGAACTTATTAGTAGAGATGGACAAATATTTGAGATTAGGGAGAGTGAGTCCTATGTTGTCTGGAAGAGTGCCATTAAGTTTGTTAACTGCAGTAGAGATGATGCTCATAGTGGATATATTGTAAAGGGAATAAGGGATCATACCGGAAAGATTATTGCCTACAACTTCAAAGAAAGATAATTTCTGCAAACGGCCTATTTCATGCGGAATATTTCCCACAAAATTATTGAGTGCTAAGGAGAGTTCCTGGAGTGAAGAAATATTTCCTAACAAAGGCGAGATGCCTCCTGTCAAATTATTTCCTCCAATTTGAAGCATCGCAAGCTTCTTCAAAGAGCACAGCTCAACAGGAATATTCCCTGAAAGTTTATTCCTAGTGAAATCAATGACTCTGAGTTCAGGACAGTTGGTCAAGTTACCTGGAATTCTCCCTGTCAAAGAGTTATTGCTGAGAAGAAGATCATGCAGTCGGAACAAATGACTAACTTCTTGTGGAATATCTCCATATAAGTTGTTGTCACGGAGGTTGACCAACTTGAGAAAGCTAAGGTTGCCAACATAAGGTGATATGGATCCATGCAAAGTATAGCCTTGTAGGTTCAAGGCTGTGACTCTTTGATGCTGGTGGCTGCATGTAACTCCATGCCAGTTGCAGAAGTGGATAGAATCATTCCAAGAGCTCAAGGTTTTATGTGGATCATTGGCTATCAATTCTTTGAATTTGAGCAAAGCCAACCTATCAGTCTCATTCGTTGGAGCAGCTGTAATATTGGTTGTTTGCAAGTGTAGTAGGCATATAGGAAAGAGAAGAATAGCATGAAGGTATGTAGGCCATATCACATGAAACTTGGTGTTATGAAGTTTCATTGGTTTCAACTTTCAAGCAGATGGTGAAATATTGGTGCAAGGCAAAGAGAGATATAGAGAATTATGTTAAGCAAAAATGAGACTTTTAGCAGGGGTCAGTTATGGCATGAACTTAACTGGAATACTTTTTTTGAAATTTTCTCTAACCACATTTTTTATCATGTAAATTAAATGATTTTTTTGCTGCTAGGTCTGACTTTGCATTCCATCAAGCCGAAGTTTGACTATTGTACTCACTGTCCTCATGTGAGACTTAAAATGCTGTTTCTCACATTCCTCCACACACCAAAATGCAATTATGATACTTTAACTGATTCGTTAATGATTAATTATAGTACTCATTTGTGACAAAATAGATGCTGAACCCAAAAAAAAAAAAAAAACAAACAAACGGGGTTGGCATTGTATGTTGTTTTGATGCTAAATACACTAAATTATTCATCCAGGTTAGGTAAAGTATGACCTTATTCCATGGGCTAGCCTGCTAGGTAGTGCAAAGTTTCTTCTTCTTCTTTTGTTTTTTTCCCTAATGTTTTTCTCTTTTCCTTTTAATTCAATAAGATGACTAAATCAATATTTTATTTAATTGGATTAAGATTGGTGTAATATTGACCTGTCAAATTCATAGTATGCATGTTGAAGATGAAAATTTCACGCTCTCCTATAAAAGATTATAATGGTTGGTTGATTCCATTTGTTTCTAGACATATCTTTTTATATTCCTCATTTTCAATTCCTCTGTTTGAAGTCGAACCCATTTTTCACTGATTAAAGTTGAATCATATATAATATGTGATTCAATGGCCGTTTTTATACATTAATTCCAGAGCATGTGGCAATCTTTTAAAACGACTGCATAATATGTGGGTTATGTTGTGCTGTAACATAGCTTGATAAACAACACATTACAGAAAAATAAATAAATAGATAAGCCCTTCATACTTCCAAGAGGTATGAACTAGAAATCATTGACTTTGACTGGTGTTTATAATACTAAGGATTTTCTTTCAGACTTCCAAAAGGCATGAACTAGAAATCATTTACTTGGTAATGAAGATTGAGTACCATGACTGCTACTTCCTACCCATTTACATTCATCTTTTTAAAAAATTTCCTATCTAGTAGTATGTCCATGTTCCCTTGTATAGCTAGCTTGTATATAGAATAGAACCATGACTCCCTGTCCAACCAGATAACCTTTTGGACTTTTGGTCATTTACTTCTGTTCTCCCAAAAGTTTGAGCTACCCAAAATTCTCCTAAAATCGACGGCACCATCTGATGATCATTCCTAACTCTCACATGCTATCTTTTAGCTTAAATATTAAGGATTACACTTTCCAAATTATAGGGTGGTTGATTGTAAACTTCTAAATCAGAAGTAAGGTAAAATAAGTTTCCAAAATTTTAATACATGTTGATGGTCTTATGAATGTTAGGTAATGGGTTGGAGGAGATTGGTATGGAGTACAATTGTCCTATGTAATTTTTTTCCTTATTCCATTATCTCCCTTTCATCTTGTTTAAATGCCTTAATAACTACGTTTAATGCACCAAGAACCTTATATTTTAGTGAAATTGTCTTCTCCCATTTATGAGAAAAACCATAGTTCAAATCTCCATTTAAAAAACTCTCTATGTGGAGAAATTTGGATACATGTGATGTCTTTAATAAACATTCAAATAAAGCATCTTACTTGATATTTCCAATACAAAAGGCTTTTCTGCATCTGGATAGTTGATTATTAATAGAAAAAAAATACATACACTCAATAGTTTTTTTAATTTAAATACATACACACTTTACTAGAACCTGTAGTAGAAGTGTTCAATATGCTTGTACTGTCAAAAAGTGGCGAAATGCATACAAAAGTAGGATTGCCATATCCCAAAGAAGAAAATATAAGGTAATCATTCCATAAACATCTCAAGATCGAACTAGCACGCCTATATATGCTCAATGGGGACATGAAAGAGGTTTCAATATTCTCTTCTGATAGTTTCATGCTCTGCAATCCAAGTACAAAGTAGAAACAAGAACAACTATTGCATCTGCATGAGATGATTTTAAAAAATTAAAAATGAAAGAACCTTTCGTAAGGTTTTGGGTCTAAAATGTGAAAATTTTAGTCTAACATTTGATCGTTAGTGAAAATCAAAATTTTAGTCTAACTATTTATACCATTAATATCATTTATCAAAATAATAAAAGATGTCCATGATTCCATTTATCCAAAATTAATAGGAAACAAAAGAAATAAAATTTAATGGCTTATCTATAACCCTTAGGACAGTCTTCAATCATTTAGGAGATATTATTGATGATTTTATTATTTAGGCTAATTAAAATTTAAAATATCTAAAATTACCTTAAATGCGGATACCAGAACCAAGAAAAACACTTTTTATCAAATGCAGTTCCTTGGTAACTTCATTTTCATTCTGTCTTTTGGTGACTCCATTGAACAAGCAAGTCCAATTTTAAGGATTGATACTAAGCATTTATGCACATTGGGATCCATTTGGCACAAGTTTGCAATACCTTGAGCTTCCTTGTATATTTCCATTTCATTGCCATTATTATATTCTCTTGTTGCCACTATTGTTGTTCATCAACTTCTCTTGATATAAGGATTGGCTCCACAATTTGAGAAAGTTTGTCTGGCAGTGCCATCTTAGCAAAATTGTGGAGATTGAGACCATCTTTAAACATTTCATCAATGGGTCTCTTTCCCAAGAACATCTCTAGCAGTAATATTCCATATATAGCTATACACATCCCCCACTATTGGAGAAATTATAGAGTCATTTGGTGAACCACGTTATTTGTCCACCATTCCACTAAAAAACTTCCACTTATTTAAAATTACTGAGTCAGTAATTAATTTCTATTTAAAAAAATTTTCTAACTAACAATTTTAAACAGGTGAAAGTTTTTTAGTGGAATGGTGGACCACATCACTTGTCCACCATGTGGATCTTATAATTTCTCCCTCTATTGATGCCTTACCACCCATGCCATACTCCACAAATTTATGAAATGTAAGGAAATTTTGCAATTGTTGTCTATAATGATATTTGGAATTTAATGCAAGTGAAATCTGACTTGATTTGTCCAAAAAAAAAAAATAAATAACCTAAGAACAGGAAGATAGAAGCCATCGTTTCAAATTTTCTAGTGAGAAGCATTGATCAGTAGTATATAACAACAATAATTTCGGGCTGTTGGATGGATTCAAAATTTATAATTTATATTCAGAACTGAAAATATGTGGTTAACAGCTACAAATAGGAAAATTTAATCAATTTATATTTTATAATTGGTATGGACTTGTTAGAAACCTTAGAAACGAATGTCTTGGCTGCACCCATGTTTAACTAAAATCATGGTTCATATTATTTCCCATTCACTTGAATGTTGTCTGTTTACAACTTCTTCAGTATTGGACACGAGTAAATGTCACAAAACTATATCACATATCTGTTTTGAGACCAGCTCTACCATAATAATATAACAAATTGACAAGTTGCCATCAGTAATCACAAACATATATACAGTGTTGCGGAAATAAATGCCTGAAAAACGAAGATACAAAGCTTAGTCACTGGATAGTTATCACTCAGCAATGTCTCAACTAATAAAATTGATCAAGGCTAAATAATTTTTAATGCTAGGTGCACTTCTAAGGATGAAAGTTAAGAGAGAGAGAGAGAGAATTTCAGTATCCTCTCTTGGAGAAATTATAGAGTCCTTTGGTGGATCACGTCACTTGTCCACCATTCCACTAAAAAACTTCTACTTGTTTAAAATTGCTGAGTCAGTAATTAATTTCTGTTTAAAAATTTTTTCTAACCAACAATTTTAAACAGATGAAAGTTTTTTAGTGGAATGGTGGACCACATCACTTGTCCACCATGTGGACCTTATAATTTCTCCCTCTCTTGATAGTAGTAAGATAATTGCCAAAAATAATCCAAAATCTGTGGAGATATTAAAGGGTGTAGCTAGAAGATTTGTAAAGATGTTACCTGGAGTTGCGTATCCAATTGACTCCTTTATCCCAATTGTACTAGTTTCCTTTCCAGAAGAATCATTGGTGACTGAGAGGAGCCTCGCTAAACCAAAATCACTTACATGAGCAACCATGTCATTGTCAAGAAGAATATTGCTTGGCTTTAAATCACAACTAGCCGTGAACCTGCACGTTGCACATGATAATTATTTTATGGTGGTTTTATAATTTTTTTTTTTTACAATTTAAACTAATTTAATAAAGAGTAATGTATTTCGTAATCATATTTTTATTTATTATAGGAACAATCATAAATGTAATATAGGAACAATTATAAATTATAAATATAAATTTTGTTGTACCAAAATGAAAACAATACAATTTTTCTTAGAATTTTTTTTCTCAGAAATTTAAAAGGCAAGTTAATGAAAATATTCATTTTTTAATAAAAGTTATTTATAACATTTTGTGAATCATTAAAAAGAATATAAAATTTGGAAATTATTCTTTTAGTTTTAAACAAACTTTTTCAAACCTTTTTTTTTTATTTTTTTGCCTACAAATACAATCCAAAACACCGAAAAATGTAACTAAGAAAATTAATAAAACTCAACAATGATTAATTGGACCTATTAGGAAAACCATTTGTTGTAATTTCATCCACCCAAAACATATTATCAAATAAACAATTATTAGCAAAATCTAAGAATTAAATTTCTATATATGCATTGTTATAAAATAATAATAATAGTTAAAATAAAATTGCAAAAGCTAAAATTTGTCACCCATTCGATTATTTTCGTTTGGTTAACCTTTGCTTTTCTCCAAATAAATGGCATTATAGTGTACTTCTAATACAACTTGATATCGCTCCAAATCAGTAAGGTAGATGGCCTGGCTTCGGTGGGCTATCGAAACGATTGATGGCCTGCAAGGAAGGAAACGCAATCAAAGAGGAGACCGAAGAAGACCGGTCGAACCCCCTCCGATGGAGAAGTTAGTTTCGTAGAAAAGGAAGTTCCAAGTATTTTGGAAAATTGTCTAAGTGAAAATCTTACCTCTGTCGGGTTCAGACCGCTCCCTTATATAGGGAGCCTGAGACGGTTACTTGTCCAATAACCGTCCCAGGATTTGTGGAAACCAAAAACTTCGGAGTTAACTACCTCAACGGATATAAAACTGTAACCGCTAATGGAAGTTAACTTATTCGAAGGGTTTGTTGAGATAGTTGCGGGTTTAGTCGAAAGTCAAAGTGTTGAGCTTCCGTCCGTCTGGCGTAGGACGGTTTAGTCTAAGTGTTGAGCTTCCGTCCAAGGATATCCAACGATTGCTCATGGACGAACCTAATGGACGATCACTGTCTTCATGGAAGACAGTTTATGGAATGGTGCTATTATTCATGGACGTTTCTTCTTCTTCTGGATAAACTCTGGGATCAACCTGCGTTGTAGGCACTGGACGAGCCCTTTGGACGAGCTGGAGATAGATTATTTTCCGCTTCTCTATCAGTTGCCCCTTTGTTCAAAGGGTCGTCCAGGACATTGTCGTGATTTCAACAAAATTTCGCTTTTTCGTACGCCACGTGTCACGAAATTGTTGGTTGGCCTGTCGCGTCGATCTCGTTTCCCAACGGGATCGCCACGTGTCAATTTCTGAGTGGTGAGTGTCGTTTCGTTGACCCTGTTGCTGGGGCCTATAAATAGCGCATTCTCTTTCATGCCCCTCACTTTTTCCTCATTCTCTCTTCTGCCAACTCGTCCAAGATTTTCGTCTAGCTCTCGTCCTAGTTTCATCAGGTATTTCCTCTTTCTTTCTTTTTTTCTTTTTAGGCTCTCATTTTAAGTCCTCTTCATTTCAACCATGCCTTCATCTTCTAGTCTAGAGAGAGAGATAGACGACTACCAGGACGGTTCTTCTGAGAGTGACGGTAGTGTAGATAGATCGTCCTGTAGTGATTCCTCAGACGAGCATTACTCGTCTGGGGTTCCTGGCATTCCCTTAGAGGAATTTCAGGAACAACGACGTAGGGCGGCTTCCGGATCTGGGGCTAGTTCGTCCAGACAGCCATCAAGTCCTCAAGACGAGGAAGAGGACGAAGATGTAATCTATAGTTGTGCCCCAGAAGTAGCATCCACCTTAGACGGTGCTAAGTTAAAAACTCTTGTAGATAGATATCAAATCCCTAAAGAGCTTAACCCTCGTCTACCCCAGCCTGGAGAATGGTGTTGTTCCCCTTCCTCTGGCTTAAGGGTATACGCTTCTTACCTATTAGCTGGCCTTAGGTTTCCCTTAAACTCTTTCTGCAGAGATCTCTTCCAAAGGTTGGGTATTGGGCCAAACCAGCTCAACCCCAATGGTTGGAGGACGATAGTTGCCATGCAAGTATTATGGCGTGAGGCATTGGAAGGGAACCGTCCAATTACAGTGGACGAGTTCCTTTACTGTTATAAGCCCTCAGAGATCAAAAAATCTGCTGGGTTCTACCAGTTCTCGTCCAGAGGTTCATATTACAGTTTAATAACGGGCCGTAGTTCGTCTGACCGGCTTTGGAAAAAAGAATTTTTTATTATTTCTGGAAATTGGGCTGGGGACCCAGCTGATGTGGGTATTCCCCTCTTCCCTCCTTTTACCAGCCCTCTAGGTCGTCTTCGTCCTGAGGGTATGTTTTTCTTTCCATTTTATCTTGTTTGTCCTTCAAAAATTTTTCTGTCAGTCGTCTAACCCTTTATCTTGGTGATGCAGCTGTCGTTCGTCCACGTTTGGATAAGTTTTTCTTGGATCAGATAGAAGTGGTTCGCACTTTTTCAGGAAGAACTTTCCACGACTTGGTTACTTTTACTCGTCTAGCAACTTGGGGACTCGGTCCAACTCCTACTGCTGAGAACTTAAGTCACGAGGAGCTCACTCGTCGAAGTAAGTGATCGTCCACTGTTTCAGCTCTCCTTTCCCTTTTTTATTTTTTTTTTATTTTTTATTATATATATTTTTTTTTTAAATTTCCTCATCATAGGAATAAGCACGATGAGGGAAAACAAAGAGAAAACAGTGGCTAGCGGGGACGAGGATGTTGCTGCCCCTACTGCTAAGGTGGCTTCCGTCCAGGCTGGGAAGAGGAAGTCTAAATCAATCTCGAGTACTGTGGATCTGGACGACCTCCCCAGTCGTCGTGGCCACAAAAAACAAAAACCAAGGACTTCCCTTCCAAAGGTTCCCAAGTTCGTTCCACCAACAGTGAACTTGGACGAGCCTGTGGTGGACGTGGAGCCCGTCCAAACAGTTCATCCTGTTCCGTCTGATCCTCCCCCTGCTCCCAAAACTTCTCACAAGCCTGGCCCGTCTGAGTCCTCTGATCGTCCCTCAAATTTGGTTCTGGACGAGGGTTATGCATGGAGGACGTTCAAAGGGATCGTCACTAATCATGAGGTTAACGAATGTTACAACATGTCAGTGAAGGAGTTTGAGCGTTCTGGCATCCATGACCTTTTCAAGGTAAGTTTCTTCCTCGTCCTTGTGTGTAGACATTTAATTTTGAATGAAATGTCTAACTCCTTTTCGTCCAAATGCAGGCTATGTCAAAGTTTTATACAGCGACCTGCCAGGCCAAGGAGCTTGCTACAGAGGCCAAGACAGCCAAGGATAAGGCTAAGGAGCTGGGCCATGAGGTTTTGCTCAAGAAGGGGGAGGTCATTAGGTTGACAGAGGATTTTAATCGTTTGCTGGAAAGCGAGACGAAGTTGAAGAACGAAGTGGAGGAGCTCAAAGCTGACAACTTAGAGAAGGATACCCGCATCGTCCATCTCGAGGGACAAGTTTCAGAGCTTACCTCGTCCTTGGAGAAGGCACGTGAGGAAGCGATTGCTGCCTTTAAGAAGTCTGACGAGTATAAGAATCGTCTAGACAGTCATTATGCAGCTGGGTATGAAGACTTCCGTGCTGATGCCAAAGAGGCGTATCCTGATTTGGACTTCAACTCGTTCAAGCTTCCTCTTGCTACAGAGAGTTCCGTGTTGCAGACGAGTTCCGAGGACGTCAACATCATGGACGATGCTAACACTGAAGTAACTCAGGACGACCCCAAGACGAGCTTGCCCAAGTGAAATTTATTTCCTTAGAAAATTTACTTTTATTTGCCTTTTCATAGAAGTGCCTATTGTTTTGGGCTTTTTACTTCTTTTTCTTTTTTAAAGTCCATGCAAGTACAATCATCTCGTCCAGGATTATGGACGAGTTTTATATACATTTTCATATTCAAAACTGAAGGGGTTTTTGGACGTTGATCGTCCACCCTTTGAATTTCATGAAAGAAATGAATACTTCTATTTTTACTTCTATTGTGTTTGAATATACACGTTTCCTGCTTTATGTATGAAATTTTTATTTTCATATCAGCAGTGTGGTTCGTCCATCTAGGAATTCAGTTCACCTCGTCTTGGGCATGTGGGTGAATTTTATTACATCACCAAGATAAAGTAAATTGATTCCTTTTGGCTAGATTTTTCATCATTCCAAAATTATGGACGATCATTTTGTCGTCCTTGATGATTAGACTTTTTAGCGTTTTCTCGTCCAATGTAATGGATTGTTAAGCTAGTTTTGAAGTCTTTGCTCGTCCGTGTCTCGGACGAACACTTTTGGGAATTCACCTCGTCTTGAGGTCTAGACGAGTATGCCCTTTTCATCTCGTCCCATGTTCTGGACGGAAGAAACTTTGCTTTATTTTTAGCTTGGGTTTCATCTCGTCCTATGTTCTGGACGGATGGACCTTAGTTTCATTTTCAGGTTAGGTTTCATCTCGTCCTATGTTCTGGACGGATGGACCTTTTCATCTTTCCTTTGGAGGAAGGCTTATGAACGATATATCCTTGCGTCCAAGGATTTCATTCGTCCCTGCTTGCTTTCTTTTTGCGGATCAATCTGAATGAACATTTAAGGATTCCAATAATATACTTGAAAACACAATATATATATATATATATTTGAAAATCCAAACTTATGTAAACATTCGTCCACAGGCATGGCACATGCTCATGAGCTAGTGCCTTATTGAATTAAAAATACAAATCAACTCATCCATGAATAGCACAAAAGTGAAAACACTAATGTACTTTCTAGGGGATTATTAAAATACTTAAAAACACGATAGTAGTACACTTCCAGCTCGTCCAGATATCTCGTCCAAGGACACTGGTGAAGAGTCAGCACTTATTGATGGTACTTCCTGAGGTGCTCAACATTCCAAGGGTGTTCCAGCCTCCGCCCATCCAAAGCTTCCAAATAGTAGGATCCTTGCCTTTTGCAGTTGATAACCCTATAAGGTCCTTCCCAATTTGGGCCAAGTTTCCCGTAGGCCGGGTTTCTTGTTGCCAAGGTAACCCTCTTCAAGACGAGATCCCCGATGTTGAAACGCCTAGGCTTCACCATAGCGTCATATTGTCTTGCCATGAGATTTTTGTACCTTGCTGTCCTCTGTTCTGCATCCATCCTGACCTCGTCCATAAGGTCAAGGTTAAGACGGAGCTGTTCCTCGTTTTCTTCAGTTTGATACTTCCTCACCCTGTGGCTCGTCATGTGTACTTCTGCTGGTATAACTGCCTCGCTTCCGTAGGCTAGTTTAAAAGGAGTTTCTCCTGTTGGAGTTCTCGCTGTCGTTCTATAAGCCCATAAAACACCTGGTAATTCATCCGGCCATATTCCCTTTGCCCCTTCGAGCCGAGTCTTGATGATCTTCAGCAAGGATCGGTTCGCTACTTCTGCCTGGCCATTGGCCTGTGGGTGGGAGGGTGAGGAGTAATGGTTCTTCATTCCAAGCTGTTCACAAAATTCCCTGAAAGGTGTGTTGTCAAACTGTCGTCCATTGTCAGACACTAGTACTCTAGGTACTCCGAATCTGCATACAATGTTCTTCCAGACGAAGTTCTTGACATTCTGCTGCGTAATTTTGGCCAAGGGTTCGGCTTCTACCCATTTTGTGAAGTAATCTATTCCCACCACCAGAAACTTCATTTGCCGAGTTCCAGTCGGAAAGGGCCCCAAAATGTCTAGTCCCCATTGCGCGAAAGGCCAAGGGGCCATCATTGGCGTGAGATATTCTGCTGGTTGTCTGGGAATATTGCTGAAGCGTTGACATTGATCACATACTTTGACATATGCTTTAGCATCAGCTTGGATGGTTGGCCAATAGAATCCGCTACGGATGACTTTATGGACGAGTGATCTGGCTCCCGAATGGTTCCCGCATGCTCCTTCGTGAACCTCCCTCAACATGTAATTTGCTTCGTCCGGAGCCAAACATCTTAAGAGAGGCTGGGAAAAACCTCTCTTGTATAACACCTCGTCCATAAGCACATACCTGGCTGACTTGACCCTGAGCTTCCTAGCTTCGTCCTTCTCTTCTGGAAGCCTTCCGTCCTTTAAGTAGGACACTATTGGGGTCATCCAATTTCCTTCTCCCTCTATCTGCATCAGTTCTGGAAGGTCTATACTCGGCATGTAGTGTACATCATCCATATCGTCCAACGCCTCATTCGCAGATGCTTCCTTCGCCAGAGTATCTGCCTCCACATTCTCTTCCCTTGGGATTTGAACAAAATCTGCTTTTTTGAATTTCCTCACAAGGCGTACTACCTTCCTTAGATATTTCTTCATTCTGTCTTCCTTGGCTTCACATGTTCCATTGACTTGGCCTATGACCAGTTGAGAGTCTCCCAGGACAAGTATTGAGTCTGCTTCTACAGATTTGGCCAGTTCCAACCCCTTTAAAAGGGCTTCATACTCCACTTCATTGTTAGTAGTCTGGTATTGCAGACGTGCCTTGTATTTCAATTTGTCCCCTTCTGGCGACTGCAAAACAACTCCTATTCCTCCAGCATGTAATGTAGATGATCCATCTACATGGACGACCCATTTGTTGTTGTACTCTCCTTCCCCCAGGTCTTCGTAACTTGGAGTGAACTCTGCGATGAAATCTGCTAGGGCTTGAGCCTTTATTGCATTTCTCGGTTGGTACCGAATGTCGAATTCACTAAGTTCAACTGCCCACTGAATTAGTCGTCCTGCGGCTTCCAGCTTGTTCATTGCCTTCTTAAGCGGATGGTCCGTCATGACATTGATGACATGAACTTGGAAGTAATGTCTCAACTTCCTAGAGGCCGTTATCAGTGCAAAAGCCAATTTCTCCATGAGCGGATATCTTCCCTCTGCTCCTCTGAGTGCCCGGCTAGTGTAGTACACCGGTTTTTGTATTTTTCCCTCTTCTCTGATTAAAGCTGAACTTACGGCGTGTGGAGACACCGCTAAGTATAAGTACAGTTCTTCTCCTTGCACGGATGGACTTAATAATGGGGCAGTTGTGAGATAGTCCTTCAGGTCTTGGAAGGCCCTTTGGCATTCGTCCGTCCACTCAAATGCCTTCCTGAGGACTTTAAAGAAAGGTAAACACTTATCTGTGGCTTTCGAAACAAACCTGTTCAAAGCGGCAACTCGTCCTGTGAGGGATTGGACTTCCTTGATATTCTTCGGTGGCTCCATATTCAATATAGCCTGGATCTTGTCCAGATTTGCCTCAATTCCTCTTTGCGAGACCATGAACCCCAGAAACTTTCCCGACGATACTCCGAATGCACACTTGCTTGGGTTCAACTTCATCTTATATCGCCGAAGTGTTTCAAAGGTTTCCTGTAGGTCGTCTAGATGGCTTCCCTCGTCTATGCTCTTCACAAGCATATCGTCGACATAAACCTCCACATTCCGTCCTATTTGTGGACGAAACATATGATTCACTAACCTTTGATAAGTTGCCCCTGCGTTCTTCAAGCCGAAGGGCATCACTTTGTAGCAAAACAAGCCTTGGCTGGTAATGAAGGAAGTTTTTTCCTGATCAGCTTCATCCATCTTGATCTGATTATATCCTGAGAAGGCATCCATGAAGCTCAGCAACTGATGGCCAGCAGTAGAGTCCACCAATTGATCAATGCGTGGCAGAGGATAACTATCCTTGGGACATGCTTTGTTCAAGTCAGTGAAGTCTACACACATTCTCCACTTTCCATTAGCTTTCTTTACCATCACCACATTGGCTAACCAATCCGAGTAATAGACTTCCTTAATGAACTTTGCCGCGGTCAGTTTTTGAACCTCTTCCTTGATTGCCTTGTCCCTCTCGGGAGCGAACACCCTCTTTTTCTGACGGATGGGCTTAAAAAAGGGGTATACATTCAATCGATGAGTGATCACACTTGGGTCGATTCCTGGCATGTCGTCATGACTCCATGCAAAAACGTCGATACTTTTTCTCAGGAACTGGATGAGGTCTTCTCTTGCCTTCTCCTTCATACCTGTTCCAATTCTGGTAAATTTCTCAGGATCATCTTCTTGCAAAAGAACATCTTCCAACACTTCCGTGGGCTCTGCAATAACTCTTCTTTCCTCGATGCTCATTGTCTGCACCTGTTCGTCCAAAGCCATCATGGCTAAGTAGCATTCTCTAGCTGCCAACTGATCTCCTTGTGCTTGTCCTATCCCGTACTCCGTAGGGAATTTGACTGATAGATGGTAGGTCGAGGTTATCGCCTTCCAACTATTAAGAGTGGGTCTTCCAATGATGGCATTGTATGAAGAAGTACAGTCTACCACGAGGAAATTGACTTCCTTGGTTATCTGTTGCGGGTATGACCCTACCACAACTGGTAATGTAATGGTACCCACGGGCTGAACCTTCATTCCTCCGAACCCTATCAGCGGCGAGCATACTGGACGAAGTTGATCTCGTCCAAGCCTCATCTGTTGAAAGGCAGGGTAGTACAATATATCTGCTGAGCTTCCATTGTCAACTAATACTCTCCTGGTCGTATAATCTGCAATAAGCAGAGTAATAACAATCGCATCGTCATGCGGGTGATGGATCCTCTCAGCATCTTCGTCGGTGAAAGAAATGGCCGGCTCGTCCATTAGTCTCGTCCTTTGTGGTCGTCCAGAGAGTTGGACGTTTTGTACCACCTTGAGATACGTCTTCTTCGACTTGGCAGATTGCCCTGTCGAGTTTCCTCCAATGATAATCCTTATTTCTCCTAATGGGGGCCGGGACGATTCCTCCATTTTTCCTTTCAACTTCTCATCTTTATGATCTCTTCCAACGAAGTGTCTCAACTTCCCTTGTCTGATAAGATTCTCAATTTGCTGTTTCAGATCATAACATTCATCCGTGTCATGCCCATGGTCCCTGTGGAAGCGACAATATTTACTTTTATTGCGCTTATTGGGATCTCCCTTCATCTTCTCCGGCCATTTTAGAGAAGGCTCGTCTTTGATTTGCATGAGCACCTGGTCAAGTGGAGCGTTCAAGGGCGTGTAATTCTGGCTTCTTCCCAAGGGACCCGTCTTCCTGTTATCTCGTTCTTTCTTATCTTCCGTCCGTCCCTTCTTTGGACGAGGGGCTTGTTCAGAGTGGCGTGCTGGGTGTGCTTCCATCCTTTCAGCTCTTTTTCTCTTCTTGGCTATGATCGCATCTTCTGTATTCATGAAGTTCTGAGCCGAATGGACGAGCTCAGCCATGGTTTGAGGCTCCTTCTCATATAGCTTGTGGATAAATAAGTCAGAATTGATCCCGTTGTGAAAGGCTGCTAGTAGAAGCTTGTCGTCCACCTCGTCCACACTAAGGGCTTCTCTGTTGAAGCGAGTGATGAATGACCGCAAGCTTTCGTTCTCCCCTTGTTCTATGGTCAGTAAGCTGGACGAAGAGCGCTTGTGCCTCTGTCCCCCGATGAAATTGTTAACAAACAATTTGCTTAACTCTTCGAAAGAACTTACGGAACTTGAGGGGATTTTACTGAACCAAACTCGTGCCGGGCCTTCAAGGGTAGTAGGGAAGGCTCGACACATGATTTCATCAGGGACCCCTTGAAGGTGCATTGTTGTCTTGAATGTTGCAATGTGATCAAAGGGGTCACGTGTCCCATCATACGAGTCCAGGGAAGGTAGTTTGAACTTTGATGGTAGAGGGTGGCCATTGATGGAAGCCGTAAAAGGAGAGTCAGTCCTGTGGACCAAATCCTCTATAGGATTCCTTCTCCTCATGTTCTCCTTCATCTCCTCCATGACTTTCTTCATTTGGTCCATCTCCTCTTTTAAGTGTGGCACTGTCCGTGAGGTAGTGCCTCTAAACTGACTTCCAATCTCAGTATTCTGTGTGTCACCATGGCCTTGTGTCTGCCCTGCGTGTTCCTCACGTGTCTGTCTCCGAGTGATCTCCATCCTTAACTCCTGGTTTTGGCGAGTCAATTCCGCCATTGCAGCCGCCATGGATTGCATATTCTGAACGGATGACGTCTGCATGACTGGTGCAGATTGGCGATCACGCTGGGGATCACTTGAAGCTCCTCTGCTTCCCTAACGGCCAGGGCTGGTAGCCCTCGACCTGGTCCTGACCATCCTAACCCTTTGTCGCGGAAAAGAAAGTCGCAAAACAACCTTCGATTTCCCACAGACGGCGCCAACTGATATCGCTCCAAATCAGTAAGGTAGATGGCCTGGCTTCGGTGGGCTATCAAAACGATTGATGGCCTGCAAGGAAGGAAACGCAATCAAAGAGGAGACCGGAGAAGACCGGTCGAACCCCCTCCGATGGAGAAGTTAGTTTCGTAGAAAAGGAAGTTCCAAGTATTTTGGAAAATTGTCTAAGTGAAAATCTTACCTCTGTCGGGTTCAGACCGCTCCCTTATATAGGGAGCCTGAGACGGTTACTTGTCCAATAACCGTCCCAGGATTTGTGGAAACCAAAAACTCCGGAGTTAACTACCTCAACGGATATAAAACTGTAACCGCTAATGGAAGTTAACTTATTCGAAGGGTTTGTTGAGATAGTTGCGGGTTTAGTCGAAAGTCAAAGTGTTGAGCTTCCGTCCGTCTGGCGTAGGACGGTTTAGTCTAAGTGTTGAGCTTCCGTCCAAGGATATCCAACGATTGCTCATGGACGAACCTAATGGACGATCACTGTCTTCATGGAAGACAGTTTATGGAATGGTGCTATTATTCATGGACGTTTCTTCTTCTTCTGGATAAACTCTGGGATCAACCTGCGTTGTAGGCACTGGACGAGCCCTTTGGACGAGCTGGAGATGGATTATTTTCCGCTTCTCTATCACAACTATTAAGAGTACTTTGTCTACCGCAAAAGATTAAAGAATAAACAAAAATTAGTAAAATCTCATAGTTTAACATCTAAATTGAGCACTATAAAAAATCGTGCTATGTAATAGAAGAAATATTAATTTACAATAAATACCAAGTTATCCAAATCATGCTGTGTAATAGAATAATATTACAATCAAAGAGAACAAAAAAAATTAAAAAACAAAACTAAATCGCATTTACCCAAAGTAGAGTTTTAAAGAATATAAAAAAATTATCAACCTAAAACAGATATGCAAGAAAAATAAATAAAAAAAAAAGTCCACCAAAAATTTGGGGGAGAGAGAGAGAGAGAGAGAGAGAGAGAGAGAGAGAGAACCTTTTTGTTGTGAGAGAAAACTGTGCATGGAATAGAAGAGATAGTGACAAATTTACAGTAAGAGGATGTAAATAAGAAAAAACAAAAATAAAGGAAGATGAAGGGAAAGAGGAAGAATGATATTAATTTAGAGGATAATGGAGAGATGAAAAGGTAAGGAAGGGAGAAAGGTTGGAGAAGTGTAAATATTAAAAAAATAAATGTTAAAAAAAATTATAGGAAAATTGGAAAAAAAAATTAAAAATAATAATAATAACGTGGACGCTAATGTGGCTCAACTGGAGCATAGCAACAATAAATGCTACGCTTCAGCTTTTAGAAATATATAAATGAATGATTGGTTGCACAGAATGGTTGTAAAGATAATATATTGTAGAAGCCGCATCAATTGCAACATTTATTCTTTGAAGAATGCTCAAGTTCCTTGATTGATTTACCTTATCTAACCCTGGATGCAACCAAATATCTAAGCTCCCATTTGTCATGAATTCAATGACTAAAGCTTTGAATTGATTCCCACTATAATCCATGCTAGAGCAACATGTTAATATCTTAACAAGATTCCGATGCCGGATGTTTCGTAATGCATTGCATTCAACCATAAAACTTGTGGAAGCTCCCTTGCATTGAAGGTTAAGGACCTTTATAGCAACTAGTCTTTCTTCTTAATCAAGAGCTCCTTTATATACAAAGCCAAAACTACCATATCCAATTAAATTGTTTGGAGAAAATCCACTAGTTGCCTAATAGAGTTCTTTGTATGAAACATTTGGAAGGAGGTCCATTGTTGAAACCACTCAAGGTGATTCCTTTTTTTTATTTTTTTCATCCAATAAAGAACAAGAAAGGATGAAAACAAAAATAAAAATAGAATAATGGAAATAATTACAATTGCTAGCTTGAACCCAATTGAGTTTCTTGGTTTCATGACTTTTACAAGACATGTTGGCAACTGCAATTTTGGTATACCACCACAAAGTTTAGTATTTCCAACCAATGATATCACACTTGCATTTCTAAAAACTCCTTGAGTTGGCACCTCACCCACAAAATTATTGAACGAAAGATTCAAATTTTCTAAAAGATGAAGATTCTCTAATTCCTTTGGAATGGATCTTGATAGGTTATTTTGTGAAACATCTAGATGTCAAAGACCTTTTAAAGAAGCCATAGATGATGGTATGGCTCCTTCAAAGGAATTCCCTTGCAGGTAAAGGACTTCCAGCATCAAACAATTTCATATAGATGTAGGAATTTCACCAGATAAATTATTATTAGAGATGTCCAATTCGTCAATATTTTTTAGATTACCTACTTCAAATGGTAGTTTGCCACTGAATGAGTTGTGAGATAAATTGAGAAATACTAATGGAAGAGAAGAAGGACCAATAAGCTTTGGGGGTATGGATCCATTAAGGTTATTTTGTGAAATGTCAAAGTGCTGCAAATGTTGACAGTTTACAATACTTGGAGGTATTGCTCCTTTGAACTTGTTTTCCTCTAAAAAGAGGTCAAACAATGGAGTAAGGTTGCCTATGGAGGCAGGTATTTTTCCTAACAATCTATTTCCTTCTAAACTCAATGATAGCATATTCTGCAACTTCCCGAGAGTCTTAGGAATGATGCCTATAAAGTGATTATAACTTAAGCTCAAGACAATTAAGTTCACAAAATTCCCTAACGATGCAGGAATAGTTCCAGATAAATCATTGAATCCTAAATGTAATTCTATGAGTTGGGTTGACAAGTTGGATATAGAATTGGGCAGAACACCTCCGAATTGGTTTGAAGATAAATCCAATATTCGAAGTTTACTACAGTTTGTCAAAGATAATAAGAACGAGGAGCCCCTTTCTAGGTGATTATTATTCAAAACTAGCACAAAAAGATCCAATAGACTTCCCAAATTACTTGGAAATGATCTTGTAAAATTGTTATCACCCAAAACAATCATTTTAAGCTGATTTGCATTACATAATGAAGTAGGGACTTGTCCAGAGAACTCATTCTAGGCAAATAGAAAAACTCACAAATTAGGAAGACTAAGGCCCAGGTTGGCTAGAAGTGTGGCACTACGTTGGCTAGATGTAAATGAGACAACTTGGAGAGATGACAAATTGTAAAGAGATGAAGGGATCGTACCTGAAACTTATTCATCAAAATTGAGAACCATTCTAAGAATTTCAATTGGCCTACAAAATCTAGAATATTTCCCACCATATTATTGGCCCCTACAGAAAAATATATTAGCAATGTAAGATTTCCCAGAGAGGGTGGGATTCGTCCTTCCAAATTATTTATGGCAAGCTGAAGTGATATGAGTTTAATTAAAGAGCCTAACTCCCCCAGAATATTCCCTTTAAGCTTATTCGCATAAAGATGCATGAACCTGAGATTGGAGCAGTGTAGACACCGCATTTTGTACCCCTTACGACTCGAGCCCCCGTTCTCCAATGATGTCCAAACTCTAAGGCCCAATGCTAGTTTAGAGCCCAATCAAATATCAAATTGGCTTAAGGAGTGTTAAAATGGAAAATATAACTTTTTAAATGAGCAAAAATCTATTTTTGGAAATAAATGACCAAAGAGGCCCTTGGCCCACATACGTGGGTAGCAGCCTGCATATGTGGGCCAAAGCATGCATACGCAGGCACACTCCTACGTACGCAGCTAGGGTTTCAAAAATATTAAATAAAAAAATGTAAGTTTTTTGCAATAATGGCTAAGGTTTGGAATGAATCTCACATCATCTGGGAGCCGTTCTAAACTCCATTTTTTCCACTATATAAAGCCTTACATGGTACATTTTCAAAATACACAAGAATCCCATGGAAAAATACAAGATTCACTAAAAAATAGTAAATCAAAAGGGAGTTTTTCACAAAACACCCTTAAGTCAATTTTGTTTAATTGGGACCTTTTCTGGCGCCAATCCTTTTAGTTTAACGTTGCTAATCATTTTCTTATTGGTTTGTGAATAGATTTGATTGAAGGGAACGATCAAAAATCAAGGTTAAAGAGATTTTCTTTAAGGTATTAGTTTCAAACCTTTTTTCTTTTCTTTTCTTTCTTTTTTTTGCACTTTAATCTTCTGTTTGCTTTATTTCCTTGTTATAATATGCTTTAAAATGTTTATCTAGATTAGGTTTATATGTTTTTGTGTTTTAAATGCATGTTAGGTTGTTAGAATTTTTGTTTTGAGGTTCTACCCTATTTTTGTGTTTTTAGGATTTTTGGGCAAGAACCTACGTACCCATAATTCCGCCTATGTATGCAAGCTTGATTATGCATATGCAGACTTGTTCTTGCGTGCACAAGCCGCTGCCCAGAAACCCTAATTTTTATTCCTTTTGTATTGCTTATGCTTTCATATGTTTCTTTGTTTAGCCTCCTTTCCATGCTTTTATGCTTCTAGTGCCTATATTTCACATGTTTAATTGCTTGGTTTGCTATCACATGTTAGAATTAGGGTTTATCTAGTGTTTTCCTTGCTTGGATGACATGAACATGCATTCGCATGCTCATGCATAAATGTCATAGGTGCTGAGTTGCTGCAAGGTAAGTAAAAGGTAAGTCATGCATTGGAAATGTTCATGCATTTGTGATATGATCTTGTTTTGGTGTTTGGATGAATCACATGTTGCTTGGATCTTTTCTTATGCTTATGTTTCTGCCTTGATTTGATTATACATGTTGCTGCCTTGGATATGATGTGATGCCATGCTAGATGAATGTTAGGATGAGATGATGAGATGTAAGGGTATGCTATGATGAATCATGTTAAGATGTATGACACTAGGGTTTACGTTAATGCTTTGATGCCATGTTAAATAAATGCTAGGGTTGTATACATGTGGTTTGGTTTTTTATGCTTTATGGATGGATATGTATATGTTTTGGGACAAATGATGTCATGTTGTATGCTTAGATATATGCTAATGTGTGTGTGAGTTAGAATACAAGTATTGAACATGATTTTATCGAGGTTAAGACGTAAGGCACAATGATGGGAGGCCAACCTTAGGGTTGGGCGGTCTCAGGTGCCTAACACCTTCCAAAAAACGTACCTAAACTCCGAACCCATATCTCTGGTAGTAAGATCAATGGTCCTTCCTCAAAAGGACACTATATACATGGTTCTTAGACCATTGCAAAAACTAGGTGGCGACTCCACATTCCGTTGTGTCCACAAGCAGTTGGACAAGCTAGATGGTATTTCCCCTTCCAACGTGTTATTGTTAAGATCTAGTTATTGCAGTCAGAACAAATGACCGACTTCTTTGGAATTTCACCATAGAAACTGTTATTTTGGAGGTTGATGAACCTAAGAAAAGTGAGGTTTCCAATATCAAGTAATATGGATCAACGTAACTTATAGCCCTCTAGGTTCAAGGCCATGACTCTTTGGTGCCTACGGTCACATGTGATTCCATGCCAGTTGTAGAAGTGCAGTCACATTGTTAAGTGTTGTAAAAATATGTGTGAGTGAAAAAACATTGTAAAAATACATGTATTATTTAAACAACGAAAACTATTATTCAAACAACACAGCCAAAAAGGGCTACATGTGGAGGAAATAAACAACCACAATGTGTTGAGGAATTACCCAACCCGAATAATCTAACGCGGATAATTAAACTCGGGTAAACTTAACCCTCTAACTAACCCAAGGTAAACAAAATTTGACCCAATTCTCCTCAACCTCACTCACACCTAAACATATTCTTTTCAAGCAGTAAATTGGATGTCACAGCTGCCTTCGCTAGTGATGGGTTCTCTTTTTCTCTCTGGCCAAATAGTCCTCTTTTTCTTAATTTTCTGATTCTTTGATTGTGTGTAATCTGTTGGCCAAGATGCTTCCCTTCTTCCTTGTTCACGATCTTGTTAATTCATGCATATAACATGCTTGATAAATTGCCCCAATAACTGGGTTGAGTTAAAAAACTTATTGTTGTGCATTTTAAATTGCTGGGTAGGGACATAAGTTGATTCTATGTTTGACTATGTTAGGCTACATCCATTTTATTGTAGAGTACATCACATGTAGGTGCTACTGAGGGTAGGACAGCTAACATGCAAAATAGTCAAACACAAGTATACATTATAATTCTGTTGATATGATGGAGATATATGATTTTTATGTCTTATAGATTATATTTTTATGTTTCTTTGAACCATGTTAGAGAGCTGCTGTTATGTCTCCTCGGATAGTTTTAATGATTTTCTCCCTGCCCCTTCATGGTACACATTCTACCCCATTGGATAGTTAGAGAACTAATGTGATGCAATCTCTCTCATTATTTGATTTCCATAAGAGAAAGAATATGTGCTATAGGAATGATAATTTTTATTGCTTAGTCATTACTTGGGTTTTGAGTTTTGCTAAGTTCTTGATACTATAAAAATATCTGTTTATCTATTTAAACTAAAGCAAAGGGTGTGATTTTAGGCCTTTAACAATATAAGATTCTAAGAATCAAAAAAGTCTGTTAGATTTAACTGAGGGAGTAATGGAATGGGGGTATTTGCTTATTTACAAAACATAGAGGGGGAAATTGGTTGGTTCCAAAGAAAAGGGGGGGAATTGTAAACTACCCAAAACATAGAGGGGGACGTGCTTTTTCCCCAATCATGTTTAAAGCTTTTCTTACTTTGAATTTTTTATTTATAAAATAAATTGTTTGTGTTTATGCATGTTTCTAGTATGTAGTGTGAGAGAGGGTGTTATGTTGATATTACAAGGTTATTGCTAAAAATAAAAATCAATATGTTTCAAACAAATTTTTTAACAATAACTATTAGGATATTTTAAAATTTTAACAGAATTTGAAAGACAATACCTGGAGCGGCATAACCAATAGATCCCTTTATCCGAATTGTACTAGTCTGCTTTTGAGAAGAATCATCAGTTGAGAGGAGCCTTGCTAAGCCAAAATCGCTTACATGAACAACCATATCATTATCAAGAAGAACATTGCTAGGCTTTAAATCACAATGAATGACTGGTGGCACAGAATGGTTGTGAAGATAATTTAATGCAGAAGCAACATCAATTGCAACATTTAGTCTTTGAAGAAGGCTTAAGTCTCGTGATTGATTTTCATTGTCTATCTCCGGATGCAACCATAAATCTAAACTCCCATTTGTCATGAATTCAAAGACTAGAGCTTTGAATTGATTTCCAGCATAATCCATGCTAGAGCAACATGTTAATATCTTAACAAGATTCCTATGCCGGATATTTCTTAAGACATTACATTCGGCCATAAAGCTATTGGAAGCAGCCTTGTGTTGAAGGTTAAGGACCTTCACAGCAATTAATATTTCTTCAGGATGAAGGACTCCTTTATATACAGAGCCAAAACTGCCAGATCCAATTAAATTACCTTGAGAAAATCCATTAGTTGCCTGATTGAGCATTCCATAGGAGACATTTGGAAGGAGGTCTATTGTTGAGACCATAGAAGATGAATTATTTTTTGATTTTTTCCTCCAATAACAAACAAAAAAGAATGAAATCGTGAGGAAAAGTAGGACAATAAATACGATTGCAATTTTTAGGTTGAAAGCAAGGGACTTTCTTGATTTCCTGACTTTAATAGGACATGCAGGCAACTGCAATTCTGGTACACCCCTGCAAAGTTTAGTATTTCCGATCACTGATATTGCACTTGCATTTCTAAAAACTCTTTCAGTTGGGACCTCACCCTCAATGTCATTGAACGAGAGATTCAAACTTTGTAAGAAAGGAAGCTTTTCTAAACCCTTCGGAATCAATCCTGATAGGTTATTTCTTGAAACATCTAGATGCTGAAGGCCTCTCAAGGAAGCCATAGATGAAGGTATGGAGCCTTTAAAGGAATTCCGTTGCAGGCTAATATATTCCAAGTTCGAACAACTCCCAATGGAACTAGGAATGTTCCCAAATCAAATTGTTTGTTGAGACATCCAAATAGTAAATATTTTTCATATTGTTTACCTCAGGAAGTTCCCCTGTAAATGAGTTGTGTGACAAATCAAGATTCAAAAGTGAGGAAAGACCAATAAGCTGCTGGGGTATAGATCCATTAAGCTTATTTTGTGAAATGTATAAATTTTGCAACTTTTGACAATTTACAATACTTGGAGGTATGGTTCCTTCTAATATGTTTCATCCTAATGTGGATTCAAACAACTTAGTCAGGTTGCCTATGGAGGCTGGTATTTCCATCTTCTGAAGCCTCCCGAAACTAGTGGGAATGATGCCCGTGAAGTTATTATCATTTAAGATCAAGACAGTTAAGTTGACAAAATTCCCTAATGATGCAGGTATACTTCCAAATATATCATTGTGTGCCAAAATTAAATATGTGAGTTGGGTTGACAAGTTGGATACAGAATTGGGCAGAACACCTCCAAATTGGTTTGTAGCTAAATCCAAATATCGAAGTTTACTGCAGTTTGTCAAAGATGTTAAGAAATGAAAGCCCCTTCCTAGATAATTTTCTCTCAAATGTAGCTTGAAAAGATCCAGTAGATTTCCCAAATTTGTTGGAACTGATCCCGAAAGATTGTTCTCAGCTATATCAATTACTCGAAGTTGAGTTGCATTGCATAATGAAGTAGGGATTGGCCCAGAGAACGCATTTCCAGAAGATAGAAGAAATTGGAGATTAGGAAGACTAAGGCCTATGTTGGTGGGTGTGCCATTAAGTTGGTTGTATGCAACTGAAAAGACTTGGAGAGATGATACATTGTAAAGAGAGGAAGGGATCGTACCTGACAATTTATTAACTTCAATTGAGAAAAACACTAAGCCCTTTAATTGGCCCATGGCATCTGGAATATTTCCCACCAAATTATTGTACCCTACAGTGAAAGTTTTGAGTGACGAAAGATTTCCTAAAAATGGTGGAATACCTCTTGTTAGATTGCTCATTGAAAGTTGAAAATTTTCAAGCTTCATCAAAGAGCCTAGCTCAGTTGGAATCTTCCCTTTAAGCTCATTCACATAAAGATTTATGGATCTGAGATAAGAGAAATTGGACAGGCTAGAGGGTATTTCCCCTTCCAACGTGTTATTGTTAAGATGGAGTCCTTGCAGTCAGAACAAATTACCAACTTCCTGTGGAATTTCACCATAGAAACTGTTGTTTTGGAGGTTGATGGACCTAAGAAAACTGAGGTTGCCAATGTAAGGTGATAGAGATCCACGTAACTTGTAGACCTCTAGGTCCAGGGCTGTGACTCTTCGGTGCCAAAGGCCGCATGTGACTCCATGCCAATTGCAGAAGTGCATGGAGTCATTCCATGAGCTCAATATGTTATTTGGATCATGAGGTACAGATTCTTTGAATTTATGCAAAGCCAAAAGATCAGTCTCATTTGTTGGAGCAGTGGCTGTAATGGTGAGTTGCAAGCAGAGTAGGGTTATGGAAAAGAGAATGGAACAAGATGCACACAAATTGGTTTCTTGAAGCATCATTTGGTTTGGAGAAAAAGATACCTGGTAAAATATGTTGTATGGGCAAATCGGTGGAATGTTGCCTCGCTCACCCCCTTGTATTTATATTGATTGGTGAGTTTACATCAAACAAGATATATTTGCTACACAGGCAAACATAAGAGAGGATACATATACATACACATCAACAAATAGCAATCACCACCGAATGCCTCATCATATCAGCATGACAAGTTGGATGAGGAGACTTGACCTTTAAGTCTTTCTAATTTGTCTCTTCCTAATTTTAATTAATCGTCAACATCAAATTTCAAAAGAAATTCTGTTTGTAAATATATTTGCTACACGGGCAAACATAAGAGAGGATATATATTATATAGACATACACATCAACAAATAGCAATCACCACCGAATGCCTCATCATATCAGCACGACAAGTTGGATGAGGAGACTTGACCTTTAAGTCTTTCTAATTTGTCTCTTCCTAATTTTAATTAATCATCAACATCAAATTTCAAAAGCCTGTAACATCACCAGAAATTTAAATATCTTGTGTAAGTGTCAAACATGGTGTAAGATAATCCTGGTCCATACATTCGTTGTGGAAAAAGGCAACATGCGAAGTGACAAACAGAGCGGATTGCTGAGTGTCATTCACGGTGAAAAGTTATCATGGTCCAAAGTTCATCCCATTTGGAGAAGGCAACTTGGCAAACAGGTAGGACTTGTGCAGTATCAACACGATAAAGATTTATTTATCAAAAAAAAAACGTGGAGATTACCTGGTCCCAAACATCCGACGTGGAACTGCTACAACGGTCCAAGCATCCAAATTCGAATGTGGAACCATTAAGATCATTCATTAAAAACTCACCCACAACAAGAGGCCATCCAAGAAATATAAAATTTTCGTGTCTTACTAAATCATTTAAACAACTAATGGTACACATAAATACTAGATAGTTTTAAAAGTTGTCACTTAGCGATTCTTTTTTTCCTTTTTTGACAATTCAATAGTTGGGGAGGAGAAATTTGAATCATGGACTTGGAAGGACGGACTTGGGTAAAACACAACAATAAAAACTATAGCATGACAAAGTAGGTCTAACACCAATATGATTTGATATAAACATGTGGTTTTGATTCCATTTTCACTCGTAACAAGTAAAGAAATAGGCATGCTATGATTTGGTATAAACATGTTTTCTAGATAACAAAATCGAATAACTAGACCACTCATATTATCCTCAGAACCAAATTTTGAATTCATGAAACTAACATCACCAAAATCGAGTTCACAACAAGTTGCAATTAGTACAAGGAGTACGAACAATGAACAATGAATGATCCAAAGAAAATTGACCTGCACCAATGATCTCAAGTGCACGACCATAGTGGATGCGAGAATCTCATGAGACCACCCTCTCACAATATGTGAAATCCATACACATAAAACCCACACCTAGCATGAGTGAGAGATCTCATAAAAACATGTCATAAGATCTCTCTCTCTCTCTCTCTCTCTCTCTCTCTCTCTCTACCAGTCAACTCAGTCATACAAGCCTTGCACATGCACCAAACCTGAAAATACGGTAGTGGACTTGAAACCAAAAGAAAAATGTTATAATTTCGGCTCACAAGCCCCATCCAATTGATTTAAGTTCATACAACGAAAAAAAAAAGTGAGTCATACAAGCTTTGCGCATGCACCAAAAATGAAAATTACAGTAGTGGGCTTGAAACAAAAGTAAAATCTAATAATTTCGGGCTCACAAGCCCAGTTCACTTGATTTGAGTTCCTACATAAAAAAACACGACATATATCCTCACAAACTCAAATATAGCCTGTGAATGATGTTCGAAGTTCTAAACTTAACATAATCTAACAATTAACAAAGTATTATCTTTCTCTTGCAGTGAAATATCCTAACTATTATAGACCGACACAACAGAAAAATATCAAGCTGCAGCAACAGCCTCAGGAGAAGCCACATCAGCTGCAGCCTTAGCCTCAGCTGCAACAGCCGTACAGCTAGTTTTAGCATCTTTTGCGGGGGCTGGTGCTGGTGGTGAAGGCTTCAGGTGAGGAGGTGTGTTGTGCTTTAGTTTCAAGATTATCTGCCGCATTCTTGAAAGGTCAGTTGGCTTTCCAGGCTTTGGACCTTGAACAATGGCAACAGAAGGCTTCTTGTCCTGATCTTTCTTCCCTCTTTTCTTTTCTATAGCAGGAACTTCATTAGGAACTAACTCTGCAATGGCCTTCCAGTAATTTTTATCAGCCTCAGCATGGAACTTCTCTTGGTTGGCCAGAAATATCTGACAGAAAAGAAAATAACTGAGTCCAAAAAGATGCAATTCAGGAAAAATCAGGATATTAAGTTTAAAATTTAAGATATTAAGATTAGATTTCTCTAAAACATACAAGCCTTGCCCTTAATAATTAGCCAAACAAAATTAGTTCAATTACCATTTTAAAAATTCTACAGAACCTTTTTTAAAAGAAATACTGACAAATATAGCAGGGATACTGCAGGTTCACAGGCCACATAATAGGTGACCCATAAAGAAGAAATTACAAGCGTAAAGAATCCAAAAACTCCAGAAAAGGACTACTACTGCCTAGAAAGTAGAGACATCCTCTGAAGGAACAATCTCAAATGTAGATGCTTCAGTCTGTCTTACAAAAGCAGTTTGCTTCCTTTCACACTAATCACATGGTTGTTAAAACCGGGATATACAGTCTGAAATCCCTTATACAATTCAAATTGTTTAAAAATCATAAAGTTATAGGATCAGATCGAGATCGAAATCTGAATCATAAAATCAGGAGTCAATGTGCCGTCAATTAAACAATGGTATAATAATATTATATTGCTATCTATCTCTTTGGTTTTCAAGTAAAAATGTGATGGGATTTGAATTTGCAACAAGCCTATTATTATTCATAAATTTTAGTTGAATGAGAATTTGACATCTGGACTTGGTTGAGATTAATAATACAACAACAACAAAGCCTTAATACCAATTTTTTTGGGGTCGACTATGGATCCTCAACAAGATTATTTAGGGCTGGCCACATGTATTGTATTCCTCCATCCTATTCCATCCAAACTCATAACCTCTGTTACTTACTTAATTTACATGTCCAAATTAACTACTTCCAATAATGTTAGTTTTTATTTTCCTCTACTTTTTTTTGCTCCCTTAACTTGAATTAATTCACACTTTCTTACTAGTACATTAATCTCTCTCCTCTACACACAACCAAACATCTCAAGAAATATTATATTATTTTTTTAATATTTAATATTGAATCATACTTTGTTAGATTTTTAGTTATGTAAGCTTCTAGGTATAGATGAAGACTCTACCTTTGGAGCTACAAGCCTACAACCCTATTTATTTCATGGCAATAGTTTGTGGTGAAAATGTATTTCCTAAGCTTTGGATATGATTTCTTAAAATATGTCTACTACTCAACACTAATTTGTATATTTCATAGAATCTTACAATCCTTGATCCAATCTTATGATTCAATCTAGAAGACCCTCCTTCCAATCAAAAGTAAGATCCTGATTTTAAAGACCATAATTAATCACATAATTTGCTTCCTTTCTAAGTTCTTGAGTGTGCAGTTAAATCTAGAAAAGCCACTGCTGATCTACTTCCAGAATAACTGACATGAGATACCTCTTTCAAGTGGGAATGAGTGACCGAATCACCAATGTGTCTTACACACTCATGAGATACCTCTTAAGGACTTATAGGAAAGACTCCTTTTGCTGACAGCCCTTTGAGGCAGACTAGCATGTACAAGAATGAATAAAAGGAAGATTGTTGTCTCGCTCTTACTCTTCTTAGGACTCTCAGCAGAGGTCCTTGATCTACTCTTAGCAGCTAAAGGAAGTATGCTTTGGTCCTATTGAGATAGTAGAGTTGGAATAATTAATATGGCTTAAAGGTATCTCTTTAGTTTCCCATCTCGCCATTCCTAACTTTGGAAGGAAATTCTTATCATATATATAATATGAAATAATAAATAAATAAAAAAGAAGAGAAAAAAAATGGGAAAATTGTGTAATAGGAGCATTTCAACCATGTGCCAGAAGCTTCGCCAGCAGAAAAAATTCAAATAGTTAAAGCAAGGGTAACAGAGATCCGACACATGCTCTCTAAAATCATGATCAGCTGTATTTCATGGCAATGGATTATATTTCAAACTAAATTGGAATTTCAAGGCAGCATGATAAAAGCCACAACCACATTTTAAGGCCACGAAAATACCACCATAGAGGAGGCAGCATAATAAAAAAATTCCACAACATCCTACTTAATATATTTGTTAATACTAAATACCAGTAAGTACATTTTTATCTGGGTATTCTGCACCTAATCAAAAAATCTATATTTTGTTAAAACCTTTTAAAGGTGCATCATTTAATCTAATAAAAATACTCTTATTTTACATATCAATGCAGAGTCAGCAATTTATCTCCATTGAGATTCTGTAAGCTCTCATATCTAGCTCACATCAATGTGGCAGAAGTAACCAGTAAATGTATTCCGAAAAAAACCCTCATTACATCCTCCAAAACTGAATAAATCATCCAAATAATCCCTGAAACCATCATATTCTAATTCCACTAACTACACTACAATTCTATTTTCCTCAAAATACTTTAAAAAGTAAAACATATTCAACACTCTTCCAATACCCAATCAACAACTACTTAACCTTCAAGATCAAAGTAACGATACAGTGATGTAATCTTGTGATTCTAGAACAAAGTAACAGATTAAATACAGAACAACATAGAATCTAATTATTAACCACAACAACCAAATATGTATATATGCACACTCTTTACCTTCTCCTTCTCCCTATTAGTGACTATGTTCTGTTCACAAGTAACCTTCCTCCTCCTGTAGAAATCAACTTTGAATTCATCGGCTTCGTCAATTATCTGGCTCAACACCTCCTTCTCCCTCTTCTCCTTCTCCTCTAGCAGAATCGCATTCTCTCTGCTCGCCACAAATTCAATGCAAAACATTAAATCCCACTCAATTACTTCACAACATACAACTCTATCAAATTCAATAAGCAAACCAAACATTACATCAAAGACAATATATAAATAATTAAAAGCGCTTAATCCATAAATGATACAATTTCCACAAATTTGGCTAAACAAAAACCTGAAATCTTAAATTTTCAATCGCAATTCGAATTTAACCTAACAAAGCCAATTGTTTTGGTAAAGTGAGTCAGTCATTATGGAATGGAAACGCAAAATAGGACAATTTTCCCTAATTTTCTCGGCAACCAAACAGATCGCAAATTTAAGAACAGTATTATTTTCCAAATCGCTTCGATGAATCTATCAGAGAAACAAAGTGAAATTCGAAAGTGTACCTCCTCCATTCCCTGAGAGCGAAGCCTTCCTCAGGCTCCATCTCCGTCGGAGGGGGCAAAATCGGACCGTCCGATCCAGGAAACCCTCCATCGAAGTCCTCACCGATCGCTTCATCGGCGTAGATCTCCGAGACTGGCTGCGACGCGACCGCTTCATCGCCGGCTGAGAAAGAGGTGTCGTTGTTGTTGTGGAAGATCGGTGAATCGGTGGCCGAGTCCTTGAGTGAGTCAGAGTCGGCGAAATGAGTCGCGGCAAACGAGTCGAATCGCTGGGAGGGGAGACGAGGGTCGTAACCTTGGTAACCATCGTCGTCGAACGGACGAGTGGACCCGGTTGAGGGGACCGAGTCGTCGCCGGGTTGAGTAAACGTGTCGGGAAACGATGACATGGCTGGCTGGCTGGCTGGCTGGTTGTGTACGGACACGTAAACTGTGTGAAATGCTCTAAAGAGAGAGAGAAGAGAATTGAATGCTTCTGTGTCTTGGTGGGCCTAAATACAAGGACTATTTAGTAGGCATGATTCATTGTGTGGGCTAGGCCCAACTACATTACTTTACAACTATTGGCCTAATACCTCAGTATATAAACATATAAACTTGTTACCAAATAAGATAACACCTCGCCTAATAAGGTTTTTTTTTTTTTGAGAAACCGCCTAATAAGGTATTTTTTTTTTGAGAAACCGCCTAATAAGGTATTTGTGGTTCGTTGGGGAAGTTTTTTTTTTTTTTTTTTTTGGAATAAATATATTATTACTCAACCCAAATAAAGGGAAAAACAGAGTTGTTGAATCAACTTATTTTTAATTTTTTATATATATTTCGGGGCCTAAGGTGACAACTATAGGGGCCTTTTTTATATTTAAATTTTTTTAAAAATTGAGAAAAAAATTTAAATTTAAATTAAATAATAATATTATTATTATTTATTAAAATTTAGATGTAAAATTAATAATTAAGATTATGTGATAAATGCAAAGAGATCTTTTACATTTTACAGTAATCTCATCCAGCCTAGAAGCATATCTGATTTTGCTATAAAGATTAGTACACAGGTAACATAACGTGTAAAAACTAGAAACTTAAAAAAACTAGCTAATTAAATAAAAAAAATTAATTTTACTTTTGTACAATACATGCTGGGGAAGCCAAAACTAACTAAGATTTTTTTTTTTTTTTTTTTTTTTTTTTTGCTTCTGTACATATAACTATAAGGTGTAAAAAGAGTTAAAAGCTATATAGATTAGGCTAAGCATTGAGTGGATAACAATAATTCGATCAGTTCTAAAGAGGTGTAATTTTTGTTGTGTCTCTAGTATTATTCTTTTTCAAAAAAAAATTTATTTTAATTGTTTAAAATTTTTTGAACAGATCTACTATATTTTTGCTAAGTGAAAAGCCCTTAATGAAGGGGGTCTTCTTCCAATTGGGGGCCTTAGACAACTGACTCATTTGCCTATATTGTTGAGCCAACCTTATTAATATATATACATTAACAGGGGCGGAGCCACATAGTGGCTTGGGGGGGCCGTGGCCCCTGCAAAAAAAAAAAAAAATTTCCCATTAGACTATGAAGAAAAAATAAATAGGCCCCCCCTACCCATTTCTCACCCATTCTCCCAGCCCTCAATCAAAAATTAGGAACACCCTCAAATTAAAAAAAAAAAAAAATTTATCTGTTCTACTTTCAAGCAAAAAAAAAAAAATATATATATATATATATATTTAATTTAACAGAGAAGCCCATGGTGAGCCCAATAGATTACAGAGGTAGCTCGCTCACGGCAAGCCCACAGATTCTCAACCAAAAAAAAAAAAAAAAAAATCAATACAGAGAATTAGAAAATCGAACCCATCATGTCGCTGGCAGAGAAATCAAACCCCAATACTGCCTACACAGAGCAAATCAGCAAAAGCAAATCAAACTCAACAGCAAACCAAACACAGAGTGACAGAGGTGTTTATCTAAAAAAAAAAATCCCCAATACACAAACCAAAACCAAACCCCAGCAAACCAAACCCAGTAACCCACAGTCACGTCGCCGCGACGCCGCAGCTCGCTCGTCGTCGTCGTCGTCGCTCGCCCCTTATCGCAGATCGCTCTGCCTCTGCTCTGGTGCTCGGTGCTCGGTGCTCGGTGCTCCCTCCGACCCTCCCTCAAGGTATTTCTCTCTTTTTCTCTCTTTCTTTATCTCACTGAAATGAAAAAATGAAATAAAATGAAATTTTCGCAGATCATAGACGGTAGATCGCTCATCGGAGATCGCAGATCTCTCTGCCTCTGCTCCGGTGCAGCGTTGCTCGTTGCTCCCTCCGGCAGTCCGGCCCTCCCTCAAGGTTTTTCTCTCTGACTCTCTCTCAGTCTCTCTCTCTCTATCTCACTGAATGAAAAAATTGAAATGAAATTTATGAACGTCTCTCTCTTTATTCTTTAACTTTAATAGCCTATCTGATCTCACATCTCAGTAAGTCTCTCTCTTTTTTGAACTGTGAGTCTTTTATTGGTTGGATTTTGCTTTTTTCCTGTTTTTGTCTTTTTAAATTTGTCTTTATCTTATCCCTTTTTGTTGGTCAGTGTGTTGGTCCTTAGTGTAACGTGTGTTCACTGTGTTGTGATTTGTGATTGGCATTGCGAAATTTTCTGATTGCAGCTGGCTATTGTGATTGGGGCGCATGTTGTGCTTGTCTGTTGTCTGTTGAGTGGGGTGGGGAGGGGGTAGATGGGCTCATGGGGCTGGGTAAACAATAATTAAAGCAATGTAATGTGCAGCACATTACACTGCTTTAATTATTGTGCTGCACATGGAATGTATAATGTTCGGCTCTTTTAATGTAATATGTACAACAGTACAAGGGGCTAAACAATATAACAAATCAAAGCAGTATAATTAATGACAAATAAATTAAAGCAATATAGTTTATTGTTACGCTAAACAACAATAATTAAAGCTATATAATTAAATTAACCAATACATTATAAAAGACAAATTAATTAAATTATGGGATAATTACAGTAAACCCACCTGTGGTTAGGCCCGTTTTCACTGTGCCTACCCGTGGTTCAAAACTTATCACTTTGCCTACCTGAGGTGCCTTCCGTTAGGGATCTGTTACCCACCTCTCCGTTTGCCGTTAGAAAAACACATTTTTAAAGAAAAACAAACATAACAAAGATCAAAAAGTTAGGACTTTTTATTGCTTAAGAACTTTTTTGAGAACAAAACACAGGAATAGCACAGATCAAATGCTATTCTTGATTAAAAGTGATTTCATTGAGCATTTGTTTTTTTATTTTTGTTTGTTTATAGATCTCTCCAACTTTTATTCAAACCAAACCAAACCCAAAAAAAAAAAAAAAAAAAATTCCAAATCCCAGAAAAACACAAGCCACAAATCCAGAAAAAAATCATCAACGATCGCGATCCGAGATTGCGATCTCGCCAGCGCGATCTTGCGAAGGCGAGATCGCGATCAACGTCGCGATCTCGCGACGGCGCGATCTCGCGAACGGATCGCGATCTTGCTGTCGCGATCTCGCCTGCGAGATCGCGATCTCGCAACGGCGCGATCTCGCGTTCGGGAGATCGCGATCAACACTTTGCAAGATCGCGCCGTCGATCGCGATCTCGCCTTCGCGAGATCGCGATCAATCGGACTGGAGCTCACGAGATCGGCGACTCCATTACTAGCACATGCCGAACTCGCAGGAACCACAATCTCCAACAACTATATTTATATGTATGAATTTTTTTGTGATTGGTTGCAGAGAATGGAGGACAAGGATCAACAGCAAAATATATTTCTGGTAATTTGTTTTCTGGGATTTGGAATTTTTTTTCTTTTTGGGTTTGGTTTGGTTTGAATAAAAGTTGGAGAGATCTATAAAAAAAACAAAAATAAAAAAACAAATGCTCAATGAAATCACTTTTAATCAGGAATAGCATTTGATCTGTGCTATTCCTGTGTTTTGTTCTCAAAGAAGTTCTTAAGCAATAAAAAGTCCTAACTTTTTGATCTTTGTTATGTTTATTTTTCTTTAAAAATGTGTTTTTTTAACGGCAAACGGAGAGGTGGGTAATAGATCCCTAACGGAAGGCACCTCAGGTGGGCAAAGTGATAAGTTTTGAACCACGGGTAGGCACAGTGAAAACGAGCCTAACCACAGGTGGGTTTACTGTAATTATCCCTTAAATTATTTTTGTTTTTGTTTGAGGGGTTATTATTAATTAAAGTTGTATTAAAAATGGGTTGACTGTTTAAATTATAGTGGAAATTTTGTTTTTTTCTTGAGTATGAATAACATTCATATAGCTAAGCAAAAATTTCTAATTAAAATTTTATTTTTTAAAATTCTTTTCAGGTTAATTTTTGAGTCATATTCTTAAAGCTAAAAGAATTATGAGCAAACGAAAAACAATTGATGCATTCTTTAAGAAAAAAGATGTTAGCAATTCAGAAATTAGGACACCTGTGGCTGTAGAAACAAATGTTAATACTTCGATACCTGATGAACACCCCTCCAAATGTCCAAAACTTCAATTTGTTTTCTCTATTTTTTTGTTTCTCACAGGTTTGGAATTTCAGTTGAATTCCCAACATGTTCAAGTATATAATGATATATGAAAGTTGATAATTTTGTATCCAATAGACTTAAGAATTATATTTAGTATATCTCTGTTACAACCCGGCCCCCCCAAGTATGTATTCCTGGCTACGCCCCTGTATACATATATATATATATATATATATAGCTTATTAGTTATTTTTGCCCAACTTGTTTTGAGTAAAATAAGACAATAAAAATAAACTCGTCCAAATATACATGCATTTTTTTTATATTAAAAAAATACACATGATGCATTTGCTAACGTAGGCTTTGCTTGCAGCTGTAGCTATTTCTTATATCTTCGTTTTCAGTGTTTGGATGTTGAAAGTGGATAGAAATATAAAATGTACATAAGGGAGGAAGAGAAAAGTTATAAAAAAAATAAGTTAAATAAAAACGCACACTATTTAGGCTTATTTGTGTTTGAGTAAGATTACTCATTCATAAAAAATAATTAAAAAATCTTGCCCAAGTTTTCAAAGAGTTCAAAACTGTTAACCAAAAAAAAAGAAAAAAAAAAGAAAAAGAAAAGAGAGTTGTTCAAGACTAGTAAATGTTCTATTGATTTATGCAAACTAATTTAAAGTAGTACTACATGTGCCTTATGTGATGGGAGTAAATAGGTGAACACTGATTACCAAAAATGTTGGAGGACTTGGCATTAAAAAAACAGCAGACATGAATAAAGCTTTGGTGGCCAAAATGACTTGGGATGTGGTTAATAACAGTGATAAAATGTGGGTGTTGGTTTTCAAGAAGAAATATGTTCGGAACAGAAATTTCATGAAAATGCCTAATCCGAAGAGTGCTTCTTGGGCTGCTCAAAGTATCTTTGAGTGCAGGATGGTTATTAGTAAGGGCTTGTGCCATAGAATTGGCGATGGCTTTAACACTTGGATCTTTGAAGATCCTTGGGTCCCTAACGAGCCAGGGTTCATCCCCCAAATAAGAAGTGGTGTTTCTACTGATGTTCACTTGGTAGCAGATTTGATTAATCAAGATACCAGACAATGGGATAGAGGTAAACTTTCAATATTGTTTGAACCTCCCACAGTAAATAAAATCTTAAGCATCCATCTATCTCATCAAACCATGAATGACCAAGTATTCTGGTGTCTTACTCATTCAGGTGAGTTTTCAGTGAAATCCGCTTATAATGCGATAAGAGGGCTGAATCCTCCAAGCCACCCCCATATGCTCAATAAAGATTGGAAGGACTTATGGAAGCTGAAAGTAAATGCCAGACTTAAAAACCTTTTGTGGAAAATGTGCTAGAACATCCTTCCAACCTGTTCTGTTCTTAACAGTCGTTTTAATATTTCTCTAAATTGCTTTTTGTGTAATAATGCCCCTGAAACTATTGAGCATTTGTTTTTGCAGTGTGATTGGGCTGTTCAACTTTGGTTATTAGCCCCATGGCCTATATATATGAGTAAGTTATCCTCTTTATCTATTTTGGGTTGGATTAAGGTTATTTTAAATCCAAAATCCATGTTGGGGTTGAATGAAGAGTCTGTCAAAGACTTCCAGCTTTATGCTTCCATTCTCTGTGATCAGTTATGGATGGCTAGAAATAAAGCTAGAGTGGAGGGTTCCAAAAGTGATCCAACTGATCTTTCCAGGCAAATTTTTAGAGTCTTCATGGAGCATAAGGATGCTTGGAAGGAGCAAAATGAGAGATCATCCAAAGATGTGGTCTGGTCGCCCCCTCCAAAGATTGGATCAAGATAAATTTTGATGCTGCAATCCGTGAAGAGAAAACCACAGTTGCAGTTGTGGGAAGAGATACAGATGGCAACCTTTTATTAGCATGGGCAGAGCAATTTGAGAGTGGAAATTCCCTGCTAGGGGAAGCGAGAGCAGCTTGGTATGCCATGAAGTGTGCTGTGAATGAAGGATTTCAGAATATAATTTTGGGAGGTGATGCCTGGAATGTCATTGAGCCGTTGAAAAAGTTTGATGTAACCCCGCATTAGAGTATCAGGTCTATCCTAGAAGATATTGTGTTCTTTGTTAATAGCTTTTCCAATGTTGAATTTTCTTTTGTACATAGAAAGGGTAATGTATCTGCACATTTGCTCGCCCAATGGGCAGCTCTTGTAAACTGGTTTGGGCCGGTTCTCATCTCTAGTCTGCCTTCTCATGTATCTCAGGCCTTTGTTAGAGATGGGTCCAGGCCCGATCTTTTTGTTTCTCCCCTGTTTCGGGTTGAGTTTTTTGAGCAATAAAGTATTTATTCAGTAAAAAAAAAAAAAAAAGATTACCAAAATTGAAAGTAGTTTACAAATTCAGCGCAAGCTCAAAGCATTAGGTGGGGTTATGGATTATGACGGCCCAGCTTCTTTTGCCATCTGTATACACTTTGGTGCCATACTCAATTGTCTTCAATGATTAATTGGTGTCTTGATCTAATGATAAAGAGATATCATCAAAAACAAATACTATAAGTTGAAACTCTCTTTAAAATAAATAAATAAATGCTGTCTTCAATAGTTTTATAATTTATACCAGTCTGAAAGGACAGGCGAGCTTCGGAATTCCATGCAAACTAGGAATTCTTCTTATTATCATTGGCTAATAACAACGCAAACCATGAAAGTATCAAAAGTCTGTTATTTTCATTATTATTCTGTTCTTTTCATTATTATTGGTTAATAATGCAAACTTGTTTTTAAAAAAAAATTGAAACACATACAAGTGCAATGAAATTTTTTTATCTGATCCTGGGCTACACTCCCAAAAATAGGTGCGCAATTTGATGGATTAGAATTACTCTTACCACTGGCCCAAAAATACACAGACACACCCCACATATAAGCGTGCTGCTTCGTTTACCTTGAATGTTTTCCCAGCAAAGTACAGAAGCAAGAATGGAGGAGAGGTAATTTGATTTCTAGTTTTCAGTGACAAGGGTCCAACTTTCCAAAGGAAGTACCACAACACATAACCGTGTAGAAAAATGGGCAAGAGAGGCTGTCCAGTACAAAACTACTTACCCTAATTTAACAACAATCATGAATTACATAGGCTTAAATCCCAACAATTTGAATAACTTTACATTAATCATAGAAGCATGACTCTGTCAGTTCTTTCAGGGAATTCGGTTCCTCTTTAGCAGTCAGGATGATTCAAATTCAAAATGGGAATATAAGGAGATGAGAATGCAGTTTATATCTCAGGAGAGTGCACTCAGAACTATCACCTGCCACGCATACTAGCAGGTGATCGACCACCTCTCTCACTGCTGATATCATCTTCTACTTCACTCCCTTCTAAACATAGGCCATTATTGTTCACACTAACTTCAGAACTAGCATTGCTGCTCGTGGCAAGAGGAGAGTCTGAAACACTAATAGCTCTGCTTCGTCCAGGCCCAGACCTCACACTGTACATAGAGGATGCTGGAATATTTGTCATCAATGGCCGTAAATTACCTGGAATGCTTCGTCTGATATCCTGCTCAAGGGGAAACTCATATCAGAAAAATGACTTTGAAAATGAAAAGGAAAAAAATTCTGAGGATACAAAGTAGAGTAAATACTAAATATAGCACCAATTAGCATGAATGTACACAAAAAAGGGGGATGAGCATGCTATGCCATAGTAACATTAATAGATTATCTAATAAACAAAGGTGTAAGATGCAAATTTTTGTAATATAGCACCAAAGAATCCAATCTGATCTGGTACAAATGCAACTTCCTATAATACGGAAAGACAAACATACCATATGCCTTAGTAACATTAATAGATTATCTAATAAACAAAGGTATAAGATGGACATTTTTGCAATATAGCACCAAAGAATCCAATCTGATATGGTACAAATGCAACTTCCTATAATACGGAAAGACATACATACCATATGCCTTATAGCCATATCTAGAGACTTCTTTGAGAGTGTTCTTCCAAAGCCCGAGCTGTCTGGGGATGAGGATGACTTCCCTGAGAGATTACCATGAGGAGAATGTTTGTCATCTTGCCTTGGTGGTGCCAGTTTACGCATGTTTATTACCCTTTCAACCATTTTCGTTCCAATTAAGACAGGGCTCACATTGTCATTAACTTTAGAATGCCCACGATTCACTGCTGGAACAGAACTCCCACTGGCATGAAGAATGCCATTCAAAGCCCTTCCTCTTGAAGGAGAGCATGATTGCCGTCTTGGTCTTCCATTAGAACTAGGCTCAATGGAGGACGATCGAGAGCTAGGTGCCCCAGGCCTACCCCTAGTGGCTGACAGTGGCCTTTCAGGTACTGATGTCCTTAAGTTCGGTGGAGCATCAAGTGAGAAACCAGGCATCTCTGATGGTTTCCATGGTCTGGACTTCACCGTTGGGGAAGTTCCACGTGATGGTGCTGGATTTCTTGATGTCATTGGAACGGACTTTGAAATTGAAGAAGATGACTTAATTGGAAGAGCGGATACAGTCGGTGCACTTGATGGTGTAGACGGTCTACGAGTTGGTGTTGCTGCTCTTGATGCGGGCTTGGATGAAGGTAAAGTGGGTCTTGCAGTTGGAGTTGAAGATCTTGCTGTAGACCTCGATGGTGTAGAGGATCTCGCGGGTACTGTGGGCTTAGATGCAGGAACTGTAGGCTTAGATGCAGGAACTGTAGGCTTAGTTGCAGAAATTGTGGGCTTAGTTGCCGTAACTGTGGGCCTTGCTGCTGAGACTGTGGGCTTTGTTGCTGAAACTGAGGGCCTAGTTGAAGGTAATGAAGCCCTGGACGTAGGTGTGGAGGATCTTGAAGGTTTAGACGTCGTGGTCAATGTGGGCCGCCCAGTTGGTGTTGCAGGTCTTGATCCTGGACCCCCTGATGATGAAGGCCTGCGAATCCCAGCACTTGAAGTGTTCAAACCAGGGGAGGAAGTTGCTTGTTTAGATACTAAGTTGCTCCTTGTAGTAGGCTCTAGCTGTGGGTTTGCCAACTACATAGACAATGAAGGAATGACTTAGCAAATTGACTTCATGAATTCAAGCATAATGTTACCTCGAAAATCCTAAACAGTATGTTGCCTCACAGCCATGAAATTCAAGTCACTGACATAAATATAGAAGAAGCATCATCATATCTAAGTGAAACTACAACAATTTTTCAACTTCAATAGCAGCCAAGGTCTTAAGATTGGTCAATAGTCCTAAACCTTAGATGTGTTAGTACAATGTGAAGTTTCAATTTAAGCATTCCTGAGACCACCCTGTGAGACTTGAAAGTATTAACAGGTTCGAATAGTCTGAATGTTTGGTAGAATGTACATGTGACATTCTGATCCACAGGCAGCCTTCATTTACTGAGTATAAAAGAGTAACAGAAACTTTAGAAAATTTAAGACTGCTCACCCTAGATTTCAGGGCAGTGGGGCGAGCCTTTGGGGTACCAAGCTGACTCATTACAGTCTTTTGTGATTCCATCTCCAAAGAAGGAAATAGAGGGGTACCAGGAGGCGTTAGAAGCCTGAAAACAGAAGAAAAATCAATAAATTCCAACTTAAACAACTTTATATGCACCTTGTTACACATCTGTATAAATAAACCTAAATCTAATAAAACCACACACATAGAAGGAGCATAGACAAACAAACACAGTCACACTACTCCATTATCTGTAACCACGAAAAGCACTTTCCATTTAATTACTAATGAATCTAAGAATTTGAAAGTGTTGCAACAAAAACTGAAATCTTTCACTCAATAGGAAATCCGATGATAATATATGGATGCAGATTTAAATTTAGGAAGGAAAATCCCTCTCAAGTTCTTAGAAAGATCATCATACAACATTGCTAAAGTTTATAACAAGAAAAGGGAAAAAGACACTGATTCTTTTAAGGATGAAAAGAATGCCTTCATTGTGATAATAGAATTTAGAAACACCTGAAAATGTCTTTTTGTCACATCTACAGCCTGTCCACTTCCATTGACTACACATGTATTAATAACTAATTTAAAAAAATTTATTTCTTCATTGTTTTCCACTATTTGAAACTGCAACCCATAATAGATGTTTATATTCTCCCAAAACTCAAAACTAAAAGAAAGACCAAATGAAATTGCTGAGAAGCCTCAGATAACAAATGGGAGGATGCAACCTAGTAATAGAGGAATCTATGTCTAATTTGCAAGCGCAAGAGTATAATATCTCCCTAATTCTCTATAATTCTATCCTGGCTAATGACAGCTATAACCAACAAGGGAAAACAGAAACCCTAGTAAAATTAGTAATGCTTATTATATGAATCTAAAAGAACACAAACACATTACCAGTCATAGTCATGGAGGATGCAAACTAGTAATAAATGAATTTATGTCTAATTTGCAAGCGCAAAAGTTATAATATCTCCCTAATTCTCTAGAATTCCATCTCAGCTAATGGCAGCTATAGCCCACAAGGGAAAAAATAAACCCTAGTAAAATTAGTAATGCTTACTATATGAATCTAAAAGAACACAACCACATTACCAGTCATAGTCATTTTTATCATTTTCAGAATTGAGGAAATCATCAGCACCCGTCTTGCGTGTTGGTGCCGGTGTCGATGATGAAATATTAAATATAGGAGAAGTTCCGGGTTTTGATCCTACAATACAAAGAACACCAAATTAGATACACAATAGCAATCATCTAGACCAATTGCATAATCTAAAATCAGAAAATTTCCGTACAATTTAGTTACAAGTTCAAGATTGATCCATTAAATTTTATTTCAAACACAATTACACAAGCCAAACTCAAGCTCATCGCCAAGCTAGATTATGCGTTCAAGCTTAGTTCATTTTCGAGTCAAACAAGCTCGAGCTTATTCACTAGATTCTTGATTAAATTATTCTTTACAAACCAAGACTACAAAATTAATGATTTTTTGCTTATGAACTTATAAAAATTATATTCACAAGCAAAATCAACCTTCTTGCAATTTCTATATTCTATCAGACATAACAAAAGCAAATAACATTGAAGTGAGAACACTAACACTACATTGCACTACATCAAAAGGGAAAAATGGAACAAATTTCGAAGAAATCATTACCTAATGGCGCATCGAACTCTTCCGAGCCATTTAGAAGAAGATCATTCCGTTCCTTCTCGCGCTTCTTCATCTCAAGGAACAATGCGAGCTCTTCTTCCTTCTCCTTCATCACCGAAACCCTAAGGCCTCCCAATTGCTGTTGCCTCTGTCTCATCGCCGCTTGCATTTGCGACTCGTGTGCCCTAAAACTCCGATTCATCGCCGAAAAAACCCTAGCTCCACGACTCTCCAATAATCGCAGATCAAAAATAGTAGTAAACAAAAGCCCTAAGCCACTAACCCAAAAAAAACCATAGCTTAGCTTCTCACTCACTTCTCCAACCACTCCCAACGATTTCTACACCAAACGCACCGTTCTGAGTCATCATGAACTTCCTCCAACCAAAAACCAGCACGAATTAGATCTGAAATCGAAGCGTAAACTAGTGCATTCAGCTTGGATTTCTCCAAACTAGAACTTTGACCTCATATAAAGCCAAAGACTTGTAGAAGCTCAAGAGAGAGAAAAAGAGAGTGGAGCATATAGTATACTGGCTTCAGCTCAAGAAAACCGCCATTGTTGCAGAGCAAAGCAGAAGCTTAGAGGAGAAGTAGAGAGATTGAGCTTGAAGGAACTGCCAATGAAGTTGAACAGAGCTGAAGAGCAAGAGCTAGAGAGAGAGAGAGAGAGATCGGAGACTTCACAGTAGACAGAGAGAGATGGAGAGTGGCATTAAATGGTAAATATGTGAGGTTTGGGGTCCGAAATGGGGAGGTGGACCTTACAGCTCTCGTGGTTTCCATCACTTAAAGCCTACGTTTTCAGGTTTGGCTATTAGGTGGGGGTGTAATTACAATAACGCCCTGAACTATTATTATTTCTTAAAACTTTTTTTGAATTTTGAAACGGAGACATTGCAGTTTTGCCCTCGGTTTCTTCTATAACTCTAATTGATACACTTCCATTTTTTTTTTTTCCATGTCTGGAGTCCGGCGTACTTAAATATTTGCACGATGTGTCACAAGGGTTGTGGCCCTTGTGGGTGTGAGAGGAAGGTTTAAGAAAATAACTAAATTAAATTGATAAATTAATATAATTGAGCTTAAACCATTAAGTTAAGCGATGTCTTAATAGTCAGGGCTATTCACGATAATCTCATCATAGATCACATCAACCATGATCACATCAAATCGACCATTAGCCTCCAATGGCAACAACAATGGCATTCCCCCCCCCCCCCCCCACCAGGACAGCATACAAAACTAACCTTAGTGGTGTAGTTGTAAGAGCATCCGTAGCAGATGTTCTAAAAATTATGTCATTTTACCACATCAAATGCTTACTTTATTATTTTACCACATTATTTTACAACATCCCATTTATCAGATGTTCTATAATTCAATTTTATAGATTAAAATAATATTTACTACCTATTAAAATAATATTTACTACTGATCAACATAATCAACAGCCCTCTGCCAACAACCAACAACCACCACCACACAACCACCACATCCTCCGCAACCAAAAACACAACTCAAAGCAAACCCAAACAAATCCAACCCTGCCGCAACAAACAAATCCAGCGCTGCTGCAATAAACAAATCCCGACAAACCCACCGCCCCCACACCCTCACCCACAACCACTTCTAAACCCAAACCCATCAAACAAACAAACTCAAGTAACCACCCAACCCATCAGACCCCAACCAACCCATTAACAAACAATTCAAGTAACCACCAGACCAAAACCACAGCGCTGCCGCAACCAACCTCGACCCACAATGCCGCCGACCCAAAACCTTGACCCACAACCCATAGCCCACCAACACCAAATCGGAAGCCCCACCACAACCTCAAACACAAACCCCGACAAACCCACCGCCTCCACACCCTCACCCACACCCACTTCTAAACCCAAAACCTTCATAACCCAGACTCCAAACCCACTATCTTCATCGCCGTCATCGTCATTGTCGACCCACACAACAGACCCACACCGACATCGCCGACCCATAGCCTAGCCCATCCGAACCCACCCACCTCCATCGGAACCGAACCCATCAAACCACAGCCAAAAAAAAAAAAAACAAAACAAAAAAACCATTGTTAGAGAGAGATCGGCGTCGGCGTCGGCGTGGAAGTGATCATCGGCGTGGGTGTGAAAGAGCAGTGAGGATTGGGGTGAGAGAGAGAGGAGAGGATTGGGTGAGAGAGAGCTGAGACCGACGGAGAGATGAGAGAGAGAGAAATAAACAATCAATAAATATTATACCACATTTGTTCCTTACCGTGGCAAATTTGTCACGGTACTGTTCAATGTTGCAAAAAATATAACATATCCCACATCTGCTAAATGGGTTCAAATTGGGTTTGATGTGGGATATGTGCCAAATATTTAGCATTTGGCACATATCCCACATCTGCTGTGTGTGCTCTAAGCAAGAGATTTAAAAAGGCTAACCAAACTGCATTGATATTTCCCTTTCGACCCCTTTCCCTTGATCTATATATATAGATCAACCACATGAGTCTACTATTGTTTCAGGTCACGTCTATTATATATCCCATTAAATCTATATTTATTAGCCACTCAAATTTCAAACAGACGATCCAAATTCCAAATTGACTATCCAAATTCCAGATTGACTACTAAAAATAGTTAAATATCATCACTGACAGCCTAAATAAGAAAACTCATGTTGAATAATTCACATACTTCATTTTTCCTTTTTTTCGTATTTCTTATCAACAACAACCATCGACCGTGTTGACAAAAAATCTGCCATCGTTGACTTCAACTTTCCTACCTCTTTTGTTGCAACCTTTTCAGTGCAACAACGGTTCTTGTTTTTGAGACATCAATCTTGTCGATGCAATGTAAAAATGCTTCTGAAAACTGGATTCTTTATAATAGGTCATCTCCTTAATAGGTTGTATCATATAAGGCGATTAGGGTAGAAAATGATACATTTCTTAGTTAAGCATGAGTGGTATTAGAAATCAACAATTTTTTTTTTATTAGTTGTATAACATTTAAATTCTTCACGTGTAAAGCACTATAAAAAGGATATTTAAATCAATTTGAAAAAAAAAAGATATTAAAAAAGAATAAGAAAAAAAAGAAATGCGTGTGAGAGGTGGTTACAAAAAATTAAATATTTTATTTAGATTCCTTAATTCGAACCTTTGTTTTGTATTTTAGGCGCGGTTCATACAATGGGAACTTGCATTTTATAAAATGCAAGAGTGGAGGGAACTTCAATACATTAGCAAAAACAATCATCTGCGTATGGAATGCATTCCATTGTGTCCTCACTCCTCAGCCAGTTTGTCATCACCTCAAAATAAGCCAAATGGTAAAACTCATTCAGTCCATTCCTATTGAGCATCGGTTCCAACGATTGAGTCAATGAGTTTGTTTCTTGTTGCACGATTTATTGATGTGTAAAACATGCAAAATGATACCTGTAAAGACCAGATTTGAGTCTCTAGCCCAGACGATGGATGGACCTAGGCCAAAACAATGAATTTGTAGAGAGTGGGTTGGAAAATTGGATTAAAATGAGTTGGACAACAAATAAAATGAGCTCAATTGACAAGAACAGGAAAGTAGATTGAATTAATTCAAAGAAAATCATCATCGGCACAGTCCGAGGAAGTTAGTTCCTACATATTTCTCACAAGTTTGATTACAAAGTTGGTTCCTAATTGCTACAGTGTTTCTCTCTTGATTTCTCGATCCCCTCTCCATGGAGGGTCTCTTCTATTATATAGTTCTCCTTAGACAATCTTGGTCCTTCACTTGTTGATCATCCAAGCCATCACTTAAGTGTTTGTCCCATTGGACACCCTCTCAGTCCCTCTGTGCATTGGGGTAGCCAATGCAACACTATTCAGGAGTCTTCTCCACATTAATGTAGTCAGAAAGTTAGTTACAGAGCATTCAATGCGGTGGTAACAGTTTTTTCCTTAAATATTTTAGGACTCCTCTTTGTCATGTGCTCCCATAGTGCTTATCCGTATCAACAGAATGTTCTTGGGACGTTCCCTCGGACTGCAGAATAACTCTACAAACCACGGCCTTGGTTAGTCGAGAAGGCATTAGTCCTCGGCCCAATCCCCTGGGCAGTTATGATCAAAACTGACTTCTTCATTTACTAACATAGGTTCTCTTGACAATGTCTACTCTCCTCAAACGACCTCTAGTCCTCGGCTTGGGCCCTAGACCCATTATATATATAGATAATAAGTTCATGGGCCCAATACCCTTACAATACTAATGTTTATCATCGACAAAGGTGATTGGAATTAGGAAAAAGAGATTTTACCAATCGAGCTTATTGTATCTTACAATTATTTATAAAAAATTATATATTATTTATGGATTGCGCTGAGAAATGCTTTTGTGCACTCTTTAACACTAATAGTTTTGTGCTAAGGGATGCATATGCTCTTGTGCACTTGTTAACACTAACCGATCCATGTCTAGCCTTTGGGCACATCGAAATCACATGAGCTCACCAGGGTGGAGCATGGTGACGAAGGGAGGGCCATGGTAGTCTAGTTTTTAAAAAATCTCTCCTCCATCTTACAATTTTTATAAAATATAAAACACATAAAATTTTACTTATTACCCCCTTGAAAAGGTTTTACCACAATTGATTAAGGAGACTCAAAAGGTTTTTCATTGGAAAATAATAATATAATAACTAATAAAAATACAGACTTTAATTGTGCCTTGACCCTCCATAAGAAATGCACAAATCATATTATAGATTTCTATTATAGTAGGTTCACAAGGACATCAATTAACAAAACTAATTGTGGGTTCCAGTTAACTCAATTGGTAAAGTCTCTGATGGTTGTATAAAATATCTAGGGTTCAATCTCCGCCTACACCAAAAACTAATTGGTGTATTGGTTTGATGATAAAGAGCAATCATCAGGAACAGATGCCATAAGTTGAAATTCTCTCAAAAAAAAAAAAAAAACTCATTCCTAATTTGTAATTTCATTATATTTATTTATTTATTTATTGACAATCATACATTTTTACATATATTATATTAAAGTCCTCAAACACTTTCTTTTTTCTTTTGGGACAATTTGATAATTGGTGAGAAGAGATTTTAATCCTCAATGTTCTATAAAAATACCATAAGTTTGCCCTAGAGTTTATGGTTTGCCCTCTCTCAATATCTGCCAAAAAACAAAAAACAAAACCATTCTTTCCATTTCTTTTTCATATTTAATTGCTTCATTAATGACCAACTCGAGATCATCTTACTAGGAAAATAAAATACCTCCAATCAGCTCTTTGATCTCATTAGGATAAAAACCGACCCCACAATTTATTTTTTCCCATCCAGAAAAGAGGATGCAACATTATCAAGTATTCACCAAAGAACGAGAAGCATGGATGGTGGCGACTGGTGAGCCACAAAAGTTGCTTTTGCAGGTTTTGGATCAGCAGTGGTTTTTTTTTTTTTTTTTTTTTTTTTGGATCAGCAGTGGTTTAAGTGTAAAGAATACGAAGTTGGATAGTATTTTTATGCCTATTGATGGGCACATGGAAGGCACATGGAAATGATGTTGATTGGTTGAAGTACCATGCCTTTTGATGACACAGTTGAACCTGAACCTGACGAAAACATGAAGACATTTCGAGGTACATGACCTTCAATGGCCCCCCCAAAAAATGTACATTAATGATTTAATTCTTTAACATGTCTAAAAAATTACTAGCAGAATTTTAAATTCGACTTGGCTAAATTCAGTGATTCCAGACAATCTAAATATAAAAGTAATCTTTTCCATTGCCTTTACTAGTTACCATATTTCTTGTCCCTAATATTTAGTTTAATTGATCTTTTTATCTTCTACATCCAGTCAACAATTTGTGTAAAGACAAATTGCTACTTGCACTCGGACTCAGCCATGCACTCAGACCAAATCACAAAGACCCTCCTCACAAGATTAGCAACCCAAACTACTAAATTTCTTTTTGAAGCTATAAGAATTTTCTTGTTGGGAGCTCAATCACCATTCGAAGTATACTCATCTACATTCCATATATTTTGACAGATAATTACAATATCCTACTAATCCTGCAACTTGAATCATTTCCTCCCTAAACCCTCAAGCATTTTGTGCATAATGAGGTGTCAAATAAGTTACAAGGCCCTTAACTACTCGTTTATATTGAGTAAGCTACATTTTTCATAATTTGTAAAAATTTGTCCTTCTTTAATCTAAAAAAAATTAAATTCGCATATGCAACAATTTAATAATCATAAACATTCCTCTCTCTTTCTCTCTCTCTATTGATTTAAATTGTGTTCTAAACATATAATATTGTTTGTATTTTATTGGTTAAATCAATAATATGTTTGCATTTAACTAAGAAACCTAATATACAACATTAAATCTAAGTTAAATATATTAGTTTTTTTGAATATATCTTGGCCGAGTTTAACTTAGAGGTATTCATGAATCATATATTTAAATTGACATTCCTAACATTGAGGCTAGGGGGCATGGCCCCATAAGCTCTTAGCTTTCAAAGAACTCAATGTTTACGTTTATGTTCGGTTAAAATTTGTAATAAATATATGGATAGTCCCTCAAACTTTTATTATTTCTTATGAGTCCTCCATAAATTGGTTAATTTGCTGTACTTGTTATTACTTTTTTTCTTTTTTTTTAAAGGAAATACTTGTTATTACTTTGTCACCCTCAATCTTGAAATTATAGCTTTACCTCTTAAATGTTGGCAAAAAAGATACATTGACATTATGGTAATATTTGATGACAGGCATTTCTAACCATCAGCCTATTTTTGTTAAACTTGTCACTTTATGGTGATACACCGATACATACGAACACTAATGAAAACTTTTATTATGATTGATTTTTTGAACTTGCTTCAAATTAGGATGACATGAGTAATCAACCAATCTTAGGGTAAATGAGTATTCTTTTTATGTTTATTTAAGGAAAACTTTAAAATTCTTCTCATACATCAAAGTTTTTATTGTGAATACATAAAAATTCAAAAATATTATTCCACTGTTCTTGAATGACTTAAATTCACCTAGAGAAATGCTATGTTCACATTATTTTTACAACAAATACTAAGTGATAAGTTATTATGGGTTGATATTGGTGGACAAAAAAGTATTTTCAATGATAGATTCAAATTAAAACCAATAAGAACTTATTAGTTATGATTTGTTGTAAAAATATTGTAACAAATATCGTGGAGATAACAACTCTTATTAAATTATCAATTGTTTCAATAGGAAGTAAAAGGTTTTGACTAAAGATTCCAACCATAGCACATGGTTTAGTTAAACCGTCAAATAACCTATTCTAAAAAAATGATCCAGCTAATTGATTCATTCTAACTAACTTGAGTGGATGACCGATGACCACATCATTTCTTTTTATCAATAGGACCCGTATTATGACCATTTTATGTGACTCTCACAATATAATGAATCAATGACACGCCCATGACTGAAAATATTGCACAAGAAGAAAAGCACATGCGGACATGCCCTGTAAATTGCACTAAAAGTTAAAGATATGCCACTACTCTTGTCTTGGCATCATTCTCCGAATATGTGAGACCCAAAAAAACAATAATACCTTCCCAAAATTATTCCAAATTTCCGATTCCAAACCCTCCTTATTCTAATTCCTAGTTTATATTAATTTATGTTAAATTGAAAACTAAACCCTTATAGTTCGGGATTATTTGAATTTTACACCATAAAATTTTAGACTTTAAATTTTACTCTTAAAGTTCTATTCTGTTTGCATCAACAGTTCTTCTATCCTTATTTTCTGTTAAGTGTTATGTAAACTTATAATGTATATTTTGTTTGTTCAAAAAAATGATTACATAACATTTTTGTAGTCTAAAAAAATTAAATAATTAAAAATGACAAGTAATTAAATAATTAAAAGAGATACGACATAATAAAAATGATTTGACATTTTTTTTTATATTTTTATTAGATGAACTAAGTCAGTGTGTCAAGCTTATATAACATTTAACGGAAAATATAAAAAGAAGAATTGCTAATACAAACAAAATAAAAAATTTTAAAAGTAAAATCTAAATTCTAATGGTAAAATTCAAATGGTAAAATTCAAGAACCCTACAACTTTATGAGTTCCGTGCATCGTTTGCCATTTCGCCTGCCTATTTATTTATAACAGATAAATAACACACGATAAGTAAAAATATCGGATCACTTTAAGCCCGGTGATCGGGTCTGCGATAGTACTTGCTATAAGAGAGAGACGGACGGAACGAATGAACGAACGACGTCGTTTGAGAGCGCAGAGAGAGAGAGAGAGAGGATGAGGAGCGATGGAAGTAGCAGCAGCAGAAATAACAGCGCAAGAGTGGAAAGCGTTGTGGTCGATTGCGGAAGGCACGAAAGCTCTTGTGGCTATTGCAAATCCTCTGGTCACACCAGTATCTCTCACGGTCCGTCTCGTCTCGTATTTCTCTTCAATTTTTTTTCATTATTTTGCTTAATTATTATACAATTTTTTTTTTTTTACCGATTGCTTCGTTTATGTGCGCACTTTTGGATTATTAGTTCATTTCTTGTGAGCTCAGATTGAACCATTTGTGTTAATTTTATTGAATTTAGGGTAGTTTTTCAGGGTATTATTGTTATAATTATGATTATTATGAGGAAATTTGTGAAAGTCAATGAGGTTTTATTTGCGCAATTGTCCTTGTGAGCTAGTTTTGACCCTCAAAATTCTAACTTATTATGGTCTGTAATTCATTTCTGATATGTATTGTAAAGAATTTTTAACGTAGGCAGAGACTCGTGTCTATTAATTCTTTAAAAACGCAATCAATTGAAAGACGGAATTTTATATACATGCATGTGCAATCAATTGAAAGACGGAATTGTGTGTGTGTGAAGGTTTGAGTTTCATTTCAGAATTTATTTTATTTCTAAGTTACTCGTGCACTTAATAGGTTTTCGAATTGACAATCTTACCATCCGCCCATTTTTATGGGAGGAGGAGGAAGTGTCGTTTTTAGTTAGAACTCATTGTCTTCCATTTCTGAATGTGCCACCAGCAGAATGTTGAAACCTAACTATAATAGTTGTCCCGAGGTTTAAGTTTCATTTTAGAAAGTAACATCATTGGGATTTTGGAAGCTAGCTAGACTAGTTGTGCTCACATGAGTATATACATACATGTGCGTGTGTGGGTGGACTTTTTATTTTATATTTCATTGTGTTTTAAACAACCATGAACATACGATGCAATATTTATTATTTCCTTCTTTTTTCCCATTGATCTAATTTTGCAGGTTTATGGGCACATAGCATTACGGTTTATGACTACCAAGGTTGGTTGTGTTGGCTCCTTGCTCTATTTGGCAAAATCAACATTCGTTATTTTGCACATATATGTATAGGACTAGAGATTGCACTTCATGCTGTCTCAGTCAGTTGACTAGTATGTCCTTATCATTGTTAGCCATTGCAATTCTAATGTTATCTATCTACAAAGCCTTCCCCTTAATCCCTGGAGGCCCTGGTGAGTGTTGAATGGTGATACTACCAAAGACCTTCATGTATCTTTGAATAAGAATAAGTAGGGCTCAGAGTAAAAATATGGTTGGTTTTGTTACCTTATAGACTTGCTTTATTGAATAATTTCTTTTGTTCTTGCCCTAAATAAGTAGGGCATTGAGCGAGAGTGATGATGTCGTGCAGATGCATATACTATGCTTCTATTTTTCTTTTATCGATGTCATTACATTTGCCAGGGGATTCATGATGTTTCTTTTCACTTCTATTTTCTGGTTTAACATTACAGCTTTCATAGCGCAGCAACCTCAGTAAGACATTCTGTTAATTTATATTTCAGGCATTATAATTTTATCTTGATTGCCCTGTCATTTTTCTAATGGTCCTTTGGCAGATCTTCTTGACCGGGGATGGAGAAGATCTGGCTCCTTCTTGTACAAACCTGAGATGGAAAGAACATGCTGCCCTGCTTATACTATTCGTCTGAGGGCAGCTGATTTTGTTCCTTCTAAGGAGCAACTTCGAGTGTCTAGACGATTGCAAAGGTAAATCTAAGTTCAAGGTTGTTAAGTCATTTGCAACTTAATACTTTTTACTGTTAACAGCCTCGATTTCGTAGACTCTGCTTTGACTGAAGATATTGACGGTAGATCCATTTGACTTTATTAGAAAATTTTGAGTTAACTAATTGATGGGCATCATGATTCATGAATGGCCCAAAAAGGTGAGAGGGCTAGTTTCAGTCCTTTGTTAGAGAGTCCAACTTTGCAAGTTAAAATCACCTCATCTTATAAGCAACCCCCCCCCCCCCCCCCCTTCCTCTTAATTTTTTGAATGTTTTCTAAATTATGTCACATATTAGACCATGGGGGTTTCTTTTCTATCTGGGAATTCCTATAAATTTTAGTAGACTGTGGACTAGTTGATAACATCCACCTTCAGTATGAGCATGGTAATTTGCTGACGTTGCTAAATTTGTGAATGTCATTCCATATTGTGTTCTGACAGCCTTACATGTCTAGGTTTTTAGATGGCACGTTGGATATTAAGAAACCAGTCGAGCTAATGAAGGATCCAAATACTTCAAAGGATTCATGCAACCATGCTGACAATGAAGTTTTAAACTTGTCCACAGAAGAATCCTTGTCCAATAACGGTGAAAAGAAGAGTGAAGCAGAACAGATATTGCATTATTTGTCTGACCAAATTGACAATGTGGTACAAACATGCGTGAAAAGTGGGGTATTTCCTTTGGATATTCAATTGCCGAAAGCTTCTGTCAAAAAGGTTTTACAGGCCATAAGGAAGCTACTTGTTGAAGAATCAGAAGATCTCCAGTATACCAGCAATATTGCATTCCAAATAGCAGCCACCATAAGGCGTGGACCATCATGTGATAACGACCAGTTAAGACTATCTAGGCATTCTGCAGAACAAAATGAGTTGTCTCCAAAAGCTATTGCAGAAAAACTGGCAAGTTCTTTAACTCAGCTGGCAGAAACTTCTGGTCTGTTAATCAGGGCTTGCAATGGACACATAAATTTTTATTCTTCTAACAAGCAATCTTCATCAGATGGAAGTGTTCAAGTTAAAACAGTTTTGGAAGAAGCTGCAGCAGGTTGTCCAAGTAAAAAGTGTTGTTTAAAGAGGAGCTCTGAACAACCTCCGCCAAAAAAGCGGAGGCTTGAGATCCGTCTGAAAAGGTCCAGTTTTGATCCAGAAGAATTTGCTTTATATAAAAAATATCAGATTAAAGTGCATGATGATAAACCAGATCATGTCACAAAAAGCTCATACAGGAGGTTTTTGGTCGACACTCCCTTGGTATTTGTTCCTCCAACTGATGATGGCACTGTTCCTCCTTGTGGCTTTGGTTCTTTCCATCAGCAATATTTGATTGATGGCAGGCTAGTTGCTGTTGGTGTGATAGATATCCTCCCTAAATGTTTGTCAAGTAAATATTTGTTCTGGGACCCAGACTTTGCCTTCCTATCACTAGGAAAGTACTCAGCTCTGCAAGAGATAGATTGGGTGAGAGAGAATCAAATCCATTGCCCTAGTCTTAAATATTACTATCTTGGCTATTATATTCATTCCTGCAGCAAAATGAGATATAAAGCGGCATATCACCCGTCTGAGCTTCTCTGCCCTCTTCGGTACCAGTAAGTTCTTCTGTATCTATCAGCTGTTTAATACCCTGTTCTATTTTATCTCGTAATGTTATTTAGGATCACCATCCATTCCAATCTTTAATTCTTAAACTTGGTTTCCAAACCTCATATTGTCAGACTAACACTATACTCCTTGATCTAGATGTTACTCTATTTTTGGTTAGCCTCAATATCTATAAGAGAAGAAAAGTTTGTTTATAATCCCTGGACATTTGTCATAAAAGCTATATATCAAGCTAACATTTTTGGGTAAGTTTTTTTAATAAGAAACCTTGTTTAAACTAAAACATTTAAAACGAACAAACAAATGCAAGGAAGAGAAATTTTTAACTTTAAACAATCTAGGTGTTGTCGATGAATTTTATTTTACTTTTTTGGCTGCATTAGGTGGGACTCTTTTACTTTTGCTTGTCTCTGTGGCTATCAAAGATTTAAATTGGGCTGACAAGCTGATAAATCATATCTCCAGGTGGATTTCTTTTGATATTGCGAGGCCTTTGCTTGATAAAAAGCCATATGTAGTCTTATCAGATTTTGCCAATTTACAAAACGGAGAGTTGTCACCACCTGATGTGTCTGACAATGTCAAGGAAGTGCAATATGATGACATTCACCAAGACTCAAATGATCCTTTTATGTGTGAAGATGAAGAAATGATCAATCAAAAATATGAGAGCGATAGTGATGAATCAGACACAGAAAGCAGTGATCTGAGATCTGTTGAAATAGAAGATGGTGACATCAGTAATATCCTAATTGGGCAGGAGGGTTCTCGTTTGAGATACAAGGTATGTGTTAGTCAATGCAGGTGCATCAATGACTCTGCAGCAGCTTATAATTTTGACTATTAAAGAGTTTTTTTCTCTATTAATTTTTTTTTTTTTTTAAGTTTATTTAGGTAGTCAGTATCATATTCATTTATTTTGAAGTTATAATGGCTGCCAGTGTTGCTGGTTTCCAGTGTTCCTCCTAGATAGGTGTCATCCCAAAATTCTACTTACAGAATCTTGATGCTAAAAAGTTATATGATATCTGATATTGTTATATAGAACTAAACCTGCATCCAGTGGAAGGAATTATCATTTAGTTGAACCTTTTTCTTTTGTTGTTGCGCCCCGCCCCGCCCCCCCCCCCCCCCCCCCCCCCCCATCTTTACTGTTTCACTCACTCTGGCATTGTTGCTTGTTTTCTTTAGGATCTACAACGAGATTTTGGTTCCAGTGAACTGGAAACCCAATTGCATAGGTACATGAGGCTTGTAGGTGTGGAGCTGTCTGAGCGAATGGTTTATTTACCAGGACGATTTTTCTAAGGCCATTCCCTTCAATCTCATCTCAAATATGGGATGTATGTTCCTGAAAGGAGTCTCAATTGGTTCAATTTGCTGCCCAGTTGTCTGTTGATCATATTGGGAGCTAGAAAGTGTTCTATTGTGAAATTTCATTATTACCTGGATTGGAAATTGTTTTTGTTTGATCCATTATCCATGCCCAATAATGAAGTAAAGATTCCCAACCAGGTTCATGTAGCTTGTAAATTACACCCTTTTTAACTTTGATTTGTTTTCAACTGTGTCCTTTAAGAGACCCCCCCCCCCCCCCCCCCCCCCCCCTTTTTTTAATTTAACTCCTTTTACTTCCATTCTCATTGAGTCTAATATGTATTGTTTTGGTGAGTAAAGTATACCAATCGTCATTTTGGTGAAAGTGAAAAATACTAAAACTAATGCCAAGATTGGATTAGAACTACAAAACAAGACTAAATTAAAAATGGATTAAAGTTAAAGTACTAAAAAAAATTCAATTTAAAGGACTAAATTGAAAACAGGACAAAGTTATAAGGGTTTAACTTGTAATTTAGTCTTTTATTTTATTGAATAAAATTGCATTCAAAAGAGAAAAATATGAGAAAAAAAGTTGATGAAACTAATCCTATTTGTCTATTTATACCTTGTGAGCAAAAACAAGTTGGGATTTCAAAAAGGGCTTGGGTCCTTCATTTATAGGTTTAAATCTTAGGAGGTTCTGGACCAAGTTGCTTTCGATTTAGGCTTGAGTGATTTTAATGAGGGCCAATTTTGGTTTGATGGGTATTTTGAGTGAATTTTAATGAGGTATGGGTTCCCGGGGCTGATTTGTTTTAGGTTGGACTTTTAGTTGATGAGTATTGAGTTTGGTAGAAATTCAGCCAGCCATATATGTGCGCGTTTCCAGATTGGGTTATATTCTGATATGGGCCAAGCCGCCCAAACCTAACAAACATAGGCCGACTTTAGGTGAATTGGTTTTTGCTTTTTAATTAAATTGAGTGCTTATTACAGAACAGAAGGTTCACTCAAAGTCGTCTGGTAGTTGGTTGCAAAATTTCCACTTCTACAGACTTATTTTCCTTTAGGTTAATTATGTTAAACTACTTTCGTTTTTTGTTTTTAAATAAGTAATAAAAAAAAAAAAAAAAAATCACTTTATCGTTTTCAAATAGACAAGAAAACTATTCATAATTTCAAATAATAATTTGAGGAGATGCTTGCAATGAGATGAATAATATCACTTACCAAACTAGTAAGTAGTACTTAAAAAGTAGTTATAACATAACAAGGACCATAGTTCAAACAGGAGAAGGTATTCACAGAGATTTTGAGGCTAAAGATGCACAGTCCAAAACATGAAAGAAAACAAATTTAGGGACATATATTAAAGATCTGCATTGTTACCATTGGTTTTTCCTGCCATAGTGGTTTCCTCCTATCATCAATACATAAAATCTCCAAACTCCTGCTGTTAGCTAAGACAATGATCCATCCGTCGTAAACCTAGCAATGTAGCCTTCAAAAGAGCCCTCCACCAATGCAACCTGGACTTGTTCTGCTAATTGAATCCAAAAACGTACCTACACTCTGTTCGCTTCGACATTGCTCTTCTGACACGCGCTGCTAAAGTTCTCTCATAATTGTGGCGGAACCCAAATCTGTCACCACTATAATCTTCTCTATCAAAAGGATCCCTATTAGATTTAACTACATATAGAAAATCATCACCATCATCCTCATCCTCATCCTCAACCTCAACCTCATCCTCATCCTCATCATCCTCATCCTCATCCTCATCAACCTCAGCCTTATCAGGGTCATCAACCTCAGCCTCATCAGGGTCATCATCAATCAAATCATCATCATCATCACAAGCATAACTTTTCCCAGCATTATAAAGACCTACAATAATCAAGTTAAGAAGAGTATAATCACCATGCAAGAAATCAAAATCTAAAGGTTACAAATATTCAATGAGGGGCAACCAAAGAAACAAAAATATCTGAGCTAAGTTAAAATTAAGATAACAATAATTAAAAAGTGAGGAAAACCAAAAAATCTTATTTAAATCATACTTGAGAAATCTCTAACCCAAGCAAAGGTATAGCCTTTTTCCTAGGGAAAAAAGAAAAAAAGAAGTTAGATTTCATAATATTATGTCATTAAAATCTTTAGAAGAATTGTGCAAAGCAACAATGTAAATGAATGCCTCTATGTCAATACATAAGAATTAATGGCCAAAATGCAGGAATAATCACATTAATTTTCCTGAATGTATTCAAAAAAAAGGAAGGTGGCAATGTGACAAAGTGGAAAATAGTACATACCGGGTGGTTGTCAAAAAAGCAAATCATAAGAACAAGGTTGGTTTTCACTTCTGGTGGTGGTGGTGGCACCAGTTTAGCAAACTCCCTATCAACCTCATTTAGATCGAGTCCAGTCTGACCAATTTTTATTAGAAGACGGTCACTGTTGGTCCAGTAAGGATAAAAGATATATTCCATGTCATACCCTGAAATAATTAATCAATATTAAGGATGATATGAGATAGAGATAGACAAATATGATCCAATTTTCAGTTGGCTAACTTAATTGGCTCACACCTTTCTCTGAAGTAAGTGGTAAATCTGATGATCGTAATACCCGGTCACGTCTTGTAATAATAAAAACAAACCAAACCAAAACAAAAATAAGTGGTGATTTACCGTTTACAATGAGATGAGACCAAAAATAAAAAAGAAGTGAAAGTTGTTTGATCAGGATTAGCAATTTTTACATGGACTTCCAAATGGTCTCTGGTGGTTTTGTGACGGACTCCATTGCTGAATCCATAACAGGCTCTATGACGGTCTCCATTGCAGACTCTGTGACGGACTCCATTGCAGAGTCCATTGCAGGCTCTGTGACAGGCTCCATTGCAGGCTCTGTGACGGACTCCATTGTTGCCAGTAGAGATGGGTCGTGCTTGAATCGCTTGTGAAGTTGGTTCTCGAACTCCATGGATTCTTCAATCTCTATCTTCATCCCTGCCTTCTTCATTAAATTATCACAGACATGCAAAACCAAAACAAAAAAAAAAACTACAAGAATGTGAGAAATTGATAATGTCTAACGGCAAAACCATCAACAAACCCTAATATGACATGGGTTTACACAAATATCGGATTAAACCAAAACACATGGTTATTTACTGGCTCAAATATTTTCCAAAGCCCTAACTCCTCAAAAAAAACACGAAAATTATAACAGCGAACAAAAAATTTACCTCCATTTGCCACCGTCTCTCTCTCTCTCTCTCTCTCTCTCTGTTTCTCTGCAAAACGAAACAGAGGTTTGAAGTGGCTGAGAGTATATATAGCGCGCGAACTGTGACTGGAATATAGTATAAGGCTAGGATTTGGTTTTGGAATTTTGGGTAGCGACGCAGATTGTGACTCGTGAACGCTCAGAATTATATTCCTATGTACAAGCAACTTATTTATTTATGCGTTTTGTTCTTTTTATTTTTCTAAAATATTGTTTCTGCCTCTAAAATTTATGTGAATTTCATCTTTCATTCCTAAACTTAAAAATATTTTTTTTTATCACTAATTTTTTTAAAGATCTCTTTTCAATAGTTTTTATATAAATCTTCCAAAATTTTATGAGAAAATATCGATAGAAAAAAAATATATTTTTAAATAATTTAGGAATGAAAAAACAAATCTTTTTAAAGCTTAATAACAAAAGAATCAAAGTTTGTAAAATAATATTATTTAAAAAACAATTCTTTAAATTGGCATTATTTTGGAATTGGTGATCTAGCCTTTTTTTTTTTATAAAAAAAATTGTGTATTCAAATCACCATTGTGGGTTTTGGATAGGCAGTTTTGAACATTGCACTTTAAAAATAGGCGAAAAACACATTTTGGTCCCTACATTTTGACCCGATTCCCGTTTTAGTCTCTAAGTTTTTTTTTTTACCGCTTTTAGTCCCTCTCCAGAAAAACGGTTCCATTTTGGTCCCTACCGTTACTTCATAAACGGATATTGCTGATGTGGCAAACGGCATTGATAGTCAATAATAAAATAATGTCTACAGTACCACTGTTAGTTACTCCCGCCCTTACTAGTCACTTGCCACTCACGTGACGGTCCCTAACCAAACAAAACCCCAAATCAGTCAGATGAGATCTAACGGCGAACTTGCTGAAAATCCCTAATCTCTTACCTTACCTTACCCGTTGCTCATCACAAGATCGATCAAAGAACCCACAAATCGGCAAGCACAAAAATCCCACAAATCGGCAAGCTTCAGTGTATTTGTGCTGAGCAGATTGCGAAGGTTGTATTTCTCTCCAACTCTCTCTCTCTTTAGTTATGTTATGAATGCCATTTTAAGTGCTGGGTAATCATTCTGGGTTTGAATCTCAGTTGTTGGGTTTTGAGAATTTGGGAATTTTGAGATGTTGTGTTTTGTTATTGCTCTGGAATTTCAATCTATCTCTGTTTCTCTCTCGTTGTGTCTCACTTTCACTTTCTCTCTTCCTCTCTCCCTTTATAGCTTTTGTAGTGGACATAATACTGACCGTGATAGTGGAATATTGTTTGGCTGTTGTGTGTTGCTTTTGTTATTTGCGTCTCCCTTTATAGCTTTTGTTTTACTTTTGTTTATCAGGGACCACATTACTGACTGTATTTTTGTTGGCAATTGCATTGTTTGTCTGTATTATGTGTCACTATTGTTTATCAGGGACCACTATATTGACCTTTGATAAACCATGGAATCTTTGTGTTGGTATTTGCACTGATTGTCTGTATTGTGTCTTGCTTTTCAAGAAGTGGCTGGGTCCATGTGATCCCTTTGTCGGTATTATATGCTTTTTTATTTGTTTATTAGCCTAACAAAGTATTATTAATATTTGTTTTCATTTTCATTCTGTTTTCTTCCCGTGACTTGCATGCAGGATGAATGAGCTTTTTACTCTGCATGTCCACCATGGTGGGCATTTCATGTGGAACCCTCAAGCGTATGTGGGAGGGATAGTTGATATAGTGGATAACTGTGACCCAGATAGGTGGTCAAAAGTAGAGATTGAGAGTATATGTAGGGATTTTGGCTACTCTGAAGTAGATAAGCTATGGTATAAAATGCCTGGTGTGGACCCAGAGCGGTCAAATTTCCATCAGGTGGTTGATGATGATGCTGCTATGTTCATGACTGACTTGGTGAAGGGATATGGGGAGATTTGCTAGTGACAGAGTGCTTCAAAATGATAATGAAGAGTACAAACCTGATTTTTCACAATTTGGAGGCCATGATGATGCTGAATTTGTTAATGTTGACCATGGTGAGCCACATGAGGTAGATGATGAGGAAGTTTGTGCTAGGAGGGCTGGCAAAGCACCAGTTGTTGATGACCAAGTTGAGGAGAGTAGTGAGGGCAGTGAGGGCAGTGAGGGTAGTGAGGATGAGAGGAGTGACTTAGAAGAAGAGCCAGAGCCAGAGCCAGAACCAGAAGTGCAACCAATGAATATTGGTGAAGATAGTCCTGATAGTTGGGACAATCAAGCTGAAAATGCTGAGGTTGAAGCAGGACAAATGGGTGGTGGTGTCATGAATTCTGACTATGAGAGTGAGGAGTTGCTTAGCCTTGATGAATCATCATCAAGCAGTGAGGGTGGTGATGATTCAAGTGATGATGACATCCCTGTTGCTGAGGTTGACAATTCTATTAGGAGCAGCAAATATCCAATCTTTAGGCCAGTAGCCAAAGCTGAGAACCTTAGGTTTGAAAAGGATATGTTGTTCATCTCAGCTAAACAATTTAAAAATGCTATAACTGATTATGCAGTCCATGGTGGGTGGGGTATAAAATTTGTGAAAAATGACTTGGTGAGAGTGAGAGCCCGATGCCAGCCAGGGTGCAATTTTGTTGCCTACCTTGCAAAGGTGCCAAGGGAGAAGAGTTTTAGATTGAAAACACTGAACATGGAACACATATGCAGCAGAAGCTTTAGAAATCCAAGGTGCACAGCATCATACATTGGGAAGAAGTTAGTGAAGAGGGTTAGGAGACAGCCTGGCATAAAGCTTAAGGATATTTAGGAGGCTGTGCATGAGAAGTATGTGGTTGACATAAGTGCAGGCAAGGCAAGTAGGGCTAGAGAGAGAGCTCAAGATGCTGTTGATGGGACCCACACTGCACAGTTCAACCAACTATGGGAGTACTGTGATGAGGATGGTGATTTGGCAGCTGAGCATGGATTGGCAACCGGGCTGCCATATTTTGAAAGAATCTACATCTGCCTTGAAGGTTGCAAGAAGGGCTTCTTGGCAGGGTGCAGGCCAATCATTGGTCTAGATGCATGCCATCTGAAGACCAAGACAGGTGGTCAGCTGATGTATGCTGTTGGCAGAGATCCCAATGATGAATACTTCCCATTCGCATATGCAGTAGTAGAGGCTGAAACAAAGGACAGTTGGACCTGGTTTCTTAATTTATTGCTTGCTGACATAGGAGATGACAAGCAATGGGTGTTCATATCTGACCAGCAGAAGGTATGATGGTAGCTTTATTGCTTGTTGAATTATTTGTAGTTAATGGTAACTTCATTGCTTGCTGAATTAAATGATTGTGCTTTGCAGGGGTTGGTGAACACCTTTGTTGACAATTGGCCACAGTACGAGCACAGGATCTGCTGCAGACATTTATACCAAAATTTGAGGAAAAATCATCCTGGTGTCATTATTAGAGACCTTTTTTGGAAAGCAGCCAAGGATACCTATCGGCAAGCATTTGAGAGGGCAATGAATGAGCTAAAGGAGGTGGATGAAGATGCATTCAAATGGCTGCAATCTCAGTCAACAACTATCTGGGCTAGGCACATGCTCAAAAGTGATGGGCAGAGTGACACGGTCTTGAACAACATGTGTGAAAGCTTCAACAGCACGATAGTTAAGTTCAGGAGCAAACCTATAATCACCATGGTATGCATAATTCTCCCTTTCATGTGCATTATGATCCATAGACCTATGTAATTCATGAATGATTAATTCTCCCTTTCTCTCTATGTGCTTGTAGCTTGAGTGTATTAGGCTATATCTGATGACTAGATTTCAAGCAAACAGAGAAATGATTACGAAGGTGGAATCTGAGTTGTCCTAAGATAAGGAAGAGGCTGTACAAGGAGAAGTTGGCATGCAGCAAGTGGATAGCATGTTGGGCTGGTCGTATGAAGTTTGAAGTGAAGAATGGGCTTGAGAGTTTCATTGTGGACTTGGAAGAGAAGAAATGCAGCTGTAGGAAGTGGGACATAGTTGGCATACCATGTTGCCATGCCATTTCTTGCATATTTTTCAACAGAGAAGATGCTGAAAAGTATGTCAATGCTTGCTACAAAAGGACTACCTACATTGATTGCTATGAACCCATTACAGAGCCCATCAATGGCCAGAATATGTGGGGTCCTAGTGGACTGCCACCTGTGCAACCCCCTATCAAGAGGAGACCTCCTGGCAGGCCTAAGAAGAAGAGGGCACTGGAGCCTGATGAACCTAGAAGTCACAGAAAAAAAAGAGGCCTAGGCATCTCAAAACAGTGCAAGTTATGTGGGAAATTAGGACACAACAAGAGGAGCTGCAAGGGAGAAGTAGGAGGGAACTCCTCCTTGCCTGGGAGTGCATCCCAAGCCAGTAGGACCGCTAGAAGGGTAAGTATACACTTTGACTTAGATATCCTCATTGTTTTGTTTTTCAGTTGGCAAACTATTAATTGTTATTGTGCTTATGCTTGCAGGCAGCCAAGGATGCTCAGCCAACAATACACAGGGCACAACCAAGCTCTAATGATGATGTGACCACAAGTGCACCTCCACCCCCCACTGATAACCAGTCTAATCGAAGATCAAAAAAACAGAGGAAGAGAAGTGCAGTCACTACTAAAACCTTGAATGCAACTGGGAATGCAGCAAGATATATGGCAGCAATGAGATCTACTAAAAGATAGCAAACTGAAGCAGGACCTTTTTTTTTGTTGTGCTATATGTTGAAGCACTCTTCATATATTTATGTAACTGCTAGAACAATTGGCATATGTTTATGGGCTGACCAAATCCTTTTTTGTATGAATGTGCTTTGTCCCATATTTTGTAATTATTGTGGTACACCAAAAACTACCATTGGTGTTAAATATTTTGTAATTATTCTCCCATTGTTATGATGATTCAGCTTCCATTATTCAGATTTGCTTTGCTGGTTTTTAGCTTTGGTTTTTAAAATGCTTAAACTCAAATTTGCTGGTTTTTAGCTTTGCTGGGCAGTTTGGTGATTATGCAGATTTGGTGAGCATTGGAGTTTAATGTGCTGGGAGTAGCCACTTTAATGTGTAATGATGTATGATGTATGAATAAATGTGTAATGATGTATGAATAAAGAGCTGCTGGTTTGGTAAGTTATGCAGAAACTATGCAAGTTTGGTAAATTATGCAGGCTGCTAGTGATGCATGCAGGTTTGGTAAATTTTGCAGCCAGCTCCTTTAATACATAAAGAGCGGCCTCTTTTATTTTGCAACCAGTTGCTCTCTAAATTGCAGTATCAATTTGCAGTATCAAATTGCTTTATCAAATTGCTGTTTCCATTCAAAATTGCAGTGTCAAATTGTTATGTCAAATTGCTGTTTCCATTCAAAATTGCAGTGTCAAAATGACAGTTGATGCACAGTTAATATCACAAACTGCTTTGGCACAAACATTTAACAATAATGTAATAAATTGGTACACAAATCATAGATTAATTAAAAAGACCATATTCCATTGCTAAAGTCTTGGATTGCAAAGAGAATTACACCAAAAAATCAGGCCTTTTCCCACTACTACAAACCAACACATTCCAACACAAATTATGGCATTTTTCCACTACTACAAACCAACACATTCCAACACAAATTATGGCCTTTTTCCACTAATACATACACCAAAATTCAGGCCTTTTGCCACTAATACATACAACAAAATTCAGGCCTTTTTCCACTAACACCTACCCACCTAATGACCCATTCCCCCCACCTATTTAGCTAACCAGAAGAAGCATCAAACAAAGTAGCATCCCAATTATCACCAGAGACAGCCCCAGGCAAATGAGCAGCCTCTTCTCTCTCTTCCTGTAGCCTACAATGGCAGCTTCAAGGGTCAAAATCCGTTGCCTCTGCTCCGGAATCAGCACCTTCCCACGCTCGCAGATTTCATCCTCAAGCCACTGAAAAAATTTACACTTGCGTCCAACCTGACACCCAAGGACCAGATAAATGATGCTAAATGAACAACCAAAATCATGAAAAACAGTAACAAATAGTATTAGCAAATACTACCTTACCAGAAACTAAAATAGTATTAGCACAATGTTCTTGTATTAGCACAATTTATATTGTCAGCAACAAGCTGAGTTTTTTTTTTTTTTTTTTCCTTAAATTTTTTATTTATTTAAGAAAAGAAATTCTGGGTTAGACTTAGACTAAAGGGGATTGCAAGATTGAAACGAAAATGAACCTGAAGTGCTTCCAAAGTTAAAAACCCAGAAATTTAAAAACAATACAAAGAGAGATACTACCTTACCCAGTAATTTGGACAACCGTAGAACCTTCTTCCAGGGTTGTCAGATGTCCACAAAACGACCACAACGGGTCTCTCCGAGCAGAAGCATCGGGCTGGGCCCCTTTTCCTCAAGCTTCCACTCGATGACATCGAGCTTGAATCCATGGAAAGCGAAGATGGTTTTCGGCTGTGTGGTGAGCGAGGAGCAATTGATTTGAAGGTGTTTTTGAGTTCGTGACTGGTGAGGGACTTCAATCCGTGTGGTGATTGATGAGCGAGGAGCTGAGGAAATTTGGGGGTTAGGGATTTCTATTTGGGTGATTTGGGGTTTTGCTTGGTTAGGGACCGTCACGTGAGTGGCAAGTGACTAGTAAGGGCGGGAGTAACTAACAGTGGTACTGTAGACATTATTTTATTATTGACTACCAATGCCGTTTGCCACATCAGCAATATCCGTTTATGAAGTAACGGTAGGGACCAAAATGGAACCGTTTTTCTGGAGAGGGACTAAAAGCGGTAAAAAAAAAACTTAGGGACTAAAACGGGAATCGGGTCAAAATGTAGGGACCAAAATGTGTTTTTCGCCTTAAAAATATAGCATTTTTAAAATGTGTGTTTTGAAAACACAAGTTTGAAAGTTACAATTAAATGTTTGGTAAAACTAGTAAAAATTGCGGTTTGAAAACTCTAAAATTTTTGTTGTGGATGCAAATTACCAAAAAATACTTTTTTTAAAGAAGAAATACCAAAACGGGCTCAATTTTGATGTTAGGGATATACTGTCATTTTAAACATAGTCCATAATAATAATAATAATAACTAGTCGGAAACCCGTGCAACGCACGGGAACTTACCTATTTATAATAGACTAAAATAATTTTATAAAATTTTAAATTGTTTATGAAACTATACTATCTTTTTGAGTTACAATTTGATGAATAAACCATTACTTGAACATGCAACGGGTTGCAAAACATCTAGCTAACAAATTTAGATATTGTAAAAAAATAACTTAAAAATTCTAATGTTAAAACTTCCGAAAGGAATAAAAAAATCAGAAAATTCACTGGTACTGCCTAAAAATTATTGAAACAAAACAAAATATATATTACTACCAAATAGAGAAATATAAGAGAAAGATAGGTTACCTTCAAAAGATTCAGATGGTCAAACTTTCAAAAGACAATAAAATTAAAAATCAAAAGATTCAAAACCTACAAATTATAAAAACAAATCAAAAAAATATAGTCATTATTGCAAGACAATTTCAGTAAGGATGGAAAGCTTTTCTAACATTGTCGAACACTTTGAAGGTGCAAATAATATAGGCTTCCAACATAATTTTTTGTTAAATTTGATTGCAATAGTAAGTTTGTACTAAAATTATAAACTTTGACACTTTCAATGACGATAACTATTAAACCGGTACAGGAAATTAAAATTAAATTTGAACTCATAATGGAGATTAAATTATAAACTTACTATTGCAATCAAATTTAACAAAAGATTGGAATAATTAAAACAAAACAAAAAATTACCTCTCAAATTGTCCCCATAGTTTCAGAGTCCTTTAAATCCTATGCAGATTCAAAAATTGTCCAACAATAATGAAACGAATCAAAGGAGATTTGGCAATTCTAGGTAACGTGATATGATCATTCTTTGTTGCTTAGCCGCCAAATAGGTAAATGTTTATTGTTGTTTAGTCACCAATTAAGCAATCCAATAAAAAATAGAGAAACAAAAGATACCACTTTTAAATTTGTTCTTCAAACGTTACACCAGCAAAATCATTAGAGAGAGAGAATTACAAAGAAACAGTGACAAAATTGGTGAATCTGCCAACCAAAATATGATTTTGAATAACAAATTACATCCTCTAATACGTGCTTAGTTTCAGCCTTTGTGTGTTTTCTCAGGGTTTGAGAGAAGCGAATGAAAGAGGCTACGTGAGATGTTTTAGGGTTTAAGAGAAGCGGATGAGAGGGGAGTGAGATATTTTATATATATATATATAAGACTCCTGTTAGGATTCTCTCACTATTTATTAGTTAAAAAAATTAAATTTTTTTATAAATTAAAATGATGATGTGGAAAATTGTGGGAGTTTCAGAGGCTTCGGTTTTATATATATATATATATATAGATAATAATTTGCTAAATATGTTAACACAATTACATAGTACCATCACTTCCCCTGTGTGGCTATATGCCCCACTACAAAGTTTTTGTTTTTATTTTTATTTTATAATATATGATCCCCACTACAGAGCTAAAGACAGTTAAACAAAGTAATAGTATTATATATGTTGCTATTTAATATCAACCACACACAAAAAGTGAAGAGACTAGAGAGAGAGAGAGAGAGAGCAATGGGTCTCTTTTCAACCAAATAGTTTATAGAGTTCACCATCGAACTCGTTCTTGCAACAGTGTGTGTCGCATGATCTTCTTTCCAGCAAAACAACCTGTGCCGAGAAGTTGCGCGCGCTGGAGAATCAGATCAAATACAAGTGAGGATTTCATAAGCTAATAAATTTGTTATCAAGCAAATACCTAAGGGTATTTTAGGTATTGAGACTCCTAAAACATTTGTGTTGCGAAAACATGATGAGTGTGAAACTAGCATTCTCATAAAAAGCTAGTTGAAGGTACGGTTTTAAAACGCAATTTCTTGTCGTTTTGGAAAACGTATTTTCTTGAAAAACGCGGGGCCAAAACGTTTATTGTTTCGCGTTTTCTTTTGGAAATGCGCGTTTCCTCCACACATACGCCATCCAAACGGGCACTGTAAGTGTTAATATTGTGTTTTCAAAACACAATTTCACTTAATATGCACTATAAGTCAACTAAAATCGTATTTTGAAAACATAATTTTAGAAAAGATGTTAGATTTTCAATTAACTTCAAAATGGTGTCACTTTTAAATAATGAATATTAAAAGTACACTATTTTGCAAAATTTTCCCTAACAGTAAGTGTAGTTATTCGACTAAGAACAAAAGCAAACTTTTTATAGTTTAAACAAAAAACGAAATTCTTGAGAAATTCATGCAAAATTTAGAATAGTTTGTTAATATTAAACTCTACTACAAATCTACAATATAACAGGTATACGCATTTCAAATCGCTAATATAAACAAGTTAAATAACTACATAGCTAAACATGTATATAAAAAAAATTCTGTCTAACCAACCCAACCCCCCATCCACCGAAGAGAAGAAAAACCAAGTAAAGAAAGGGGGGAAAAACCCTAAAGAGGACAGAATATTACGGAAGCAAGACCCTTCAGAAATCTCAATCCATGATAGAATTCACATGGATGTGCCATAAGATATTTGAGATTTTATCCCCCACCATAAAAATGAAAAAAAAAAAAAAAAAATAAAGAATAAAAAAAAGAAAAGAAAAAAAGAGAGAAGATAAATAGAAAGAGAGAGCGAGATTTGAGATTGGATCGGTATATCAGCATCAATTTTATCTTAGCATTACCCCATGTTTAGAATTTTATGCAGAACCAGAATATTCTCTAGGAACAACTATCTGACACAAACTACCAATCCAAAAATCATTAGGCAGGTCAAGGACAATAGCTCTTTTAGCTCCATTGCCATACCAAACTAGTAGGAATTTTCTTGATAGAAAGCTTGCTATAAATATGACATTCATTTAGGTTCTTCAAAGACACGAGCTTTAAAAATAGCATATCGAAAGACCCTTTACAATGACACTGCCGTCCAGAAGTGATCCGTGGACCATGTCTCTAAAAAGTGAACTGGTCACATAAGGTGAAAGTAAACTTCAACACAAGATAAATAAGAAATTAAGACTGGCTGCATCTTTGTATTTATTTCTGATGCGAGTTACATTAAGAGAGCACATCGTAGTCATTCCGCAGAATGACTACAACTGACAATTAATAGGCAGCGACTACACCCTAATTAAGATTGAGAATTTACCAGCAACCGAGCCTTCAAGAAGTAACAGAAGATTCAACGAGAGTTTGAAGAACAACTAATTCTGTATCAACAATCAGATGTCTTCAGTAATGCTACTGACAGCAAGTTGGGTATGCTGCTGAAATGAGAAATTACAACTTCGAAATTCACATAAGTTGAATAAGAACATCTGGGGTTCCAGAATGTACAATTGAAAATGAAATGTAATCAAGCATCATCTGCATCACTTCCACCAATATGTGCTCCATGACTGTGCCAGTAATTGCTTCCATCAGGACCGGACACCTTGTACCTGCACGAAAATACAAACTCTACAACTATTATTTTACCCCCCAAAACAACAAAAAAACAAAAACTAGAATTCGTATTTTTCTTTCAAATATCTACTGACCTCTCAAGTACAGATTTTCCTTCCTTGTACTTCTGGTTCTTTTCATGGGCAGTCTCCTGGAGAGAGAGAGAGAGAGAGAGAGAGCCATCAAAATGACTAACAGCTACAATAGAGAAACATATATAAACCACAAAATTTTAAATTACTGCTTCTAAATCTTACATATGTCCACCCTACTATTGATCCACAACCAACACAAAAGATGTCAGCTACGGTGTGCAGGCCAGTAATCATCATTCTCTCCTCTTTTTCACCAATGGAGACATTCACTCTGTCAAAGAATGGAAATGAGAATTAGACATGATGTATCAAATGTTGACATTTCTTTTCAGACAAGCACGTGAGTTGGGATGCTCATAAAATTCATCCTTGACTATCCTAGTTCACATTTTAGCTCATTAAAATAGTACACCTGCAAATGCATCATGTCATATTTCCTCCTGTAATCACATACACTAAAATGGTAAAGGGAAAATTACACCCAAAAAAAAAAAAAAAAAAACCTAATGCACAAAAAGAAAATATGCAACATTTTTATAAACAATCCACAGTTCCCCATTGCATATATTTAAGTAAAGCATACAGGCAACTGATAAATGTATATCTCCAGGCACAATTCCATATTAAGCAAGACATATCCAATCTGCATCTTTTTCATGCATGAGAGCATTAATGATTAAACAGCATCACTAGCACAGCTTTTTCTTGGTTGGTGTCAGCTCAAAATTTGTAACTGGAACCTTATGGCACTGGCAAGTTATAGGATTGCTGATCCAATGCAAAGTTACTAAATCGATCAGGGAAACTTACACCTTATTGAAGAGATAAGCTTTCCCATGCCTGCAGTGGAAAGACTGAATAAAACAACACGGACAAAACATGTAGTCAGAACATTTGCTTCTTATTGAATTTCCAATCAACATTTGTTGGCAGCCAAAAATTAAAAGTTTAGACAGTAGGTAAAAATAAAAAAAGAAAAAAGAAAAAGAGCCTTTAAATACTGAATTAACATCAAAATACATCTTGAGTGGCATCATCCCAAGCCTCATCAAATTATTATAGGTAGCCTATCATCTGCAATTTCACTTTACTAGCACTATCTACTGTTATATTGTCTTATAATACATGCATATATACCATAGACTCATGTATCCATGCATAAACTCAAGTATGTGTATGCTAGACACAATTAGTTTCAAAGGTTAAAGATGCTTTTCCCCCATTAAAATTGTTCCTGAGGAAAGTGATGGTCCAGTCTTCTGCATGCACGCAGCCCATCCTACTAGAAACTGATTTGAATCATGTTTGGTAAGTTGAGAAGCACAACTTGACCACAGAAAATATAATAATGCAATCACTTCTCATGAACAAAAAATTTCTTCCAAAATTTTCAAGCTACTGGAGGGCAAAAATATTGCTGCCATTTTTTCACCTCATTAAGATCCTAAACATCCACTTATTAAGCCTCAAAATCTATTATAAACCAAAAACAGAATTAAATCAAACACATAATCTGCCATAAAAATTTTAATAAAAAAACAAGTCCCAGCTTCCAGATTACAAATTATCATAAATTACAATTTAGTTCCTTGTGCTTAGGCCTAATATTCACTTTACATCCTTGAATTGAAGAAAGTTCCACTAAAACATCTTATAGTTTGGATTAAATTAATACGTTTAGATTTTGGTGAACCAATCAAGTGATGGCACATCCATCATCTAATCGACACCCTAATCACACAAAATCTTGTTTCCTTCTTCTTTTTCCTCAATAGCCGTCACGTCCTTGTGGAGTTGATTAAACTACTACATTTTGGCATAAAGTTTTGAGGAAAAAGAAGGTAGAAAGTTTGTCTGCAACTAAGGTGTCATATCAAATAGATACCGATGCTGCGTCAATTGATTGGTTCACCAAATTATATCAATTTAACTATAAGAAGGTTTATTGTAATTTTTTAAGAATTCAGGGAAGAAAGATGCAATTAGGCCTTATCATTATCACGGGGAGATCATTAAAATTTATACTGAAAATTATTTCATCAAAAGATGGCTTTTACTCAGGAGGCATTTATCAAGCACGCTTTCACGCATACTTAGGAACCAACCACATAACAATGTAGAATTCAACTCCTCATTTGTAGACTCTAATCAAGTATCAACCCAGAATAACACAGGTATCAATTACTACCTACACATAATCAATGAAATACGCTATGCAATTGCAAGGATTAACACACATGTACAACCCTTGTATAGATCTTTCCATTTTTACCCATATCTAACAAAATTACTAATAAAATTCATTATTACATAAATACACCTTTAAATCATCAAAAATAATCAAAAGGGTATTAACAAAAGTAAAGAAAAGCAACATAAACCAAACAAATTAACAACACCCATATGATTATCAAAAATTAAAAAAGAAAAACATATGGTAATTTCTTATGATATCTCAAAATTAGATGAATCTAACTGATCAAAAACGAGGTAAGAGATCAAAACAACCTTGGAAGCGATGTCTTCACAAAGTGCGAGATGGGTGCGGCAATGCCTGCAGCTATAGATCTTCCCTTCAAGATTCACCACAAACAACCTCCCCATGCCTTCAATCAAGTAATTCTAAGAAAATCTATGGACAATTTTGAAGAGTACGTGAAAATTCAGGATGTGGGTCGTCGAGAAAATCAACAAAAGACGCTAAGACTTATTGATTGATTAGGAGTTAATTAATATCAATATTAAAGAAGATGACGCTATTGTGCCTTCAATCAAGTAATTCAACGAAAATCTATGGACAATTTTGATGAGTACGTGAAAATTCAGGAAGTGGGTCGTTGAGAAAATCAACAAAAGACGCTAAGATTGATTGATTATGAGTTAATTAATATCAATATTAAAGAAGATGACGCTATCGTGCGTGAAGAAATGGAAAACAAACACTGAAACAAAGGAAAGAATATCCTATACAGAAGAAGGAAAGAGAGGAAAGAATCAGAGATTCGTTGAATTTTATTACCTTCTCCGTTTTGCTAGAGACTGTAGTTTGCAAGAAATGTGGACCGAGACGCTATCACACACTTCACCAATTATATAGTACTGTTCTTTCTTTTCTTTTCCTTTTTCTGCAAAAGTGGAACGTGACTATACGTGTATACTACGGTTTTATTTTCTATCTTTTCCTTCTTTCTTTTTTTTAAAGCAAGCAATGCCTATGATTACTACATTTATAGATCTAGTGCTCACACCTTTATATTAAAGTACAACAGGCCGGATCAGCACATTATTAAAATATAAATACATCTAATTACAATGATAACATCTCGATAAATATTATATTTCAGGCTTTAATAAAAAGGTTAATGTGGTGTTATTAGGTGTGGCATGAAGTATTGAATTTTAAGTAAAAAATTAATGTGGTAATCTCTTATTAAATGGTGTAAAATATGCGTTTCATTTTCCCTCCTTGTTAAATTTAGACTTTTTAATCAAACTAATCTGCTTTATGTTCATAACACATTAAAGAATTCCTATGAATTGATAATGCTATGAATACAATATAGATCCTTTGTATTTATGACATACTCCCTCCATCCCACTTTATTTGTCCTGTTTAAAAAGTCAAATTTTTTAAGAGAACATTATTTATTGTCTTGTCTGCCTTATAAAAATATATAAGTTTACAAAACTACCCTTAAATAAATTTATCAACTTTTTTTTTTAAAGAGTTATTCTTAATGAGGCAACTAAAAAGGTACTCCAATTAGATTGATTTTTTAAATATTTGTTAGTTTTCTTTTCAAATAGTTTTGAAAATAAAGTATGGGTATAATAGGAATATTAGTAAATTAATAATTTTTATTTTTAGAAACAAGACAATATTTTGGGACATCTTAAAATAGAATGAAGGAAAAACAAACTGGGATGGAGGGAATATCTTTTAAGTCTATAGATCATTTTTGTATTAAGGATATAAATTGTGATTACATCAATTTTATTTTTAAAATAATTTATATGTTTTGGGTCAGAAGTTAGTATAATTCAATTTTGGTATTTAAGTTTAATGAGTTTAGATTTAGTCAATGAAATTAAGTGTCAATTTGGTTTTGGTCCCTTAAATATATAGTTTGTTTGATTTGTTCCCAAAAAATGGTCCCTTTTCATTTTAAGGACCAAAATCAAAATTGCACCCAATGCCAAAATGAATTAGTTTTATACAAATTTTCTAGTAAAAATGATGTTATGGTTAAGATTGTATCTCTTGTTTCTAAGAGTATATATGATGTCTTTAGATGACATTATACTAGATTAACTTGTAGATATTTAGAAAGTGGACAACAAAAAGATTAATAATATTGGCAAATTAACTTATTTGTTCTCAATTCTTTTTTCTTTAATGACATATTAATGGTATTTTACAGAGTATAGTAAAATTGTTACCAAATAATATAAGATGTACGGCATTTTGTGTCCTTGATTATCTAAATAATTTTAATTTAGGAATATGTTGTATTGCAATTTTATCATTGGACAAATGTATAAAACACAAATTGGGATGAGTCAAAAGTACTTTTAAGCGTGTTCGTTCCATGAAATTAGTAAATTAACATTTAAATAATAATATATAATCTAAATTATGAAATAAAAACACGATAATAATAAAAAACTAATGTTGCATGTATTGGCATGTGTTTACTTATATTTATGACTAACTTGTCCACATGAATCCAAAGTTTGAAACTTCTCATTGAAGGAAAACTCGACTTAATATATATATATATATATATATATATATATATATATATATATATATTTTAAAAGTATGATTTATTTCAAATTACAATATACTAAATAAATTTGAATATTCTTTAGGTAAAGATAGATATTTCCTTGAATTTTATTGTAACTGAAGAGGGTAAAAAAGTAGTTGACGGGCCCGTTTAAATAAACCTGATGATGCTAGGCCAGTGGTCTAATAGAGGACGAATCTAGGATGAAGGGATGAGAAGTGGACGGATCTCACTATGGACGGAGCTCATCATGGATGGATCTCAAGGTGGACGGATCTCAAGGCCATGTGGCATGGTTTAAATAACCTCCAAGTAGCCCTAGATGGAAATAACTTGCATCCTACGATTGACCTTAGTCAATAGAGTCCCGATATGAATAGAATCCTAATATGAGAAGAATCCTACAATATACGCCCATTAATTATGATCTTCTCCATAAGGAAAAGCCTTCCCACACAAGAAAGGAAGGTTAGTTCTACAGTACTATAAAAACCCAAAGACTCTAAAAAAATAAGGTACGCATAATTCACCCCAGCTCTGGCACTCTAGAGTTGTTAGAAGTTCTAACTTAACTTTCGGAAGGTATTTGGCCGGCACCACACCGGTGCTCTCTGTTAGATCTTCTCTTTTTGTTGTGCAGGTATTATTTCGAACGTGCAAAGGCTGTATGGCTCACTGGTGATTTTTCGGCATCATCAGTTAGCGCCATCTATGGGAACAACTGCGACTTATAAGCCATATCGCTTCCCGAACAAAGAGTTGCATGGTACTTACTCGTTCAATGGCAACCACCACCAATAATCAAGGCGGCGAACTGCGACCCACTTCCCTAGAGAGGCAAGTCTAAACCCTCACAGCAGCAATGGAACGCCTCACCAAGCAGAATTATGACCTAGAGGAACAGCTGCGCCAGAAGAACGCGGCGATGGATACCCAAGAGGAAGACCAAGAAGGCACTAGCGCTGAGAGAAGGAACCAAGAAGGATCGGAAGGTAGCAACGCCTCGAGCAGGCCAGAACGACAGGAGACTAGTCGTCCATCCATCACCGATACAGTTCCACCTTATATAGTAGCCGAGATGCAGATAATGAAGGAACGGATGGATTTTATGATGAATACCTTTAGAGGACGAGTGTCCACTAACCTCGATGATTTGGTCCATTGAACTTATTCACCATTCACAGCGTCCGTCACTTCATTCCCCCTTCCACCGAAGTTTCGCTTGCCGCAGGTGGAAAACTATAACGGATCCAAGGACCCCTTAGATCACTTGGAGTCTTTCAAGACCCTGATGCACCTTCAAGGGGTGCCAAACGAAATCATGTGCAGAGCCTTCCCCACCACACTGAAGGGATTCACAAGGGTCTGGTTTAGCAGGCTGGCACCCAACTAGGGGTGAGCAGAGTGATATCGGAGCCGACCCAACCGACCGACGCCGATCCAATCGTACCACCTCTGTCACTGACCAACTGAGCCGAGGCCGGCGATCGGATGAAGAATCCCACTCCGACGCCGGTGCGGTGCTGCCATCGGAACTGTAACTCCAAACCGAGTTGGTTACCGAACTGACCGATATGGCGATATTGCTTCGTTCTGTAGGTGTTTTATGTTTTGTTGACAAAATGATTCGTTTCACTTAGTAATTAAAAAACAAAATATTTCAAAAGCGATGTCATTTTGAGTTAGGGTTACTGATTTCTGCATAGTATAAATAGCATTTTTCCACTCTCAGACGCTCTATTTCAATATCTCTTGCTCTCGCCTGAGTCCGTGGACTGTGACCAACAACTGTCCGTGAGTCACTGAGTCACCTCTTACAGCTCGGCAGGCTCACCATCCATGAGTCACGACCAAGCCAGCTACCGCACTTATGGAACCTTCAAAATTGGCCAAGTTAGTAATGAGGTGAACCTGATACCTTGCCATGTTTGTACGATTCTAAGTTTGTAAAGTGTGTCTTCATATTGGAGAAAGTCATGTTCTGTTGTCCCATACATGAGAATATGTAAATTTCAAGTCAGTTGAAGAATATTTCTTCTGTGTTCCTTATTCCTGTCTTGAGAATGCATAACAGGTGAGAGCTTCGGCAATTGAGGAAAACAAGTACATTGGGTTTGCAATAGGCTATTTTAAAGGTGTTTCCAAAGAAATGGCCCAAAACGTAGCAGCCCAATGGCCCATAATTAACTATTAACACTTTAATTATTAATCAAATCAATTATAATTTTAAGTCTGCTAACTTTTTTTTTTTTTTCAAAACAAAATAAAAAAACTTTTTTTTTTTATGCATTTTTATTGTTAGGGAGAGGAGACTGAGACTGAGAGATTTCTCTCACTCTTCATATCTTTACTTCTTTGACTGGTTTGGTAGATTGGTTCAAGTGCTAGCCAAAGTATAAAAAGAACAAGTTAACACGTACAAGAGCTAGTAACTACTAACTATATTATCAATCTGTTTTTGGGCATATCAATCCGTTTCTGGGCTAATTGCTTATATATCAATTTGTTTATATATCTGTTTCTGGGCTAATTGCTTATATATCAATTTCTTTATTGCTTATATATCAAATTATCAATTGTTTTAATATCAATATGTATCTGGGCATATATATCAAATTATCAATTGGTTGAATAGATTTTTTTTAATAAAAAAACAAATAGAATTTTTAATGTTTCAAACCGACCGTAATAGGTCGGAAAACCGACCCTAAGCGGTATGCATCAGTTTTAATTATGAGAAAATCGATCCCTATCGGTTCGGTAACAAATTTGAGAAAAAACCGAGCCGACCGAACTACGCACACCCCTACACCTAACTCCATTGGAACCTTCAAGGAGTTAAGCGCCCAATTCGCCTCACACTTCATTGGGGGACACAGGTATAAGAAGTCTACTGCATGCCTGATGAACATTAAACAGCGGGAGGACGAAATGCTGAGGTCCTATATCACCCGCTTTAACAAAGAGGCTTTTTTAATCAATGAAGCAAACGATAAGATACTCGTGGCAGCGTTCACCAATGGGCTGCGGAAGGGTAAGTTCCTATTTTCTCTGTATAAGAATGACCCAAAGACTATGTCAAATGTGCTTTACAGGGCAACCAAGTATATGAACGCGGAAGACGCACTACTGGCCCAAGAAGAGAAGCCTAAGAAAAGGGAAAGACAGAAAGACATATGGCCAGATAAGGGGCGAAAGATAGCTAGAACCGGAGAACGGCAGGAGGATAGACCGTTGACTGCCTTGATCGACCAAGTCTTGATGCAGATTAAGGACAAAAGAGCCCTGACCTTTCCCGGTAAGCTAAAGGGAGACCCTAATAAGAGGTCTAGAGACAAGTATTGCCGATTCCACCATGATCACGGCCATGACACAACTGACTGTTACGACCTGAAGCAACAGATTGAAGCTCTTATCCAACAAGGAAAGCTGCAAAGGTTCGTCAGTAAGGAGAGGACGGACCCACCTCAAGAGCAGGCTTCCCGATGGGAGAATGAGCGTCCCAGGC